>CM067555.1:26793527-27993527 GCA_034509755.1 Anisodus tanguticus | reverse complement strand
TTCTTTGCCCATGGAAATACTTCAAGGATTCATGATCTGAATATAAGACAAAAGGTTTTGGACTCAAATAATGTTCCCATTGGACCAAGGATCTATTCTTCAAGTTGAACACTCAACACACGTCGGAGTACTAAATATTCACCCTCTTCCGCAAGATCAACATCTTTCTCTAGGACCTCCTTGACTTCGGGTTCATCAATAACAAAAGAATCCCCACAATCTTGATACTCTTCCCTTTCATGCCTTGGGTTGTTTTGTGCAAAATCCTCCACAGACTGAACATTATTAATCACGGAACGCTCCGCAAATTCTCTTCTCAAGATTTGCGCATGTTTCACAAAAAGATCACTTATGATCCTCCAAAGTTCTTCATTTATGTTAGCCATAGCGTCAAGGCGTGAGACGGAAAAGCCTTGCTCTGATACCAAACTGATGTATATAAGGAGGGGATTGTATGATTAGGTTGGTCGGAGTTGGTTTGGGGTTGGACGGACACAAATATGAGAGTTAAATGGAGGTTGGTGGAATAAGACGGTTTCCAGACATTTTAGGTCTGTGGGAGGTGTACGGGTGCCCTTAGGTGGTTTGGGGCTAAGGCATTGTAGAGGATGAACTAGACACGTTGTAGGTTATATTGGTGGTTGGATGGTGGTAAGGTGGCGGAAACTGGTCGGGATAGTAAGGTACGAAAGTTGAACCCGGTGAGGACGGTGGAGTAGTTGGTTTGGTTTTCGGATGTTTTTTGGAGGAGTTTGATGCAAGAAAGGGTCCGAACTTAGCTTCTCAATGCAAGTTGTTAAACGAAAAACCGAAGGTATCAAAGGTTCGTCATCAACCCATGGTTAAGGGCCAAGAATGGCATGGACTTTGGGGCGGATTAGGAACCATTATTTAATTATCTTAGAAGACAACCTTTTATTCGGTCTTTGTGTTGGTCTTGGCCGAGACCATGCCTTTATTTTACTGTCTTTAAATTATAGACTAGTTACTAGTTGTCTTAGGACATATTAAAACTATGTAATAACCCTTATCTTCCCTTAGGACAAAATCAATGCCTTGTAAGGGAATGAGTAAGACGAGTAAGGTGACTTGGCCGAAAGTACACAATGGCAAGGACAAGTGATGAGTTGGCCGACACAGTGGCAAGGACAAGAGACTTTTAAGAAGACAAGTCAAGAGCCAACTAGAGAAAGTCAAACTCGGCCTAGGGGAGAGGAAGAGTTGGCCGAGAACCACTCTCTTGTGCAAGGAATGAAAGTTTCCAAACTAGTTCCAAGAAGATGAGATTCTTGAGAAGCCAAATTCATGCACTCTTCTACATGGGTGCCACAACAAAGGTGTGACGCAGTTTAAGTTCATATTAGTCTCCAAGAAAAGACAAACCCTTTCCCATTGTTCTCACCATGGCTGAGAACCTCATTGGGCAACAAGAAAGTCTGAACTTGTCCCCACTTGTTCCCATTCGACCAAGATGGACTTTGTGTATTTTGTGTCCTTTGGTTTATCTTCTAGAAAAGTCCCTATGCTACTATAAATAGGACACTTTGTAAATTAACATGTTGAATATCGAGTGAAATATACACTTGAGTGTTTTCAACTTGTGTGTTGATTGCATCAATCGGTCCTTGTGTGGACCACAGTTCTTGTGTGAACCACCCTCCCTTCGGTGTAAGCATGGTTAAGACTTGTGTGAATTAGCTAAGCCGAAGATTAAGGAACCCCCTTGGTTGCAAGTGAACGTTGGAACTTGTGTGATCCAACCTAACCTAAGCCTAGGGTCTATCTTAAGGTTTCCGACCACCCTTACTTGGTTTGTATTCGGGATTATACTTAGTAACACCGATCAAGTCCTTGTAAAATTGGTCACCTTCATCTTGGTGTCGACTCGGGCATAACCCCTGTGTCCATATCCTTGACATATCAACCGTACCTCACTGAAACCATAACAACCAAACTAAATACTTAACCAGATCAAACCTCTAACACTTGGTTTGTAGTCAGACTTGCACCTCACATTCCGTGTTCATCCCTCGTCCAAACCACTTCAATCCTTTCACCACCACGTCCAAAACACCTCCCTAACATCCTCTATAAAGGTCACTACCCGAGACCATACGTATCCAACCGTCCAAGCCCACCAATAAAAACTAGTCCACCAAAACCAACCGTGCCGAGACCTCACTATTTTGGTTCATTTTTGTGGCCTTGTCACCACCAAACCACCAAGTCCCAATCATAACTCAGACCCTCAACACACCCATGAAAACTACACAAAATGCCTAAGCCTGATTCCAAACACAACTACCCGAAACAGCCACGAAACACCATACTGCCCGGCCAAGAAGAGAACCCGAGACACCCTAATTTGGCATCCAATTTCGGGTCAACCCTACTATAACCAAGACCCGACCCACTTACCCACCAATGACCCTTCTTACTTGAATTAGATTGGTATCAGAGTGAGGCCATCCCATCCTACGCTTTGATGCTATGGCATATGTAAGTGATGAACTTAGGAGGGCCTTGTCCGAAATGGTTGCGGAACAAATGCAACTATTAAGAAGAGAATTTGTGGATCGTGTCATCATCAATGATGTTGAATCTGGGGGGGAAGTTGCCTAAAACAACCCCCTATATGTTGAATATGATGCACAAGAGGAACCGAGACTTTAAAGAGGGAGTGACCGAACCTTACGGTTCGACCTTCCAACATTTGAAGGTAATTTCGACCCAGAAGAGTTTCTCGAATGGCTAAGATCCATAGAAAGACTCTTTGAGTTCAAAAAATATAACGACCACCAATGTTACAAAGTTTCCACATTGAAGCTCAAGACCTTTGCTTCCATGTGGTACGAGAATCTAATGACGAGCCGAAAGAGACATGGCAAACCCAAGATTGATTCTTGGGAGAAATTTAAGAAACACTTTAAAAAAAAATTCTTACAGAGAGAATATGATCAAGATCTTTACCTTAGACTGACCAAGCTTCGACAAGGTGTTCTTAATGTTGAAAAATACGTGCGAGAATTTGAGAAAGTCACGATGCTATGTGACTTAGAAGAAAAAGAGCCACAACATATTGCCCGATTCATCGGCAGACCAAATGCAGAAATACAAGAGAAAGTGGAGGTGTCCACTTACACTACCTTTGAAGATATGTGCCACTTGACACTTATATTCTAGCGACAACAAAAGAAGGGTGTCATAAGACCCTACACCAAGCCCGCAAGTACTAAGGAGAAAGTTAGTACTTTCTATTCCAATTCTTTGTACAAACAAGAAGATACAAACAAGGAAAAAGGAAAGATGGAGGTTGCTAAAGAAAATGATAGAGGCGGCAAGAGATGTTTCAAATGTCAAGGACTCTGACATTTTGCCAAAGAGTGTCCTAACCCGAGAGTCATGACCCTTGAAAATATAAGGAGAGTGGCGACGCCTTTGTCTTAGAAGAACCCGAAATAGAAAAGAGCCAAGAAGAAGATGAGGCTCTTGTGGAAGATGGAGTTAGTTTAGTTCTTCAACATATGCTAATTGCACAATTAGGAGAACTTGAGGAGACACAACGGGAACAAATCTTCTACACGTGTTGCAAGGTAAAAGATAAGGTGTATAGTGTGATCATCGATGGAGAAAGTTGTGCTAACATGGTGTCCATCAGGATGATAGCCAAATTGCAACTACCAATCTATAAGCACCCTAAGCCTTACAACATTCGGTGGGTGAACAAGGAAAATGAACTTAAGGTAGCTACTCAAGCCCTCATCAACTTTCGGATCGGAGGATAAAGGGATGAGCTTTGGTGCGATGTCCTTCCTATGGACGCATGTCACATCTTGTTGGGACGTCCGTGGCAATATGACCAGAAAACACTACACGATGGAGAAGACAACTACTCCTTTCACAAGGGTGGTAAAGACTTCCAGTTAATACCTTTGTCACCAAGGTAAAGGAGATAAAGATCCAACAATCCAAAAATTACCAAGACGAATCCGAAACTCTCTCACGTGAAGCGCGGAAGGAAGAAGATGAGTCCAAGAAGGGAAGTGCCGTGAATGTCTTGGCATATAGAGAGGAACAGATCCTTGACAACGCCGGGTCAAAGGAAACCTTAGAGGTTTCGGGAGATGCAATAACGAATGATCCAACCACTGAACTACCATCCAACGACAACGTTGATAATACTTGTGAGGTAGTTCCCAGTGGATCACTCCCTCCCTCTAATGATCCGAATGAAGAACCCGAATCATTTGCTCAATAAGGTCTTGTTCCATGTCCGACCCCTAGCTATGATAATGAAGAAACAAAACAAGGTTGGACCATTTTTACTATCCTTTGTACCATGTGGAAGTAAAGGGCCATACCTTCTTTGTCAATCCATTGTATGAGCCAACCCGTATGAAAGAAGATACCGACATGGAATTCCTGAAGAACAACACATCCGAATTTCTACTAAGGGTAGATAATGAACTTACTCTTGATTTATTTTCAAGAAGTTCGTTTCCTATTCACCAAGCCTATGGATGTGGAGAACAGGAAGTGTTAGGCAAGAAGGATAACCAAAAATGCCTTAGCCCCTCCATGGTATCTATCGTGTTGATATCAAAGCAAAATGAAGTTTGGAGTGTGCACATTGGAAACCAATTGGCCTACAACCTAAACATAAGGAACAAATATTTGTGGCCAAGGATGAGTGCTTATTTAAATGTGTTGTGTGGAGTGAGAATGCTATCAAAGATCGACTTGAAAAGAAACTCTCCACCAATGGCGACACTAGAGGAGATCGAACAAGAAGAATGCGAATATCTTGTAGTATCACTCAGAAGTTGTGACATCCAAAGATGTGATCCCTATGCTACACCTATCATGGTCATGATGGTGCAAATTTGACCATGAGTTGGGAGAAGTTTGTGCCGACCTAAGCAGAACGCGAGAAGCCATTACTTCCTATGATGAAAAGTTGGAAGATGCGTGCCACAAACCATGGACATGTGATTCCTTGATGGAATGGGAGGCATATTTGAAATATGGTCCCTTCAAATTGTTGACCAAGTTCTGAGATAGTAAGAAGGAGCTTCCGGATGACGGACTAGGTCCAACATATTGTGTTAATGAAAGGTCCTTATACTTGAACCACGCAAATTTGAGGACAAATTCTTTCAAAGAAGGGGAGAATGTTTCAAGAAAGGGTCTGAACTTAGCTTCTCAATGCAAGTTGTTAAATGAAGGACTGAATGTGTCAAAGGTTGGTCATTAACCCATGGATAAGGGCCGAGAATGGCATGGACTTTGGGGCAGATTAGGAACCATTACTTAATTATCTTAGGAGATAACCTTTTATTCGGCCTTTGTGTTGGTCTATGCAGAGACCATGCCTTTATTTTATTGTCTTTAAATTCTAGACTACTTACTAGTTGTATTAGGACATATTAAAACTATGTAATAACCCTTAGCTTCCCTTAGGACATAATCAATGCCTTGTAAGGGAATGAGTAAGATGAGAAATGTGACTTGGCCGAATATACACAATGGTAAGGAAAAGTGATGATTTGGCTGACATAGTGTCAAGGACAAGAGACTTCTAAGAAGACAATTCAAGAGCCAACTAGATAAAGTCATGCTCGGCCTAGGAGAGGGAAGAGTTGACCGAGAACCACTCTCTTGTGCAAGGAATGGAAGCTTCCAAACTAGTTCCAAGAAGATGAGTTTCTTGAGAAGCCAAATTCATGCACTCTTCTACTTGGGTGCCACAACAAGGGTGTGAATGAATTTGAGTTTATATTTGTCTCCTAAAAAATTCAAACCCTTTCCCATTGTTCTCACCATGGACGAGAACCTCCTTGGGCAATAAGAAAGTCTGAACCAGTCCCCACTTGTTCCCATTCGGCCGAGATGACCTTTGTGTATTTTGTGTCCTTTGGTTTATCTTCTAGAAATGTACCTATGCTACTATAAATAGGACCCTTAGGATGTTGTAAATTGGCATGTTGAATATTGAGTGAAATATAAACTTTAGTGTTTTCAACTTGTGTGTTGATTACATCAATCGGTCCTTGTGTGGACCACGGTTCTTGTGTGAACCACCCTCCCTTCGGTGTAAGCTTAGTTAATACTTGTGTGACTTAGCTAAGACCAAGATTAAGGAACCCCATTAGTTGCAAGTGAACGTTGGAACTTGTGTGATCCAACCTAACCTAAGTCTAGGTTCTATCTTAAGGTTTCCGACCACCCTTACTTGGTTTGTATTCGGGCTTGTACTTAGTAACCCCGATCATGTCCTTGTGAAATTGGTCACCTTAATCTTGGTGTCAACTCCAGCATAACCCCCGTGTCCATATCTTTGACATGTCAAACCTCCAACACTTGGTGTGTACTCGGACTTGCACCTCGCATTCCGTGTTCGTCCTTCATCCAAACCACTTCAATCATTTTACCACCACGTCCCAAAACACCTCCCTAATATCCCCTATAAAGTACACTACCCGAGACCATACGTATCCAACTGTCCAGGCACGACAATAACAAATAGTACACCAAAACCAACCATGCCGAGACCTCACTGTTTTGGTTTATTTTCGTGTCATTGCCACACCAAACCACCAAATCCCGATCATCAATCTGACCTTCAGCACACCTGTGATAACTCCACAAAATACCTAATTCCGATTCCAAACATACCTACCCAAAACAGCGACCAAACACCACACTGCTCGGCCAAGCCGAGAACCCGAGAACTGCTAGTTTGGCATTTAATTTTGGGTCAACCCGAATATAACCAAGATCCGACCCACTTACCCTCCAACGTCCCTTCTTAATTGCATCAGAGTTGGTTAACAATGTGATAGACATAGATCGGATATTGAAATTCCACATTCAAGGTAATTTATGGCTACAAATTTTGTGGATGAATATACTGTCATGTGAGACTAATATCAGGATATGTGGTTTATTATGGGATCCTATGAGGTTATAGTTGTGTTCCAAGTTGTATGGCATGTTGAGATAGTCCTGGTTGCAAAGGAAGTCTCGTCAAAATTTTCAAAGAATTTAAGAGTTAAGATCTTAGTTTTTGACGCCCCAACATTCGAGTACGTCACCCGGCACCTGGACGGTCTGAGCGTACCACCTGAATATCATAACGTGAATGTGTAATCGTCTGGGTCGACAAGGCCTCAAAATGATAACTATAAAATAACGCGACATAGAATCCTGCAAACAGAAGAACCCAACCTATATATATATACATACTAAGGCCGACAAGTCTAACAAAAATATCTAACCAACAACTAGGCTTACAAGGCATACTGAACAAACTGTACAACACATGAGTTGTCTACAAAGCCTCTACAAATAAATATCGACATAACATATAAGTAGGGATAGGGCCCCTAACATACCCAAAATACTCAAAAAGGACATAAACACGACCTTGACATCTCAAAGCCATGTTTCATGTTGTTAAACATCATGAGTAGCTAAACTCATTCTACTGTCCTAGAGTAGTATTGTCCTAAGGTTATTTGATATTCTGTCTGTTTCTCTTCCCATTCGTACTTTGTTGTTTACCTCTACTTAAAACATTACTCATAGTCTACAGTTTAATATATATGATATCCATTTATGGTATCAGAGCCAAGTTGCATGTTGTTAACCATCATGAGTAGTTAAACTCATTCTACTATCCTAGAGCAGTATTGTCCTAAGGTTATTTGATATTCTGTCTGTTTCTCTTCCCATTCGTACTTTGTTGTTTCCCTCTACTTAAAACATTACTCATAGTCTACAGTAAAAGGTAGTTGTTCTGTATCCTTTAGTTTGAGGTATCCGATTAGTTCTCAGATCAGACGTTGACGAGCCTGAAACTTCCGTTGGAGTAGCTCGTAAGCTTAGGTGCTAGAGCCAGACCCGAATTTGGTGTCATGTCGCCAAGTACTTAGGCTAAGAACACCCACCTAATACCCGATACTGAGAATAGTGGTTAGTAAGTATAGGATATATGCTAGAGTCGAAATAGGAAGACAAACTGTAAGAAAATCTTCTAAACTATAGGATAATAGCTCTAAGGATAGTAGTCTCCTTCATTAAAACACCTCTTTAACATAGTACTATCTAATGAAAACACATCCTTCATTTGAAACAATTAGGGACACTAATTTTATGAAAGTAAATAGTGTAACAGAAAAGAATAAACTTATAAAACAAAGAAAATCAAGTTTTAAAAGAATATACTACAGACTAATGAAAATAACTTTAGCCCGAAAAGCTAAATTAATGAGTAACAAAGGAGCTACGATGCTTATGGAAGCAAACCAAGAACATAGTAATGTCTTTGTTCCTCGAATGCTAAAATGGAATGAAATTTTAGCAAAAGATGAATGGCACTTTGAGGTCATCACCCAACCAAGAATAGAACCAGAAAGTTCTAAAATTGAACAAATAATTCAGTATCCCAATGGATCTATTGAGTTAAAATTTTTAAGGTCAAATTCTAAGTCCTCTTCAAGATACTCCTTCGCAGCATCTTCTTCCAAACCCCGGGAGGATGAATGCTACTCTGAAGAAAATTCAGTAAATTCTTCTCCTGAAGGAGAACAAAAGATAAGAGGATTAGATTATACTTTGGCCATACCTAAAGTCGACTAAGAACCTATTGTAAGAACAAATAGTCCTACTGAAAGTGAAATGCAGGGCCCTCTACCATCTAGAGAAGAAGGAACCCTTGGCATGATCAAATCAAAAAATAACTTCAAAATAGACTTTAAACTCTTAGGAAAATTATGTACAAGCCCGGAGCATGCCCTTAAGAGAAAATGGTATGTAGATCCTATGAAGAAAACATAACGCTATCTTTTAGAAAATAATGGATTAAAGATATGAAAAGAGTTAACTGCAATATTCAATTCTTCAAATGGTTTGAAATCACAGGACAATTAATGAATAAAAAGGAATCTCTTAGCACCCTTGTTAATAAATAGTATACCAATACCAAAACCATAGAATCTGAGGTCCCACCATTAGAACAAATCAAAATTCCTGTAGAAGGTGAGATCATAATAGCCTCCCCCTTCAATAGAGAATTGAAAGATGCAGGTAGCAACAAGTTGGTAGAAAAGGGAGACATTAATAAAGTCATCCAACAAAATAACTACACCAATCAACTACTATACGTAGTCTCAAACCAGCTTAACTAAGCTAATAATAAATCAACCCTAAAAGATAAACCAGAGTCCTAAAAAAATAGTAAAACCAAGGAGTCCAATCCTCTTTTTAAGATACCTCAATTTTCAGCCAGTAATTACCCAACCCTGAATGAAAAGGTTGAGATAAGTGATAAAATGCTAGAAAGATTAAATCAGAGAGTGAATCTTAACATCGAAGCGAATGGTAAAGGGATTAAAACCATTACCTGTGAGATCCATGATATTAATAAACTATCAAAACATGCTGGGGGAAAAATTACTATAGTAAGCCAACTTTCCCAGACATGCAGTTTGAAGAAGATGAATACCAGACCCACTCGTCATTTTCAGGAACGGAAATCTCAGAGTGGAATATAGATGGCCTAGCAGAGGGCCAAATTTATTCCAAATTACACGAAATGGGTATAGCCATAATGGCTCATAGAATAAAAGAAAACATAGACAAAAAGACCGCTACAATATTAACTTCGGGGTTCACCGGGATGTTAAAAATTTGGTGGGATAACTACCTCACTGAAGAAAATAGGGAAGGCATATTAAATGCCACTGCTATAATACAGATCGTAAATCCAGACAGAACTATAGGACATGAGGTCCGCGAAGATGCTACCCCTACCCTACTGTACTGTATAGCCAAACATATTATAGGAGAACCTAAGCTCTTCCTAGAAAAAAGCTTAGAAATTCTCAATAATTTAACCTGCCCTAAACTTCATGATTTTAGATGGTAAAAAGATATCTTCCTTAACAAAGTTATGATAAAAGAAGACTGTGGCCATGATTATTGGAAAGAAAGGTTTATAAGCGGCCTGCCTGTTTATTTGCAGAAAAGGTTAGAACTACCATTAGAAATAAATATGGTGGAGAAACCCCTTACAGTCTGATGACTTATAGAGATATAATAAGTTTTATTAATCTTACTGGTTTAGAGTTGTGTAACAACTTAAAACTAATGAACCAATTAAAAAAGGAGCGAAAAACTTCGAGAAATGAATTAGGAAGTTTTTATGAAGATTTCGGCTATGTTAAGTTAACAGCTCCCTCAAGAGAGGCCACAAAAGGCTATAAAAACAAAATAAAAATATTACTCCCAAAACCAGGTACAAAAATTACAAGAAAAGATCTAAAGCTAAAAGATCATCAGACCATAAAATAAACAACAAGGCGTCCCCAAAAAAGGGAAAATGCTGGAATTGTGGAAAGTTTGGCCACATGGCCAATGACTGTAAAAAACCTAATAAAAAGAAAGAAAAGATAAATTTTGTTAGAACTAAATTCTGACGTAAAGGATAAACTTTATACAATTCTAGAAGAATACTCCAGTGACTGTTCTGAGGATTACAGTAATGAAGAATTATTGGACATTGATTATGTTACACCTCGTAATTTTAAGACGATAATTAGAGGACGTAATTAAGGAGGTAAGATTCGAATCTTGGATATAGAGTATATTTATATATGCTAATCCGGAAATTAGTATACAAGAGGATGTGATTCCAGAAAGATGTTGGTCACAATAAGGGTGACGTTGGATACTTATAGCAATAATTGTATATTCCCGTTATGGAATAGTTTTGTATTAAAAAAAAAATTATGACATTGAGGATACGAGGCTTATGGAATTCTCGGGAATTAAAAGAAGTGGGTTTGAGTTTTACTAATTAAAGAACTTGGGGGCCAAAGTGTAAAAAAAAAGGGGAAAAAAATCAGATTTTTTTTTTTTATATAACCTACACTTACCTCTTCATCTTCTTCCAAACTTAACCAAAAAAAATACTATCCTCTCATTCTCTCCTCTACACTAATCCGAAAATCACCCTCCACCCATAACCAAAATTAAGGTTGTTATCTTCTCTTCCTAGACTACATTTTTCACCAAAAATTAGAAGCAAAACCACACCAAAATCAGTGGCAAAAGCAGTGGCAAAACAACCACTGCTTGGACCGAAAACTGCCAGAAAATTGGGATTTTTGGGATGAAATTTTGGAAGAAAAACGTGTAGGGATGATGGCTTAACATGGTAGAACACTTGCATGTCAATTGGAGTTGAAGAAGTGAACAAAAAGGAGGAGAAAAATTACAAAACAGTGGGGAATTTTCGGACAAACAGTGGCAGAAATTTGCGGACTGTTTTGACGAATTTGAGGTATAAAAATTCTTCTTTCTATGATATAATTGGAATGCATGTTGTTAGAATTAAGGTAATGAATTTGTGTTAAGGAAGAATTGAAATTTGAGCATTGCATGTGACCATTTTTGGCTAGTTGCCAATTCGGGACAGATTTTGGTGTTGTTGGATTCGTTGGTTATTGTGGTTATTATTATCACTAATTGCATGATGAAATTGAAAGGAAACATTGATATTTAGTTGGAATTAGTTATATGGAAGTATTGAAATACGAAATTGGATTTTAGGAGTTAAGATAAGAGTTATGGAATTATGAAATGTTGTGGCCAAGAACTTGCATGAAATTGTTGGACATGTGGTGATGTATATGGACTGTTTTAGGGGCTGTTTTTAAGGTGGATTAAGAGGCAAAATTTACATGAGAAATGGGTGTGTAAATTCCCTTTATTGTTGTTTTGGTTGTGCCCTTAATTGGTACTTGGTTATTGATGTTATTAGCCTCGTTTGGAAGTTGTGGAAACATGTATAAACGGGGGAAGTGCTGCCCGAATTTTATAGAATAAGAAGTCGTTATTCGATATAAAGTATGCTAGTAACCATAGAATTAACGAACGTATTACCATTATTATAGGTTGAAGTTCTCTAACGAGGCATATTATAATATTGGGTGGATTGGTTCGTCTAAAAGGTATGTGAAACTCTTACTTCTTTCTTTTTGGCATGATTTAATGAAAGTACGGCGGACGTACTTAATTCTTATACAGTTTATTTCCTAAAGAGGATTGTTATGAGAAGTGCCTATGATTTTTCAGCAAAGAGTTATTATGACTTTATTACAATGATTTGATTGAGAGTCAAATGATGATTTTTACTTACATATGGTTACTCATGATATCTACTCGTGCTAAGTGTGATTGTTTCACCTCACCGAGTCCCGGGCCGGGTTACGATTCGTGCACCACCTTGCATTGTTCACCGAGACCCTCACTAGGGGGCCGGGTTACGTAGGATGGATCCATAGATGAGAGATGATTTACCGAGTCCCAGCATGGGCCGGGTTATGATATGATTCACCGAGTCCCGCATTAGTGGGCCGTGTTACGTTATAGGTATATATATGTATATGGACAGGCATGCATGTTTTCCTGACTTGCCTCTCATGTTTATAAGGCACAGCTGACTTTTATGGTTTATGGCATAGTTGGATTTGGATCCTGATTTTTATACTGATCTCATATTTCTGTTGGCTACTTATGATCTCTTTTACAGCTTCATGTTTTACATACTCAGTATATTATTTCGTACTGACCCCCTTTCCTCGGGGGGGTTGCGTTTCATGCCCGCAGGTACATGTTTTCAGTTTGGTGAACCTCAGGCCTAGGTTCCTACTCAGCAGGTTGGAAAGCTCCTTTGATCCAGAGCTTTGTCATGTTGGTACCGAACCTCTTTTAGACTTCTGTTTGTATTTAGGGGCACGACGGGGCCCTGTCCCGTCATATGTCATTGTTCTTCTTATAGAGGTCTGTAGACAGTGGTGGGTTGTACGTATGTAAGGGTTATGACTCTGTTTGGGTCAGTCATGTTATTGTATTCTGTGCTGGGGTGTTCCCATGTATATATGTTACTATCTGGTGGCAGCCTTGTCGGCTTGCTTGTTATGTTGTGTTGGCTAGTTGTGACTCCTCAGGAGACAAGTGCATTCGGGGGTAAAGGCAGCCTTGTCGGCTTGCCTACCCTGGCGTATGTTGTTATTGCGATGTTATGCTGCCGGATTTCAGACTCATTAAGGGTTAGTTGGATTATGTGTGACAGGTTAGTATAATGACGTCATTAGGGCGGTTAGTCGCGGCCCGTCGGGTCGGGTCGTGACAAAAGTGGTATCAGAGCAGTTAGTCCTCGGAATGTCTACAGACCGTGTCTAGTAGAGTCTTGTGTATGGGTATGTTGTGCACCATACTTATATGCAGGAGGCTGCCGGATATTTAGGATTGGTTTCTATTCTTCTTACTCTAAGATCGTGCGATAGAGCTATGTTATTAGGTTATTCCCTCTCTGACGTATTAATGTGTTACAACTATGCCTCCAAAGAAAGCGACAGCCGCCAGAAGGGCAATATGAATTCGAGGTTATGAGAAACTATCTTACACGTATACGGGAAGAAATAATGTAAGCTTGGAACATGGAATATTTGAGACTCTTAGAATATTAGATAATCGTTGAGACCTTAGATATACAAGGCCTTCTTGAGTAAAATATTTTATGTTTGATCTGGGTTAAAGTGCATAGTATATGTGAAGTCTATTAGTTGTGATGACTCCTTGGTATGTTTATGTTTATATGAAAAGGAATATGAGATATGCCAAAAACTGGAATTGCTACTGTTGTACATATAAGGTTTGTTGTCTCTGGAGCAAGTTGTCTGGATAAGTCCTTGAAATGAGTTCAGCAGGTAGTTGATAGTCGTTAATGGGTTGTCCTACTTGTGGATGGGGCTTAGGAGTAGATGGTCCTCTACATGTTGTAATATTACCCTGTTTAAGTTGATGTGTTCCAGCTTTTCTTATGAGTTATGCTATCCATGTTATGTATAAATGTATTCTGTCTTGGTCATACTTCTTTCGGAACAGGGTGGTCTGTTAATGTCCCTGTACAATATGTGGGATGAGTATAAATCACTTGTGTTAGGACCTATCTTCTCCAATTTTACTCAGTGGGACTACCTCTAAACAGTTAATTAGACTTGCCTAGATATCTTTTATGTTTGATTAAAATTTCCCCCGTAATTGTCTTTGCGTATCATAATGTAGAATGCAAAATGTTCTAATAACCCAAGTCTGCGTTTTATCTCTTAAATAGGGAATAGATTCGTATGCTAAACATGTTGTCAATAGTTGCTTAAGGGAGTGGAAAATTGAGTATTTACATAATTGCAGGAATGACTTGCTGCTGCAATAAACGGTTTACTTATTTAGTTAACTATTAAACCTTGAATATATTATGCCAAGCATTATGTTATATATGTGAATATTGTGGCTATTTGTGACTACTATATTAATGTCTAGCATATTCAATTGATGAAAACACTGTTAGAGTATTGTGTGACGATTATTTGTGTGTTAAGTGGTTGTCTTGTTAAGTTTAAGGGTTATTTGACCTTGTATGATCCGTTTAAATGACCTTGAAGTAATTGGTATACTAGTTTTAGTCCATTGTAACCCCTCTTGGATTGTTTAAGTCTGTGGTGTCCATAGTAGGTTAGGTCAAACCATCACTAGCACATGTACTAATTTAGTATGCTTAATACATGAACATGAGGTTTGTTCTAACAAATTATTTCGGTATGTTGCCATAGTGGCTTGAGAAGTATATTAAACCTCTTAGACACTATGTTTGATTAATCCATGACTCAACTACACATGTTATGTTAATTAAACACCAGTGGTTGAAGTTAAAAATTATGCTTACATAATGACTATATTGGTTGTAAAGGTCACATTTGGTATGGAAATGATTGGAGGGCTTAATGTTTTTATTTATTTATTTATCTGCCTATAATAAGGGAACTAAGATTTATCATAAGAATGTTGTTATAATTATGATAGGATCACCTAATGACTTTGAAATGGATGTGTGTCTTGTTTAAGTGCTGTCGTGATCTGAAGGATAGTTTAGGAGCCTATTTGGTGTATGTTTTGCTTGTTAAAGGGTCATATCTATCCTTGGCATGTCCCAATAGTCTTAGGTGGTCTAATACTCATATGAACATAACTATTTAAAATAACCTTGTCCCTTCCTCATGTGCATAACTCTGCATCCAGTTTGGTTTGATTGTATATGCCCATGTTTTGTATCTATGTGTTGATTACGTCAAACTGTTAAGTTCACCTATTCCCATGTCTGCTACTGCAGTATGTCTACCCCCTTCTCCTTTTATGTAAATTTGGTAGATAATATAAGATCATTTGAGTTTTGATAGGTATCTAAATCACATGTTGAAAAAAAAATGAATGAATATCTGAGTAGTTCCTCAACTATGTGCATTCCCTTGCTTCTGCCGATTTGGTTAAGTTATTAAGTGAGTAGTGATGAGGTTAGCATGGCATGGATAGGCAATCCACATATGTTTGGTCTGTCTATATATACTTGTTTATGCCTACTCATGTCCGGATAATTGGTTTACCTGTTACCACTCGGGATTGAATATCTAATTTGGTATAGTTATAGATTCCTTTAAGTTTTGATTGACATTGTCCATTTTCCAAGATGTGAAAAAAGGGGGGGGTACCTTGTATTTTATGTTTCCCAATCCACTTCTTGATGGTACCTACAAGATTGTAGCTTTAGGTAATACCAAACTTAGAAACAGTAAGCAGAGAGATTCTTGTTCGTCCCTTTAAGAGTTTGGGATTGTACCTGGTCACCATCAGCTTTATATAGGAAGAAGAAGGGGCATTGTTACCAAATTGAAAGTAGTTGTAGATGTCAACAAAAGAGTGTAAATGTTCCATGCTGATTTAGAATAATCTGTACAATTGAAATAGAACAAAACAGGTTAATTTTAGATTTGTCTAGTCGTGTATGGGCTACTTAGTTAATTTAAAGATATTAATGATATATGAAATGCCTAGATTTGATTTAATGGATTGGCAGGTTGGATTGAAGTTGGGTTTAGCATGTATGGGTTATTTAAATTAACGTGATGACCAATATATTATTTTGGAAACTCGTTTGGCTATCTGTAAGTCGTTTGGTCATATTATCTACCTAAAACAAGCGCCACTAATTAAGAACAAGATTAGTTGTCCTATTTAACAAAACTTGTCTTATATCGTCTGATATGATAATTTAAAACTAGAAGAGAATGAGTTAAGTGGGTTGATATGGTTGAGGTTATATGATGTTAGTTATGATGGGAATTGATAAAGGGTAGCCTATGTGATGATTGTGAATTATGAATATTACCTAAATTCCGAGCCTGCTTTACTGATTTGGGGGTATGTTAGAAGTTATGACTAAGCATGCCTAATTAATGTTAATATGGTTTGGATATATCTGTAAGTTTTGGATTAGTAAGTTCAATACGGTGTCGACTTGTAATAGATAAAGTCTTGCTAATCATTGTTAAAAATGAGACATTGCGTAACCTGATTTGATTAACTTAAGCTTCCAATTTATGCTCATTGTTTAAAATTATTCTTAATATGGGTATTAAGTATATGTTAGGCTCAAATAACACGATATGGATAACACTTGCTATTTAAATTATTAGAGAGATAGTGATTAACATCTGTATAGAAAAACTTAGATCATTATATGCCTACTATGTGTTCACTTGTTCTGATTTAGGCTTGATGTAGGTCTAATATAATCTTTAAGACTTTTTTTTAGCCTTAGTAACTGATCATAAGCTTAGTAATGATGGATTGAATATTCATTTAGCATCTCTGGTGTTCCTAACTATATATGTGTGGTTGGGACGGTCTAAGGTAGTTTGTATGCATATGTCACTTATTTACACCTGCCTTGTGATCCCTTGTTTATGGTTCAGACTAGGTAACTAGTGTATATGCCATGTTGGTGTCTTGGGCATGTTCATATGTATATCATCGTTAGGGTAACTTGTGTGTTTTTCCTTAGTACCCTGCATGATCAAACAACGCCTCTATTATGTATTTTTGGATTCTATTATATAGAGCGCTTGCATCTTGATCCAGGTTGAGGATATTAGGCTTTTGGGAACTCGGAAAAAAAATATATATTTTAGTCTTTGCTATTACACCATTTTGAAGTTATGTCTTCCCTGATCCTTATGTGCTTAGTTGAAACTGCTGATTTTGAGTTAAAATATTCATTTAAGTACTTAACTACTAGTTAAAATAGGACCAGGAATCTGAATATATAAAATGGGGATTAGTCATTGATTGTGAAGATGCTATCTTGTTCTCAAGTTTAAGACTAAGGTATAGATTATGCTTAAAGTTCTTGTATATATGTACATAATGTGGTACTGCGGGAATAATGACTCTACTTAGCCTTAGTTTTAGTATACTTCACTTTTAGAAAATTACGAATAAGCTAGGACGTAGGTTGTTTCCTTGTTTATTTGAGTCCTTTTATTAGATAATGGCAAGAGTTGAGTTGATTGTAAGTTGGATATTTGTTGGCAGAAACGTGTATCATAGAGTCTAAGGTGACCTAATATGCAAATTTCTGTGTGCTTGTGAATCCTTGAATCAATTTGTATAAGATGTGCCCAATAGTATGAACATTCGAGGACGAATGTTTCTAAGGGGGGAAGAATGTTACACCTCGTAATTTTAAGACGATAATTAGAGGACGTAATTAAGGAGGTAAGATTCGAATCTTGGATATAGAGTATATTTATATATGCTAATCCGGAAATTAGTATACAAGAGGATGTGATTCCAGAAAGATGTTGGTCACAATAAGGGTGACGTTGGATACTTATAGCAATAATTGTATATTCCCGTTATGGAATAGTTTTGTATTAAAAAAAAAATTATGACATTGAGGATACGAGGCTTATGGAATTCTCGGGAATTAAAAGAAGTGGGTTTGAGTTTTACTAATTAAAGAACTTGGGGGCCAAAGTGTAAAAAAAAAGGGGAAAAAAATCAGATTTTTTTTTTATATAACCTACACTTACCTCTTCATCTTCTTCCCAACTTAACCAAAAAAAATACTATCCTCTCATTCTCTCCTCTACACTAATCCGAAAATCACCCTCCACCCATAACCAAAATTAAGGTTGTTATCTTCTCTTCCTAGACTACATTTTTCACCAAAAATTAGAAGCAAAACCACACCAAAATCAGTGGCGAAAGCAGTGGCAAAACAGCCACTGCTTGGACCGAAAACTGCCAGAAAATTGGGATTTTTGGAATGAAATTTTGGAAGAAAAACGTGTAGGGATGATGGCTTAACATGGTAGAACACTTACATGTCAATTGGAGTTGAAGAAGTGAACAAAAAGGAGGAGAAAAATTACAAAACAGTGGGGAATTTTCGGACAAACAGTGGCAGAAATTTGCGGACTGTTTTGACGAATTTGAGGTATAAAAATTCTTCTTTCTATGATATAATTGGAATGCATGTTGTTAGAATTAAGGTAATGAATTTGTGTTAAGGAAGAATTGAAATTTGAGCATTGCATGTGACCATTTTTGGCTAGTTGCCAATTTGGGACAGATTTTGGTGTTGTTGGATTCGTTGGTTATTGTGGTTATTATTATCACTAATTGCATGATGAAATTGAAAGGAAACATTGATATTTAGTTGGAATTAGTTATATGGAAGTATTGAAATACGAAATTGGATTTTAGGAGTTAAGATAAGAGTTATGGAATTATGACATGTTGTGGCCAAGAACTTGCATGAAATTGTTGGACATGTGGTGATGTATATGGACTGTTTTAGGGGCTGTTTTTAAGGTGGATTAAGAGGCAAAATTTACATGAGAAGTGGGTGTGTAAATTCCCTTTATTGTTGTTTTGGTTGTGCCCTTAATTGGTACTTGGTTATTGATGTTATTAGCCTCGTTTGGAAGTTGTGGAAACATGTATAAACGGGGGAAGTGCTGCCCGAATTTTTATAGAATAAGAAGTCGTTATTCGATATAAAGTATGCTAGTAACCATAGAATTAACTAACGTATTACCATTATTATAGGTTGAAGTTCTCTAACGAGGCATATTATAATATTGGGTGGATTGGTTCGTCTAAAAGGTATGTGAAACTCTTACTTCTTTCTTTTTGGCATGATTTAATGAAAGTACGGCGGACGTACTTAATTCTTATACAGTTTATTTCCTAAAGAGGATTGTTATGAGAAGTGCCTATGATTTTTCAGCAAAGAGTTATTATGACTTAATTACAATGATTTGATTGAGAGTCAAATGATGATTTTTACTTACATATGGTTACTCATGATATCTACTCGTGCTAAGTGTGATTGTTTCACCTCACCGAGTCCCGGGCCGGGTTACGATTCGTGCACCACCTTGCATTGTTCACCGAGACCCTCACTAGGGGGCCGGGTTACGTAGGATGGATCCATAGATGAGAGATGATTTACCGAGTCCCAGCATGGGCCGGGTTATGATATGATTCACCGAGTCCCGCATTAGTGGGCCGGGTTACGTTACAGGTATATATATGTATATGGACAGGCATGCATGTTTTCTTGACTTGCCTCTCATGTTTATAAGGCACAGCTGAATTTTATGGTTTATGGCATAGTTGGATTTGGATCCTGATTTTTATACTGATCTCATGTTTTCGTTGGCTACTTATGATCTCTTTTACAGCTTCATGTTTTACATACTCAGTACATTATTTCGTACTGACCCCCTTTTCTCGGGGGGCTGCGTTTCATGCCCGCAGGTACATGTTTTCAGTTTGGTGAACCTCAGGCCTAGGTTCCTACTCAGCAGGTTGGAAAGCTCCTTTGATCCAGAGCTTTGTCATGTTGGTACCGAACCTCTTTTAGACTTCTGTTTGTATTTAGGGGCACGACGAGGCCCTGTCCCGTCATATGTCGTTGTTCTTCTTATAGAGGTCTGTAGACAGTGGTGGGTTGTACGTATGTAAGGGTTATGACTCTGTTTGGGTCAGTCATGTTATTTTATTCTGTGCTGGGGTGTTCCCATGTATATACGTTACTATCTGGTGGCAGCCTTGTCGGCTTGCTTGTTATGTTGTGTTGGCTAGTTATGACTCCTCAGGAGACAGGTGCATTCGGGGGTAAAGGCAGCCTTGTCGGCTTGCCTACCCTGGCGTATGTTGTTATTGCGACGTTATGCTGCCGGATTTCAGACTCATTAAGGGTTAGTTGGATTATGTGTGACAGGTTAGTATAATGACGTCATTAGGGCGGTTAGTCGCGGCCCGTCGGGTCGGGTCGTGACAGATTATAGCTCGGATAGCTCCAACTCCAGTAATGACTGCAATTGTACAGGAATATATTGTACCTGCAATAGCCAATCTATTAACGGTATCTCCAGTAGTAGTCAAGAATTCTTCTTTGATATGATAGAACATATCGAAGACGAAGACCATAAAAAAGTACCTTGTTGAATTAAAAAAGCTTATTAATAATCATAAAAATAAGAAAAAGGACGTTGAACCTTTTATTATGAAACAAGTTTTACATAAATTTAAGGCAACTAAAACTGATACCACTCTGCAAGATTTGCAAGGAGAAGTAGCTCAACTTAAATTAGAAATTAACGAAGTTAAAGAAAGACTTAGTTCAATAGAAACAGAGTCCTTTGCCAATAGATTAATAAAAGATTTAAATCCTTTAGGAGATATATTCGCACCTGAAACTTCTAAAGAATTAGCAACAGTTAGTTCAGACGAAGAAGAAAGAGACGAAGAAACCTCTAATCCCGAACAATCTGGTCTTAAAACCATCTCAAGAGTAAAAGCTTTAAGCTATCATATCCCAGTCAACCTTGTAATAAACAAGAATTTTACGCTCAATAAAATAACCCTTTTATATACAGGGGCAGATCAAAACTGCATCTCAGAAGGATTAATACCAACAAAATACTTAGAAAAAAGTACCTCTAAACTATACTCCTCCACAGGAGAAAGGTTAAAAATAAGTTATAAACTTTCAAAAGCTCATATTCGCAACAATGGAGTCTGCTTTATAAATGACTTTGTTGTTACCAGAAATATTACTGAAGAAGTAATATTAGGTATCCCATTTCTAACCCACATAAAGCCTTATACAATAAAATTAGATGGAATTTATACTACGTCCTTAGGGAAAGAAATCACATTTCCCTATCTAAATCCTCTTTCGACAAACGAAAGTAAATTTGTTAAACAAAAAACAATTTTTAGAATCACCTTTTAACCAATCAAATAAATTATCTCAAAGAAGATATAAATATTAAAAGGATAGAATCCAGTTTAAAACCCCGGAGGTAATCAGCAAAATAAAAAGATTGCAGGATTCGATAGAAATAGAAATCTGCTCAGAATTATCCAACGCAAGTGGGAAAGAAAGAAGCATGTGGTAACATTACCATACATAGATAACTTTAATGAAAATATTATTCCCACCAAAGCTAGACCAATTCAGATTATCCACGAGCTCATGGAATACTGTAAAAAGGAAACTAATGATTTACTTCAAAAGAAGATTATTCGGCCCTCAAAATCCCAATGGAGTTGTTCAGCATTCTATGTTAATAACAGTGCTGAAAAGGAAAGAGGAGCCCCCCAGGCTTGTAATTAATTATAAGCCCCTTAATCAAGTATTAAAATGGATTAGGTATCCAATACCCAATAAACGAGATTTGTTAAAAAGAACTTATAAGGCTAATGTCTATAGTAAATTCGATATGAAGTCAGGATTTTGGCAGATTCAAATCGAAGAAAAAGATAAGTATAAAACAGCAATCAACGTCCCCTTTGGACAATATGAATGGAATGTTATGCCATTTGGGCTCAAAAATGCCCCATCAGAATTCCAGAATATTATGAATAATATATTCAACCCATATAGTCAATTCTCTACATTTTATATAGACGATGTCCTTGTATTCTCAGAAAGTATAGATCAGCACTTCAAGCATGTTAATACTTTCGTTAAAACAATTAAACAGAGTGCGTTAGCAGTAAGTGCTAAAAAGATAAAAAAAATTCAAACATCAATTAGGTTCTTCGGTCATGACCTCTATCAAGGAACCTACAAACGAATCTGTAGCTCCATAGAGTTCTCAACCAAGTTTCTAGATGAATTAACTGATAAAATCCAACTTCAAAGGTTCTTAGGAAGCCTAAACTATGTAGCAGATTTTATCCCTAAAGTCCGACAAGTCTGTGAACCTCTCTATAAGAGACTTAAGAAAAATCCAATCCCTTGGTCAGAAGATCAAACTAGAGCGGTCAAACAAGTCAAAGAAATAGTACAAAAGCTCCCTTGTCTAGGAATCCCAAATCTTGAAGCTTTTATGATCGTTGAAATAGACGCCTTTGATATTGGTTAACGTGGCATTCTTAAACAAAAATTATCTCCTGAATCCACCGAACAGTTGGTTAGATTCACCTCCGGAGTTTGGAACTCAGCTCAAAAAAATTACAGTACCATTAAAAAGGAAATCTTGTCTATAGTGCTATGTATCACAAAATTTCAAGACGACCTGATTAACAAAGAATTTTTACTATGAGTTGACTGTAAAGCATCCAAAGACGTTTTACAAAAGGATGTTAAAAATCTTATTTCTTAATAAATTTTTGCCAGATGGCAAGCACTATTATCAAGCTTTGACTTTAAAATTGATTTCATAAAAGGTGAAGAAAATTCTTTATCGGATTTTTTAACAAGGGAATTCTTGCAGGGCAACCATGAGACAAAGCTTTCCGGGCTCTCGCCCAATGAGACCTCCCTTCCAACTTAAACCAGAAGAAAAAATGAAACAACGATTTAAACCAGAAATTACAGATAAATCCCTTCATAAAACCAGTTACGAAGGAAGATTCTCCGTACTAGCGAAGTTTCCCAAACTACCAGTAGGAAATAAAATCTCGGCCCCTTCAAATGAGCTAATAACAGGTAAGACGCAGGTACTACCATTCAAGGTGTCCTTAGCAGAAATTCAGACCAGGGATAATTACAAAATGCAATCCCAAGAATCCTACTTAGAGGTAGTAAAACCAGTAACTCCTCTTAAGAAGGAAACGACATCAGCAAGCAACAGCACCCATATTCCAAAATGGGAATTTATTGTATCACAGGCTCTGCCAATAATGGCACTAGATAAACAATATGAAAATTTTAGGGTACAAGACCTACTAAAACCTTGCTATACAAACTACCAGTACGTAGATACCCAAGATACTATCAAAACTAAGAAGTACTACAAATTTATTCTCATAGATACCGGCTCAATAGAAGTCGAACACAACTACTTCAAAAATAACCCAGAAGAAATTGAATATTCCAAATTCATCATAAAAAAGATACTAAGCCCATTTGATTGGTATGTAGATCACTTACACACCCCAATACCTTTATCCAGAAGTCAAAACCCCTAGACGTATAATTGGTATGATTATAAAGACGCCTGGTTTAATTTCCTATATGTTCGCCCTAATACCCATACATGGTTTGTTAAGTATTCGGAAGGACTAAAGGAAAAAGTTATCCCCAGATGGTTCTATGAATGGTGGAACATATTTGGAGGAAATTTACAAGTAATAGCACCAAACTTCCAGAATTGATATACAGGTTTCTTAGAGGAATAACAAATTTCAACCCTACCAGAACACATTAAATTATGCAAGTTCTTCATACATAAACGGATATCATATATATTAAACTGGTCCTTTGACATTCAAGAAATGAATAGGATTCGTTATCTCAGTAAGACCATCAAAATTAAAGGATGGAGTCCCAAAGTTAAGGAAGAAACCAAAGTAAAAAGAGAAAAGAAGAGTTCATCTTCGTCCGGAGAAACATCAGTCTCCAAAGCAGAGGTAAAGAAAAGGGTCCTAGAAGCCTTGTTCAAATTAGAAGATGATGAAGACCCCGGTCAAATAATGGAATTAATTGACACAGATTCTTCCAGTACCAGTGAACCAGACAATGGAGATATGCTGGCCCAAAGAGGAATTGCCCAGTCATACTTTTTATCTTAAAGCAAAAGGTTAAAACAAGAAAAGACATAATGCAGAAGATTCTTTGGAAAAATAGGTGACCCTTCAGAAAAGCAAAAGGCAAGGGCCCCACTCTCCGTAAACAGGAAAAGGCAAATGACCCTTCAGAAAAACAAAAGACATTCTGAAAAGCCATTTGATCTTAGTCGTCCATTTGTAATTAGATTATACTTATCCTAGGCCAATATAAGGCTCTCAAGTTGTAACACTTAAGGCATCCAAAAATTATCCCCCTCAAACATTTTCTCTGCCTGATTTCCCCTGTAAACCATGCTTTCAATTTCACTAAAATAAATTTGTAAGTTTTAAATACTTTACTCTTTCTTACTGCTTTATTACTTATTTTAACATTATAATACGTCGATCCACATTTATGGTATCAGAGCCAAGTTGCATGTTGTTAAACATCATGAGTAGCTAAACTCATTCTACTGTCCTAGAGCAGTATTGTCCTAAGGTTATTTGATATTTTGTCTATTTCTCTTCCCATTCGTACTTTGTTGTTTCCCTCTACTTAAAACATTACTCATAGTCTACAGTTTAATATATATGATATCCATTTATGGTATCAGAGCCAAGTTACATGTTGTTAACCATCATGAGTAGCTAAACTCATTCTACTATCCTAGAGCAGTATTGTCCTAAGGTTATTTGATATTCTGTCTGTTTCCCTTCCCATTCGTACTTTGTTGTTTCCCTCTACTTAAAACATTACTCATAGTCTACAGTAAAAGGTAGTTGTTCTGTATCTTTTAGTTTGAGGTATCCGATTAATTCCCGGATCAGACGTTGACGAGCTTGAAACTTCCGTTGGAGTAGCTCGTAAGCTTAGGTGCTAGAGACGGACCCGAATTTGGTGTCATGTCGCCAAGTACTTAGGATAAGAACACCCACCTAATACCCGAGACTGAGAATAGTGGTTAGTAAGTATAGGATACATGCTAGAGTCGAAATAGGAAGACAAACAGTAAGAAAATCTTCTAAACTATAGGATAATAGCTATAAGGATAGTAGTCTCCTCCATTAAAACACCTCTTTAACATAGTACTATCTAATGAAAACACATCCTTCATTTGAAACAATTAGGGACACTAATTTTATGAAAGTAAATAGTGTAATACACAAGAATAAACTTATAAACAAAGAAAATCAAGTTTTAAAAGAATTAAACTATTACAAAACTCTAGTACCGTCTAAGTCACTAGACCCTTACTGTCGAACAATAGTTAGGCAAGTAATCATAAATAAAATGGTAAGCCTATACAAGAAAAATCTACATATTGGATATTTACTATCTAGTCAAGAGACTTTAATCTATAATTCAGACTATGTACTAAGTTTGTTTACAACCCAGTTTTAAATGAACAAGTCATAATACCAAAACATGTTAAATTGTGAGAACCTCGCTACCTCAACTTCAAAGATAGCTAAGGTAGAAAGAGACTTACAGAACTGGAACATTCCAAAATAATCTTTCAAATCTGTATATGAAACCGGAAGGTTTGATTTTATAAAAAACTATAATATTAAGACTTCTGAGTCCACTGTAGCTATAAATAATTCTAAAGAAATTATTAAGCTATTAGCAGCTCAAGATATAAACATATATAAAAATGATTACAACTTCCTACACATAGGACGTGTACAACTTGCGGTCAAACCTTTATATCGCCTAGGTTTAGACACACCCATCTGTCTCTTGTTAAGAGATGCCAGACTTTTAAACTTCGATGACTCCCTATTAGGAGTCTTACAAAGAAATTTAGCTAGAGGCCCTGTATATTTCAATTGCTATCCAAATTTCTCTGTTGTTATTAATGATCAGATTGTTATGGATACCCTAACACTAAATATCAAAACAAATAACATGAATAGAAAAATAAATACCAGAGAAATAGCTGTGATATACAAAGTATACTACAGACTAATGAAAATAACTTTATCCCCAAAAGCTAAATTAATGAGTAACAAAGGAGCTACGATGCTTATGGAAGCAAACCAAGAACATAGTAATGTCTTTGTTCCTCAAATGCTAAAATGGAATGAAATTTTAGCAAAAGATGAATGGCACTTCGAGGCCATCACCCAACCAAGAATAGTACCAGAAAGTTCTAAAATTGAACAAATAATTTAGTATCTCAATGGATCTATTGACTTAAAATTTTTAAGGTCAAATTCTAAGTCCTCTTCAAGATACTCCTTCGCAACATCTTCTTCCAAACCCCGGGAGGATGAATGCTACTCCGAAGAAAATTCAGCAAATTCTGCTCCTGAAGGAGAACAAAAGATAAGAGGAGTAGATTATACTTCGGCCATACCTAAAGTCCACTACGAACCTATTGTAAGAACAAGTAGTCCTACTGAAAGTGAAATGCAAGGCCCTCTACTAGAGAAGCAGGAACCCTTGGCATGATCAAATCAGAAAATAACTTCAAAATAGACTTTAAACTCTTAGGAAAATTATGGACAAGCCCAGAGCATGCCCTTAAGAGAAAATGGTATGTAGAAATCTACGAAGAAAACATAAGGCTATCTTTTAGAAAACAATGGATTAAAGATATGAAAAGAGTTAACTACAATATTGAATTCTTAAAATGGTTTGAAATCATAGGACAGTTAATGAATAAAAAGGAATCTCTTAGCACCCTTGATAATAAATGGTATACCAGTACCAAAACCATAGAATATGAGGTCCCACCATTAGAACAAATCAAAATTCCTGTAGAAGGTGAGATCATAATAGGCCAACCCTTCAAGAGAGAATTGAACGATGCAGGTAGCAACAAGTTGGTAGAAAAGGGAGACATTAATAAAGTCATCCAACAAAATAACTACACCAATCAACTACTATATGTAGTCTCAAACCAGCTTAACCAAGCTAATAACAAATTAACCCTAAAAGATAAACCAGAGTCCTAAAAAAATAGTAAAACCAAGGAGTCCAATGATTAAATCAGAGAATGAAAGATCTTAACATCGAAGCGAATGGTAAAGGATTAAAACCATTACCAGTGAAAGCCATGATATTAATAAACTATCAAAACATGCTGGTGAAAAAAATTACTATAGTAAGCCAACTTTCTCAGACATGCAGTTTGAAGAAGATCAATACCAGACCCACTCGTCATTTTCAGGAACGGATATCTCAGAGTGGAATATAGATGGCCTAGCAGAGGGCCATATTTATTCCAAATTACACGAAATGGGTATAACCATAACGACTCATAGAATAAAAGAAAACAGCGACAAAAATACCGCTACAATATTAACTTCGGGGTTCACCAGGATGTTAAATATTGGTGGGATAACTACCTCACCGAAGAAAATAGGGAAGGCATATTAAATGCCACTACTACAATACAGATCTTAAATCCAGACAGAACTATAGGACAGGAGGTCCGCAAAGATGCTACCCCTACCCTACTGTATTGTATAGCCAAACATATTATAGGAGAACCTAAGCTCTACCAAGAAAAAAACTTAGAAATTCTCAATAATTTAACCTGACCTAAACTTTATCATTTTAGATGGTATAAAGATATCTTCCTTAACAAAGTTATGATAAGAGAAGACTGTAACCAAGATTATTGGAAAGAAAGGTTTATAACCGGGCTGCCTACTTTATTTGCAGAAAAGGTTAGAACTACCATTAGAAATAAATATGGTGGAGAAACCCCTTACAGTCTGATGACTTATGGAGATATAATAAGTTTTATTAATCTTACTGGTTTAGAGTTGTGTAACAACTTAAAACTAACGAACCAATTAAAAAAGGAATGAAAAACTTCGAGAAATGAATTAGGATGTTTTTGGGAAGAGTTCGGCTATGTTAAGTTAACAGCTCCCTCTAGAGAGGCCACAAAAGGCTATAAAAATGAAATAAAAAAATATTACTCCCAAAACCAGGTACAAAAATTACAAGAAAAGATCTAAAGCTAAAAGATCATCAGACCATAAAATAAACTACAAAGCGTCCCCAAAAAGGGAAAATGCTGGAATTGTGGAAAGTCTGGCCAAATGGCCAATGACTGTAAAAAAACCTAAGAAAAAGAAAGGAAAGATAAATTTATTAGAACTAAATTCTGACGTAAAGGATAAACTTTATACAATTCTAGAAGAATACTCCAGTGACTCTTCTAAGGATTATAGTGATGAAGAATTATTGGACATTGATTATAGATCGGATAGCTCTAACTCCAGTAATGACTGCAATTGTATAGGAACATAATGTACCTGCAATAGCCAATCTATTAACGGTATCTCCAGTAGTAGTCAAGAATTCTTCTTTGATATGATAGAACATATCGAAGACGAAGACCTTAAAAAAAGTACCTTGTTGAATTAAAAAAGCTTATTATTAATCATAAAAACAAGAAAAAGGACGTTGAACCTTTTAATATGAAACAAGTTTTACATAAATTTAAGGCAGCTAAAACTGATACCACTCTGCAAGATTTGCAAGGAGAAGTAGCTCAGCTTAAACAAGAAATTAACGAGGTTAAAGAAAGACTCAGTTCAATAGAAACAGAGTCCTTTGCCAATAGATTAATCAACGATTTAAATCCTCTAGGAGATATATTCACACCTGAAACTTCTAAAGAATTAGCAACAGTTAGTTCAGAAGAAGAAGAAAGAGACGAAGAAACCTCTAATCCCGAACAATCTGGTCTTAAAACCATCTCAAGAGTAAAAGCTTTAAGCTATCATATCCCAGTCAACCTTGTAATAAACAAGAATTTTACGCTCAATAAAATAGCCCTTTTATATACAGGGGCAGATCAAAACTGCATCTCAAAAGGATTAATACCAACAAAATACTTAGAAAAGAGTACCTCTAAATTATACTCCGCCACAGGAGAAAGGTTAAAAATAAGTTATAAACTTTCAAAAGCTTATATTCGCAACAATGGAGTCTGCTTTATAAACGACTTTGTTGTTACCAGAAATATTACTGAAGAAGTAATATTAGGTATCCCATTTATAACCCACATAAAGCCTTATACAATAAAATTAGATGGAATTTATACTACGTCCTTAGGGAAAGAAATCACATTTCCCTATCTAAATCCTCTTTCGACAAACGAAAGTAAATTTGTTAAACAAAAAACAATTTTTAGAATTCACATTTTAACCAATCAAATAAATTATCTCAAAGAAGATATAAATATTAAAAGGATAGAATCCACTTTAAAAACCCCGAAGGTAGTTAGCAAAATAAAAAGAATGCAGGATTCAATAGAAATTGAAATCTGCTCAGAATTACCCAACGCAATTGGGAAAGAAAGAAGCATGTGGTAACATTACCATACATAGATAACTTTAATGAAAATATTATTCCCACCAAAGCTAGACCAATTCAGATGAGCCACGAGCTCATGGAATACTGTAAAAAGGAAACTAATGATTTACTTCAAAAGAAGATTATTCGGCCCTCAAAATCCCAATGGAGTTGTTCAGCATTCTATGTTAATAACAATGTTGAAAAGGAAAGAGGAGCCCCCCAGGCTTGTAATTAATTATAAGCCCCTTAATCAAGTATTAAAATGGATTAGGTATCCAATACCCAATAAACGAGATTTGTTAAAAAGAACTTATAAGGCTAATGTCTATAGTAAATTCGATATGAAGTCAGAATTTTGGCAGATTCAAATCAAAGAAAAAGATAAGTATAAAACAACATTCAACGTCCCATTTGGACAATATGAATGGAATGTTATGCCATTTGGGCTAAAAAATGCCCCATCAGAATTCCAGGATATTATGAATAATATATTAAACCCGTATAGTCAATTCTCTATAGTTTATATAGACGATGTTCTTGTATTCTCAGAAAGTATAGATCAACACTTCAAGCATCTTAATACTTTTGTTAAAACAATTAAACAAAATGGTTTAGCAGTATGTGTTAAAAAGATAAAACTTTTTCTAACATCAATTAGGTAAGAAAGAGTAAAGTATTTAAAACTTACAAATTTATTTCAGTGAAATTGAAAGCATAGTTTAGAGGGGAAATCATGTAGAGAAAATGTTTGAGATGGATAATTTTTGGATGCCTTAAGTGTTACAACTTGAGAGCGTTATATAGGCCTCAGAGAAGTATAATCTAATTACAAATGGACGACTAAGATCAAATGTCTTTTCAGAATGTCTTTTGCTTTTCTGAAGGGTCATTTGCCTTTTCCTATTTACGGAGAGTGGGGCACTTGCCTTTTGCTTTTCTGAAGGGTCACCTGCTTTTCCGAAGAATCTTTTGCTTTATGTCTTTTCTTGTTTTAACCTTTTGCTTTAAGATAAAAAGTATGACTATGCGATTCCTCTTGAGGCCAGCATATCTCCATTGTCTGGTTCACTGGTACTGTAAGAAGCTGTGTCAATTAATTCCATTATTTGACCGGGGTCTTCATTATCTTCTAATTTGGACAAGGCTTCTAGGACCCTTTTATTTACCTCTGCTTTGGAGACTGATGTTTCTCTGGACGAAGATGAACTCTTCTTTTCTCTTTTTACTTTTGTTTCTTCCTTAACTTTGGGACTCCATCCTTTAATTTTGATGGTCTTGCTGAGATAACGAATCCTATTCATTTCTTGAATGTCAAAGGACCAGTTTAATATATATGATATATGTTATGTATGAAGAACTTGCATAATTTAATGTGTTTTGGTAGGGTTGAAATTTGTTGTTCCTCTAAGAAACTTGTATATCAATTCTGGAAGTTTGGTGCTATTACTTGTAAATTTCCTCCAAATATGTTCCACCGTTCATAGAACCATCTGGGGATAACTTTTTCCTTTAGTCCTTCCGAATTCTTAACAAACCATGTATGGGTATTAGGGTAGACATATAGGAAATTAAACCGGGCGTCTTTATAATCATATCAATTATACGTCTGGGGTTTGTGACTTCTGGATAAAGGTATTGGGGTGTGTAGGTGATCTACATACCAATCAAATGGGCTTAGTATCTTTTTATGGTGAATTTGGAACTTTCAATTGCTTCTGGGTTATTTTTGAAGTAGTTGTGTTCGACTTCTATTGAGTCGGTATCTATGAAAATAAATTCATAATACTACCTAGTTTTGATAGGATCTTGGGTATCTACATACTGGTAGTTGCTATAGCAAGGTTTTAGTAGGTCTTGTGCCCTAAAATTTTCATATTGTTTATCTAGTGCCATTATTGGCAGAGCCTGTCATACAATAAATTCCCATTTTGGAAGATGGGTGCTGCTGCTTGCTGATGTCATTTCCTTCTTAAGAGGAGTTACTGGTTTTACTGCCTCTAAGTAGGATTCTGGGGATTGCATTTTGTAATCATCCCTAGTCTGATTTTCTGCTGAGGACACCTTGAATGGTAGTACCTGCGTCTTAACTGTTATTAGCTCCTTTGAAGGGGCCGAGATTTTATTTCCTGCTGGTAGTTTGGGAAACTCTGCTAGTACGGAGAATCTTCCTTCGTAACTGGTTTTATGAAGGGGTTTAGCTGTAATTTCTAGTTTAAATGGTTGTTTCATTTTTTCTTCTGGTTTAAGCTGGAAGGGAGGTCTCATCCGGTGAGAGCCCGTAAAGCTTGGTCTCATGGTTGCCCTGCAAGAATTCTCTTGTTAAAAAATCCGGTAAAGAATTTTCTTCACCTTTTATGAAATCAATTTTAAAGTCAAAGCTTGATAATAGTGCTTGCCATCTGGCAAAAAATTGTTTAGAAGCAAGATTTTTAACATCATTTTGTACAACGTCTTTGGCTGCTTTACAATCAACTCTTAGTAAAAATTATTTGTTAATCACGTCGTTTTGAAATTTTGTGCTACATAGCACTATAGACAAAATTTTATTTTTAATGGTACTGTAATTTTTTTGAGCTGAGTTCCAGACTCCGGAGGTGAATCTAACCAACTGTTCGGTGGATTCAGGAGATAATTTTTGTTTAAGAATGCCACCTTAACCAATATCGGAGGCGTCTGTTTCAACGATCATAAAAGCTTCAAGATTTGGGCTTCCTAAACAAGGGAGCTTTTGTACTATTTCTTTGACTTGTTTGACCGCTCTAGTTTGATCTTCTGACTAAGGGATTGGATTTTTCTTAAGTCTCTTATAGAGAGGTTCAGAGACTTGTCGGACTTTAGGGATAAAATCTGCTACATAGTTTAGGCTTCCTAAGAACCTTTGAAGCTAGGTTTTATCAGTTAATTCGTCTGGAAACTTGGTTGAGAACTCTATGGCTCTAGAGATTGGTTTGTAGGTTCCTTGATAGAGGTCATGACCTAAGAACCTAATTGATGTTTGATTTTTTTTATCTTTTTAGCACTTACTGCTAAAGCATTCTGTTTAATTGTTTTAACGAAAGTATTAAGATGCTTGAAGTGCTGATCTATACTTTCTGAGAATACAAGAACATCGTCTATATAAACTATAGAGAATTGACTATACGGGTTGAATATATTATTCATAATATTTTGGAATTCTGATGAGGCATTTTTTTTAGCCCAAATGGCATAACATTCCATTCATATTGTCCAAAGAAGACGTTGATTGTTGTTTTATACTTATCTTTTTCTTCGATTTGAATCTGCCAAAATCCTGACTTCATATCGAATTTACTATAGACATTAGCCTTATAAGTTCTTTTTAACAAATCTCGTTTATTGGGTATTGGATACCTAATCCATTTTAATACTTGATTAAGGGGCTTATAATTAATTACAAGCCTGGGGGCTCCTCTTTCCTTTTCAGCACTATTATTAACATAGAATGATGAACAATTCCATTGGGATTTTGAGGGCCGAATAATCTTCTTTTGAAGTAAATCATTAGTTTCCTTTTTACAGTATTCCATGAGCTCGTGGCTCATCTGAATTGGTCTAGCTTTGGTGGGAATAATATTTTCATTAAAGTTATCTATGTATGGTAATGTTACCACATGCTTCTTTCTTTCCCAAAAGGCATTGGGTAATTCTGAGCAGATTTCTATTTCTATCGAACCCTGCAATCATTTTATTTTGCTGACTACCTCCGGGGTTTTTAAAGTGGATTCTATCCTTTTAATATTTATATCTTCTATGAGATAATTTATTTGATTGGTTAAAAGGTGAATTCTAATAAATTTTTTTGTTTAACAAATTTACTTTCGTTTGTCGAAAGAGGATTTAGATAGGGAAATGTGATTTCTTTCCCTAAGGTCATAGTATAAATTCCATCTAATTTTGCCGTATAAGGCTTTATGTGGGTTAGAAACGGGATACCTAATATTACTTCTTCAGTAATATTTCTGGTATCAACAAAGTCATTTATAAAGCAGACTCCATTGTTGCAAATATGAGCCTTTGAAAGTTTATAATTTATTTTTAACCTTTCTCATGTGGCGGAGTATAGTTTAGAGGTACTATTTTCTAAGTATTTTGTTGGTATTAATCCTTCTGAGATGCAGTTTTGATCTGTCCCTGTATCTAAAAGGGCTATTTTATTGAGCGTAAAATTCTTGTTTATTACAAGGTTGACTGGGATATGATAGCTTAAAGCTTTTACTCTTGAGATGGTTTTAAGACCAGATTGTTCGGGATTAGAGGTTTCTTCGTCTCTTTCTTTTTCTTCTGAACTAACTGTTGCTAATTCTTTAGATGTTTCAGGTGCGAATATGTCTCCTAGAGGATTTAAATCTTTGATTAATCTATTGGCAAAAGACTCTGTTTCTATTGAACTGAGTCTTTCTTTAACCTCATTAATTTCTTGTTTAAGCTGAGCTACTTCTCCTTGCAAATCTTGCAGAGTGGTATCAGTTTTAGCTGCCTTAAATTTATGTAAAACTTGTTTCATATTAAAAGGTTCAACGTCCTTTTTCTTGTTTTTATGATTAATAATAAGCTTTTTAATTCAACAAGGTACTATTTTTTAAGGTCTTCGTCTTCGATATGTTCTATCATATCAAAGAAGAATTCTTGACTACTACTGGAGATAACGTTAATAGATTGGCTATTGTAGGTACAGTATGTTCCTGTACAATTGCAGTCATTACTGGAGTTAGAGCTATCTGATCTATAATCAATGTCCAATAATTCTTCATCATTATAATCCTTAGAAGAGTTATTGGAGTATTCTTCTAGAATTGTATAAAGTTTATCCTTTACGTCAGAATTTAGTTCTAATAAATTTATCTTTCCTTTCTTTTTATTAGGTTTTTTTTACAGTCATTGGCCATTTGGCCAGACTTTCCACAATTCCAGCATTTTCCCTTTTTGGGGACGCTTTGTAGTTTATTTTATGGTTTGATGATCTTTTAGCTTTAGATCTTTTCTTGTAATTTTTGTACCTGGTTTTGGGAGTAATATTTTTATTTCATTTTTATATCCTTTTGTGGCCTCTCTAGAGGGAGCTGTTAACTTAACATAGCCGAAATCTTCCCAAAAACATCCTAATTCATTTCTCAAAGTTTTTCATTCCTTTTTTAATTGGTTCGTTAGTTTTAAGTTGTTACACAACTCTAAACTTGTAAGATTAATAAAACTTATTATATGTCCATAAGTCATCAGACTGTAAGGGGTTTCTCCACCATATTTATTTCTAATGGTAGTTCTAACATTTTCTGCAAATAAAGCAGGCAGTCCGCTTATAAACCTTTCTTTCCAATAATCATGGTTACAGTCTTCTCTTATCATAACTTTGTTAAGGAATATATCTTTTTACCATCTAAAATCATGAAGTTTAGGGCAGGTTAAATTATTAGAATTTCTAAGCTTTTTTCTTGAAAGAGCTTAGGTTCTCCTATAAAATATTTGGCTATATTGTACAGTAGGGTAGGGGTTGCATCTTCGCGGACCTCCTGTACTATAGTTCTGTCTGGATTTACGATCTGTATTATAGCAGTGGCATTTAATATGCCTTCCCTATTTTTTTCGGTGTGGTAGTTATCCGACCAATTTTTTAACATCCCGGTGAACCCCGAAGTTAATATTATAGCGGTCTTTTTGTCGCTGTTTTATTTTATTCTATCAGCCGTTATGGCTATACCCATTTCGTGTAATTTGGAATAAATCTGGCTCTCTGCTAGGCCATCTATATTCCACTATGAGATTTCTGTTCCTGAAAATGATGAGTGGGTCTGGTATTGATCTTCTTCAAATTGCATGTCTGGGAAAGTTGGCTTACTATAGTAATTTCCCCCCCCCCCCCAGCATGTTTTGATAGTTTATATATCATGGCTCTCACTGGTAATGGTTTTAATCCCTTTACCATTCGCTTTGATGTTAAGATATTTCATTCTCTGATTTAATCTTTCTAGCATTTTATCACTTATCTCAACCTTTTCATTCAGGGTTGGGTAATTACTGGCTGAAAATTGAGGTATCTTAAAAAGAGGATTGGACTTCTTGGTTTTACTATTTTTTGAGGACTCTGGTTTATATTTTAGGGTTGATTTGTTATTAGCATGGTTAAGCTGGTTTGAGACTACGTATAGTAGTTGATTAGTGTAGTTATTTTGTTGGATGACTTTATTAATGCCTCCCTTTTCTACCAACTTGCTGCTACCTGCATTGTTCAATTCTCTCTTGAAGGGGGAGGCTATTATGATCTCACCTTCTACAGGAATTTTGATTTGTTCTAATGGTGGGACCTCAGATTCTATGGTTTTGGTACTGGTATACCATTTATTAACAAGGGTGCTAAGAGATTCCTTTTTATTCTTTAATTGTCCTGTGATTTCAAACCATTTAAAGAATTCAATATTGCAGTTAACTCTTTTCATATCCTTAATCCATTGTTTTCTAAAAGATAGCCTTATGTTTTCTTCGTAGGTTTCTACATACTATTTTCTCTTAAGGGCATGCTCCGGGCTTGTCCATAATTTTCCTAAGAGTTTAAAGTCTATTTTGAAGTTATTTTCTGATTTGATCATGCCAAGGGTTCCTCCTTCTCTAGATGGTAGAGGGCCTTGCATTTCACTTTCAGTAGGACTACTTGTTCTTATAATAGGTTCCTAGTGGACTTTAGGTATGGCCGAAGTATAATCTACTCCTATTATCTTTTGTCCTCCTTCAGGAGCAGAATTTGTTGAATTTTCTTCGGAGTAGCATTCATCCTCCCGGGGTTTGGAAGAAGATGTTGCGAAGGAGTATCTTGAAGAGGACTTAGAATTTGACCTTAAAATTTTTAAGTCAATAGATCCATTGGGATACTGAATTATTTGTTCAATTTTAGAACTTTCTGGTTCTATTCTTGGTTGGGTGATGGCCTCGAAGTGCCATTCATCTTTTGCTAAAATTTCATTCCATTTTAGCATTCGAAGAACAAAGACATTACTATGTTCTTGGTTTGTTTCCATAAGTATCGTAGCTCCTTTGTTACTCATTAATTTAGCTTTTGGGGCTAAAGTTATTTTCATTAGTCAGTAGTATACTCTGTATATCACAGCTATTTCTCTGGTATTTATTTTGCTATTCATGTTTTTTGTTTTGATATTTAGTGTTAGGGTATCCATAACATTCTGATCATTAATATCAACTGAGAAATTTGGATAGCAATTAAAATATACTGGGCCTCTAGCTAAATTGCTTTGTAAGACTCCTAATAGGGAGTCATCAAAGTTTAAAAGTCTGGCGTCTCTTAACAAGAGACAGATGGGCGTGTCTAAACCTAGGGGATATAAAGGTTTGACCGCAACTTGTACAAGTCATATGTGTAGGAAGTTGTAATCCTTTTTATATCTGTTTATATCTTGAGCTGCTAATAGCTTAATAATTTCTTTAGAATTATTTATAGCTACTATGGACTCACAAGTCTTAATATTATAGTTTTTTATAAAATCAAACCTTCCGGTTTCATATACAAATTTGAAAGATTCTTTTTGAATGTTCCAGTTTTGTAAGTCTCTTTCTACCTTAGCTATCTTTGAAGTTGAGGTAGCGAGGTTCTCACTATTTAACATGTTTTGGTAATCTGACTTGTTCATTTAAAACTAGGCTGTAAACAAACTTAGTACATAGTCTGGATTATCGATTAAAGTCTCTTGACTAGATAGTAAATATCCAATATGTAGATTTTTCTTGTATATGCTTACCATTTTATTTACGATTACTTGCCTAACTATTGTTCGACAATAAGGGTCTAGTGACTTAGAGGGTACTAGAGTTTTGTAATAGTTCAATTATTTTAAAACTTGATTTTTTTGTTTTATAAATTTATTCTTTTCTGTTACACTATTTACTTTCACAAAATTAGCGTCCCTAATTGTTTCAAATGAAGGATGTGTTTTCATTAGATAGTACTATGTTAAAGAGGTGTTTTAATGGAGGAGACTACTATCCTTAGATCTATTATCCTATAGATTAGAAGATTTTCTTACAGTTTGTCTTCCTATTTAGACTCTAGCATGTATCATATACTTACTAACCACCATTCTCAGTCTCGGGTATTAGGTGGGTGTTCTTATCCTAAGTACTTGGCGACATGACACCAAATCCGGGTTCGGCTCTAGCACCTAAGCTTACGAGCTACTCCAACGGAAGTTTCAGGCTCGTCAACGTCTGAACTGGGAATTAACCGGATACCTCAAACTAAAGGATATAGAACAACTACCTTTTACTGTAGACTATGAGTAATGTTTTAAGTAGAGGGAAACAACAAAGTACAAATGGGAAGAGAAATAGACAGAATATCAAATGTCAAGGACTCGGACATTTTGCCAAAGAGTGTCCTAACCCGAGAGTCATGATCCTTGAAGAATATAAGGTGAGTGGAGACGCCTTTGTCTTAGAAGAACCCGAAATGGAAGAGAGCCAAGAAGAAGATGAGGCTCTTGCGGAAGATGGAGTTAGTTTAGTTCTTCAACATATGCTAATTGCACAATTACGAGAGAACTTGAGGAGACACAATGGGAACAAATCTTCTACACGCGTTGCAAGTTAAAAGATAAGGTGTATAGTGTGATCATCGACGGAGAAAGTTGTGCTAACATGGTGTCCATCGGGATGGTTGCCAAATTTCAACTACCAATCTATAAGCACCCTAAGCCTTACAACATTCGGTGGGTGAACAAGGAGAATGAACTTAAGGTAGCTACTCAAGCCCTCATCAACTTTCGGATCGGAGGATATAGGGATGAGCTTTGGTATGACATCCTTTCTATGGATGCGTGTCACATCTTGTTGGGACGTCCTTGGCAATATGACCGAAAAACACTACACGATGGAGAAGACAACTACTCCTTTCACAAGGGCGGTAAAGACTTCCGGTTAATACCTTTGTCACCAAGGTAAAGGAGATGAAGATCCAACAATCCCAAAAATGCCAAGCCGAATCCAAAACTCTCTCACGTGAAGCGCGGAAGGAAGAAGATGAGTCCAAGAAGGGAAGTTCCGTGAATGTGTTGGCATATAGAGAGGAACAGATCCTTGACAACGCCGGGTCAAAGGAAACCTTAGAGGTTTCGGGAGATGCAATGCCGAATGATCTTACCACCGAACTACCATCCAACGACAACGTTGATCATACTTGTGAGGTAGTTCCCAGGGGATCACTCCCTCTCTCTAATGATCCGAAGGAAGACCCGAATCATTTGCTCAAGAAGGTCTTGTTCCATGTCTGACCCCTAGCTATGATAATGAAGAAACAAAACAAGGTTGTCCCATTTTACTATTCCTTTGTACCATGTGGAACAAAAGGGCCATAACTTCTTTGTCAATCCATTGTACGAGCCAACCCGTATGAAAGAAGATACCGACATGGAATTCCTGAAGAACAACATATCCGAATTTCTACCAAGGGTAGATAATGAACTTACTCTTGATTTATTTTCAAGAAGTTTGTTTCCTATTCACCAAGCCTATGGATGTGGAGAACAAGAAGTGTTAGGCAAGAAGGATAACCAAAAATGCCTTAGCCCCTCCATGGTATCTATCGTGTTGATATCAAAGCAAAATGAAGTTTGGAGTGTGCACATTGGCAACCAATTGGCCTACAACCTAAACATAAGGTACAAATATCTATGGCCAAGGATGAGTGATTATTTAAATGTGTTGTGTGGAGCGAGAATGCCATCAAAGATCGACTTGAAAAGAAATTCTCCACCAATGGCGACACTAGAGGAGATCGAACAAGAAGAATGTGAATGTCTTGTAGTATCACTCAGAAGTTGTGACATCCAAAGATGTGATCCCTATGCTACACCTATCATGGTCATGACGGCGCAAATTTGACCATGAGTTGGGAGAAGTTTGTGCTGACCTAAGCAAAACGCGAGAAGCCATTACTCCCTATGATGAAAAGTTGGAAGATGCGTGCCACAAACTATGGACATGTGATTCCTTGATGGAATGGGAGGAATATTTGAAATATGGTCCCTTCAAATTGTTGACCAAGTTCTGAGATAGTACGAAGGAGCTTCCGGATGACGGACTAGGTCCAACATATTGTGTTAATGAAAGGTCCTCATACTTGAACCACGTGAATTTGAGGACAAATTCTTTCAAAGAAGGGGAGAATGTTTCAAGAAAGGGTCTGAACTTAGCTTCTCAATACAAGTTGTTAAACGAAGGACCGAATGTGTCAAAGGTTGGTCATTAACCCATGGATAAGGGCCGAGAATGGCATGGACTTTGGGACAGATTAGGAACCATTACTTAATTATCTTAGGAGATAACCTTTTATTCAGCCTTTGTGTTAGTCTATGCAGAGACCATGCCTTTATTTTATTATCTTTAAATTCTAGACTAGTTACTAGTTATATTAGGACATATTAAAACTATGTAATAACCCTTAGCTTCCCTTAGGACACAATCAATGTCTTGTAAGGGAATGAGCAAGATGAGAAAGGTGACTTGGCCGAATATACACAATGGTAAGGAAAAGTGATGATTTGGCCGACAAAGTGGCAAGGACAATTGACTTCCAAGAAGACAATTCAAGAGCCAAATAGATAAAGTCAAGCTTGGCCTAGGGGAGAGGAAGAGTTGACCGAGAACCACTCTCTTGTGCAAGGAATGGAAGCTTCCAAATTAGTTCCAAGAAGATGAGATTCTTGAGAAGCCAAATTCATACACTCTTCTACTTGGGTGCCAAAACAAGGGTGTGAATGAGTTTGAGTTTATCTTTATCTCCTAGAAAATTCAAACCCTTTCCCATTGTTCTCACCATGGCCGAGAACCTCCTTGGGCAACAAGAAAGTCTGAACCAGTCCCCACCTGTTCCCATTCGGCCGAGATGGCCTTTGTGTATTTTGTGTCCTTTGGTTTATCGTCTAGAAAGGTACCTATGCTACTATAAATATGACCCTTAGGATATTGTAAAATTGACATGTTGAATATTGAGTGAAATATAAACTTTAGTGTTTTCAACTTGTGTGTTGATTACATCAATCGGTCCTTGTGTGGACCACGGTTCTTATGTGAACCACCCTCCCTTCGGTGTAAGCTTAGTTAATACTTGTGTGACTTAGCTAAGAACAAGATTAAAGAACCGCCTTAGTTGCAGGTGAATGTTGGAACTTGTGTGATCCAACCTAAACTAAGCCTAGGGTCTATCTTAATGTTTCTGACCACCCTTACTTGGTCTGTATTCGGGAACTCCAGCCCGATCCCAAATAAACATATCTATCATACTATGGCCCCTGGTCATGAGAAGGAGCGCTAATTATGGAATAGGCTAAGGTCCTATGTTCATTCCAATAACATTCAGTTTGGCTAGCCGATCTAGCCCTCTTATATTAATTCCCATCACCATCCTCATGTTGTTCCCGCTTTTGATCTTCTTGATTCTGAGCAAATGCCTAGATGAGAGAGATATCCATACTCGAGTTAATGAGGCTATAGTACATTCATTAACCAGATTTGGTCCCAAACCATTCCCAAATTGATGTACTCGATCACTCATCTCGGCCATGATCATAGGGGCATACCTAGCCAATGAATTAAACTGAAGGTTATACTCCAATACGCTCATATTACCTTCCTATAGAAGTAGAAACCTATCTTTCCTTAGCCGTCAAATCTCTACTGGTATATAATGTTTTAAAAAGGCCTCAGAAAACTCTTTCCATACCATGGTGGCACACATGATCCCTTAGACTGCGGCCACATCTCATACCATACAATCGCAATATCCCACAATCTATAAGAAGCCAAATCTACTACCTTGGTATAGGTAGCATGTATTACCTGCAATGTCCTATATATCTGATTTAAGAAATTCTGTAGGACTTCGTTCGGGCTAGATCTCGTAAATACCGTAGGATCCAGATTAATGAAATCCTGGACCCTCGCATTGACTGTCCTATTATAAAATCCAACACAAATACCCTATCACTGGTCTTAATCGACCACCAATCTAGTCAGCAACCATACTAGGCTCTGCATATCCATATCATCGTCATGAGTATCAAGTGAAGGGACTGGAGGTATTGGTTCCCTCTCCAATTCCTCTTGTGCTGGCGGGTTCAGTGGATCATATGAGGGAATTACATCCACACTCTGGGGATCGCTCTAGCCCTCACTAGAAGGTGGTACTCTACTTGTACCCTTATCAGCTACCACATTTCCCTTTTGACTAGCTAAATCTCCTTTATTCATAGACATTGATGTATCCAAAACAAGACAAAGGTTTAGAGTCCAATTTCTTACACTTTAGCTCTATCGCACGATCTGGAATAAGAAGAAAAGGTAACCATTCTTAATGTCCTGTAGCCTTGCATGTATAAATAGGGTGCACAACACATCCATAAATAAGACATGTTGTGATACCAAATTTGTCACACCCCAACCTTAGGGGGTGTGGCCGGCACCCGACGCATAGATGGTCTGAGAATACCACCTGAATATCATAACATGAATGTGTAACCGTCTGGGCCAATAGGCCTCAAAATTATAACTGTAAAACAAGGCGATATAGAATCCTGGAACAAGAAGAACTAAACCTATGCATATATACATACTAAGGCCGACAAGGCCAACAAAAATCTCTAAACAACAGCTAGGCCTACAAGGCCTTATGAAAGACTTGTCTACAAAGCCTCTAAGAAGAAATATCGATATAATAAATAAGTCGAGATAGGGCCCCCGACATACCCAAAGTACTCAAAAATGACATAAACATGACCTTGACTCGGCAATATTTCAGGAAGAAGTGGAACTTACGAACAAAAGCTGATCTTTAAAGGCGATCTACAATGGCGGGTCTTTTCCTCCCCTACCTGAACTTGTGTGACATGAAACACAGCGCCCCCAAGCAAATGGGCGTTATAATGAATAATGTATTGAATATCTAAGGCGAAAATCAAATACAATAATAAGTAATCATTTTAACACACTTTCTATACTCATTATCATAATCATGTGATATAATACTAGTTCATGTCCTCTTTTGGCATACACAAAATATAATTTATAATCATCATCGTCATACTTTTTAAGTCCTAAATTATTTCGGGACTTCATCCTTTTATACACCAGGCTCTCGATTTGCATAAATGAATATGGCCAAAATTACATATGGGCAGTATAACATGTTCAATATTCATATCAACAAACCTTATTTAACCTGTATTTAAAAAAAAATTATAAACCATCGTTATCCATATATGAGATCTTAACCTCTCTTGGTTTATATTACTTTACTCATGACGCATACTAGCGCAAAAATATAGGGTGTAACACTTTTGCAGAGGGCGCTACATTTCATGCTGCGGGTTCAGGTAGGGGCACATATAGGCCTCCCAACTAGGAGCTTGCAAGTTCAATGGTTGATTGTTAAGCTTCATTTTTTCCGGACTACCAAGTTAGAGGTCGTTAACTGAGTTTTGGTATATATACAGTTGATGGGTAGGTCGGGGCCCTGTTCCGACCATATGATTGTTCTATTGTTCATAGAGGCTTGTAGACTTGGTATGTATATCTAGTTGTCTTATGGCCTTGTCATCTTGGATGTTTGTCAGTTGATCTGTACGATGAACTTGCTGATTTTCTACATGTATGTATATATCTATTTTGGGTTGTTTACCTCTTATTGTTGAGATGCCCAGATGACGTCCTATGTTTCCAGCCTAAGGCCTTGTCATCCCTATTTGTATATTGGTTCTACCTCTATACCTATCATAATTGTTATGGCCTTGTCGACCCCATTTCCATATGTTCAGGTATTGTGTTTCATTGTGGTACACTCGGGCCAGTGAGGCACCGGGTGCCGGCCACACCCCAGATTGGAATGTGACACTTTCTTCTTCTTCTCATTATGGTCAATTTCTTTCTATTTATTTTTTTCACATATAAATACTCTTTTAATAAGAAAAGTTATGAAAGAAAAGGCAAGTGACATTCATTGACAAACCAAAAAGATTATTCAGTCACATAACAAGCATCTGTATTTATATTTCATTATTGAGAATGAACTTAGCGAAGAACATTCTACCCAATTCCTTTATAAATCACGATTCTAGAAACAAAAAAGAGGAAGAAGAAAAGAAAATGAAGAAATCAATTCAAGACATGAAAGGAAGAAAGTAATTAAAGGTGTCTTAACTAAAGGAGTTGGAATGTAACTTTGTTAGGTGTGTGGATTGTGTGTTTGTTCTAATCAATTAGAAATATCCAGAGGAGTTTAAAACTTAAATTTGAAGTGATTTGGAGTACATTTGAGTTAAATTTTAGCTATGAATTTTTTCAAGTTTGTTAGTTGTTTGGATTGGGTGTTGTTCTAATCAATTAAAAATATCAAGAGGAGTTTGAAAATTAAATGTAAAGTGATTCAGAGTATATTTGAGTTAAATTTCAATAGAGGCACAATGAAGAAGACGAAGTTGATTTTTGTATATTATTGTATAATAGTGTATAAAACCTCTTATACACTATTATACACTTTTATATATCTATATATAATATGTTTGCCTTGTATAAAAGAGTATAACATTATATAAAAAGTGTATAAGCGTTGTTAACAAATTCTTCTATGTTTTTTGGTTGCAATGCTTGTTGAAACTAGTCCAAATCTTCATTAAATGACCTCATGTTTTATATACAACCTCTTAGACAATATCTAGCAAGTCTAAACAACACCCATTTTAAATTTCTCACGAAATTAAATTAAAAATTTAAACCCATTTATTTAAGCATATTCAATAATGTTGAATTACCTTAAAAATATAATTTTTACCAGTCAGATGTTTTTGGTTTGTCGAACTAATGTTTGAGTCATTCGAAAATTAGGTTAGAAGCTCGAGCTTTTTTTTTAATAGTGATTTCTAGAACCTATTAGGAGTTGGATGTTAAAAATTCAACCTGTAACTTTGTATATTTTCAATATACAATAGACCAAGAGTAAAAACTAAAGCTGGCCAGTGGGCCGGGACAGCCCGACCCCGACCCGAGCCCGACCCGAGCCCGTCCCGAGCCCGAAAAAAAAAAAAAAAAAAAAAAAAAAAAAAAATTACGGGGGCGGGACTCGAACTCGGGACGGGACGAGGTCTCGTCCCGCGAGACCCGAGCCCGCCCCCAGGCCCGCGAGACCCGAGCCCGCCCCGAGCCCGCCCCGACCCCGACCCCGACCCCGCCTTTGCAAAAATGGCCGTTGCACCAACGACCATTTTAGATTATTGGCCGTGGGCAACGGCCATTTTAAGCCCCCCCCCTCCCCCAACCCCCTACCCCTTAATATTTATTTTTAACCCATAAGTTATTATATTTACACTTTAACCCAATTTTTCAACTATAAATAACTCATTTTCTCTTCATCTTTCTCACAAATCTTCCTACAATCTCTCTAATTTCTCAATATATCTCTCTACAATTCTACATTGTTTGCTAAATATTCAATTTTATTTATTCATTTGGGAATTGGTAGTGAAGTTGGCAACTAGCTTGAGGATCTTCCATCGAGCAAAGTTTCAATTTTCAACCTCTCGATTACACGTCGACGTTACGTCGGCGTTTGGTACATTCGTTCCTTCATTAAATTATTATTGTCTCGTTTATTTAGTTTAGATCACTTAATTTTATTGTCTTTAATTATTTATTTATTATCATAATTAAAATGGAAGGATTAAAAGGTATGTTTAAGGGTAAAGGTAAGGGTGCTTCTTCTAGTAGGGGCAACCAGGGCAAGGGTACTTCTTCTAGTCATCTTATTCCTACACAGATGATTTTGTTGATACTCAACATTTTCCTACAATACCATTAGATTTAGACCAGGAGCTATTTTCTCGGAACTCAAGAAGACTTTAATTTAGACGATGATCTAGATGATATACCCACTAATGTTGATGACAACACACCCACTAGTGCACCTTCAACCGAAATACCTCCTATTCCCCCTAGTATGAGACGAGGTCCAAAGAAACGACCATTAAAATCAGATGCATGGACATTTTTTGATAGGGACGTAGAGAATCAAGTAGCCATATGTAAAATTTGTAAAAATGTTTTAAAATTTAAAACTCGGAAAAGGTCACGGTGGGACGGGGGTTTAATTAGACACGTAGTAAGTGCTCATCCAAAGCCTAGGTATGCCCAATACCAGGCTTCAAAACCGGGTGCGCAAACGCCCGCTCCATCAGACAAGGTTCACATACTAATATTGTCCCGACCAAGTACAAGGTCAAATTAACCCTATGACGGGGGGAATTGTAGGCCCTAAATACAATAAACATAGAGATAGGGAAGCAATATCAAAATTAGTTCGTGGAGGGTTTGCCTTTTTCATTTCCTTCATCTCCCGGTTTTATTCATTACATTAGAGATATATATAATCCCGCTTTTAACGGTTTTCCTAGATCAACCGTTAAGAGAGATGTATTTAAATTCGCGCATGAATATCAACAATATTTACGTTTTTCATTATATCATTTTAATGGCAAAGTATCCATCACGTCCGATATAGGTCGTAGTACTAACGGCCATGATTATTTAACCGTAACTTGTCATTGGATAGATTATAAATGGTCTATGCAAAAACGTATTTTAGCGTATAGATATATAGATGATAGGCACACCGGTACTTTTATTGCAGTAAAATATTTATCAAGTGTGCGATTATTACGGAATTACCGATAAAATTATGACTATTACATTAGATAACGCTTCTAGTAACAATTACGCAATTACAATTTTAAAAAATAGTTTAACTCCGTCTTTTCCGTACCATTTTCATATAAAATGCGCGTGCCATATATATAACTTAATTGTAAAGGATGGTCTATCACTTTTTGAAGACATTCTTAGTAAAATACAATTTGCTATAAACTTTATTTTTAAAAGTAATAAAGTACAACGTAGAAAAGAATATAAAAAAATTTGTCATGATTGTGGACTACCTTTTAGAAAAATTCCACAAGAAGTATCCACTAGGTGGAATTCTTTATACGAGCAACTACTTGTTGCTTATGACTATAAATTACCTATAACTTTATTTTTTAACTCTCATAATAAAAAGCCACCGATATGATTTTAGATAGTGATTGGGAAAAAATTTCCGAACTTATTGTATTTTTAGAGAAATTTTTTCAAGCAACAAAAGAATTTTCTAAGTATATATTATCCTACTATTTCAACTATGTTATTTTATATAACTCTAATATTTTTATTACTTAGTGAATATATGGAAAAACCAAATTTTATAAGGCAAGCCTATTAAAAAAATGTTTCTCAAAATAAAAAAATATTTTATTCCTATTCCCTCTATTTATATTATTGGTTTCGTATTAAATCCTACTATTAAAATAGACGGTACTAAATCACTAATTGAAACTATTTACGATTGTATAGAAGTACTACCACCTCCAAGTCCCAAAAATCTAAATCACCCACCACCTATTGAACAAACTAAAGAAGAAGTATTGTCTAGCGTAGAACACCAATGCAAAAATATATATAGATTTTATCAACAAGAAAATGCTAGTAACTTACCAAACTTCCATACCATCTTCTTCATCTTCAACGCAACCTCACAAAAGACATGTTGTTTCGCGCTAGTATTGAAAGCCTCGAAATAGAATGTGCGGTCGTACCTCTACTACTAACCAAATTAGCGAGTTGGATATTTTTGTTTTGCGGTGGTCTCGTACCGTATCAAGAAGTTATCAATGAAGATGGACATGAAGACTTTCGAAATACCTGGAGGGGGAATGAGAAGACCTTTCCGACACTTTCAATGATGGCTCGAGATGTTTTGAACATTCAAGCGTCGTCAAGTGCGTCTCGAAAGCGCTTTTTCTCGGCAGCAGATATCAAATAGGAGACCACGTACACTCATTAGCCGAGACAAACTTGGAAATTGCAAAAAGTATTATTCGAGAGATTGGATACGAGCGGAGCGGAGAAGGTGCGGTCAACCGGAGATCAACGAAGAAGATGATGAAAACTACAACGAAATCTTAACCGAAGGTAGTGGAAGCGACGTGGATCAATTTGACCAACAAATACCAATTCCAACCGAAGAACCACATGAAATCATCAAGCAATTAGAACAGTTTTTTTGAGAATGTAATTTTTTTAATTGTAATTTTATTATGTAATTTGTAACTTTTGGACAACACCACAAAGTTGCAATTTAGATTTTAGACAATTGTATTTGTATTACAAAAAAATCATATGTCTATTAAATAATATAAGAGGCACAAAAACAGCATTGGAATGTTTTTATTACACTATCTTGTTTTGTTTATTGAGTTTTTTTATACATATGTTTTTTTTTTTTTTTTAAAAAAAAAAAAAAAAACCCGCCGTATCCCGACCCGAGCCCGACCCCGCCCCGACCCGAGCCCGACGGGATCGGGATCGGGATGGGACTTGCTCCAGTCCCGCCAGACCCGACCCCGCCAGAGCCCGCCGACCCGACCCCGCCCCTTCTCCCGTCCCGCCCCGACCCCGACACCGCCAGACCCGGCCCGCCAGACCCGAGCCCGGCCCACTGGCCACTCCTAGTAAAAACTGAAGAAGATTTGACTAACTCCCTTCCTTTTCAACAACTGCTACACCTACATCATTCCTCCATTGAATTTGATAATTCATAAGCCAAAAAAAAATCATTTGTGCCAACTTTTCTCTCTGTCTCTCTTCTTCTGTTTCCATTCTCAATTTTTAGGGGAACTGGAACTAACCCTTACAAAAACGTTTCTTGAATCTTTTGAACATCACAAGTTTACCCTTTGCAATCTTGACCTATTATGTTTGGGCTACATCTTTGTAAAGTTGTATATAGGCTGTATTATTGTAATGTATGAATATGGGTTGTACTTATGTGAAATTTTCCCAAATATTAATTTAGGTCTCGCACAACAAACACTGTTGTTAGTAAGAGTGCAAATCCGAGAAAAGAAATAACCAAAGCTGAAATGAAAAAATACAAAAAGTTATTTCAATAAAGAACCTACTTTTGTCAATGGAGTTTCTGATTCTGGAAAGAAAAAGTTGTGGAAGTCTCCACTCATGATGGAGATTGGAAGGAACTAAAAAACAGAATAAGATTTAAGAAACTGAAAAGGGTCAGATATGTCCGTGAATTTTACGATATTGCACGATAATGTCCGTCTTTTAAAGCTAGGCACAGATGTGCCATTACAGTCTAATAGGTGATCCATTTGTGCCCTTAATGAAATGAAATTTAACATTTGCCTGAATTCTCAAAATTATACCCCAGCCCACTAACCCGACTTAAAAACTCGAACCCTTATTTTCCCATTTCTTTTTAATTCTTTTCTTTTCTCATCTCATCTCTCATCATCGACTCCGAGTCTAGGGTTTCTAGCATTTCAAAATTACTTGATTGAAGGGAGTTTTCTTGGCTACTCTCCGGTTGACTTGATTAAGGTTTGATATTTTATGATTTCTTTTCTCTTTTGCATACAAGTTAGGGTTTTTTATGGTATGTTTTATATGTGGGGTTGAGGTTAGGGGTTTTCTAGTTAGAATCAGGTAAAGAGTCAATCAAGGGAGACATAAGTGTAATACCCCGTACTTCTCATCGTGTGTATGACTAAGTTGAAATCGATGAATTTACTTGAATGTGGAGGAATAAGGTTATAATTAAGCCTAATGATCCAAGTGTATGGAAATATTAAGTGAGATTCTACGTAGACTTCTATCCTATGGGGTACCTAATTTTCTCCTACAGGATAAAACACGTTACCCTACATGTTCTATACGTAGTGATTGCGGATTACTAAGAATAGTAAAGTAAAAGACACAACACTTTTACGTGGAAGCCACCCGACTCACAAGGGCAGTAAAAACCATGACCTACATATGTGTAGGATTTATCCTCAACTCTACTACAACGTTCAGCATCTGCAAATTCAAGTTACAAACTCTATAACTTAGGAACTACACTCTAATTTCTATCTTACTAATCTACCCAGACTAGCAAGCAATCTTCAAGGTAAACTCTAACTTGAATTTGAAATTGACAACGTTTTATACCTATTACTATTGCTTCTATGAAAGAGAATGAGGTATAACTTCATAAACAACCTAATACAAGATTCTAGACATAAGAACTGAAAAACATTATTTAGTAGAACAACTCCTTCAATCTTCTTCATTGTATCAGGGTCGCAACTCTATAATCAGAACACTCTCAATGATATCGTTTGATTGCTCAATATTCTGAATTCTCTTTGTGAGTGCGTAACGTTCTTCATGGTAAGACTTGGTATTTATAACAACTGTCTTCATCAATAGGGGCTGACCTAAACCCTGTTTGATACAACCCATCAATGTAGAATGGTATTTGAGGTTGATTGGAATTCTTACACCTTCCGCATATTTAGTTTCTTTGTAGGACTTTGAAATATCTTGATAAGTATGGTGGGAATCCTGATAAGTATTGCATAGAATCTTGCCGCATTGCACGCCAAGTCTTTTTTCCATAAAGAGCACAAATTCAAGTTGCTGCAAGATTTGTTTGGAACATGTTATTGGACCTGGTTCAACCACCTGGTACTACAATCTCTGAGTCTTCTACTTGTTCTAAGCTAGAACATGTTCTTCAACCTGGTATATTCAACTTCTGCCATGATCTTGATTCACTTAGCTCTGTACCACATCTGCTATTTGATAAACCAAGCGCATGGACCTGGTTCATTTACCTCATGCATTCTCTATGTAAATCATCAAATCTAACACTTGTTATTCTTGCTAATATCAAAAAATTTCCCCTTTTGGATGATGACAAAACCATTCCTGTGATGCCACTGTATAACCCTATGCAAAATATCTCAAAGCCAAAAAGCTTTGACAGAACACCTCTAGGATGAACCAAGATAGCATACATGGGTTATAAATATTACACAATTTTCTCCCCCTTTAGGCATTATTAAAAAGTGACTGCAGTGTTGAAAAGCCCAATGTGAATGTAATAATATTAAACTCATGCCCACTAGAACTATCACATACGCAACACCATAGAACAAAGTACTCAATCATGTCAAAACCATATACGTATATGACAAAAGAAGGCAAAGGATGCAAAATAGAGAAATTTTATTTATTCATACTTTGAATACAAATATACCCAATGTGTTACAAAATACAGAACATGCCACTTAATCAAGAAAAATAGGAATTTATAGGGCATGATTTAGGACTTAGAGATAGTAGGGAATTCTGAGTAAGGGCAAGATGATGCGTTTGGACACTTTGCTAGGGACTATGAGAAAGGTTGAAGCAAATATGGGTTTTCCACTGACCAGCCTCTTTTTCACCTTTGTATCATATGTCTTGTACACTCTATCTAAGACCTTTCTGTTAACCTCCTTCACCATTGTAAGAAAAATCTTTTTCCTGACTGCTCTCCATCTCTAACTTGTTAGGATCCATAGATAATGGCAGTCTATCTCCTTCAGTGGCCTTCCTATTTTGTTTATGATCACCAAGTTTTAGGCTATCATTCTTTCCCATGGATGTTAAGACATTATTTAAAACACTGAGTTCCATAAGAGACAAGATGGTGCGCTGATGATATGTACCTATGTTAGCCGGCTGTGTTACTTCCCCCTAACAACAATTATCCATGGTAGAGAACAAGTTCTATGGGGATTTTATTGCAATTTCCATTGAGAGGTGAGTGAAAATCATGCGAGGTGTAACAGTGGAGTCATTGGTAGATGGAGTGTGTGGATTTTGGACTATAAAACCCTGGTTAAGAGAAGATTTGGCATTGTAGGAGAAGGACTGGGGTGAAGAAGGATTTCAGATGTGATAAAAAGAGGGGCTAGGGTAGTTAAAGTAGAGAAGAGCTGAGGTGTGAACATGGTAGATGTAAGATTGTCTTGGGAAGAGTCTGACTTGATGGTTATATTTCTAGAGCGACACCAATTATTTCGGAGGGAACTTTTTTAAAAACCTGGTTGATTATAAATACAGACCTAAGTTAGTGTGAACTAATTTTCTTTTATGGCATAGGCGCTGACCTAGTATGGGAGAATATGTTGGGTAATATGGTTCATGGCCTGAATGCATAAGCAACACAAAGGAGAGGCAATGTACCTTAGTAGTTAATGATTTAATGCATGTGTACCCAACTAATTGTTGTGACAGAAGTATATGTCAGTCTTTTATGAGATCAATGCTCTATGAGAGTATAGAACATAAAACTAAATGTACAAGACTGAGTAGAACATTTATTCAATTTTGGATCTAGTTTGAACTGAGACAACTATTATATCCAATCATGTGGAGATACTTATGTAATTGTAATCATCTCCAATTCTAATATGTTTCTCTCAAAGTGATCTCTTCCTAGGGCTTATGTTAAAATATCCGCTATCTATTTGTTAGTAGCACAAAATTAGATTGAGATAAGACCTTTATCAACATTGTCTCTCAAAAAGTGATGTCTAATGTCAATGTGTTTAGTTCTCTTATGCTGCACAAGGTTTTTTGTAATGTTAATAGCACTAGTATTATCACAGAATATGGGAATGCAGTCAATATTCATACAAAAATCTTTTAGCTATTGTTTGATCCATAACAACTGAGCACAATAGGATACAACTGCTACGTACTCTGCCTCAACAGTTGATAAGGCCATAGAGATCTGCTTTTTGGTAGCCCAAGAGACTAAGCATGAACTATGAAAATATGTCATACCTGAGGTTCTTTTTTTATCAACCACGTACCCTGCATAATCAACATTTGCATATCCCACCAAGTCAAAATTTCTTCCTCCGGGGTACGATAGTCCTAGGTCACTTGTTCCTTTCAAGTATTGTAGGATCCTTTTCACAGCCTTAAGATGATATTCCTTTAGATTTGATTGAAACCTGATACAAAGTCCCACGCTAAACACTATGTCGGGTCTGCTGGCAGTGAGATACATCAATGACCAAATCATAGATTGGTAGAGTTTCTACTCCATAGGCGAACCAAGTTAATCAAGGCCAACTTTGTAGCAATGGAAATTGGTGTGTCCATGGACTTGGAATATTCCATCTTGAACCTTTTAAGAAGCTCCTTGATGTACTTTTGCTGGTGAATCATAGTGCCAGTTGATGTTTTCTTGATTTGCAGACTCAGGAAGAAGTTGAGTTCTCCCATCATACTCATCTCGAATTCACTTTCCATCAGATTAAAAGCCTCATTGGATAAAGATTCACTTGTGGCTCAGAAGATAATGGCATCAACATAGACCTGCACAACTAGCAAGTTCTTCCTTTTGACCTTAAGAAACAGAGTGTTGTCAATGTGACTTTTGGTGTGTCCATGCCCTAGAAGGAACTTGGAAAACCTCTCATACATGTTCTTGGTGCTTGCTTAAGACCATAGAAAACTTTATCTAGCTTGTAGATATGGTCAGGATATTCAGTATCTTAAAACATTGGAGGATGCTTCACATACACTTCTTCTTTCAAAATCCTATTTAAGAAGGCACTTTTCACATTCATTTGATATAATGTGAATTCCATATGAGCATGAAAATCTATGAGGAGCCTTATGACCTCTAATCATGCTACCAGGACGAAGGTTTCATCATAGTCTATTTCTTCCTCCTGATTGTATCTTTGAACACTAACCTTGCTTTGTTCCTTCTGATTGTTCCATGATCATCAAGCTTGATTCTGAACACCCACTTGATGCTAATTATTGTTTATTCTCTGGCCTTGGTTTGAGGTGCCATACCTTATTTGTCTCAAATTAATTGAGCTCCTCCTACATGACTATTATCCAATATGCATCCCACAAAGCCTCAGTAACCTTCTTTGGCTTAATAGCAGACATAAAAGCATTAAAGGCACATAAATTCTTCAATCTAGATCTGCTTGTTACTCCAACACTTAGATCTGTTAGAACATTTTTAATTGGATGAGATCCCTGATATCTGTGTCTTTTCGGAATTATTCCATTAGAACTTGTTGCATTTGCATGTTCAACATCATTGTGTGAACCAGGTTCATTATTTCCTTCAGCAGCAGTTCCTCCTGTGAGTATAGCCTACTATTCATTATTTCCTACTATTCATTGTTTGGTGAACTAGGTTCATCATAGGCATTACTTGTTTCATTCTCACTTGCTGATTGAATATCCCTCTAAAGTAGAATCACTGAAGGGTTCTTCATCATCATCATCATCATCATATGCTTACTTCTCAGATACAACATTTGACTCATCAAACACAACATGCACACTTTCATCAATGCACATGGTCCTTTTGTTGAAGATCCTTTAGGCTTTACTACTAGGTGAGTAGCCTATGAAGATTCCCTTATCACTTCTTGCATCAAATTTCCCCAAAGAATCCTTTCCATCATTGTGAATAAAAATTTGCATCCAAAAGCTAGGATGAGAGATGTTCGGCTTCCTTCTTTCAAGCAATTCATATGGAGTTTTCTTCAATAATGATCTGGTCATATAACTTGTAATGCCCGCCTAGTCATTTCTTGCTAAAGGCCTTTATTTACTTATTTGACCCTTCTCATAGACTCTTTGTTAGGTTTGTGATGCACGAAGATGGGTGGCAAGGATCATGAGATCCATTTACACGAGTTTGGGATGAAAAAGCCTAATTTTGTAAACTTAGTGTTGGTTAGTTTGACTCAAAGTTGATTTGTTGATAGATAGGTTCATTTCCAGGTTCTGCTACTTTTGGTAGTTCTAGAGGGTCATTTATGACTTAGTGAAGTTATTAGTTTGATTCTCGAGGTAATCAGATGTATTTTGTGGTCTTAATTATAAAGTTTGGATTAAGGTTCTGTCCCGGATGATTCTTTAGAAAAGTATGCCTTGGCTCGATTATTTGTGAAATCTGAGGGTACGAGCAAGTTCGTAGCATAGTTTACCATAGACGAGCATGTTTAGTTTGTGTCTGGGGAGTTTCAGGAGTGTTTTGTGTGTCGGATGGAAGTTATTGGTTTTATTTCACTGCTGGTGAGTGTTGTCCACCACGGTAGAACCAGCATTTGCTCTGGCAGGTTAGCTTCAGTAGATGTCAGGGAAATGTGATGTTCCGCCATAGCAGAATTAGGTCCACTGTGGTGAGGTTTGAGGTGTCAAGTGACATCCTCTACGATGAAGGCTTTCCGTCGTAGCGGGTCCGCTTCAGCAGAGTTGATTCACCGGGGTGGATCATTATTTAAGTGTCCTATATATAATTCTAGGTCGATTTTTCTTTTAAAAAATAGTGTGTTCTTGAAACTAGCGCCGCTTTAGGGTCATTTCAGAGCCTTAGGAGCATTTTGCACCTTGAGGTAATAGATTCTTTCCCTTTTTTGTTTAAGTTTATGATTCTAAGCTTATTAATGGTGGTTTAGCTTATTGTTTGAATTGGAAAAGATCGATTTTACATATTGTGAGTTTAAGAGAGTTGTATGGTTGGTTTTAATGGGGATTTATGGATTAATGATGTTAATATGATGAGTTAGGAGTGGATTATGTTAGATTATTATGTTATAAGTCTTAATTTGGTGATAGAAGCATGTTTTCAATTAGGGAAAATTTCTAGGGTTTCAAATTGGGACTTTTTGATTATTGTCCAATTGAGGGTTCATAAGTGAATAGATTTTCAATTAATTTAAGGATATGATTTTCTAGTATGTAATCTTGGGTTTTGTGTAATAAAGTTTGAATCTTGGTGGTGTGGGCCCAGAATGGGTATTTAAAGTCTTGCTTTTGTTGTGTTTATTAACTATGTAATACACGTGAGTAGACTTCGATCATCGCGCGCTAAGAAGGAAGGGCAAGGTTGTATTCGAGACTTGATTTGGTAGTGCTCCCGCTCGGCTTTGAGGTAGGCTACGGTTTAGCTTTTTGAGACTCCGATAGAAGTGCATAATTGGTTATAAATATTGAGAGGTATTTGGCGTGTTTGGGGGTCTCACTCAGCCAGTTGTGATGAACAGTTGAGTGAGTACCAGTATTGAACTGTGATGATGGGGTTTGGGGAACCAGTTTTGTATTGGTTTTGACTATTGTTTATTTGGGCTCGTTACCATATGTGGGCTTATCACCATGTTTGCTATTGTTTGGCTACTCCTCACACATTCTTTCGATTGATATCATGATTTGATTGGATTTTCTTATGTGTTGTTGAATTCTTGGAAGCATGTGTATATCATCTCTATACTTGATTGCATCTCATTATATCATAAAATCTTGCCTTATATTTTCATTGCATTTATACACTCATGGTTGTATGATTTAATGTGAGAGTGGTATTGATATGTTGTGGTCCAAGAGACTGAAAATGTAGGAGTAACATGAGATTATGGTACTTGAGATGATATTGATATGCGGGGAGCGGAGTTGCACGTCTGCAACATGATTCAGACTCGAAAATGAGTCATGGGCTCTTGTCAGATTCGTGTGTGGAATTCTGGCTGGCTAGGAATGGTATATGGACTTCGCTGGTCCCCCATGGGTGTATGATCATAATTAAACCTTGACATACTATATACCAGGTTGAGAAAGGTACCTTGCATATGCAGTGCATTCATATCATACATTTTATAACATATCATTGATAAACTGTGATTGAGACTTGCTATTGAGTGATTATAAACATCTTGGTTGGATTTGGGACTTGAAAGGATTATTCATGCCACATGATATTTGATATGTTGTTGAACTCTTTGAAACATCTTGTTGATTATGTGATATACTTGATCATTGATATGCTAGTGTAGGATTATTTGGTGTTAACTTGGTATTTATTTCTGATTATGTATCTTTCATCGTTGTCGGTCTATGATATCTACGGGGGTATGTTGTGTACTCATGCTACACTTGTTGCATTCTTTTTTTATGTTGATTCAGTATGTTACACCTCTACAACACTACGTGTATAAGAGTTTGAGTTGGTGATCCTAGTCATTTAGGGTGAGGATGCTATCTCCATCATACCTTTGGATACTTTTATCTATAATTGTCTTTTGTTCGTACTTGACAGATACTTTTCAGACTATGTATTTCAGTTTTAGCTTGTGTGCCCATTTTCAGACTTGATTCATATAGGTTAGTGCTCTTGTATCACATGCTAGATCCATTGGGGGTATTTGTTGGTGTATCAGACTTATGGTTTATTTCCACATATATATTATGAGACTGTGCTTATGGTATTCGTATTTCTTCTGCTTTATATATATATATATATATATATATATATATATTTATTTATTTATACACATGGGTGTAGTGGTGGCTACCTGACATTGATATCACATGAGTGGGACTCATGTCTAGTTGAAGAAAGGTCAATTTTGATATGTCATAAATTAGGACAAACCATGATGAAAGAAAGGGTCCGGACTTAGATTCTCAATTTGAGTTATTCACCAAAGGATCGAGGAGGTCAAAGATTGGCCATCAACCCGCAGTTAAAGGCCGAGAATGGCATGGATTGTGGGGAGGATTAGGAGCCATAACTTAATGGCCTTCTAGTGACAAGTTTTATTCGGCCTTATGTGTTGGTCTTGGCCGAGACCTTGCATTTTATTTTGTTGTGTTTAATTTATATCCTAGCTATTAGTCATCCTAGGACATATTTAAATTGTGTAGTAGTTCATGGCTTGCCTTAGGACACATTAAATGCTTGTAAGGAAGTGGTTAAGCCGAGAAGGTCAAGAATGCCAAGATTTCATGGACAAGGGAGACTTGGTCAACACAAGAAGCTTTCCAAGAAGATCATTCAAGAGCCAAAGAAGGAAGGTCAAGCTCAGCCTAGAAAAGTGGAAGAGTTGGCCGAGAACCATTCTATTGTGCAAGGAATGGAAGATTCTAAAATAATCCTAAGAAGATGAAGTCTAGAGAATCCAAGATTCATTTCCCCTTCTACTCGTTTACTACAATGGAAGTGTGAAGAAGTTTGAGTTTATCCCTGTCTCCAAGAAAGGCCAAACTCGTTCACACCATGCTCACAATGACCGAAGGCCGACTTGGTTCCAAAGCCAACCCATCCCCTTCCCTTGTTCCCATTTCGGTCGAATGGCCTTGTTTTGTGTCTTTTTGTTTTACTTCTAAAATGGTCTCTATGGTACTATAAATAAGGCCTTAGGATATTGTAAATAATCAGTTTGAGTTTGAGTTAAATATAAACTTGTGTTTTCAACTTGTGTGTTGAAGCATATCGATCTTGTGTGGGTCACCCCTCCCTTTAGTGTAAGTCTTGGTTAGGACTGTGTGACCTAATAAATACCCAAGCTCGAGGAACCCCTTAGTGGTAAGCAAATGTTAGAACTTTGTGGACCAACTAGCCTAAGCTTTGGGTTACTAATAGGGCTTCCGATCACCCTCACTTGGCTAGTTCACGGGCATTGCACTTAAAAAACCCCAGTCTTGACCTTGTGGCATTGATCACCTTATTATTGGTGTCGACTCGGACAGTAAAACCCCCGTGCCTCCTTTCGTTCATCGACCGTATCTCACTACAACTACAACCACTAAACACTTAACCAAAACAACCATCTTTCACTCGAGCTTGCTTCTAGCAACTCGTGTTAAACCTTCACCCAAACTACTATATACCAACCACCCTTAACTCCCACAATACTTCATAAACATCCCACCAAAGGACATCACCCGTAACAGTCCACAAATAGCCGTCCAATCCTGATAAAACAAAACAGTCCTCATAACACACTTTACTGAGAACCTTATTGTCCCAGTTCTGTTCGACCACCCTACTAGCACCCCACCACCAAATACCGAACATCCAAACCACCCTCAACATGTCTACAACAACCCCCATAAAACTCATTGACCCGACTCCCTTTACATCTACCCGTAATAGCCATCAAACACCCCACTGTCCCGCCAAACTAAGAACCCGAGACCCCCATTTTGACATCCATTTTCGGGTGAAACCATTTATCACCAACACCCGACCCACTTACACAACATTACCCCTCTTTACTTGTATCATATTAGTATCAGATCCAGTTAATCCCATCCCACACTTTGACGCTATGGCACAAGTAAGTGACGAACTTAGAAGGGCTTTGTCCGAAATGGTTGCGGACCAAGTAAGGAGAGGATTTGCCAATCGTTCAGTCATCAATGATGTTGAATCAGGGGAGGAAATTTCTCAAAACAATCCCATACATATTGAAGATGATGCACCAAGAATTGAAAGAGGATGTGACTGGACGTTACAGTTTGATCTTCCAACATTTGAAGGAAACTTGGATCCCAAGGAGTTTCTCAAATGGATAAGGGATATAAAAAGACTTTGAACTCAAGTACTATGATGATCACAAATGCTTTAAGATTTCCACATCAAAGCTCAAATCTTTTGCCTCCGTGTGGTATGAAAATTTGAAAGCAAGCCGAAAGAGGCATGGCAAGTCAAAGATCAATTCTTGGGAAAGGTTAAAGAAACACTTAAAAGAAAATTATTGCCCAGAGACTATGAACAAGATTTGTACCTTAAACTCACCAAGCTTCGGCAAGGTGTTCTTAAGGTTGAAGAATACATCCGGGAATTCGAGAAGGTCACAATGTTGTGTGACTTAGAAGAGAAGGAGCCACACCGCATTACATGGTTCATTGGCATACTAAGTGAGGCAATTCAAGAAAACGTGGAATTGTCCACTTACACAACATTTGAGGATGTGTGCCATTTGGAACTAAGGTTTGAACGGCAACAAAAGAAGGTTGTCACAAGACCTTACACTAAGACCGCAAGTGCTAAGGAGAAGGTTAGCACGTCCTATTCTAACCCCTTATACAAACAAGACAATGTAAACAAGGACAAGGGAAAAATGGACGTTTCCCAAGGTGTTGATAAAGGCGGAAAGAGATGTTACAAGTGACAAGGACTCGGACATTTTGCTAGGGAATGTCCCAACCCGAGGACTATGACACTTGAAGAATATAAAGAAAGTGGTGATGCCTTTGTGGTAGAGGAGACCGAGGTAGACGAAAGCCAAGAGGAAGATGAAGCTATTGCGGAGGATGGTGCGAGTCTAGTCCTTCAACACGTGCTAAGTACACAATTGGAGGAGCTTGACAAAAATCATAGGGAGCAAATTTTCTACACACGATGCAAAGTAAAAGATAAAGTGTGCAGTTTGATTATTGACGGAGGGAGTTGAACAAATATGGTATCCATCGGAGTGGTAGGCAAATTACAACTACCAATTCGTGAGCATCCTAAACCCTATAACCTCTGATGGGTAAAAAAGGTGAATGGGCTCAAGGTTGCCACCCAATCCCGTATCAATTTTCAAATTGGAGGATACTTTGACAAAATTTGGTGTGATATCCTTCCAATTGATGCATGCCATATCTTGTTGGGTAGGACATGGCAATATGACCAGAAAACCATACACAATGGCGAACATAACACCTACTCCTTTCACAAGGACGGTAGGGACTTCCGGCTAATACATTTGCCACTAAGTAAGGTAAGGGACATGAAAATCCAACAAGCACAAAAACACCAAGCCAAGACTGAGGTACGGAAGGAGGAGGACAAATTTAAGAAGATGAGTGCCATGAATGTTTTGGCATGTAGAGAAGAGGTCGGTTCGAAGGAAACCTTAGAGGTTTTAGAAACGGGCAAGCCACATAAATCAACAACCGAGCTACCACCTAACAATATTGTTGATACTATGTGTGAGGTAGCTCTTGGGAGATCCCTCCATCCATGTAATGATCTGAAGGCAAAACCCGAGCCAACTGTTCAAGAAGACATTATTCCATGCCAAACCTCTAGCCATGACAATGAAGAAGCAACACCAGGTTGGACCTTTTTGTCCAATCCATTGTACCAAGTCGAAGGAATAGATAGTATCTTCGTCAATTCATTAGATGAACAAACAATGATGGAAGAAGGAATCGGCATGAGATTTTCAAATAACAATACGTCCGGAATCTTGTCAAAGGAAGGTGATGAACTCACTCTTAATTTATTTTCAAGAAGTTCATTATCTACTCACCAACACTAAGGATATGGAAAGCAAGAAGTATTGGGCCAAGAAAATGGCCAAAAGTACCTTAGCTCCAACATGGCATATGTCTTATTGATACCGGGGAAAAGTTAAGAATGGAATACGTACATCAACAACCAATTGTCACTACATCTTCACCATGAGTTACCAGTCTCAATGGCCAATGATAAATGCTTATAATTTGTGTGGAATTCCATCGAAGCTCGATTTGCAAGAACGCCTTCCATCGATGATGATCCGAGAGGAAATTGAGTGTGGAAAGGTTGGAACCACCCTAGGCCAAGGAAAATAAGCCAATGATCATGATGATGAAGGGTTGTCGGGTACACAACTTAGCACCTTGACTTGCGACTCATTGGTCAAATGGGGAGAATACTTTAGGGATGGCCTCTTCATGTTGCTAGACAAGTTTTGAAAAGGTTCGTGCAAGGATCTATATCCAAGCGCAATATGTTATGTCCCTAAGATGACTTCATACTTGAACCATCCGAATTTTAGGACAAATTCTGTCCAAAAAGGGGAGATTGATGAAAAAAAAGGGTCTAAACTTAGACTCTCAATTTGAGTTATTGACCAAAGGATCGAGGGGGTCAAAGATTGGCCATCAACCCGCAGTTAAGAGCCATGAAAGGCATGGATTGTGGGGAGGATTAGGAGCCATAACCCGCAGTTAAAATGATAAGTTTTATTCGGCCTTATGTGTTGGTCTTGGCTGAGACATTGTATTTTATTTTGTTATCTTTAATTTCTAGACTAGCTATTAGTCATCCTAGGACATATTAAAATCGTGTAGTAGTTCTTAGCTTTCATTAGGACACATTGAATTCTTGTAAGGAAGTGGTTAAGCCGGGGAGGTCAAGAATGCCAAGATGGCACGGACAAGGAGACTTGGTCGACACAAGAAGCTTTCCAAGAACATCATTCAAGAGAAAAAGAAGGAAGGTCAAGATCGACCTAGAGAAATGAAGAGTTGGTTGAGAACCATTCTATTGTGCAAGGAATGGAAGCTTCTAAAATGACCCCAAGAAGATGAAGCCTAGAGAAGCCAAGATTCATTCCCCCTTCTACTCTGTTACTACAATGAAGTGTGAAGAAGATTGAGTTTACCCTTTTCTCCAAGAAAGGCCAAACTCTTTCACACCATGCTCACAATGACCGAAGGACAACTTGGTTCCTATGCCAATACATCCCTTTCCCTTGTTCCCATTTCGGTTGAATGGCCATGTTTTTCTGTCCTTTTGTTTTCCTTCTAGAATGGTCTCTATGGCACTATAAATAGTCCTTAGGATATTGTAAATAATCAGTTTGAGTTTGAGTTAAATATAAACTTGTATTTTCAACTTGTGTGTTGAAGCATATCAATCTTGTGTGGGTCACCCCTTCCTTTAGTGTAAGTCTTGGTTAGGACTGTGTGACCTAATAAATACCCAAGCTCAAGGAACCCCCTTAGTGGTAAGCGTACATTGGAACTGTGTGGACCAACCTAGCCTATGTTTTGGTTTCTAAAAGAGCTTTAGATCACCCTCACTTGGCTAGTTCACGGGCATTGCACTTAGTAAACCCTGGTCTTGACCTTGTGGAATTGATCACCTTATCATTGGTGTTGACTCGGGCAGTAAAACCCCCGTGTTTGTATCTTTGGTCTCATCGATTGTATCTCACTACAACCACAACTACTAAACACTTAACCAAAACAACCATCTTTCACTCGAGCTTGCTTCTAGAAACTCATGTTCAACCTTTACCCAACCTACTATATACCAACCACCCTTACCTCCCATAGTACTTTATAAACATCCCCACTAAAGGTCACCACCCGTAACAGTCTACAAATACCTGTCCAATCCTGATAACACCAAACAATCTGCATAACACACTTTACCAAGAACCTTACTTTCACAGTTCTGTTCCGCCACCCTGCCAGCACCCCACCACCAAATCCCGAACATCCAAACCACCCTCAACGTGTCTACAACAACCCCATAAAATGCCTTGACCTGTATCTACTTGAAATAGCTATCAAACACCCCGTTATCCCGCCAAACTGAGAACTCGAGACCCCTATTTTGACATCTATTTTCTGGTCAATCCGTATATCACCAACACCCGACCCACTTACACAACATCACCCATATTTACTTGCATCAAACCTGTTAAGAAAAAAAAGGACAACAATGTACTAACAAGATAGTGTTAGCAACACTTTCATACTGAAGACTTCTTCATCACTTTGGAAGTTAATATTTCAACCTTGGGTACTAATTGAACACCAAAAATGTAACCAAAAATATCTTTTCTTTCTATGTGCAGAAAAGTTTGGTGGTCATCTTAAGAAGGAAAGTTTAGTTCTTCTTCAAGGATGTAAAAGGAGTAAGGATTGTTCTTGGCAAGTTCAAGTAAAAAGTGGTGGATAGATTTATCAAGTAAGGTATGGTGTCCTCCCATATAGTTGTAAGATGAAATTGTATAAGCGACGTTAATATGTTTTCCAGTTAGGATTTATGAGACGACAATCAAAAGTCATAATTTGGTAGTTAGGTGTTGTTGTGCGGTGTTTTGGGAATGTTTCGGTGTTATTAAAAGGTTGGGGTTGTGGTAATAGCTATGTATATGTGTTGTTACTGTTGTAATGATGTTGAATAAAGGAAAGGCGTGTTGAACACTATTTAGTTAATCGTATAGCGAGCCTTTTGCACGTCTTGTTGTTATGGTGCCTTCTTTTAGTTAATTATCGTGTCATAATCACTTCTTATAGATTAAAATGTAGAGGAGGCTGATTCTGACACTACAAATTGAGGTTCAACACTAAAGTTATGTAATGGCTATCCTTTTCTTCAAAGCATGAATTTCGAGTCATATGTATTATTTTTCTAAAGAGTATGTCTTAGAATTGCTCTCTACTCCTGAGTTGATTGTCCCTTGCTGGGAGTACTTTCCTTTTTTATATTATATCCTATATAGGTTGGGTGTTGATTCTCTGAGTTTCTTATGCTTTTTTGTTCCTCCCATATGGAGTGTATCTGAAGAGTTATCGGTAAAGTCAACCAAATGTTGTTTAGAAGTAAAAGAAAGAGTTCCTAAGAGTAAATAGAGATAACAGTGTTATTTATACATATGTATAAGAGTTGTAATTATCACTGAGATATGATTGGTGGGCGATGGCCCTATGTGGCATTTATGCATTGATTACATACCATAGGTTGTGATATAGAAATTCATACATGTAATAATACCACCGAGATATAATCGGTTAGGTGATGGACATTTATATATACATGATTACCACCGAGCTATAATTGGTGGGCGATGGATGGTATATGTACTTGAAGATTTGTAAGGGTTTCAGAGTTTCATTGTTCGCCTTGAGTCGCATACAGGTTATCAAGCTGCCTCTTATACCTTGTTTTATAGCTTATGCTTTCATATTATTATACATGCCTTACATAACGGTACATTTCATTTGTACTGACGTCCCTTTTACCGAGGGTGCTGTATTTCTGATACAGGTCCTCATAGAGGTACAGATAGACCTCCGTAGTAGGAGCTTGTGAGCTCAGCCGTTGGTTTGTAAGCTTTACTTCTTCCGAAGCTACCAAGTTAGAGGTCGTGAGTCGTGTCTTTTGTCTATGTATAGATGATGGATAGGTCAGGGCCCTGTCCTAACCATTTCACAATAATATTTTCTTAGAGGCTTGTAGACCTATTGTGTTTGTTTAGATGTATTATACGACCTTTCTGGCCTTGATGTTAGTATGTTGATCTGTACGATGACCTTGTCGGTTTTGTATATATACATATATGTTAGTCTTGGGTTTGTGTACCCTTCTTGTTGAGTTGTCCAGACGACGTATTTCTTTTCCAGATTGTGGCCTTATTGTCCATGTATGTATGTTGGTTATACCTCCATACTCATCATAATTTTTATGGCCTTGTCAACCCCGGTTTTCATACATTCAGGTGTTGTGGTTCATTGTGGTATATTCAAGTAGTACGACACCGGGTGCCGGCCACACACCCCCTTTCCTAGTTTTGGGTATGATACCCTCTAAGCTTCCAAGAGTTCATACGAGGTTAGCATTATGAACAAATACTCTACTCGTAGTTTTCCCACTTCACAACCTTATCCTATTACAATCTCATTGAGTCTCCACAATCAGGTAAGATTTATTAGAGCTTTCCTGGTCAGTTCTTCAAAGGAGAATTCCCTTCCTAGAGTTTTAAGTTCATTGATGATTTTGTATAATCTAACAAACATATTCCAGGTTGATTCTCCTTTGTGCATTGAGAAGGATTCATACTTTCTCATGAGATTATTGAGTCTATGCGACCTTTTCTAGGACATCCCTCCATATGTTTGTCTCAGGCATTCCCAAACCTCCTTGGCACTAGTATATTCTAATACTCTGTTGCTCTTGTTGCTTCCAAGACGGTAGAGTAGGATGTTTAGTGCAGCAGAGTTCTGTTCCATAATTTTGAAGTCTTCTGCAGCAAACTTTGCCTTGGTCTTTGGACACCTTATGCCATAATGTCTGATTTTTGTAAGGATTGGGGGTCCTTTGGTTAGGATCACCTAGATCTCATTGTCTAACTCTTTGAGATAGACTTTCATGTGTTCTTTCAACAGGTGTAGAACTTACCACTGAACGATGGAGGCTTTTATACAAATAGTTCTCCGCTATGTCTACTTCTCTGTGCAACATTCATAGTGATCTTCTCTTTAGGTGTTAACCTTTCAGAGAGAACATGCTCTAATACCAATTGATATTATGCACTCATAAAGTTCTTATCCTAAGAGGTACCTAATTTTCACCTATAGGATGAACCACATTACACTACATGTTCTATGCGTTACAATTTCAGAATAGTAAGAACATTAAAGTAAAAGACACAAACACTTTTACGTGGAAATCACCCGGCTCCCAAAGGCAGTAAAGACCATGAGCTACACCTCTGTATGATTTATCCCCAACTCCAATACAACAGTGAGCCTCTAAAAATTCAAGTTACAACTGTGTAACCTAGGAACTACACTCTAATTACTATCTTGTTGATCAACCTCTGACTAGCAAGCAACCTTCAAGTTAAACTCTAACTTGAAGTCAAATTTACAACATCTTTATACATATTACAATTTCTTCTAATAAAGTGAATAAGGTACAACTCGATAACTATAACCTAATACAAGATTCTAGACTTAAGAACTGGAAAACATTATTTAGTAGAATAACTCCTTCAATCTTCTTCATTATATTAGGGTTGCAACTCTTGATTCAGAACTCTCTATATCGCATTGATAGTTTCTCACTCAGTATTTTGAATTCTCTCTATGTGAGTGTGTGAGTTTCTTCATGCTGAGACTTGGTATATATAACATTAAGACTTCTTCTCTACGATTGACCTAAACCCTACTTGATATGACCCATAGGGTTTTAAGTTGATTGAGATTCTTACACCTCCTCATATATTTTGTTTCCTTGCAGAACTATGAAATATCTTGATAAGTATGGTGTGAGATCCTGATAAATATCGCATAGAATCCTTCCGCCATGGACACCAAGTCTTTTCCATAAAGACATATGAATTCTAGTCATTGAATGATTTGTTTGGAACATGTTGTTGGACCTGATTCAACCACCTGGTACTCCAGCCTCTGAGTCTTCTGAACTGGAACATGTTCACATACCTATTCCATAGATCTCTAGATGTAGCATCTAACTTTGATATGCTTCTAAGATGTTTGATGGGTTGACATACCTGTTTCATGTTCTTTGTCTAGAATACTAGTCTTTTGGCTCGAATTACTCAACTTTGTATCAGATCTTTGATAGAGCCAATCTTCCAATACATGTAATGACTCTATAAGATAGAACATTATACATATTTGTTCTATTCATTATTGACCTGCAATTTTTTTGTTTTGAATCATTTCTTCCTCCTTCGAGCTCATTTACATTTGTCTCTGTGATAGAACAAGTCCATAGACCTGGTTCAATTTACAACACCACATTTTCTCCTAATGATCTCCTCATTCTGGGGCTATTCATTCCTTGTACCTGATGACCTAGTTTTGCATTGCTGAGCATGATCACACACCTCTGACTACTACTTGTTCATAAGATGAAACATGTCTAACTAGTTCATTATTCTTGTGCAATCTCTTTGTCAATCATCATAACTAAGACTGGCCAGTTTTGCTAAAGCCAACAGTGGATAATTAGATAATTGTTGGATTTTTAGTGGGACATTAATAAAGTGATTAGTAAATCATAGATAATCATGAAAGTGGACATATTCCAATGTGGCTAGTAGAAAGAAAAAGTGGATGACTAGTGCCTAATTTGTATAGATGTCACACTAGGAAGTAAGGTGGAAGGTTATTAATAAGTGGACCCCATTGTCCACTAAATAAGGTGCATAAGTCCTATTTACTTGATGAAATGTATATCTCTTAAAACTTCTTTCAGACATACACAAATTATATATGTTGCTTCATGTTTCCAATAGTACGGACTACATATATTTATCTTTCTTTTCACTTTGAAAAAGATTTCCTTAAAAGGAAAATTGGCTGAAACATTCTTAACTGTATTGATGTAAGTAAGGAGGGGTGTAAGTGGGTAAGTGGGTCGGGGCTTGGTTCTGTACGGGTTTTCGGGTGGGGTGTTTCTGCTAGACAGGGTAGTGTTGTGGGGCTGTTTCGGGTAGTTTTAGGGAGAGTAGGACTTAGGCATTTTATGGGGTTGTTGTGGGTAAGTTGAGGGTTGTATTTCGGTTGGGGTTCAGTGGTTTGGTAGTGGTAAGGTGGCGGAAATGAACCAAAATAGTGAGGTTCCGGTAAAGGTTGTTTTAGTGGACTGTTTGTGGTTGTCGGGCTTGGACGGTTGTATACGTATGGTTTCGGTTGGTGGCTCACATAGTGGATGTTTGTGAGGTACTGTGGGTGGTGAGGGTGGTCAGTATATAGTGGGTTGGGTAAGGATTGCACACGAGTTGCGAGTTACAATCTCGGGTGAATGATGGTTGAATTGGTTAAGTGTTGGTTCGGTCGTTATGGTTTAAGTGAGGTACGGCCGATATAACAAGGATAGAGACACGAGGTTTTTAATGCTCTAGTCGACACCAAGATGAGGGTCGCAAATTGAACAAGGACTTGATTGGGGTTGCTAAGTACAATCCCGAATACAAACCAAGTGAGGGTGGCCGGTAACCTTAAGATAGACCCTTGGTTTGGGTTTGGTTGGACCACACAAGCTATAACGTCAACTTGCACCGAGGGGGTTCCTCAAGTTTGGGTTTAGATAAATCACACAAGTCTTACCCAATCTTACACCGAAGGGAGGATGGTTCACACAAGAACCAAGGCCCACACAAGGACCAACTAATGTATACAACACACAAGTTGAATACCTTAGTTTTTGAGTTTTACTCAAGTTTATATTTCAATCACAACTTGGTATTTACATTACACAAGGATTCTATTTATACTATTAGATGGACTATTCTATAAGACAACCTAAAGGACACAAACTGCATTGATAATCTCGGCCTAGTAAGAACAAATGGGAACGGGTTTGGGTTAACTTGGGGACAAGGATGAACTCAAGCTCTTTCACACCCTTTTTGTGGCTTCTAAGTAGAAGAATGCATGAATTTGGCTTCTCAAGGATCTCATCTTCTTGGGATATGTTTGGAAGCTTCCATTCCTTGCATATGTGAGTTGTTTCGGCCAACACTTCTCCTCCCCTAGGCCGATGTTGAAGTCTTCTAGGCAACCAAGTCCATGAACTAGTTGGTTCATGAATCACGGCAGTACCATCGACTGGAGACCGGATTGCTAGCAATTACCTTCTTGGAAGTCTCTTGTATTTTCCACCTTGTCATTCTAGGCCAAGTCATCAATTGTCCTTGTCACCCTTCTCGGCCATATCACTCTTTACAAGGCATTGATTGTGTCCTAAGGGAAACTAGGGGTTATTATATAGTTTAATGTGTTTTAAGGAAACCAGTAACTATTCCGATGGAAACTTTGCATCTGAGCTTAATAACTTGATGTAGAAATTATGAAGATTAAACTATCGGGGTCAAATTTTCCTTTCCCACATGATGTTGGATACAATATTGTATTTCTACCCTTGGATGTAGGAAGAACATATACTGACTTCACAAAGTTTACATTGCACAAGTTCTATAAGATGTTCATGTCGGCAACGGCTTAAAAATGGTAACACAAAGACCCTTGTTTTCTCCTTTAGGCAATATGCTAGACAATTTAATTCATGTAATGATGAAAAACTACGTGGACACTTTAAACACCTAAAAAGAATGTTTATCTCTTAAGAATTTCATTATTCAAGAATATATTGAATGCTTGCCACCACAAAAGTAGTGCATAGTTACTTTTGGCTTTCTTATATGGTCACACGTGGATTCCCACTTATCCAACATTTATCCATTAACTAATAAATTAATCCCCTATCACCATAAACTCCACATTTAACTCATCACACACATAATAAATTTCTTGATCCCATTTCACTTAAATCTTAATTACTTATAAAACCTTCATATACTCAATGTCATAATCATGCGATATAGCACTAGTCCATAACCTCTTTTGGGACATAAAACTATTATTTTCAATTCCCATCGTCACACTTCTTAAGTCCTAAATTATTTCGGAATCGCATCCTTTTATATACTAAGCTTCTTTATTTGCATACGTGAATATGACCAAAAATCCTCCAAAGCTTGGGTCTATTTACATACATCTAGCTGATCAAAACATCGCCCGAAAGTACGGGGTGTTACATATTTTGTACAGACTATGGATAGGTCGGGGGCCTGTCTCGACCATGTTTGATATCAATTATCTTTAGAGGCTTTTGTTACACCCCATAGTTTCGCGTTTCGCCATGCCGTGAATGAGTACCGAAGTCCCATGAAGAAGTATGACCTTACGGAAGGAAAATGATGGTTTACAGCTTGTTTATGGAAGTACCAGAGTGTTTGAAAGTTAAACGGATCAAAGAAAGTATATTTCGATGAAAATAGGAAATATGGCATTTTGACAGCAGAGTTGACGGACCGTCAAAATATTTGATGGACCATCAAAGTGCAATTCCAGACCGTCAAATACTATGAGATTTTGAGATCTCAGTTGCATAGTGACAGACTGTCAAATGTTTGATGGAACATCAAATAACCTAGCTTGAGCAGTCAATCATCTTGGTAGTTTGACGGGGAGATTGACGGACTGTTAAAGTTTGATAGTCCGTCATATGAACCATCAATTTATGGTGGTGCATAATTTTTGATGGGTTTATAATGGTTATCTCAACTTGGAGCCCTCATTTTAACCCCCCCCCCAAACCAGTTCCAAAACATCTCTGAAGTCCTCTCTATCATACCCCATCATCCAAAGTCCAACAAAGCTAAAATCCACAATAATTGCGTGAGCAACCCCGTGATCATCGTAGAAATTGCCCTCCTCTTGAGGAATTGATTTCAGGAAACCCTTGGAATAAAGTACTCTACTGTTTTGTGAGGATTATGACATGTTAAGATATATTTTATCCTCCTCTACTTATGTTTATGTTTAATTGAGAATTTGGAGTAAGTTAGGAAAGGAGTTTCAAGATTAAAACTTTGCGAATTTGTGAAATATTCATAATATGAATTGTTGGATTGTTTTACTCAAAGTATGAGTTCAATTAGGTGATGGAATTGATTGTGAATTATATGGATTAAAGAAAGTACGGTTTGAGGGATTGTTAAATGGAATCACCTATGACTTTTCATAGAAGGAAAGCTTAAAGAATCGTTTATGCTTAAAGTTGTCGAAGGTCACCTAAATGAGTTTTCTATGAAAATTGGGTTTTTGAGAATCATGGAATCTAATTACATAAGAACCCCTTGTAAATAAGTCTAAGTACCCGAGATGGTCAAGATTGTTGATAAGGTACCTACGTAAAGTTTCTCTATGGAAGTTGAATGCGATATTGACGTCAACTTGTTATGTGATGTAGATAATCACCCGTAAGAGGAGCGAGGGCTTATAGAGAAATTGTAGCGACAAGAATCAGATATGTTAAGGAATACTCTTCTATTCTTTTGGCATGATCGATGAATAAGTATAACCACAATGACGTCTCTTCAAAAGGAATTTTATTCTTAAATTTAAAGAATATGATTACTTTTGTACCATATTGTTACAATTTATAACTCTTGTTATTTGTTTTCGGAAGCACTTTATCGACTTAATAGTCTCTTGAACCTTATGTTTTCCCATCATCATTGAGGACTCTTAGTTAGTGATACAGACACAGTTCCATAACAATAATTAGAGGATAACGACCTTCAGTCTCTCCGATTGGTTTCACAAAGCCCTTCAAAGTTTGTCTTGCATTGCACTTCTATATATATGTAGCTATTTTCTTACCGATTTGCGCTATAGTCAGTCGGGATATGACACGTAGATGTGCACCCGACTACAATTAGTTTTGATATTACCGAGTCCCACATTTGGGTCGGGTATGACCGAGTCCTCATGGAGGCCAAGTACGATATATATATATATATATATATATATATATATATATATATATATATATATATATATATATATATATATATATATATATATATGTGTGTGTGTGTGTGTGTGTGTGTGTGTGTATTATGTATTTTCCCTACATAAAGGCTGGATATTACATTATTTGGCCCCACTGACCGACTTGATTTTTATAGACAAAATATTTTTCATGATTATGTCAGGTAGGCCCTTAGAGGCTTGTTATGAGTTTCAGGTTCACTTTTGTACCCTTATCTCTTATGATATGTCTTCTGTTTATATTAGTTATCTGTCTTACATATTCAATACATCTTTTATACTGATGTCCATTTCTGGGGACACTGCGTTTCTTACCCGCATGTACAGATAGAGATGCATATTATTCCCTCACAATAGGACTCAACTCAGTTGGAGGTTGTCACACTCCATTATTTCAGAGTTGTATAGTAAGCTAATAGGTATGATAGATATGCATATATAGATAGTTGGGTATGCCAGGGCCCTATCTCGACCAGTTATTGTCAATATACTCTTTAGAGACTTGTAGATAGTGTGTTATGTTCGTGTGTGACCTTGTCGGCCTCTTCAGTAGATTTATTATGCTTATGTTAGCCTTGTTGGCAATGTTATAGGTATGTATGGTTTAGGCCTTTTCTGAGTGCAGGTGGTTATATCCTTATTTAGTTGAGTATGTGTCAGAGGCCTCGTCGGCCCATGTATTTCCGTATATCTCTTAGGTATCATGATCAGTACGCTCGGGCTTTAGGGCGTCGGGTGCCAGCTACACCCCCTCAAGGTTGGGGTGTGACAAAGTGGTATCAGAGCAGGTTTATCCTAGGGGCATCTACAAGCCATGTCTAATAGAGTCTTTCTTATGGGTGTGTTGCACGCCAAACTTATAAACAGGAAGCTACAGGGCATTTAGGATGTTACCTTTCCTGAAAAATCTACATCATGTGTTAGGCGTGAATTTGAAAGTCACTAAATTCCTGTATTTTCATCTTGATCTTTCTTTTCAGTAATGCCAAGATCTAGGAAAATATCTGATAGCATGAAATGGGTTAGGAATGTGGGAGAATGTACAAGCTGGCAACCACCCGTTAATATGAATCCGAGGAATATAAAGACACCAGAAATAAATGTAAGTTATTCAATGGAAGAAGACCCATCTATGGACGAAGATCTGTCTATGGAGGAAGATTCATCCGAGGATTCATCTATGGAGGAGGACTCATCTGAGATTCCAGTTGAATCACCCTTTTAAGTGCCCTCGATTCTTGTGGTATTGCCAGATTATAGAAAGGCCCGCACGATATAGAGGACATTAGCACAACGGGCATTTCCATTTGGGTTGGGTGTGAGTGGTCCTGTGTATGCAACAACACCCCCAGTTATTTTACTAGATCAGGGTCATGTTCAGATACCCCCACAAGATAGACCCTTTGAGAGACTGAGAATCCCAATATCATGGAAGTCAGTTAACCAAGGATGGATGCGAGGAAGAAGTAACCAGTAGACAGACCAGAAAGTTTGGGATGGATGCAGGTGCTGAAGAATTGGTATTGAGAGAGGCGTCAAATCGAAGCTCCCATGTAGAGATCATACAAGCCCAAGAAAGTGTTGGAAGTAGTATAACACACTGTTAGTAATGTGGGAGGAGACATGATTGAGAATGCTTATCCTACATCGAATTATGTTCTGGATGTGGAGCTTTGGGCCATAGGGCTAGAGAATGCCTCGAGAGATTTTAGTCATGGTGCTATCAATGTGGACAGGTGAATTATGGTCCATGCCTAGGTGATCTTGAGCGATGTTATTGGTGTGGGAGCAGGAGTCATAGAGTGTATAGATGCCCGAGGTTGAGTCATGGAGACTAGCCGATCCTAATGTTACTTAGAATCATGCAATCAATCAGGTATGTTGATAATTTTATTAAGAATAGTTGTACTTATACCTATGATCGGTCAGTTACTTTGATATAGTAAGTATGATATAGGTGTATATAAACCGCGAATCGATGATAGAAATGGAAGGTGGTAAGTGAAATAGCACTTATGTTCAAGGTTTTAAGCAAATGATTTAGGAACCAACCAGTCACTAACTATATATGTACCTAGCACCCTTAGATCCTGTAGCGTGAGCAATACTAGGACATAGAGGGTAAATGAACATGACTTGAAAAAGGGGATTCACGGGTCCAAAGAATTTAGGGAAACCCTAGAAGAGTAATAAGGAAAATGGATTTTCAGGAATAAGTCACTTGAAGCTTGTTTAGAAGACAGTTGAAGGAAGAAAAGAACAAGAAAAGTTACACATAAATTAGTAATCCCAATCTCTTCAAAAGGATTAAACTATTTAGAAAAAAAACCGAACGAAATGAGATTTGTCAATTAAAGGCAAGCAATATACCTTCTTCACTGGGAAAGACGGTTGGATTCTCGACATTAAGCGAAAATAATTTGTGATGATAGTATGACTAATAGAGAAGCGACGACAAATGATATATGGGTGTCTGGTAGAAACGAGTAAAAGCGTTATGATAACTTAATAAAGTCAAGGGATATATCTCGCACAAATAGATTAGTGGAAAACCGAAAATAGTAAGGATGTCAATAAAGGAATTGGAGTGAGACTTCCAAATAACAAGAATACCAGTAAAAGATAAGGGTATAAGTAAAGGAGTGGCATTTAATCTTCCATAGCTAAAGAGCTAGGTTATGACGTCCGTAAATGAAGATACCAAAATACTCTAAGACGGGGAATATTTGAGGTAATTCCAATCGATAATATCCAAGCTAATTGAATGAACATCTGATAGAGAGGGATTCTAATACTAATATAAGCAATAAGGATTGAGTGTAGTAACTATCCAAATTTGAATGTGTCAAACCTTAGTCCCGTTGTGAATATCGATAAGACATCTAAGGATATATGAGTGACAGTAGGGATGAATGAAATTCGATGTGAATATACAATGAGGTAATTAAGAATGGTTTGAGACAAGTAGTAAGGAAACAAGCTAAAGAATAAGAACAAGGAAGCAAGAAATGAACGAATAGGTGGTGGCAAAATTTTGACTACCGAATGAACTTCAGACCTCACAAGAAGAATAATATTATGATCATAAAGTTAAAAACATCAATATAAAGGAACACCAATGAAGGAACCAAGGTAACAACGTTGACTAAAATACGGTAAGTACGAGGGGAACCCGGTGGATCAACACCTTGCAAAAGTAGAGCTTTCCATGACTAAGAAAAGGGGATGACTCCTAGCATGAATCATAACATGAATGAGTCAAAGTTGGTTATGAGGAAATGAGCGCATAAGGAATACTTAACAAACAAAGGATCATAAGAATCTTAGAGTTATTAAAAGTGAGTATGCACTTCTAGCATGAAGGAAATGCTAATTATGAAGGATCATGAGCCTGAAGCCAATAAAGATGGCGGACCGTCAAGAAATAAAGTCGACAAAATAAGAAATAATGAGGGACAGAAAAGAATGTCTTGGTTTCAGTAAATAAGGAAAAGGGGAAGATAAAGAAATTAATCAGGTGATGATGCAGGTCAAGAAAGAATACTCGAACAATTATTGAGTATAATTAAGGAATGATGAGTATATCTTGGAATACATAGCATCGCCAATTAAGTATACGAACTCGAGACATTGTGAGAAGCAAGAAGATCGGACGTAAAGAGCAGGAAGGTAATGGACCATAGGGTCGTGTACCATTGAACAATGAGAGTCACTAAAAAAGTCACAGGAAAGGACCACCCCAAAGAAGTAATAGGTGGCCAACCGTAATAGAAACTGAGTAATACAAATGAATTATTCCTTATAATGGGAATTGAGGAGCTTCAGGATAAAGCATTCTATCTAGAGCCCCTTTAGAAAGTATTGTAAGATAGAGTAAGGATAATAATGGGAACCCTATCAAGGTCCAAGGATTAAGAGTATCAATAGCAACATTTGAAGAAGAATTGATTTTGAAGTGGAGATATTATGTATGGATCATTGAGCGAATCGAGGAAATTTAAGGATTATTATGTACTCGGAAAATTAATGCCAAAGTGACTCATCAGTCCACGGTACTAATTAAATCCGGCTATACGATCAAAGTTGATTAAAGGTTTATTTTGAAGACTATCTCAAGCCATTGTACGATCGGTCATAAAAACAACCAACAAATTAAGGAACCAGTTTAAATGAAGCCTTGAGTATTCAGAATTTCCATTGTCCCATCTAGAGATGATCAATGAAGATTTTAGGTCAGACTACCGGACCCAGGTCAAGGGTGAACGTATAGAGTTTGGAAGAAGATTGAAATAAGGATTGATGACTAGTAGGAGACATATTGCCAGATCGGGGGATAAAGAGTTATACATAGCAAAATGAAATCGAGGTCACAAGGAAAGAAATGAATCGGAAGTAACGATACCAAATTTGAGGAAATAAGTATAAGAAAATACGTAGATCAACAAGGTCAACTAAACAAGTAAGGAACATTCGATCTACACCGAACCTAGTTGAGAAATGTAGTAACCAACAAGTAGAACCTAGTCCCAATTAGAGACATTTATTCAGGAAATACTTCAAATAAGAAGGGAGAAAAGAAGTATTGACGAAGGAAGTCTTTAGACCAGTAGGTTGCTTCAAACTTATGTACCACATAAGGACACTATCGACAAGGTAAGAAGAAACACAGGGGGAAATGGATTTGAATAACTTTACTACTTTTACATTCCCGACTTTGACATTATCGTGCCACAATATTTTATCATCATCTTGTGCTACATGTCTATGAACTTGGATATCTAAATTTATCATAAGATGAACATTATACTATGGAAAAGAAAAATGCAGCCCGAATGTCAGAATAGAACGGCTTAGACTAAGTACAGTTGTTAGATAATGGTATGAATGAGAGGTACAACTGTGTGAAGCTTGAGAATATACCAACAATGTATATCAGTGTAATCTGATAAATGATAGGACCAGATAGTCCTTAATCTGCAAGAAGTCTGTCAAGAAAAGTCATGGAACCTAATTGCTCTACTAGAATGATTCAGATTTCCCATTAGTATACATGCGGTGTAACCCCTCTATTCTTATTCAGTTTATTGAAGATAGATCATGTATCCCATGTAAGCTATATTTTTAGGGTAAGTGTATCAAGTGCAGCTCGGATATTAGCAATGGGATATTAAGGTAAGTTATGATTGAACTCTCTTTAAGCTTTTATAAGTAAAAGTGATCATGTGAGGCTAGTTGATGTTTATTCATGATATTGTATTGCCTTGTGTGGCATTGGATACATTTTTGGACTGCTTGATAAGTTTTGGATGGTTCTGTTTATGAAGGAAATTCTGCCGAAATTTTTGGAAAATTTGAGAGTTAGAATATTTCCAACATTTGCGGACGAATATTCCTAAGGAGGGAAGGATGTTACACCCTGTAAATTCACGTTTTGCCATGCCGTCAATGGGTACCGAAGTCTCAGGAAGAGGTATGACCTTACAAAAGGATAATGAAGGTTTACATCTTGTTTATGGAAGTATCAGAGGGGTTGGAAGTTAAACGGATCAAAGATAGTATGTTTTGATGAAAACATGAAACTGGCCGTTTTGATGTCGGAGTTGACGGTCAAAATATTTGATAGACCATCAAAGTGCAATTCCATATGTCAAATACTCTGAGATTTTGAGATCTGAGTTGAAGATTGACAGACCATAAAATAACCCAGTATGAGCCGTCAATCTTCCTGGCAGTTTGACGGGGAAATTGACAGACCATCAAAAGTTTGACGGTCCATCAAATGAATCATCAATTTATGGAAGTGCTGAATTTTTTATGGGTTTATAATGGGTATCTCGACTTGGAGCCCTCATTTTAAGAATTGCCCTCCTCTTGAGGAACTGATTTCAGTAAACCCTTGGAATAAAGTACTCTAATGTTTTATGAGTATTATGATGTGTTAAGGTATGTTTTATCCTTCTCTACTTATGTTTACGCTTAATTGAGAATTTGGAGAAAGTTCGTAAACGTGTTTCATGATCAAAACTTCGCAAATTTGTGAAATCTTTGTAATATGAATTGTTAGGTGTTCACTCTAAGTATGAGTTGAATTAGGTGATGGAATTGATTGTGAATTATATGGATTAAAAAAAGTACGGTTTGAGGGATTGTGAAATGGAATCACCTATGACTTTTCATATAAGAAAAGCTTAAAGAATCATTTATGCTTGAAGTTGTCGAAGATCACCTAAATGAGTTTTCTTATGAAAATTGGGTTTTGGAGAATCGTGGAATCAAATTACATAAGAACCCCTTGTAAAGAAGTCTAAGAACCCTAGATGGTCAAGATTGTCGATAAGGTACCTACGTGAAGTTTCTCTATCAAATTTGAATGTGATATTGACGTCAACTTGTTATGTGATGTAGATAATCACCCGTAAGAAGAGCGAGGGCTTATAGAGAAATTGTAGCGACAAGAATCAGGTATGTTAAGGCATAATCTTCTATTCTTTTGGCATGATCAATGAATAAGTATAACCATAATGACGTCCCTTCAAAAGGAATTCTACTCTTAAATTTAAAGCATGTGATTACTTTTGTACCATATTGTTACAATTTATAACTCTTGTTGTTCAATTTCAGAAGCACTTTCCCGACTTGATAGTCTCTTGAACCTTATGGTTTCCTATGATCATTGATAACTCTTAGTTAGTGATACAGACACAGTTCCATCGCGATAATCAGAGGTTAACGACCTTGAGTCACTCTGATTGGTTTCATAAGGCCTTTCGAGTCTATCTTTCATTGAAATTATATTTGCTCCATTGAGAGGCTGGATATTTTATTATTTTTCCCCACTGAACGACTTGATTTTTATAGACATGCATACTTTTTCATGATTGTATCAAGTAAGATCTCAGAGGCTTGTTATGAGTTTCAAGTTGACTTTTGTATGCTTATCTCTCATGAGTCTTCTATTTATATTGGTTATCTGCGTTACATATTCAATGCATCATTCGTACTGATGTCCATTTCCATAGACGTTGCGTTTCATTCGTGTAGGTACATATAGAGATGGAGATTATTCCCTCACAGTAAGACTCAACTCAGCTAGAGGTCATCACGCTCCATTCTTTCGGAGTTGTATAGTAAGTTTATAGGTATGTCAGATATGCATATGGATATAGTTATGTATGGTGGGGCCCTGTCCCAACTAGTTGTTGTTAGTATACTCTTTAGAGGCTTGCAGATAGTGTGTTATGTGTGATAGTCGTGTGTCCTTGTCGTCCTCTTCAGTATATTTATTATGCTTATGTCGGCCTTGTCGACTTTATTATAGATATGTATGGTTTGGGCCTTTTCTAAGTGCATGTGGCTATATTCTTATTCAGTTGAGTATGTGTCAAAGGCCTCGTCGACCCATGAGTTGACGTATATCTATCAGGTATCAGGATCAGTATACTCCAGCCTTTGGGTGCCGAGTGCCTGCCACACCCCCAAGGTTGGGGTGTGATAGCTTTGTAGACACATGTTCAGTATGTACAGTTTGTCAGTGGCCTTGTCGGCCCTCGTTTTATGTTTTATTAAGTTTGTCAATATAAGTGTTTACAAAGACTTCCTTGACCCACCGTAGCCTTTAGTAAGATCAAGTTTGGCCTAGTTAGATATTGTTTTTACCGTATGGCCTAAAAGGCCTTGCTTGCCTACAAGCCTCAGACTTCGAGTTCAGCTTGGTACGCTCAGACCTAATCATGTATTCAGTGCCAGCCACCCCCCCCCCCCGGGTTGGGTTGTGACACTTCTTTCTCTTGGCATGAATCTACCAGTAACGAACGTAAATAAACGTCCATACATAACGTCTCTACTCTCGATAGCTCATAGTGTTTAAGTTCTTTCTTCTAATGAAATGTTTCTTGAATGATGGTCCCTTGTTAGGAGTACTTTCAGTATCATATACTTATCTCTCCTTTATGATGTTTCATTTCCCTTGGTTGGTTATAAGACATCTGATGATATGTTAGCCACAAAATGATAGTCGGAGGGTAACGACCTTACATCACTCCGACGAGCTCAAAACGTTCTTCATATCTCTCATTCATTTATATATATATATATATATATATATATATATATACTCATGATATAATTTGACACGCCGAGCTATAATCGGTGGGTACGGCATCTAGTGTGCACTATATATATGTATATGATATGATTTCACACCCCGAGCTAGAATCGATGGGTACGACACTTACTATGCGTTGTATATATGTATGGCCACCACTGATCAGCTAGGAACGATATGATGATAATGTTATCCCCAGATAGTGGCTTATACGATATGATATATCCCCATAGAGACGCTTGGTAAATATAAATATGTATATAAGCATAAGCATGCATGTTATACGCCGTTAGTGGTGTTACACCCCGTACTTTGGACGTCGTCTTTATCGTGGGTTAACCAACGTAAACTTAGTAAGGCTGAGATCCCATCACAATGTTAACAAAGATTTAGATGAGTGTTAAGTATGTGAAGTAAGGCGAAACGAATCAAAGAAAGTAAGTTCATTGAAATCTGGGGAAAACAGGGCAGAATTTTCGGACCTGATTTTAGAACCCCCATTTACTCCCAAATCAATCCAAAAACTCCTCCCAAACCCTCCCCATCATATCCTATCATCCCAATACGAAATCAAAGCCATAATCCGCAAGAATTTCATGATAAACCCGTGATTATCGTAGGAATTTCCGTCTTCTTGAGGAATTGATTTTTGCAAACCTTGGAGCAAGATACTCTACTATTTTGAGGAGATTTTTATACGTAAAGATAAGTTTTACCCATCTCTACTTATGATTATTATTAATTGATGATTTGGAGAAAGTTATGAAAGGATTTTCATAATCAAAACTTCGTAACCTTATGAAATCATCATAGTATGAATTGTTGGGCTATACTATTCTAAGTATAAGTTGAGTTTGGATAATTGAACTGATGGTATATGTTATGGATTAAGAAGAATATGGTTTGAAGGATTATGAGAGTGGATCACATAAGACTTTTCGTATAAAAAAAACTTAAAGAATCATTTATTCCAAAAATGGTAGAAAAACACCTACATGAGCCTTCTATGGAAATTGTGTTTGGAGAATCCATGAATTGAGGCATATAAGTATCCCTTGTAAAAAAATCTAAGAAACTGAGGTGTTCAAAGTTGTCGATAAGATACCTACGTGAACTTTTTATGGAATTTGGATCCAATATTAATATCAACTTTTATGCGATATAGATGATCATTCGTAAGAGGAGCGAGGACTTGTAGAAAAAATATAGCGACAAGGACCAGGACCAGGTATGTAAAGCTATTCCTTTCTTTCAATAGCATGAATCCAAGGAGTTATCATTTTCGAAAAGAAATGTCTCGTCCTCATAATGTTCATCTTATGATAAAATCTTTTATCGAGAAGTATTCATTGATTATTCTTATCCTCATAATCATTGTTACTGGTTACTGGTTTATCTTATCATAAGTCTTCAGAAAGAAACATTCTAAAGAATTAATTATCGAGTCAGCCAAGAGTCATGTTAAGGCAAAGTCAAAAAGTTTATGAGTTTCAAAAGAGGCCAAGGAGCTAGTGTCATCACAATCTGTTGTCCACACCTTCGATTCCCATTGGTATTGATATATATTTTTTTCATTGGCAGTTAATATCATGCATACAATCATGACCATATATTGGATCGGGTTGCATGTTCTGCAACATATACATACATATATATATATATATATATACATATATTGGATCGAGTTGCACATTCCGCAACATATACATATATTAGATCGGGTTGCACGTTGCCCAACATATACATATATTGAATCGGCTTGCACATTCCTCAATATATATATATATATATATATATATATATATATATATATATATATATATATATAATGGATTATGTTGCGCATTTCGCAACACATACATAAATCATTGTGCACATTGCATTGCGTATTCATACATACACCTTAGAGTATACCAAAGAGTAATGCCATATTATATACCTTGCGCTATAGGATGAGGGTAGTTTATATAGTAAAGGCATATCCAGACAGGTTGTATTTGAGTTTCAGAGTTTCATCATTTGCCTCATCGAGCATCCAGGTTTCTCATGCATTCATTTATAGCGTACTGCTTTGTATTGCGCTTATGCCTTTCCATGCAGTTTACAGATTCATATTGTTATCCATGCTTTACATACTCGGTACATTATTTTGTATTGATGTCCCTTTTCAGGGACACTGCATTTTATGCCATAGCTGCAGATGCCTTCCTCACAGAAAGACTCGACTCAGTTGAAGTATGTCATGCTCCTTTCTTCCGAAGCAGGGTAGTGAGCTTATAGGTATGACAAATGTGCATATTTATATAGTTGAGTATGACGAGGCCCTGTCCCAACCAGATATTGTCATAATACTCTTTAGAGGCTTGTGGACAGTTGTGTTAGGTGTGACCGTTGTATATGGCCTTGTTGTCCTCCCCAGTAAATTTATTATGCTTATGTCAGCCTTGTCGGCCCTGTCGGCCTTAATATATATATATATATATATATATATAGCTTTTTCTGAGTGCAGGTGGCTATGTCCTTATTCAGCTGAGTATGTGTTAGAGGCCTCGTCGGCCCATAAATTATTGTACATGTCACAAGTATCAGGATCAGTACGCTCAGGCCTTAGGACGCCCGGTGCCGGCCACACACCCTAAGGTTGGGGTGTGACATGTGGTAATTCAGAGTTTCAGGTTGACCCTTATTATCTCTCACTTACGTTATGTATCTACTTATGATTTATTTGTCTTATAAATTCAGTACATTATTTGTACTGATGTACCTTTACTGGGGGCACTGCGTTTCATACCCGCAGGTTCAGGTAGACAGATTGACGACCCTCCTCAGTAGGTTCTCAACTCAACTGTGGTGTTGGAGTACTTCACTTCTTTCGGAGGTTCTATTTTGAGTCAGTATGATTTATGTATATGTTATGGGTATGGCGGCCCCTGTCCTGACCTTATGATATTTATGATACTCTTAGAGACTTTTAGACAAATGTCATGTATATAAATGTTATGTGTGGCCTTTTCGTCTTGTGATTGTTATACAGTCTGTCATAGTAGCTTTGTCGGCCTCCATATACACATTCGTGCATGTCGTATTGGATTGTCAGCTGGCTAGAACTCTATGCTTCATTTTAGTACATTACAGGGCTGCCTTGACGACCCGTTTTTTTATAAGTTATGTTGTTAAGTCACGTAAATTGGTGTTCGGCGAGTAAGGCCTGGGTACTAGTTACGCCACTCCGGTTTTGGGTGTGACAACTGTTGTTGTTGGATAGAAGTTGTGACAACATCTGGAAATACTCAAGACAACATCTTATGAAAATAAGAATGTTGCTTTCGATGTTGTGACAACATTTCTGTAACAATTTTGCCTACTCTTCCGGCTAAAACTGGTTGTGTTACTGTGAGTAAAAAATGACCGAGGCAAGCTAACAATGATGTTGTGTTTAAAATGTGGTAAAAGAAACAGTCAAAGCTTGGAGAGAAAGCAGCGTGAAGACCAAGTCCAGAACGTTGAGCTTTTGAAGGATCAAGAACCGGTCCAAGCTGAAGCCTTCTTTTACTCAGCCTCCGCAACCAACCAGTGATGATTTCAAGGGAAGTTCCACACTATAAATAGAGGGGAACTTCAGAGTATCGATATCCAGATTGAAAACGAGAAGAATTATCAAGAGAGTTCTCGCATAGTCACCTTAGAAACTGGATCAACACACTTGTCCTAAAGTAGTATAACAACATCTAGTCTCACGTTACTATTGCTGCCTAGATTCTAGATCAAGCTTATATTTCAAGCAATAGTAATGAAGATGTTGTATTTGTCTTGTTAAATCTTTTAACTTTGGGCTGAAGTCATCTGCGACTTCACTTTTGTTTGTAATTTCTTTTTCGCATTTATTGTTCAACCTTGCATAAAGAAATTCATTTTTAATTGTATATAATTTATACAATTCTTTGGTCATTGACCATCAAGGGACATATTAATATATACCCTTGAAAATATAAACCTTGTATCTCTTTACTTTTCCGCTGCATTTACTCTATAAAGGTTTATAACTGTTTTTTCACAATACCGCCTTAGATGTTGACACAACATTGAAGGAAACATCAAGAAACTGTTTGAATTGTTCTAGCTGTTACAGTTTTATTCTTACATATTCTTGCTTATCCGTAGCCCCGGTCCTATCAAGTGGTATCAGAGCCAACACTTGATACAATAAGTGTTTGATTCTGAATATTACGGCAATGGACTCAGCTATACAAAAAGTTGGTAGACTTCCAATTCTTGACGGAACTAACTATGCCTATTGGAAAATCCGACTACGTTCGCACATCAAATCCATTGATGTTCGAGCTTGGAGATCAGTTTCCGAAGGCTATGTGATTCCCAAGTACCCAGCAGACGAGGATGGTGATGTACTTACCAAACCCGAATCTGAATGGACCACGGAAGAGATCAACAGTGCGAGCTTCAATGAAAAGGACCTAAATGCGATATTTGGATGGGTAGGTCTCTATATGTTTAAACTTATCCAGAATTGTACTACAGCCAAGGACGCTTGGAAGACCTTACAAACTCATTGTGAAGGTACCTCAAGTGTACGATGTACAAAGCTTCGCATGATTTTGAGCCAATACGAACGCTTAAGGATGGAAGAATCTGAAGACATAAAATCCTATTTTGAAAAGCTAATTGACATTGCTAATCAGTGTCAAGTGCTTGGTTCTCCTTTAACCAACACACAACTTGTGGATAAAGCTCTCAGATCTCTTCCTAAAAGGTTTAATACTAAGATTTGTGCTATTGAAGAGGCCCATAATCTTGCTAATATGGATCTACATGCCTTGATGAGAATCTTTCAAACATATGAGATAAACATGAAGAGACAAAGAGATCTGTATAAAGACAAAACTTTGGCACTCCAAGGACAAACCTCGGAAACTGAATTGGAAAACGAGGAAGAAAACTTGGAGGAACTGGGAAATGGTGCTATTGTTGCCTTACTTACTCATCGATTCAACTCGATGGTGAGAAAGATCAACAATGATCGCAATAAAGACAAATACAAACAGCATCAAATCCCACTCTTTAATGAACAGCTGAATAGGTCACCTTCTAATCAAAGTAATCACATTCCACTGAGGAAATCTAACTCTGACAGTACCAATTTCAATCCCAAACAACTCGAGGTAGTGCAATGTCATGCCTGCTTGGGTTGGGGACACTACGCTAATGAGTGTGCAAACACCCTTAGAAAAATTGGTAAGGTCATGTGGGTAACTCTTAGAAATGATGAGAACGAAGAGGAGGAAGAAGATCAAGAAGAAGTATCACAGGCAATGCTGGCATCCATATTTGAACACTCACTGTCTGACGATGAAGATGTTGTTGACAATGTTGTGACAACATCAGGAACAACATCAGACTCAACATCTGGAATGTCTTCAACATCAGAGAGGTATGTATACTTTGACTATTCTGATATAAATTGTTTTAGTGGATTTAACTCTTCATCTGAGGCTGTAAATTTGGATCTAGTTGACTCCAAAGATGACGTAATAAAGGAATTACAAAGCCTTTGTAAAGCCTTAATTACTGAATCTGAGCAACTAGACTCAAAAGCAAAATTAGTGACTCTTGAGAATAGCAATCTGAAAGGCACAATCAACCGATTAGAGGTGGAACTTACCAAGAAGGACCTAGAGCTTGGTAAGATTCGTGCACGATTAAACGTAGCTGAGATCACCTTTCAAAGGCTCAACATGGGAACCTCCAAACTGGATGAAATATTGAAGTTCAATAAATCTACAAGGGCTGGGCTTGGGTACCAGTCTCCTAGCAAACCAAATACTTCCAGAATCCATAGTCAAACTGAGAGGATAAAATTTGTCAAAGAAAATTCGAGTAACTCTCAGATCACTGAAATTGGATCGAAGTTTGTATGTAGCTTCTGTAAAATGTCAGGACATCTTATGCCCTACTACTACAAACTTCAAAACTTTGCACTCAGAATATTGCCTAAAATATCGTCAGCAATGTTGCCCAACATCACTGACAACATTCAAAGCAACCAGCCTGAAAGCAGAAGGAAGAAAAAGGAATGGGTACCCAAACTGAATCTGAAATATAATGTGTGCATAACTGCTTTGCGTACTAACATTACAGGTTCTTGGTATTTCGATAGTGGCAGCTCACGTCATATGACAGGTACCAAACGCCTATTGGAGGAATATGGAGCATTCAATGGAGGATACGTGACCTTTGGAGGAGGAAGTAAGAGTAAGATAATTGGTAAAGGAACCCTTAATGTTCCGGATGTACCAGCCTTGAAAAATGTTCTTCATGTAGAAGGTTTGGTTGCTAATCTTCTTAGCATAAACCAACTATGTGATGATGATCTCGAGGTGAAATTCAACAAGCTTGGATGCAAGGTTACAGATTCTGCGGATAAATGTGTCATGTCAGGAACCCGAACAGGAGATAATTGCTATCTAGTCGGTAGACAAGAGTTGTACAACTCTGCAAAGGTAGGTGACTTGACACTTTGGCATCAAAAGTTAGGACATGTCAACTACGGCACCTTAGAGAAGTTGATCTCATTTGAAGCTGTTAGAGGCATTCTCAGACTGGATCCACAAGATAAAACACTATGCGAAGATTGTTTGAAGAGAAAGTAGACTCGAGTCTCTCACAATGTTGTCCAACATGACGGACAACATTCAGGTACGTCTCATTATTTTCAATTATTGCATATGGATCTTATGGGTCCAATCGAGGTAGATAGCCTAGAAGGGATGAGATATTCTTATGTGATAGTAAATGATTTTTCAGATTCACTTGGATCTATTTTTTTAAGGAAAAATCACAAACCTTTGAGATGTTTAGAACACTTTACTCTAGGATTAAGAATATGTTTTGTTCTTCGATTTTTAGAATTAGATCTGATCATGGAAAGGAGTTTGAAAATCAAACCTTTGCAAATTTTTGTGAAAAGAAAGGCATATTCCATGAATTTTCGGCACCAAAAATACCACAACAAAATGGGGTTGCTGAGAGAAAGAACATAACTTTACAAGAAATGGCTAGAGTTATGTTAAGTTCTAAGCAATTGTCAAAATGGTTTTGGGCAGAAGCCTTGAACACGGCATGTCACATAATTAATAGAATCTATTTAAGGCCAGGGACCAAGATGACACCCTATGAACTGTTAAATGGAAAGAAACCTACAGTGCGGTACTTTCATGTCTTTGGGTGTGTGTGCTATATTCTTAATGACAGGGATAAACTGGCCAAATTTGACTCTAAGAGTGACAAGGGAATATTCGTTGGCTACTCTCATAATAGCCATGCTTATCGAATATACAATCTTTGGACAAAGACCATACAAGAATCAGTCAATGTTATTTTTGATGACCTGTTGGATATATCTGGTAGATCTTCATAAAACAACATTGTGGTTGCAGTTGAAGAGGAGCAACCCACTGAAGAAACAGATGTAGTCCCAGATGTTGTCCCAACATCAGAAGAAATATCTGAACCTCAAAGAGAGAACACAGGGGACGAAATCGAGGAGGAGTCTGCTACTGAACTGAATGACCAAGTGAGAAGAGACCCTCCATCGAGAATTAGAAGGAACCATCCACACGACCAGGTGATAGGGGAGTTTTTGAGAAGAGGCGTACAAGATGGAAAGAGCCAGTGAATTACCGAGAAATGGTAAGGTATGTGTGCATGTCCACCATATACCAACAGGTAAGTCTTTCTTGTTTTACATCTACTTTGGAACCCAAAAATATTGGGGAAGCATTAAAAGATAATTTTTGGATTCAAGCCATGCAAGAGAGCTTGAACAATTTGCCCGAAATAAGGTTTGGGACTTGGTACCACGACCCAACAACACAAATATTATTGGGACCAAGTGGATATTCAAAAACAATTCAGATGAGTTAGGGAAGATTGTCAGGAACAAAGCTCGACTTGTTGCTCAAGGATATACACAAGTAGAAGGTATCGACTATGACGAGACCTTCGCTCCTGTGGCTAGAATTGAGTCAATAAGATTGCTTCTTGCTATTGCTTGCTATCTAAAGATTACCTTGAACCAAATGGACGTTAAAGGTGCCTTCCTAAATGGATACTTGGACAAAGAAGTATATGTTGAACAACCTAAGGGATTTGAGGATCCTCACCATCCACATCATGTGTACAAACTCAAGAAAGCTTTGTATGGACTAAAACAAGCTCTACGTGCATGGTATGGTCGTCTAACTAACTTTCTTGTTAAGTTTGGTTTCACCCGTGGAGAAGCTGACAGAATATTATTTATTAAAAGACACGGTGTATATGTAATAATAGCTCAAATCTATGTTGATGATATTGTTTTTGGTTCGACTACAGAATCTTTCTTGAAGTCATTTGTCGAAGCAATGTCGACAACATTTGAGATGAGCATGATTGGAGAACTAACATTTTTCTTAGGCTTGCAGATTAAACAAAATGAAGATGGGATCTTTGTATCTCAAAGCAAGTACGCCAAGAATCTTGTTAGGAGATTTGTCTGGAAAATGCTAAACACATGAAGACTCCAATGAGCTCTACGCAACAGGTATGTAAAGACGATGTTGGACAAAATGTTGACCCAACATTGTACCGATCTATGATAGGTAGCCTTCTATACCTTACTGCCAGTCGCCCCGATATCATGTTTAGCGTATGTGTTTGCGCCAGGTTCCAAGCCAGTCCCAATGTATCTCATTTTAACGATGTGAAACGTATCATTCGATATGTTGCCGGTACAAGTGACTTGGAAATTTGGTACTCCAAAGACACTAATCCTAATCTAATAGGATATAGTGACTCGGATTGGGCCGGTGATGTAGACGATAGAAAAAGCACTAGTGGTGGGTGTTTCTATCTTGGCAATAATCTAGTCTCATGGTACAGTCGTAAACAAAATTGTGTATCACTCTCGAATGCCGAATCTGAATATGTGGCAGCCGGAAGTTGTTGTGCTCAACTTATTTGGTTACGACATATGCTAGATGACTATGTCATATCTAATGACTCTATGATTTTGTACTGTGATAATCTGAGTGCTATTAATATTTCCAAAAATCATGTTCAACATTCACGTACAAAGCACATAGATATAAGACATCATTTTCTAAGAGACTTAGTGGAAAAATAGCTGGTTCAAATCGAACATGTTGATACTTTTTGTCAACTGGCTGACATTTTTACCAAACCTTTAGATCATGAGAGATTTTCTAGCTTGAAAAAATCTTTTGGTCTCTGTTTCCTTTGAAAATAAGACAGGCTAGGTAGATTTTGTCCGAAATGTTGTCCCAACATTCTGGATAACATTTACTGTTGGGTCAATATACATGATAAGTGTTGTAGTGATGTTGCAATATTTTTTTTCAAAAGATTCAAGCATGACTCTAAAAGGACAAGATATCAATGTGATACCGTTCTCTGCGAGTATCATAAGAATGCGAAGCCTACTCAAATATTTGGATGTATACAAAAAGAACAAAGCTCTAAGATTGGTATCGTTCATATTCTATAGGAGTACCACGTGCTTCAAAAAGGCTGAAAATTCCTCAATAATTTTTTAATCTGTATGTGTTCAACTAAGTTGATTAAGGACAATGGTAAAATGTTACATTAGTCCAGCGATCAGTCTCATAGGGAACATATACAGAAATATTATCTACCAAATCAGAAAATCCTTGGAGTCTCATAATGCTTGTTTAAACTTTGAAATGTTGCCAACATCATCAACAACATCGTGTTCCAATACATTGATCTATCTGGTTTATCTTATTTTATTCCTGTTTTGGTATTTATCACATCTCTATCTTTAACTGGAAGTCCAAAAATTCTGGAGGACCGTTTTTTTTAAAATGTTGATATGTGCTATGACAATCCTTATTTTAGGTGTGTAAAGAGTTTTTATTCTTCTATACAATCTAAATTTAAGGAAAAAGAGTTTGAGTGTAAGTATACTTTGCCATAATAAATCCTCCCATTTTTGTCTTGGAATTGTCACATCAGCCGACTATCAATCCATCAAACCATGGCAGCCCAAACAACACCGTCATTTTTTTAAACCCAAAGCTTCTCCAACACGCCCAATCCTTCAAAACCCTCTCCCATGTCCGTGTCCCCAAAATCCACAAACACCAAATATTATTCTCCAGTGTCGACTAGTCCAGCAAATAACAACAAGGTTTATAAGCATTATACTTCTATCAATGACTTGAGACCGGTCGAGGAGGACTGCACACAGGCTATGATCCTGCTTGGTTCAGATAAGCCATTACAGGTGAGCTACCCAGGCGATAATGAAAACCCAATCGATGTTGATGCAACATCTGATTTCTCGAACCTTGCCTCAAGACAGTCAAAATCGACATTTCCGATGCAAAGGTCAAAGAGGGTTTTCGAAAACCAATTCGGTGAATACCAGTCCGCCAAAAGATCCAGGGAAGAGTCGACTTTCCCTGTTGATACTACCACAAGAAGCAGCACTAACACCATTTCAGTGTGCCCAGTTCTTCCAGAACTCCATCAACAACTCCATCAACTTTCACTCCACAAGCAGAAACTGAGAAGGAAAAAGAAGAAGAAGAGATGGCTGAAGACAACCTCTATGCAACTTCATTCCTAAAGAGGTCCATAGAACATACTGGAATTTTGATAAAAATGTTACCTCAACATCAAAGGCAACAGACGAGAAAATGGACCCAGACTATGTTGCCCCAACATCCGAGGTAACACCTGCAGCCACCTCATCCGAACAAGAAAACACAAAATCTGAAATAGATTCTGAGGTAATTCCCTACTCCTCCATGTTTCAAACTAAATCATGCTCCAGTAATTGGAATTGGTTTAAGAATAGAGGAGTTAGAGGGGAGAAGGTGATTGACCTAACTTCATTCTCCAAAAATGGTTTAGTTGATTTCTTAAGTAGTCGAAACATCTTAAGCTCTGTATCTGGTAAGAATCCTTATTGTGAGAAGGTGATTAGGGTGTTCTATGCTAATCTGACGCTTGCTGTTAAGGACAAAACCTCAAAGAAATTTGGGAAAGTGTACCTATACAACAAGGTATACAATTTTACACCTAATATCATCAAATCACTCTTGGGATAATTATTAGTGAAAGAGAACCTCAACCAAACCCCATTGTGGAGGAACTCAATTCAATGATCAAGTACCTTACAGGGAATTTGATCACTGTTTGGGCTCCTCGCATCCCTGTGTCAAAGCTCACTGCCCTGTTTGCCACTTTGTACAAACTTGCTATGTACAACTGGCTACCCTCCCTCAACGAGACAGTAGTGACCCATGATCAAGCATCACTGCTTTTTAAGATTGGAAGGAATCAGAAAGTTGACTTAGGAACACTTATATTCAACTATGATGTCAACTTGGCAGAAAAACAAAGCAACTCTGGCCTTCCATACCCCTCCCTGATTTTTCAAATCTTGCCCAATCAAGGTTTTAAGACTCCAAAAGGAGAAAATTTGAGTCCAACCTTAGAGGTTTACTCAGTACAACGAGCAGTTGTTAACAGCAGGGACATGGTTATTGACCTTCCCTGGAAGAAAGATGAATGGGACACTACGACATCAAAGGATGTTGCCGACATTCCTGGCAACATTGCTCAAGAAAAGGTCCCAATGTCCAAAGACTGGCTTCGACAGCACATTGCTGAACTTGACAGGCAAATTCAAAAACTAGTGCGAGCCAGGAACTATTATATGGGCTTACTTTCTTCACAAAAAGAGGGAGATGATGATGATGCTGCTGCTGGAAGCAGACAGACAGGGGGAGCCGCATTGCGATGTGCGCGATCGTCGCCGGAAGAGACAGACGAGGGGAGCCGCCGATGCCGCTCGCCGCCGGAAGAAGCGCATGACACGGGGAGCTCGATGATGTTCGCCGCCGGGAAGCGAGACAGACAAGGGGAGGGTGCAGGCAATGATGCAGGGGAGAAGAGTTGAGATGATTATTGTTGACTACTTCTGATGCTGAAGATGAAGATGGTGCTGCAGAGAGTGATCGATCACAGAAAGCGGCCGGAAAGCTACTGTGATCATCATGCTGATGGAGTTGGTGATTCAATGATGAATGTTTATTTGAATAATGAATATACTGACATTACTGATATTTGGAATATTATTTGTGTTTGTAATATTTTACTTTGGGACATTTGGTCTATTTTTGCAGACATTATGACTATTTTTTAAAGTTGTTTATATATGGTTGCCTGATGTGGATTGGTATGAATGATTACTGTAGACTGATTACGCAATTGCTGTAAGTAAGTCTACAGTAACATAACATAACTCCTATCTAATCAAATCATTGATACTACACTGCTTGGAATTTAACACTGCAGGTTAAGGGGGAGAGCATAGCACTGATCCTACTGATTCTTGGAATGTAAGGACTACATCGAGAATCAGTATCCTAGTCATTTTCGCTTTGTATGGAGTTTTGTGAAGAAAGGCAAAAAGGGGGAGATTGTTGATGTTCGGTGGATGTTGTGACAACATCTGAAAATGCTCAGGACAACATCTTATGAAAATAAGAATGTTGCTTTCGATGTTGTGACAACATTCCTGACAACATTTCTGTAACGATTTTGCCTATTCTTCCGGCCAAAACTGATTGTGTTACTGTGAGTAAAAAATGACCGAGGCAAGCTAACAATGATGTTGTGTTTAAAACGTGGTAAAATAAACAGTCAAAGCTTGGAGAGAAAGCAGCGTGAAGACCAAGTCCAGAACGTTGAGCTTTTGAAGGAGCAAGAATCGGTCCAAGCTGAAGCCTTCTTTTACTCAGCCTCTGCAACCAACCAGTGATGATTTCAAGGGAAGTTCCACACTATAAATAGAGGGGAACTTCAGAGTATCGATATCCAGATTGAAAACGAGAAGAATTATCAAGAGAGCTCCCGCATAGTCACCTTAGAAACTGGATCAACACACTTGGCCTAAAGTAGTATAACAACATCTAGTCTCACGTTACTATTGCTGCCTAGATTCTAGATCAAGCTTATATTTCAAGCAATAGTAATGAAGATGTTGTATTTGTCTTGTTAAATCTTTTAACTTTGGGCTGAAGTCATCTGCGACTTCACTTTTGTTTGTAATTTCTTTTTCGCATTTATTGTTCAACCTTGCATAAAGAAATTCATTTTTAATTGTATATAATTTATACAATTCTTTGGTCATTGACCATCAAGGGATATATTAATATATACCCTTTAAAATATAAACCTTGTGTCTCTTTACTTTTCCGCTGCATTTACTCTATAAAGGTTTATAACTGTTTTATCGCAATGGTGCCTCAGATGTTGACACAACATTGAATGCAACATCCAGAAACTGTTTGAATTGTTCTAGCTGTTACGGTTTTATTCTTATATATTCTTGCTTATCCGTAGCCCCGGTCCTATCAACAACCCACTTAAGAGTAAAGCTCAGATTATGGATAATGTTCCACCTGGAATTCCACGGGAGTAGTGGACTTCTTATTGTTAGTATCATTTTAAAGAAAAACACAGGTATATATTTAATTGGTTCAGCTAGTATGTGTAATCATATGATTATTTGTTGTATAAGTATCTTTTAATAAGGTACTGTGCAAAAAGAATGTTGAATGTGGAAAGAAACAAACCATTCCACACACAGGTGGATCCAAAGCTAACTCCAGAAGAAGGGCTGGAATGGTGAAAGATTTTAATTCATTTCATTTTAGTTAATTATTAAACTAACTCATTATATAATTATTTCTAATTAGTTAAGTTATTCTGATTTGATCATTTCACTTATAGCTGGCTAAGACCGGACATATGCCTGGACGAGCACAGATTTATCTTGCTACTCATAAGAATTTAAATGCAGCATATGTTAATGAGGCGACGAAAGATACGACTGTCTCTGATTGGCCTGAAATTCACCTTGTCCATCACAAATAGGATGGTGATCGACACCCATAATTTTTTAAAGCCCAAAAACTCAGCGTAAGTTTCTTATTGCTCTATTCAATTATTTTTTTACTTGCTTACGAGAATATGTGTAGTGAAAAATTGAGTTCTATTTGAACCTGAATTATAGCAGTTGTAGCCAAAATAATAATGATTCACAATTTGCACGATGATATTGAAAATATACACCTGGTTGATGTACATTTTTTCATAGGATTCTATTATTTTCTGGACTTAGATCATTTGGCACAAATTGCATGAAAATATATGTGAACTTAAAATATTCTATAGTTCTACTACTCATTTGGTTATATCTCAAATGGCCAAGTTTAATGGGAATCAAAAACTTGGATGGAACTGTTACAGCTGTTCTCATGGCACCCAATAAGATCTCAGTTACTCCGCAGCTGGAGACTATATTTGAAGAAGAGGATCTTGAGGATTCTATTTTCAGTTTTCCTAATAAAGATTTGAGTTCTCTTGAGTTAAGTTAATATTAGATTAGTGATTTTTCTTTCTCAAATGTTCTTCCTTCCTTTTCTTTTTTCTACTTGAGGGTTATGAAGAAGATCTCTCTGTTTTTTTTACTTCACAATTAACAAATATTAATAAAGGTCAATTACTTATTAGAATTAACTATGAAGAGCAACCATGTCTGTTGCTTTTGTAAAATAACTGAAAAAAGGAAAATTTGACAAGTTGAATTGTTAACAGTAGTTAGAATTTTTTTTATGTGTTCTCGATTATTTTTTAGGATTAGGCATTTTCGGCTAAGGTAAGTATGTCATTCTTTCCACCCTATATTACATGTACGTTTACTGGGAACTTTGTCCTCGTTCCTTCTATTCTGGTTCCTTTTGGTGCCGGAACTTTATAACTTTTAAAATACTTCTTACTACCTGCTAATTCTTTTTCATAATTCTTTTATGTTGTCTCAATTATTTATTGACATACGGATTTGGTGTGTACTATATTTAGGGGGGAAAATACAGCTAACTTTGAGTCAAAGCATCGTGGATGAGTATGTAATATCGACAGATGATGCAGTTGGCCAGGTGCTAGGAAAAGAGCACTCTGGAAGGGTAATGTGTTTGGGGTTAGGAGTTGTCCCCAGCATTCACTTTAAACAAACAAGACCTCGATTTGGTGGTACGAGTGCTTCAAGGAGTGAAGGTTCATGTTCATTCCATTTTCAAAAAAACTATAATAAATTGTTGGATGATCACAAAGACATAAATGGTGAATAATCACAATCAAGTAATGAATTCTTTGAAGACATAAAATAATGAAAGAAGGGACGTTACCAAAAATAACTTGCGGGGTTATTTCCTTCTTCATCTACAACGGTGAATATATTTTTTTGGTCAAATGAATTTTTTTATTCAAGCAGTAGCAATTATGTACAACTACCTTTTGACTCAGCTAGATTTTCTAAAAATAACCAACAATAACATGAAAATAACTATACTGACCAACCTGTTATAAATCCAGGTGTGGTCTGACACTCTTTGAAATCTACTTAGCCTATGTAAACAGGTCTTCTATTTACTCTGTGTCTGCCCTACAATATGCAGTTGTAGAGCAATATTCCTTATAATAACCTCAGATATCCTCTTCTTCATGCTGAATCTGCGGTTGTTTCTCTCCATCCAAACTTGGTAGACAGTTGTTGAGAAGAGGAAACCAAGTATAGCATTCATGATCATTTGCTTATTGCTTTCTGTTCCAACCATGCTACTTCACTATGCCAACTACCAATGCTTCTATTCAATCCCACCCACTGTAACAGAACTGCCTAGATGTATTTAGAATATCCACAATCAAAAAAGAGTTGGTCATGAGTTTCTATCACTGCATTTTCACATAAGAAATAGTATTTGCGCACTTGAATGCCCCGTTTGCTTAATCTATCAATTGTTGAGAGCCTTTGGTGCAAAGCTAACCACACAATAAACTGGTGCTTAGGAATAGGACCATGGACCAACACCAGAGACTTTCAGTTCACTTTTGGGTATTGAGGAAGCATCATACCATAAGCAGTTTTGATGTTGTACTTCCCCTCCTTTGTATACAGTTGTAGTTGTTACATCCCGTGTTTTTATACGTTAAGTTTCTTCGTAAGTTAGCCAATGTAAGATCGGCAATGAGACTATCTTTGAGGTTATAAGACATTAAACATGTTCATCCTAAGGCTATAAGGGTTTGGGATCATGATTGGTAAGTATTAGAAAGTTTAGACGTTAAATAAATCGAAGAAAGTAAGATTCGTCATGGTAATATCCCGTACTTCCGGGCTAAAATTTGGACCGCTCAACATATGTAAGTATACCTAAGCCTCAGAGAATTATAGTCATATTCACTTGTGCAAATAAAGAGCTTGGTGTATAACAGGATGATATTCCAAAATAATTTACGATTTAACAATTGTGACGATAGTGATTGAAAATAATATTGTGTAGGTATAGATGGAGACTGTGGATTAGTGTTATATCACATGATAAAGATAATGAGTATCTAAAGTGTGTTAAATTGGGGAAAAGTAATTGATTACGGGAGACAAGGTGATTTAGTTAAAAGAACATAAGGGGGACAAGTATTATGATCACTTTCCACGTGTGTGCATGGCATGGAAGCACTAGACGACTACTTATTATAGAACCTAATGTTGTGCCACTTAGTGTCAATTCCTAATGACTAGGATGGAGTAATACGTGGTTGGCCCATACACAAAAAGGAATCAGAAATGGTCTTTGTTATATGTAGTGTATAAGTGGTGATATAAAAGTCTATGGTTCTTTTCTTTAGCTTAAAGTACGAACTGCACTTTATACAAATAGAAATAAGGTTTCTTAGGTAACGCTTCACTAGAAAGGAACAAAGATATCGTATCTCATCAAACTACAGGGATGGATACAATGATGATGACCATGGAGGTTTATGTCAAAATGATTTGTAGAAATTGAAAGTGTCATCAACGTAGGAATGCTTATTTGTTGATCGTTAATTAAGTACTGGAGCTTACGTTGGCTGCGGAGTTCAAGAATCTTCCAAACTCGTATAAGGGTGTATACTTGTATTTTAAAGATTAAGGTGTAACGGAGGTTGGTTCCAACAACGTTAGTAGGAGTTCGGCGCTGAAGGTATGTTAAGGCTACTCTTCCTTTTTTGGCATTACCCGTATGTAAACGAACGTAAACGAATGTCCGTCCAAAGTAACTCTACTCTTCAAAGCTAGAAATGTCTATGTCCTTCACTCTATTGAAGAAGTTTGTTGATTCATGTATATCTTGTCTTATTGACTCATAATGAAAGGTCTGTTTATATGTTAGTTCTATAATGTTAATCGGAAGTGCAACGACCTTACGTCACTCTGATAGACTCAGAGTGTCTTAGTATCATTCTTTCATTATATACATGTATATACCATGACCTCAAATGCGTTATATACGTTATATGAAATGTATATGGGTATGGGAAAGGTTATGGCATTATATACGCACCACCACCTGATCAGCTGGTATATGATAATTATGCCCACAGAGGCCGATATGATATAATGGGATGCCCACAGAGGCTTGATGGCATTATATACACATATATATGTATGACTAGGCATTATATACGCACATGTATGATACTTATACATATTATGGGCCTCAAATGTATCATGTGCAGGTTGATTCTCTCTTGTCTCATGTTACTCAGGTCTCTATTGTGCTATGTTCATGCCTTAAATACTCGGTACATTATTCGTACTGACGTCCCTTTTGCCTGAGGGACGCTGCTTTTCATGCCCGCATGTTTAGGGTAGACAGGGCGACAGACTGAACCAGTAGGTTGCATATTCAGCTCATATTAACTTTACTTGTTCCAGAGTAGCAGTCTAGTCTTGGTAAGATATTTTTGATATGCATATGGGTATGGCAGGGCCCTATCCCGACCTTATAATGTCACATACTCCAATAGGGACTTGTAGACAGTTATGATGCAGTCAGACGTTATGTGGCCTTTTCGGCCGGTGTCCATGTACCAATTTGCATCCGGAGGATTTAATCTAAGTGTATGCATCGCTGCCTCGATATCCGTGAAAGTCGGGGTCGGTGCGGGGCTGCAGCAGCGAAGGCCTGCTGCCAGGGCCTAGTCCGTGACTGCTGGGTCTACTGGAATGGCTGGGGGCCATTGGGCCCAGCCCAATTAGCTACTGGAAATGTTGGCCCAAACGCTGGAAATTTTGGCGTGGGCCACTGGCCCAGCCCCACAGCCACTGTGCACTCGCTCAAGGTTGCGGCCAGTGGTGCTGCGGCCTAGCCGGTTGGCCACTGCCACCTCGTCCTCCACCACTGCCACCCCCGCCACCGCCGCGGGTTTTGCGACCATTTTTCTGATTTTGGCCCTTTTTATCGTCACCATTGTTACGGTTTTGGCTTGAATTGTTCGAGAATGAGTGAGAGTCATCGGACGTGGCCACAATCATGGCGGAATTGGCTCCGGTTGATGCCTTTTTAGCCAAGCTGGCTTCTTCTAAGGTGAGCATGAAACGTGTTTGGTAGAACGGCGGGAGAGGATTACTTTGACGAAGAAGCGTCCCAACGCCATTATAAGACTCGGAGAGGCCTGCAACCATCTAAAGAACAAGACGATCATTCGTGACGGGCGCGCCAACGTTCTTGATTTAATCCGACTACTCCTTGAGTCTTTGACAATAGGCTAAGACATTCGAAAAATCCTCCATGTTGATATGGGAGAATTCCTGCTGAAGGGTCACAACACGGGAATTTTTGTTATCCTAAAATATATCACGCAACATATCCCAAGCTTCCATTGCCGTGGCGTCGAGTTCAATAATAGTCTGCAAGAGGTCCGTAGAAATAGTGGAATAAATCAACTGGAGCACCGTAGCATCAAGAGTTGCCCACAACTTTATTTCATTATCGGTGTTAGGCACCTTCTCCTTGACTTTTTCCGGGGGATGATGTGCTGAAGGACTCGATTAGACCGTGCGTGAACTTTAAATAATTCTGCTCACGTCGCGTATTGGACGTTTTCCATCGCAAGAACAATAAGGATATTGTTCTTGATGTTGGAGACTGCAAGGACATGATGAAATGTGTTCTTTTGTGGTAGACATGATGAAAGAACAATAAGAGAATTTAGGGATTCGGAAAAGAAATTGAAGGGAGGAGGCACGGCCGACGAGTAGGGCGGCTGAAAGCTGAGACTTTTTTTGTAGAAGGAAAAGTTTGTCCTAGACTTCTGATACCATGAAAGAGAATAATATCTTGATTATTTTCATTAATGAAAATATTTATATAAATAATATACAATATGTAATTATGAAAAATAATTCTACCTTTTCCTAATATAAAACTACTACCATAATTATATATGTACAAAAATTTTAATAATTATGGTAAGTAAATATACATTGTACAAAACCGATATACACAGTATCTTTCAATCTTCAAGCTCCATGAGTCACTCATGTTTCTGCCCATTCAAGTCCACACGGAATTGCTATAGACGGGTCATATAGTCAATCCCAACTAATTTGTGATTAAACTATAGTTGACTGAATATATTATATTGGTCACTGTCCTCCCCATCTGACTATACGTATCACTAGCCTTTTCTCAACACATTATCATATCGATCTTTAACGTACACCTTTTCTTTTTAACATTTCTATAGTTCTTCTGCAGTTGCGAAATAGCTGACGTTGCTATAACTGAATGAGTCCATCTTTTTATGTACTACATATATAGTAATGTATCACCAATATCACATGCTTTATCGAGCTGGACACACGAGCAAAAATTATCCGTGGAAGCTTTGCGTGCTAATAACTTGAATATACCTTCCCTTGCATGATATTATTTTCAGAATCACCTGAATTAGTTTTGAATTAAATCATTAGCTGAAATCATTTACAATTTATTAAGGAAAAAATAACAACATTTATGCTGAACTTACATTACCTTTTGCGTTTGCTCTTCAAAGCTGTAGAAGAGGAAGGATTACTGTGCCAGTTCCTTTTTCGTTGGTTGATGAACCAATTATTTATCTGCTTTAGTTGAAGGCCTGTCACTTGTACCAGTTTTGCCTTATCTTCCTCCTGCAAGAGTACAAATTAACCACAAAAGAAAATCCATTGTCACCATCTAGTTAGTAGGACCACCCATTTAGTAAGCACAAAAAAGCTATGCCTATATCTAGACTAATTTTTCAAACTTCCAGCTTACACCAACTTAACTATTGGATCTACTACCAAGTGATAGCCACAAGATGCATTACATATTACTGTTCATATATGACGATTCATTTGAATTATTGGCACAAAATTTCTCTTAAAAGAAGACACGCGCGGAAAAGCATGTGTTTCCAGACTTCATCACCTGTAAAGCTTGGGTTTGGGTGAATTAAACTTTTCTTGTGATCATTTCTATACTCACAAAAGTGCTAATGTACAACTGATGCTATTTAATTAGTCTACAGGTCAAGATAATTGAGAATTAAAAGCTCACAGTGGGGTATGGCCACTTTGAATGTGATTGCCACCAACCTTTCAAGACGGAGGTAGTATCGCCAGGGAGTTTTCCTGCCCTTCTCTTTCGAAGAATTTCCTCCCTAATATCCTCAATTTTTTCCTTGTAACCCTATTTATGATGAGTTGAACAGAATTAGATAAAACAATAGGTGCCAGCAGAATATATCATGGATAACTATCTTTACCTGTTTCAACTCGTGCTTTAACTCCTCTCACACGCTCCATCAATGACCTCTCACTTTCTGTTGGGAGACCAAAGCCCATGCTATCATGACCATCTAAACTTCCATCAAACAAATTGACATCACTATCCACCTGCTCATCTTCATCATCAGACATTGTTGCACCTGAACCTTCTCCTGGAGAAACTCCTGCATAAGCAAGCAACAATATTAACTTTAGTAAATGGCTAAATGTTACTATATAGTTTACAGTGTATCAAGGTAACTAAACCAGGTCAGCCCGAAAAATCTAGGGTAAAAGATACAAAGAAGAGATAACAGTGATAAGGTTAACATGAGTAATTTCAAGCTTTCAACATCCGCAGAACATCGACAGAGATCTTTAGATCTTCTATTAGGTAATAAAAAAGAAAAATAAAACAAGAAGAAACACATGAAAAGTTAAAATTTATTAGATATCATGCGGAAGTCCTTAGATTAAGAATTGTTTGTGATATTTGAGAAAAGAATAAGTGCATTCTACCATACTGAATAGGGGGATACATGCATTAAGAAGGACATATTTTCTGTCATTCATGAGTTTTTATCAGCCTCAAGCCACAAGGAAGTATCAAATCAAATTGGAGGAAAATATATTGTCCTTCAAAGAGTTACAATTCAAATTTACTATAGATAATATGTACTTCTCATTTCCTTCCTCAACTGTATGAGTGGCATGAGAGAATTTACATAATGCAGTTCCATAAATAGTCCTATTTGAAGCTTAAAACATCACTGAGATAAGACTCGAAGATCTCAATAGTTTACCTCAACGTGATGATAATTTGTTACTGTGTTTTCATCTGTATATGTTGCTCGGACTCGGGTGAGGGTGTCCGACACAGGTGTCGTGATCAAAATTTTAAGATTCACGGATACGGATCCAGACACGAATAGTGCGGGATTCAGCTAAAATTAATTCAAGTATCTAAAAATATAGGTATAAACTTGTAAATTAAGTGTTCTCAATTCTTCCTATTCTTGAATTTATCTTTTCAAAAAATAAACTCTACTTGGCTTTAAGTAATATTTTTCCAAACTGTTATAAAGAATTAGTAGTTTGTTCCTAATTCTTGGGCCACTCCGCTTAAAGTATTGAACTGAAAGTGTTAAAGAATATGATACAGTGGGTTATATTGAAATTAAATTAGAAGTCTGGTTTGTCTGATACCCGGTTAAACAACATAAACTTAATGATGTTCCAAGTCTAGCCTAGGTCGGCAAGCATGTCGTAGATCTATATCCAACTTCGATAACATACCCTTCATACCAGCCCGTGATAGATCGACTCCCGACGACCTGATCTCTGAAAATCCCAGCCGCAATTGACTTCGCACATGCCGTCACGCGCCAGCCGTCAGTCAGCATCGGTGAGCGCATCAGCATCACGTGCCGTCAGGTGAAGCACTTTTCCGGCAGTTTTCAACCTCGTTTCTCCTTTTGTGGAGGTCGTCCACACCTTCCGACTCTACCCAGAGTCCCAGACTACTTTTTCCGGCTGATATCGTCTTCTCAGATCCGACGGATTCGGTCAAAGTATCTAATCTCTATTGACCGGATCTGACACGAATCACGCACCCTAACCCGTGTCGGTGTCATGTCGACACGGGTACGGCGGCAAAAGTGACGGGTCCGAGTAATATAGGTTTTCATGCTTTCTATTTCCAAGACCAACCACAGAGGTTAGAACTCCTAGTTTGATACTTCTAGCAGAATTTCCACATATATGTGAAAGAACTTGCCCAACTTAATGGAAAAAGAGTGATAAAAGTTTCTGCCACTGAAAATCAAATGTTAAAATTTGAACAAGATGACATGAAACTATATCCTACTGTTGTTCTGTTCTAGAAGGGCACGCTAAAAAATGATAACAGATCTAGAATGTCAAGTCCAAAGTATATGAAGTAGGTTCACATAATGCTTTTCCTTGCCGGCACCCCCCCTCTCCCCCAACCCTTCTCAACTTCTAACCAAGGTACAGGCAGAGGGAATTTACCTGTTTTATAACGTTTGCAAAATTAATGGCCCGATAGTATTTGTTTGTTTATTTTTGATTACTGACATATCTTATTACATGTTTCCGACATTATCTAGACCTAGCTCTTCCAAGTAAATAGAACATGTGAATTATGAATATCAGGAAAATCATTACACAAGTCCCCATCTCTCCCTTGGACTCATGTATGCGATTATATGTGCCGGTAAAAAAGGCTTAACTTAAAACAAGAGAATAAATAACAACATAGAGGTTATAAGAGAGAGATAAGAGAATGAAGTCTGAACTGAGATTGTGTGAAATTTCCGTTGGAACAGTAATGAATCCAATAAGCAGGACAAGAATAAAATTCAATTCAGGTTGAATTGCAACGGAACTGAATCCATTAGATGCAATTGTTATTTCTTGGATTAGATTGGTCATGAATGCAATATCATTTTCACAGTCTAAACACAGTTTTAGAAAATATTAAATCGATGGCAGAAAATCACAAAAGTCATATGCAAATAGTAACCATGAAAATGTCTCAAAAAGAATAATGGATTACCAGTTAAGCTTTGCAACGACTGCTCGATTTCCCAGCAAGTCATTGTTAGAATATTGTATAAATATTATTATTATTATTATTATTATTATTATTATGTAGTATTATTTTATATATGGTAAGGAGTAAAATGTTAACTAGGAAGATTATGTTAATTAGGTAGAAGATTATTAGGGATTGATTATGAAGATTAGACATGATTTACTCTTCTACCTTCAATGTATATGGTGTATATATTGTTCCCTTTTAGGATGAATAGAAAATATTTCCAAAGTCTTACATGGTATCAAGAGCTTAAGGAAAGATTCAAAATAATTTTATTTTCTTCCAAATTTTCGGTCCTTTTCCTCCCTAGAACCCTTAGTTTTTTTTCATTTTTTTCTTACTCCATTATTGATTATCCTTCATCACAACCAATTATGTCTGAAACCAAATCATCCTTTCACCCTGCCCTTACTGTCTCAAAAATCAAAACACATGTTTCCAACAAACTAGAAATGGAAACCGTTCATTATGCGACTTGGGCGGAATTATTCAAAATATGTTGTCGTGCTCACAAAGTTCTTCATCATATAATTCCTCCGAAACATGAAAAGGGGAAAGACGTAACAAACGGTGCAGACAAGGAATTGTGGGATACACTTGATGCCACAGTCCTTGGTTGGATTTATGCAACAATCTCCACTGACTTGTTGCATACGATAATGGAACCGGATTCAATAGCCATGGCGGCTTGGGAACGCTTGCGAGGAATCTTTCAAGATAACCAAAACTCTCGCGCTGTTACATTGGAACAAAAGTTCTCAATCATTGACATGGCGGATTTTTCTAATGTTTCTACATATTGTCAATGACTCAAAGTGTTGGTCGATCAATTAAGAAATGTTGGTTCACCGGTTACTAATAACCGGTTAGTCTTACAATTGGTCGTCGGTCTCACCGATGCGTATAGCGGCGTGGGAACTCTAATCTGTCAAAGTAATCATCTACCACAATTTTATCAAGCAAGGTCCATGCTTGTGCTTGAAGAGTCGGGTTTGGTGAAAAAGGCCTCAACTACTTCAAATTCCGCCATGATTGCCACTTTTTCAAATGATGGTAATTATTTTGACCCTTCTTAACAAAATAAGGGACAAAAATGACGTAATAACAATAAAAATAAGGATGGAAATCGCGGAAATCACAAAGGTGGAGGCCACCGAAATTCTGATAGCGGCGATAACGGCGGCAACACCAACTCCGGTGGTGGACAGTGGCAGCAACACGGCGGCATGGGTGGTGGGCAGTGGCAGCAGCACGACGGCAGGGGTAGTGGTCAGTGGCAGCAGCCCAACGGCTGGCAGTGGCCATGGGCTACACCACCCAGCCCAGCCCCAATAGGCAATTAGGCAAGGCAGCCCCAAAGGCCCACTGGCCAGCCTCAGCATAACAACCAATACTTTCCAAAGTGAATGGGCAAGAAGAAGCACGGAGCCAAAGCAGCCCATTTCGCTGGGTCTGTTAACACAGGCATTGGCAGTGGGCCTCAGCCGATCTAGTGGCATGCGGCCCATTCAACAGGGGCCCACCCCACGGAAATTGAGTTTGTCATACACACTCTTGGACTTAATCCACCAGATTCAAATTGGTATATGGACTCCAGAGCGACGTCCCATATGACGTCCTCCCAAGGTAATCTCTCTTCCTATTTTAATTTGAGCAATGATAATTGAATAATTATCGGAAATGGCCATTCAATTCCAATAAAAGGTTATGGTTCTAGCAAATTGTCACCACTAAACCACCACTAATTTTAAAGAATGTCCTTCATGCTCCCAAATTAATCAAAAACTTGGTTTCTGTTAGAAGTTTACAACTGATAAAAGGGTATCTGTTCGTTTTGGCCCCTTTGGCTTTCCCGTGCATGATTTTCAAACGGGGAAGCTTCTCATGAGATGTGATAGCAAGGGGAGCTCTATCCAATAAATCCGTCAACACAACAATTCAAGTTTCCATATGTTTTTGCAGCCTTGGCACCATCTTTATGGCACCAACGTTTGGGACACCCGGGAGAGGCTGTTTTGGCCTCTCTTAAACAAAATAATTTTATTTCTTGTACTCAAACACGGACTCTAAATAAGTGTCATTCTTGCACACTTGGTAAACATGTTAAGTTGTAATTTATTTCCTCTACTTCATGCACCCTTTTGCCATTTGATATTTTACATTGTGATATTTGGACATCACCCGTTTTGAGTTCTTCTGGTCATAGATATTATTTGCTCATACTTGATGACTACTCTAATTATTTGTGGACATTCCCTTTGTCAAAAAAATCACAAGTGTTTTCCACTTTTCTCACATTTAGAGCATTCATCCGAACTCAATTTGAACGTGATATAAAAATATTCAATATGACAACCAGAGGGAGTTTGACAATAAACAGTTTTGGGATTTTTTCAAAACAAATGGTCTTAATTTTCGCCTGTCTTGTTCTCATACTTCATCACAAAATGGGAAGACGGAACGCAAAATTAGAACCATAAACAATATTGTTAGAACATCTCTTTCTCATGCTTCACTTCTCCCTGTATTTTGGCATCATGCACTCTAAATGACCACTTACCTGTTGAATATTCTTCCTCATAAAAACCTATCTTACCAAGCTCCTCTAAAAATGCTTTATTTACGAGAGCCCTCATATCATCACTTAAGAGTGTTTGGTTGTCTTTGCTACCCCCTCTTTCCATCCACCACAATCACAAAACTCCAAGTCCAGTCTACTCCATGTGTTTTCTTGGGATATCCTACGAATCATCGCGGTTACCAATGTTACGACATTTCTTCCAAAAGAATATTTATAAGTCGTCATGTAATTTTTTATGAAACAATTTTTCCATTTGCTAAGATACATGCCATCGGGACTCATACCTATGATTTTTTGGATGATGATAAGCTTTCGTATCTAACACATTTTTTTCACAGTTCAATACCTATTATTAGTGTTGGAAACCATAATTCAGGCCCATTGGACCAAAGTTCGATGGCCCAACTGACTGACATTTCAATGCAGCAGCTTGGGCCTTCAGTTTCGAGTATTATTCCCACTGCCTCACCATCTACCCGGTCCATCAGGTTGGGACAGTCTACCGCTACCGGCCCAATTCCAACCTCAGCAACACAGCCCACTAGACCATCAGTTCCTCACCCCTCGGTCAGTGGCGTCCACTCCACTGGCCCAACTAATCGTCCGGTCACCCGTAGTCAACATGGAATTGTCAAACCCAATACTAAATATAGTCTTCACACCTAGGTCTCGAAATCACCTTTACCTCGTAACCGTGTGTCGCTCTAAAAGACCCGAATTGAAAATAGCCATGGATGATGAATATCATGCTCTAATTACAAATAGGACATGGGATTTAGTACCTCGTCCATCTAATGCTAATATAATTCGATCTATGTGGATTTTTAGCCATAAAGAAAAATCTGATGGAACTTTTGAGTGGCATAAAGCCCGTCTTGTAGGTGATGGGAATACACAACAGGTTGGTGTAGATTGCGGTGAGACATTCAGTCTAGTGGTCAAACCAGCAACTATCAGAACAGTTCTCAGCCTGTCTCTCTCAAAAGGATGGCCACTTCATCAATTGGATGTCAAAAACGCCTTCGTATATGGACACCTCAATGAAACTGTCTACATGCACCAACCGTTGGGATACATAGATCCTAAATATCCCAACCATTTGTGTTTGCTCAAAAAATCATTATATGGCCTCAAGCAGGCCCCTAGGGCTTGGTATAAGCGGTTTGCAGATTTTGTGTCACACGTGGGTTTTTCGCACAGCCGTTCAGATAATTCTCTGTTTATTTATCGTCAGGGTAATCATACTGCTTATCTTCTTCTATATGTGGATGATATTATCCTAACAACATCTTCAGACTCTCTTCGTAAGAGTATCATGTCACAACTTAGTTTTGAATTTGCTATGAAAGATCTTGGCCCACTACACTACTTTTTAGAAATTGTTGTGACAAGACATACAATGGATTATTTCTCTCCCAGAAGAAGTATGCATCAGAAATCGTGGAACGAGCTGGAATGTCCTTCTGCAAACTGTCGGCAACTCCGGTCGACACAAAGTCTAAATTGAGTGCCATCTCTAGCAAACCCTTTGCCGATCCAACATTATACCGTAGCCTAGAAGGAGCTTTACAATATCTCACATTCACCAGGCCAGATATTACCTATGCAGTGCAACAAATGTGTCTATTCATGCATAATTCAATGGAGGAACATATGCATGCTCTAAAACGCATTGTGCGATATATTCAGGGCACTCTGGAGTATGGATTACATCTATACCCGTCCTCTGTTTTCAAACTTGTCACTTACACTGATGCAGACTGGGCAGGATGTCCAGACACAAGACGATCCACCTCCGGGTATTGCGTCTTCCTTGGTGACAATTTAATCTCATGGTCCTCAAAAAGGCAAGCCACGGTATCACGCTCAAGTGTTGAAGTAGAAAATCGTGTTGTGACCAATGTTGTATCTGACTCATGTTGGATTAGGAACCTGTTACTTGAACTTCATTGCCTAATTCCGACAGCAACAATAGTATACTGTGATAATGTTAGTGCAATCTATCTCTCAGGGAATCCCATCCATCATCAACGCACTAAACATATTGAGTTAGATATTCATTTTGTACGTGAGAAGGTGGCTCGCGGACAAGTGCGAGTGCTACATGTCCCAACGCGGCATCAAATCGCAGATATCTTCACAAAAGGACTTCCGCTGATATTATTTGAAGAATTTAGGGACAGTCTCAGCATTCACAGTTTTGGTCATGAATGCAATATCATTTTCACAGTCTAAACACAGTTTTAGAAAATATTAAATCGATGGCAGAAAATCCCAAAAGTCATATGCAAATAGTAACCATGAAAATGTCTCAAAAAGAATAATGGATTACCAGTTAAGCTTTGCAACGACTGCTCGATTTCCCAGCAAGTCATTGTTAGAATATTGTATAAATAATATTATTATTATTATTATTATTATTATTATTATGTATTAATGTAGTATCATTTTATATATGGTAAGTAGTAAAATGTTAATTAGGAATATTATGTTAATTAGGTAGAAGATTATTAGGGATTGATTAGGAAGATTAGGCATGATTTACTCTTCTACCTTCAATGTATATGGTGTATATATTGTTCTCTTTTAGGATGAATACAATCATAACTGCTTCCATTGCATGAACACGAACATGTTGTTGTAGTTGTTCTTTAAAAAGAACAAAGCAATAGGACGTAATGTGTCTACAAAACAAAATGAGAGTAAAAATAAGCTCTAACACCAAGCTATTTTCAGATTTGTTCTGTGAATAAGAGATATTTCCCTAAGAGCAAGATGCAGCTAGTATAAACATCAAGGGAATATTTCTATGAAGTTATTATTTTGTTTCTTTTTATTCAAACCATTTGAAGAAACACACGATTTCTAGGTACTCAGGCTGCATTCTTTACTCCATATAAAAATGTGTCACTTGGCAAAAAAAATGTTACAAATTTCATTTTGTTAATCAACTCTGGTCTGGCTATAATTTTTTCCACATTTGACTAAGTTATAGAAACCTGGGGTATGCTGATTTCTCACAGACCCTAAACCTAAAGAACTAGTTTTCTTAATAAGCAACCGAACCGCATCTGGAATTACCACAAGCTATAATTTTTAGCCTTGAAGACCACCTTGAATTATACCCTGGCCTGGCCAAAAGAATAGCTACTGTTTTAGGTGATGAATTGGACTGTTTTCTTAAACAGGGAAGGCTATCATTCCTGGACTGCTCTCTGCCTATTAAGGATCAGAATGGGTATCTGTTGCACCATTTACCATGTCAGTGATGGCCATAAGGTAAATGAGGATTCTTAATACTAGCCATATATCTCTAGGGTCATTAGTTGTGTGTTGCAAAATAAATTATCTGTTAAACATATATATCAGCATTTTAGCGGATGCGGTATCATGATCAGAAATATGGGTTTTGTTAGTGACATAAACACTGCCAAGAAGAGAAAGGATCATAGACCCCAATGTACACTCTACCCTCCCCGACTCCACTTATGGGATTACACTGGATATGTTGTTTTTGTTGTTGTATTGCTCTCCTCCCGAAAAGAGCCTGACTTGAAGCAAAACACTATTATCAAGGAAATTGGAAAAACTAAGCACTGAGTATAGTAAAGGAAACCATCAGACATATTATAATGAAAGCCCTGATTATTCTGCTCTACCAGAAATCCTCATTTTAGTCAATAAGGAGACTTAAGAATAAAAATATATGTTTGGCTTTGGCCTTTTTTTTAAGATCAATATTGCATAATTCAAATATTTCTTATTATTTTATCATATGAGTGGAAAAAAGAAAATAAATAGTTTATATCATTTCTACTTGAGAACTGAGATATTGCAATAAATGGTGTGAATTCTTTAATTAAGTAAGCTATAATTATTAGATGGAACCTGTAAGAAAACCTTATAAGGCTGAAACTTGACATATGATATTGGTTTGATCAACCTTCTAAAGATCTTTATCAGAAGCCTCTTAATGAGATAAAAGAACAAATAGAGGATCAGAAGGTCAGAAGGTGTAAAGGTAGCAGCCTGCAGTAATTAGTGACTACATCCACCTAATCTGAAATAAGTTCTTCTCTTAAATATTTTGCTTATATACGTGGTCAAATTGCTAAGGTACTACTTGAGATTCCTGCAGTTATCCTTGGACAACGGAAAAAGCATGAGACTCTTGCTGTTGGATGACATGACATATAAAGCTGGTGCCTCATTAATTTTCTGTTTTGTGGGAAACTGGAGACCTGTTTTTGTGGCTAGTAATTTCCAAAAAACGAAAATTCGACCTCTTCTAACAAGATAGGTAGGAGCCATACAAGTGAGCTAAGACTGGTATTTATTTCATCGGCAACAAACCGGTGATTGAATATATGAAGCAGATACAAGGACGCCAAAGACACTATTTTACGTTTGAATTTGGAACTCTCCCTGTGGTATCATATCCAGCCTATATATGCATTGATTTAAATATCTTAAAATCAACTCAGAAAGAACTACTGCTTTATTTTGTTTTCCACAGGATATGGGGTGAAAACAACAACAACAACATACACAGTGAAATCTCACAATGTGAGGTTTGGAGAGGGTAGAGTGTACGCAGACCTTACCTCTCGGTTGTTCCCAAAAGACCATCGGCTCAAGACAAAGCATAAACACAAGCAAAACAAGATAAACAATCATGCCCAGACAAGAAGTTTAAAACAATATATATGGGGTGAAAACATGAAATTTATTTAGACAGAGGATCTGACAAACAAGTCTCAGAATATCCTAATTCACTCCATCAAAGAAGCAACAAGAAACAAATCCTGAAAGAGCAATAAATCACAAAGAAACAAACTTTTTGAATTCAATTGTAATCAGAAGAAAGTAAGATTTCAAACCTAATTTTCATGCATGTGTTAAAAATATGTACTGAAGGCAACTGCATATGTGCTAAAATAGGGGGGGGGGGGGGACATACCAAAAACTGATCAAGCTCCTTATCATCAGCAAGATTCCCATGTCGCTACAACTTGCTGCGACTGTGCCAGCTGTGCATCAATCCTTGGCAACTGATCGACAGGCGTCGCTATTCGTAAGCACGCTACATGGGCTGACAACAACTGCTCAAACAATGGATGTGCCAGAATTTCAGCTTTGTACCCAGCATTTTGCCAATTGACGACTTCACTCTCACCTAGCTGGCCACCGCTGTTGTCAATGTTATTATTCCCACCCTCGTCATTCTTCAAATCATTGGAGGCCTGAATATCGCTTACGTTCCTCTGTAATATCGACCTCGATAGCCACTGATCTGAGGCTTGTGACGCTGCCGCCGACGATCCGGTCGGAGGATAGAGCTGTTGAGACACGTCAGCGCCGGCGGCTGCTAGTGCTCTAGCGGTTTGACGTCGGGGGATGACTGTTCGGGTAATATACTCCTCAAAACTGCTGATGGATTCTCATCCGAGAAATACTGCATATCCATTTCTTGTGACAAATGATTCGGGTAGGCCATCAACAATTTTATGAGAAACAAATTAACCTCTACTCACAACGATGTTAGCATCATCATTATATGCATAAACAGATAACATAAGGAAGTGCCGGAACCTCTACAGTTGAAACCGTACAGATGAATGTTCAAAATTATCAGAAACTCATCAAACCCAGGAGTAGTTCATCTACCTATTCCTATTCCGCAAATATATATGATAGGAACGTGAAGTCTTGTGCAATTTCAGAAAGTACAACGACTAAATAGATATTTCGAGACGAGAATTAATGGAAATTGAACTATACTGCACGTTAACTAGCTAGGACAAATAAACAAAAGTTCAGGATCCACAAAAAGATATACTGATTATCAGGATGATTTGGAGAATGAAAAGGGAGAAAAGTAATTGAAGAAAGCAAGTTTTTATTGTTGGAAATTTGCCTTTGGCGGGAGTTGCGACCGACCAACTTTAACGGCTTAAACACTAGTGTAACGTATGTTGGAGAATCTGGTTCTTCACACATGCATGATCTACTAAGTACGTAGATAACCGTAGGGCCAAGAATCGTCAAATTTCATTGAGAAATGAAAGAGATATTGGTTCACGAAGTAAGGTGTTTGAAGCATGGAAAGTGTGGTATTGTGTGTAATTCTCCCTCATCGGTAGAGGAAGAAAGAATTGTTGTGTATATAAGATTCGAAATTGGTTTGGGGTTTGGGACCCCAAGGGGTATCCCATGTGTTTAAAGGAGGGAGGACCTAGATGTGCTTCGGTTCGAGGAAAGACCACACGCGCGCCGCCGCCGCCCGCCCGTCCGGTCCGGTTCCGAGCTCTCGGGCTGTGGGCTGTCTGATATTATCTTTTTGGGCCAGAAAACTTTGCCAGAAGTACAGTTTGATCCCGAAGTTTCGGATATACGCTTTGGACCGTAATTCTTTCGGTTGTGCAGTTTGGTCCCCGAAGTTTCAAGATGTACGCTTTGGTCCCCGAAGTTCGAATTTCGACGGTCAAGACAGAAAATCCAAGCACTCAATTCAGCCATTTATTTTGGCTGAATTACTCCTCCTATAATGGCCAAATCCGTTGGTCTTTCACCATTTATGTTGGTGACTTTACTACCTCCATAATGGCCATTATTTGGCTATTATGGAGGCGTTTTCAGCAAGAACAGCCCCTCCCTCTCCTATATAAACACCCCATTACACCATTGTTGAGGACTAACAAGAAGCTAACAGAAACAAGTAGAGGCAACACACGAAAATACACAAGCAGTAAATTTCTTCTTCCTACAACTTCCAAGCATCATTTCGTTACTCAATATTCTTCACGGTAGCTCTTGAGTTTCCTTTGCTCAAGGGTTCCATTCTTCTTTTATCTTGGGAGACAAATTGTCCAGATGTATAAAGGATACATACGGGGCAATATTGTCTTAAGGACAGAGTGCTACACTCGACTCAAAAAAACCAATTTATATTTTTCCGTCTTCTATAAACTGGAATTTCCAGCTTTTACTTGTGTAACTATTGTAATTTTCAGATTCCATGTTGAATTATTGAATCTTTGTTTATCCTTTCGAATACTTGTAATAGTTAAATACTTCCCGTACTGCTTTATAAAGTACCATAAAGAGAAAAATCTCCCAACATCTTAAGACAATATTTGTATAGTATTACTATTAGTGTTCGAAAGATGTCGGTCAAAAGTTGTGTGACCAAATCTGGATATGGCAATGGTTTTCTGGTAGAAGAGAGTGATGATGATGAACGTGTTCATGGTGTCACCGCTACCAAGACTGGTGGAAACAAGCGCTCTCGAGAGCCTGAGGATGTCAACTGGGACAAGAGGAGAAGACTGAAGATGTTATTCTATCTTGTAGCAGAAGGCCTATATCTGTCCCAGACAAAGGATCCGAATAATGGTGAGAAGGAAATGGACACTCAGTCTGATGAAGTGACTGAAGTGAGCCAGAATCCGAAATTGGGATAAGTAGTTTTTCTTACTTGTCAAGAATAAAGATTAAATTATGTCCGATTAAAAATGGATTAAAGTAAGGAGGAATATGAAAATAATTTATATTCCTTATGCTTTAACAAATCGAAGTTTAATCTCATCTTCTTTTCCGTTTAAAGATTGGATTTTGTAAACGACTTAAGAAGATCCGTTCTTTTAAGTGTAATTACTAAAGTGTGTAAAGTATGTTCGCACATACGAGGGAGTAAGATCCACCGATCGTGCGAAAACTCGTTACCACTCTTAAGTAAGCGCCAAGAATTATCCGGGCACCAATCATAACGGAAGAAGTCTAAAAGTTAATGACGTTGAGCCCGTCATATTATTTGGCAGAAGATCCTTCATAGGATGATATTGGACACTCGGTCATACAAAGCCTCCCAAGGATCGGAGTGGGCCAAAATTCCTTTGATAGGATGATATTGGACACTCGGTCATACAAAGCCTCCGGCGACTAGAGTGGGCTGAAATTCCTTTGATATGATGATATTGGACACTCAATCATATAAGGCCTCCGTGCGACTGGAGTGGTGCCAGAATTCATTTCATAGGAAAAGTGGTGGACACCTAGTAAGGTGGGCCGAGTTTCCGTGTCCTAAATGATCCGAAGGCCTAAATAAAGGCAAGTAAAGAAATTGGACACTCGTGCCGCCAAAGCAACTAGAGTGGACCCGAGTATCGAGATCACATATGATCCGGTTACGCCCTAACCACGGGCAAAAGGTTGTTCATGTGAAGCAACGCCACCTCTAAAATCAAAGGGGCTGGAGAGGTTGTCCTCAATAGGACTTCAAGAAATGAGATCACTCTAAAAGAGGTGATACATGTTCATAACTTGGTTAAAGGACGTTGTTGGTCAAATCTGATTTGAGACTAGTCCAACAGGTCCGTAAAAACTAAGAGTGGTACAATATGTCTATAGCCAAATGAATGATATATTGTAATCCGTGCATCTATGACATCATAGATTAAGACACGTTAAATAGCAAGTCATTCAAAAGCTAACGATGATGAGATTGTTGCCTACTGTCGACATAAACCCTCAAAATGAATGTGAGGTAGACGAAGAGGCAAAATCACCTTTCCAAATTCCGTCAAGGGAATAGCGAAAGAAGCACCGCTCCTCTAGAACTTAGTCACACCTACTTGGGTGATTTAAAGTTTATACAAAATAGAGGGGGGGAGACAAGTACGTTATGACCTTTATTGATAATGGTACAACGTATTGTATCCTTTGGTTATTGAAAAACGAAGATGAAGTTGTTGAAGCGGATAAGCGCTACAAAACAGAAGTTGAAAATCAACTAAGCCTACGGATTGAGAAATTCGTAGTGATAGAGGGGGAGAAAGTGAAGCATCGTTTAGTAAACGACTGCTCATTACTCACCTCAGTCTAACGGTGTTAGCCAAGCGCTAAGCCGTACGTCCAAATTATGAGGGGTAGCTTGGTAAAAGATGGGCTACCGAAACAGTCAAGTTCGACCTAAGATCGTAGATTGCATATCCACCGGATCCGCAAATAACAAGAGTGTTGATCGCCTCTTGGCGTCAAAGAATCGACTTCTTTGGAGATAACTTTCCTTGGAAAAGGAAAAGGAGTAATTGCTCAAGGTTAACAAGAACCCGCGAGGGCTCGATCGTCCGGAACTAGACGTTCCGTATCTTCATGACTCGAAAGTTTCTTTGTCTATCCGAACTTAATATTCCAGATCCGCAACTCGGGGATTCTAGATGTTGAACCAAGACGGAGCAAAGAGGGGACAACGACTTGTTCCAGTCTTCTAGCTTGTATGGTTGAGAACGAACCATGGACAATTAACAAATAATTGTTATCTCCAAAAGCGCCGCTTTGGAAAGAAGCTAAAGAGAGAAATAGATTCCATATATAGAACCATACTTGTGTAATGGTTGATCTTCCTCCGGAAAAGAACCTTTGGGTTGTAAAAAGTGCTCCCCGTGAGTAGCTTCACATCCAGGGCCATTGTAATCTTACATGGCATGGGTGTTGAAATGACCTTCCCAACCGGAGAGTTGGAAGAAGAGGATCGAATTGGTTTGTCGAACTCGTTGCGCTTCTTCCCCGAACTTTCATTTTGGTCCCCGAAATGTTTACATTTTAGTCCCGAAAGTCTCAGATAAAACGAAACAATGAATCGACCACATAAACATTGGCTCAAGTTAGAAAGCCAACAGTTGGAAAACCAACGGTCTCGAGAGTGAAAATCATATTGAAACAAAGTCTCGATATGAAAGATATGTGTATCACGAGATGACTTCTTAGGAATTGAATTTCTAAGACATCTAACGGATCGGTCAATAGTTGACAAGTCTCGTTGAAGCCACCAATGGATATGAATCATAGAACGATTGGAATCATGGTGCACCCATAAGACAAGGAGTGATATGCATGTGTCACGTGTAGTTCAATGTATTGTACACACTACAACCGACCCGGTATCGTCCTACAAACATATTAGTTGAACTAAGGTTCATCGATGATCTTAATACATGATCAATAGAAGGCGTTAAGTCGGATATGACGATATCCGAATTATTCGCTTATCTACGGATTATTGTATTCGGATGTCCAGCGGTTCGGGAGAACACAGTGATGCAAACTGGACATCAGATTTGAAGAACACCAAAGCCACAAGTAAATGTGTATGGTGGTTCTTGGAAAATCCTCTAAGCAAACTTGCATCGGCCGATTCATGATGGAATCGGAGTTTATCGCTTTATACAAAGCATGAAAGAAGTTGAGTAACTTCACGGATCCTTAGAGGACGTCCCTTATTGGGAGAAACCCGTGCCTTCAAAGCAGTTATACATCGTGGCTAGCCGGTCGGCTTTAGGAAGGACACGGATGATGACGGTGTCCGGACATATCTCGTTCGGAGACATAAGACCGTATGGCGTTGATCATCACGGGTGTCACTTCCTTATTTACTAACTAAGGGACTACCCGGAGATCAAGTTTTCTCGCTGTCTAGGGGAATGGGCTTAAAACCCAAAATATACGGACCAATACGGTGGAAACCCAACCTTACGAACCTGGAGATCCCGGTAATTTGGTTCAATGGGAAAACTAAGTTGTAAAGGTTCGTTGATCGCTTCGGTGGAAGCATGAGCACTTCGGATAGTGATTTCGAAAAGAAACACCAAATCCAAAGCCGTTCCCGCGATAGACGTTAAGTGCTATCTGCAGATGGGTAAAGGTTAAGTTTTCAAAACTGTAATGATCCTCAACAGTTGAGGTTAGGTCTTTGGGAAACTTTTAATGGTTCCTAACACTTGTGAAGTGGGGTATAGCAGATACCTTGTAGGAGACCACCTATTTAAGTGCGAGGACGGGCCGCCTCAAATTGAACGCACTTAAGAATCCAAGACGTTGTCCATGGCCAAAACGGACAAAACATTACGAAGAAGAGAGTAAGGGAATTTGTTGTGTTGGTACCGTTGTCTTGGCTTACACTAAACACTGACGGTTCAAGACATCACGTTCACCGCGCAAGTAAGTAAGTCCGATGGTATTCAATTATGGAAGGTTCAAAGCCGAGGCTACCTCTCCTTATGCAACATCGGTCCGCCGAAATATTGCCGGAAATGAAAAGACACCATGTGAGTGCGCCAAAATCTCTTTCAAGAGGGGATTGTTGGAAATTTGCCTTTGGCGGGAGTTGCGACCGACCAACTTTAACGGCTTAAACACTAGTGTAACGTATGTTGGAGAATCTGGTTCTTCACACATGCATGATCTACTAAGTACGTAGATAACCGTAGGGCCAAGAATCGTCAAATTTCATTGAGAAATGAAAGAGATATTGGTTCACGAAGTAAGGTGTTTGAAGCATGGAAAGTGTGGTATTGTGTGTAATTCTCCCTCATCGGTAGAGGAAGAAAGAATTGTTGTGTATATAAGATTCGAAATTGGTTTGGGGTTTGGGACCCCAAGGGGTATCCCATGTGTTTAAAGGAGGGAGGTCCTAGATGTGCTTCGGTTCGAGGAAAGACCACACGCGCGCCGCCGCCGCCCGCCCGTCCGGTCCGGTTCCGAGCTCTCGGCTCGTGGGGTCGTCTTCGATATTATCTTTTTGGGCCGAAAACTTTGCCTGAAGTACGGTTTGATCCCGAAGTTTCGTATATACGATTTGGACCGAGAATTCTTTCGGTTGTGCGCAAGTTTGGTCCCCGAAGTTTCAAGATGTACGCTTTGGTCCCCGAAGTTCGGAATTTCGACGGTCAAGACAAGAAAATCCAAGCACTCAATTCAGCCATTTATTTTGGCTGAATTACTCCTCCTATAATGGCCAAATCCGTTGGTCTTTCACCATTTATGTTGGTGACTTTACTACCTCCATAATGGCCATTATTTGGCTATTATGGAGGCAGCTTTTCAGCAAGAACATCCCCTCCCTCTCCTATATAAACACCCCATTACACCATTGTTGAGGACTAACAAGAAGCTAACGTAAACAAGAGAGGCAACACACGAAAATACACAAGCGTAAATTTCTTCTTCCTACAACTTCCAAGCATCATTTCGTTACTCAATATTCTTCACGGTAGCTCTTGAGTTTCCTTTGCTCAAGGGTTCCATTGTCTGTTTTATCTTGGGAGACAAATTGTCCGGGACGTATAAAGGATACATACGGGGCAATATTGTCTTAAGGACAGAGTGCTACACTCGACTCAGAAAAAACCAATTTATATTTTTCCGTCTTCTATAAAACTGGAATTTCCAGTTTTTACTTGTGTAACTATTGTAATTTTCAGATTCCATGTTGAATTATTGAATCTTTGTTTATCCTTTCGAATACTTGTAATAGTTAAATACTTCCCGTACTGCTTTATAAAGTACCATAAAGAGAAAAATCTCCCAACATTTATATGTAGATGGAGTTTAGAGCAATGGGGAGAAGAAAGAGAGAGAGAGAAATATATAACATGGACGAAGCTTCGGTGTGAACATACATATGTCTGTGGTTATTATATATATGGTCCAGAAGGACAGATGAATGTACTGTGAACAGGAAGAAAGTGGGGTACGTCGGAAAAGAGGTCGGAGGTTGTATTTCCGGTGAACAGGAAACTAATTCAATAGAGGTATCTAAACTTGGGTCTTATTTCACTTACACAAAAGTGACAGGCATATACATAGAAAACTTGAGAGTGAAAAACTTATTTTCTCATATTAAAGATCTGTTATAGTAGTCCGCTTCAAACAACGTTTTTCATTTCGTTAACAATTGGATCGTGCTCAAATTTGAACTGGGGTTCTCAACATCTGGTTCTTCGATTTCAACAGTGGAGATTGAATTTTATGGTCTGTAGCTTCAATTTTCGAGCATGAATAGTAGCTCATTTTTTGGGGGTGATTTCTCTCCTTTGTTCACGAGTTTTGATGCTATCTTTTATGTATTGTTGCTCTATCTTTGGCATTGATGTTGTAGCCATTTGGAGAACATTGTTGTAACTCTTTTCTATTTTAGTGGAGCTTTTGTGAGCGGAAGTCTCATGGTTGTTTCATCTTCACATTGGGTTTCCATGTAAATTTGGTGTATCTTGCATTCTATTAATTTTTTGCTTGCTTTGGTATTTTATTGTTGGTATAGTTGTTGTCCATATATCCATTTGTGCTTGAAATTAGTTTTCTCCTCTTGTTCAAATAGTGTGAAAGTTTTTTGAGTTGGGTATCCTTCCACATTTATCTTGTTGTGTAATTTGGTTATTGCTCGTTTCTTCCCAACAAAGTGGCATCAGAGCTTGTGGTGTTATTTGATTATGTTGATTGTTGTATGGAAAGATAAAATGTGAAACCTAATAGAAATTACTAGTTTTAGAATCTAGTTGGACAAAAAAAAGATTTTTTCAAGGGATTGTGTGATAACTTTTTCTTCTTCTCCATCATTCAAGTTATTATGTGAATTAATATATTACTGACTTTTGATGGAGGAAGAACCGCGGCTATGGAATCTGCGGGCCCCAGGAATCCCTTGCTTTTGGCTAAGGTCTTTATTTACCTTTTTTCATTCCCCCCTCATACAAATTCACAAACACTAATGGAACGACACGACAACAATACCACAACAAATATACTTACGGACAAGAAAGTCCTGTCAAGAAGAAGGAGTCGATCGACATCTTTTTACATGTTGAATCTCTCTCGTAGAGGAAAGGCCCAAAGCCAATCCCAGGGAACAGTGAAGCTTCATAGGGTCTTTCTGTCCAGGTGCAGGTAGTCCGCATCTTCACAGACATGTCTATTTCACCAAGCCTCTCTCCGAGCCTAGGACATAGATATTCGTCATACCCCCTTCTATTATGAATCGCACTACAAGTGACGGAGACAGACGATTTAAATAACGGAAAATCAAAAGAAAATAGTATCGAGAATGACTGGAAAGGTGGAAACTAGTTTTATTACGGGGCAGCTCATGATGTTCATATCGATCTATTATGCGCCTTTTTTTCCAGGCCTGTTCGGATATACGGTTCCCGCGGAAGATCAAGTTGGTGAGCCGTGTGATGGGAAAACTTCCCGTACGGCTATTTGAATGATGGAGGCAAATATGAGCAAGATGGTTTATTTAAATGGCAGTAAGTACCATATTTGAAACGGCAAAATGAAAGATCTTCTATTTATTACGAAAATGCATTTACATGTATTTACTTATAACAAGTTTGAGTCTATGTATGATGAAAAATGGGAATTTGAGCACCTACAGGTTGTGGTTATATCAGACAATAGGTTGAAGATAATGTGCGTAATCATATTGTGAATGAGACACATGTTAGAAGTTTATGGGATAAATTCGAGGAACTTTATGCTTCGAAGACTGGAAATAACAAGTTGTACCTACCGAAACAATTGATGAATATCATATTCAAAGAGGGCAATCCTATTTCTGATCATATTAATGATTTTCAGGGTGTCCTTGACTAGCTATCTGGAATGAGTGTCAAGTTTGATGATGATGTACAAGGACTTTGGCTTCTTAATACTTTGCCAGACTCTTGGGAAACTCTTTGGGTTTCTTTGACTAATTCTGATCCTAGTGGTGTTGTAACTATGGAATATGTCAAGAGTGGTGTCCTAAATGAAGAGATCCGAAGAAGATCTCAAGCCTCATCTTCCTCAGCTTCACATTTTGATGTTTTAGTTACTAAGGACAAGGGGAGAAGTAACTTCAAATGTCAGAATAGCAGAGGTAAAAGTAGAAGCAAGTCAAGATCTAGGTACAAGAATGTTACATGTCACTATTGTCACATGGAAGGGCATATATATAAACATTTCTACAAGTTTTAGAGAGACTAGAAACAACAAATGAAGCATGGCGATAATAAAAATCGTGTTTCTATTGTTGCTGAAAATGATCTTCTTGTTGCTTGTGGTAAAAATAAAATCAATCTTGTTTATGATGAGTCTACCTGGTTTGTGGATTCAGGTGTCACTTCTCATGTCACGCCAAAGAAGGAATTATTTTCTTCTTATACTCTAGGTAATTTTGGAATGTTATAAATGAGTAATGATAGTGAGGTTCAGATGTTGGGCATTTGTACAGTTTGCTTGAAAAGTCAGAATGATTCGAGATTGGTTCTTAACAATGTCAAACATGCTTCAGATGTTTGTGTGAATATAATTTCTGTAGAAAAGCTTGATGATGAGGGTTATGATCAAACCCTTGGTGGTGGCCAGTGGAAGCTTCTTAGAGGTTCGATGGTTGTGACTCGAGGTGACAAGATATCTGACTTATACTTCTTTCAGGGCTCTATTTGTAGAGACTCAGTAAGTTTAATGGGGAATGATACTTCATCAGAGTTATGGCATAGAAGGCTGAGTCATATGAGTGAGAAGGAGATTGATAATTTGGCTAAAAAGAATTTACTTTGTGAAGTGAAAAAACAAAGTTAAAGAGATTTGCTTAGCTGTGAAATGGAAAAGATTTTCTTTTTAGAGTCATTCGCCTTCATGAAAGCTTGATTTTCTGGAGTTGGAACATTATGATTTGTGTGGTCCTTTTAAAGTAAGGTTTACACTTTACTTTGTGACTTTTATAAATGATCATTCTCGCAAACTCTGGGTATATCCTTTGAAGTCCAAGCATCAAGTACTTGATGTGTTCAAGAATTTTCATGCCATGGTTGAGAGACAGACAGGGAAGAAACTAAAATGCATCCGATCAGACAATAGTGGTGAATATATTGGTCCTTTTGATAATTATTGCAGAGAGCAGCGTATTCAGCATCAGAAAACTCCTCCTAAGACTCATCGGTTAAATGGTTTAGCAGAGAGGATGAACATAACTCTAGTTGAGAGGGTTAGATATTTTCTTTCAGATGCTAAGTTGCCAAATTCATTTTGGGCAGATGCACTTAATATTGTTTCCTATGTTATCAATTTATCTCTTACTATTGCTTTGGATGGTAATGTCCCTGATAGAGTTTGATTTGGTAAGGATGTCTTTTATGCTCATTTGAGAGTTTTGGGTGTAAGGCATTTGTGCATGTTCCTAAGGATGAGAGGTCAAACCTGAAAGTTAAAATTAGGCAGTGCATCTTCATTGGTTATGGTCGAAATGAATTCGGATATCATTTCTATAATCCAGTTGAGAAGAAAATTGTTAGAAGCCGTGATGTTGTGTTCTTTGAAGACCAGACAATTGAAGATTTTGACAAAGCTGAGAAGGTTGATTCTCAGAGTAGTGAGAGCTTAGTTAATGTTGATTAAGTTCCTGTGACTATTGCACCTTAAGAAAATCTTCAAAATAATGAAGATGGTGATCATGTTCAGAATGACAACATGATGTCGGTGATGCTCTAGTGCAAGATGATGTGGTTGGCTATCAACCAGTTGCTATTGATTCTCCAAAGAGTTTTCTCAGAAGATCTACTAGAGAGAAAATACCTTCACCTTATTATTCTCCCAATGAGTTTGTACTCTTGACTGACGGGGGAGAACCTGAAAGTTTTAATGAGGCCGTGGATAGTGAAGAAAAAGAAAGGTGGTTTGATGTTATGCAAGATAATATTAAATATTTACATGATAATCATACATTTTATTTGGTTAAGCTTCCTAAAGACATAAAGGCTTTGAATAATAGGTGGGTTTTCAGGGTGAAACATGAAGATGGTAACCCAGTCCCAGCGTACAAGGCTAGATTAGTTGTAAATGGTTTTAATTAGAAGAAGGGAGTTGATTTTGATAAAATATTTTCTCCAGTTGTGAAGATGTCATCAATTCTGGTTGTTCTGGGTTTAGCTGCAAGTCTAGATTTAGAAGTTGAGCAAATAGATGTTAAAATTGTTTTTCTCCATGGTGACTTAGATGAAGAAATTTATATGAAGCAACCAGAAGGTTTGAAGTCAAAGGAAAAGAGAATTATGTTTACAAATTAAAGAAAAGCTTGTATGGTTTGAAACAAGCTCTCAAGAAATGGTACAAGAATTTGGTTCTTTTATGAGTCAACATGGCTTCAAGAAGACTTCTTCAGATCATTGTGTTTTTGTGCAAAAATTCTCTGATTGTGATTTTATCATTTTATTGCTTTATGTTGATGACATGCTTGTCATTGGTCATAATGCTTGCAGAATTCAGAAGTTGAAGCAAGAGTTGAATAAGTCTTTTGCCATAAAAGACTTAGAACCAGCAAAGCAGATTCTTGACATGCAGATTTTCCGTGACAGAGAGGCCAAGAAGTTGTGGTTATCACAAGAGAAGTACATTCAGAAAGTACTTCACATGTTCAACATGGATAAAGCTAAGGTTGTCTGTAGACCTTTAGATATACATTTCAAATTGAACATGAAGTAGTGTCCTTATAGTGATGATAAGAAGGAAGATATGAAGAAAGTTCCTTATGCTTCAGTTGTTGATAGTTTGATGTATGCGATGATTTATACGAGACCAGATATTTCTCATGTTGTTGTATTGTTAGACATTTTCTTTCTAATCCAGGAAGAGAGTATTAGAATGTTGTGAAGTGGATTATGAAATATCTTTGTGACATTTTCTAGTATGAGTTTGTGTTTTGGGACAGGGAAGCCTATTCTTTATGGTTACACTGATTCAGTTATGGCCGGTGATGTTTATACTCGCAAGTCTACTTCAGGCGACTTGGTTACTTTTACAGGGGGAACTATGTCTTGGTAATCTAGGTTGCAAAAATATATTCCTCTATTTACTATAAAAGTTGATCTTATTGCTACCGTTGAAGCTTGTAAAGAGTTCCTCTAGATGAAAAAATTTCTGGAGGAACTTGACTTTTCTCAAGAGAGGTATGTGTTTTATTGCGACAGTCAAAGTGCTATTCATCTTGGCAAGAACTCTACCTTTCATGGTAGGTCGAAACATATTGATGTGAGATATCATTGGATTAGAGATGTGTTGGATTCTAAGTTACTTGAACTTGAGAAGATTCACACTGATGATAATGGTTTGGATATGTTGACAAAATTTTGCCAAGAGGAAAGTTTGAGGATTGTTGCTTGATTGTTGGGATGACGATTTCTTCCACATAGTCGGGAGGGGGAGAATTATTGTGTTTTTATGTTTTCCCTTCCTATGTGGAATTGGATTAATGAAACTCAATCCAATGTGGATCAGCCTACTTATTCTCTAAAACTCACCATATATAGAATCAACTTAGGTCTTATTTCATATACACAAGAGTGAATTCATAGCAGCCATATAGAGAGAAAACTTGAGAGAAAAAGCTGATTTTCGCACATTAAAGATCTGCTACAGCAGTCTGCTTCAAACAACGTTTTTCATTTCGTTAACCGTTTGATCGTGCTCAAATTTGATCTAGGGGTTCTAAACATCTGGTTCTTCGATTTCAATGGTGAAGATTGAATTTTATGGTCTGTAGCTCCTATTTTTTAGCACGAACAGTAGCTCGTTTTTGGGGGTAATTTCTCTCTTTTCTTCAGTAGTTTTGGTGCTATCTTTTATGTATTGTTGCTCCGTCTTTGGCATTGATGTTGTAGCCATTTGAAAAAAAATGTTGTAACTCTTGTTGATTTTAGTGGAGATTTTGTGAGCGAAGGTCCGTGGTTGTTTCCTCTTCACATTAAAGGGGGTTTTCCACGTAAATTTAGTGTCTCTTGCATTCGATTTATTGTTTTCTTGCTTTGATATTTTATTGTTGGTATAGCTATTGTCTATATATCCATTTGTGCTTGAAATTAATTTACTCCTCTTGTTCAAATAGCGTGGGAATTATTTTGACTTGGGTATCCTTCCACATTTATCTTGTCGTGTAATTTGTTTATTGCTCGTTTCTTCCCAACACCTAAATGCTGGGAAGGTTTTGTGATTTGAGGGTAGACTAAAAGTGGTTGGTTTAGTCATTGGATTAATAGAATACATGACTCTTCATTTATCTACGTGGCATCATTGTCGTTTTAGATGACCCTCCATTATAATTACTCCTATTTCATTGTTGCATAAAGGCGTGCGTTGCACATGTACTTTATTTATTTAATTTTGTTTTCATCTTTCCTGGTCGTTGGACGGATATGGTTAATTACTCACTAGTTTTCTCTTTCCTTTTGTTTTTACATATGAGTTTAAATGTTACATAATGGGTAGCTATAAATGAATGTTAATTAATAATTTAATAAAAAATGAAATTAATTTAGCATTAAAAGTTGAAATTCGTTAATAGTAGAATAAGAAATTTACACTATCATATGTGTATGGTGCAAAATTCGCATAAAACAACTATATGAATTATGACGTGACGCGTGAAAGGCAATGATGAGTCAAGTCTAGGTCAGCCTAAGGCTTTCCCGATAGCCTTTAAGTGAGGCAGGGGGCATTATGTGCATATACGGTACTGATAATGTAGATGGTCAAATGAGTCATTTTAAATTACAACGGACAGTGTTACCGATTCGGTCGTACGTCTTCCAACAGAGCATTGATAGCATTTATTGAGACACTAATTGTCCAATTATTACAACATTCATTCTCCTGTATTAATGAGAGCATATTTCATGGGGTGTGTACCCTTGTAGCTCATGTATAAATAGGATACATTATTCCATTGTAGAGACATCACATTCAAGTTATTACAGTACACTTACTCATATTCTTTCGATTATTGTGCTTTCATACAAGTTTTTGCGACTTTCCCAGAAACTATCACGAGGATCAGGCTAATTACTAGTTTCTTAATCTTATTATTGTCTAATTATAGTATATTCATTCTCCTGTATTAATGAGAGCATATTTCATGGGGTGTGTACCCTTGTAGCTCATGTATAAATAGGATACATTGTTCCATTGTAGAGACATCATATTCAAGTTATTACAGTACACTTGCTCATATTCTTTCGATTATTGTGCTTTCATACAACGTTTTGCGACTTTGCCAGAAACTATCACAAGGATCAGGCTAATTACTAGTTTCTTAATCTTATTATTGTCTAATTATAGTATATTTTACATGGAATTATTAACAAATCTGTCACTTGAGATCCATGTGCCCTTGACGACGTATAAAAATTCAATTGTACTATTTTACGGGTAAACATTTTGGCACCCACCGTGGGGCCAAACAATTGTGGTGTCACAAGTGACCCCTCTACTGATCTAATTTTCTCTTTAAGTCTTGTTTTTTATTTGGATCAAACGGATGATAGGAATAGGAGAACATGAAAGCAGTAGCAACATCGGGGATAACACAAGCAATATCCCACTCGGACCGGATGGTTTGCCAATAGGAACCACGGTGCCAGAGGATGTTCCCACTGACGGAACACCTGAAGAAGCTATACAGAATCTTAGAGCGCAGAATGCTGCTATGAGTGAGCAGTTGGAGCGTATGATGCGGTTTCAAGCGGAGTATATGTCCAAGAATGTTGGCAGTACTCCAATAAATAAACCGATGCCTCTACCAAATGCTAATGGAGAAATCAGTAATGACCAGGGTAGATCAAGAAATGATGGCTTAGTAGGTGAAGTCGTTCCTGAAAATTCATTTAAGGAAAAGATCTCGAAATTCATGAAAGACATGACAAGCAAAGTTGATACCAATGCAGAGAAGGCAGAAAAATTGCCACAGAGTTCCAGCACTGGTTCAGTCAAATACCGGGGGTCCCTCCGATGGTTGATGATCCAGATGCAAAGAAATATATTCAGTTGGCATATAAGCCAGAGGCTGCACCCAAACTGATCCCCAAAAGGTTCAAAATGCCTTTTGTAGCCAAATCCGATGGAACTACTGATCCACATGAGCACATAATGTCCTATACTACGGCCGTAAAAGGAAATGATGTAGGGGAATATGAAATATAATCAGTTGTGATCAAGAAGTTTGCTGAAACACTTGCTAAGGGAGCTTTGACATGGTATTCACAACTCCATGAGTACTCAATCGGATCGTTCGACCAGCTCGCCGACATGTTCATAAAAGCTCATGTAGGAGTTTGGAAGGTGAAGACAGGCAAGACAAATATCTTTCCGCATTGTGCAAGTAGAAAAAAAACTCCTTAGGGACTTCATTTCACGGTTTCAAAAGGAGCGGATACTGCTACCATGCAGTCCTGGATGAATGGGCTGCAGAGGCTTTTATAAAGGGTTTGAATCCTTGAAGTTTAGATGCCTCCCTGAAGCTCAAGGAAAATCTCTTGGAATTCTAGGCTACAACTTGCGAAGATGTGCACAACCAGTATGAGTCCATGTTCCGGATTAAAGATGACATGCTTGGATCTAAGGTTGAAAGTATATTTGGGAAGTCTCACAAAGGATCCATTGTTGACCGGAACTCCTCGAAGAATCTCTTCCAACCTTATCCTACCCCTGGAATGCAGGGAGGTGGATAGGGTTTTCGCTACTTTGAAAAGTCGATTAACAAAGGAGGTCCCGGATGAAACAATCAAGGATTGATGAATTTTGATAAAGGTAATTCGTCTAACTCTGTTAAGGGTACTGGGTACCCAAAATTATTCGAGTATAATTTTAACATCGACGAAGAATAAATGGTGGCGGTACTGAGAACTCATCCGATGTCCCAATCATTGAAACCATTACAATTCTATCCCAGTAAAAGAGATCAATATGTATGGTGCGATTTCCAAGACACTCACTGACATAAAACTGTGGATTGCAGATATCTACGAGAAGAGGTGGCAGAAATGCTAAGAAGGGGCCACTTGCTAGAATATTTGAGCGATAGAGCTTGCAATAATTATGAGCGCGGACAACACATCAAAAGTAAATCAAATCCGGCTGCACCACCTCATGTTATAAACATGACATATTGTGGGTCAATGATTGCTGCCACATCTTTCACCACGGCCAAGAAGATGATAATCTTCGTGACCAAGAAAAAGAGATTTCGGGAGATACCAGACAAACATACTATCATGTTCAGCAAAGAAGACGTTTCTGGTGTAATCCTCCCTCACGACGATGCTCTGGTGGTCACGGTACCTATTGACTTCTTCCAAGTGAAGAGAGTCCCGATCAATCCCGGAAGCTCGACTAATATAGTTTGGCTGAAGGTGGTAGAATAAATGAATATGGAAGACAAGATAGTTCCGGCTGCCAGAAACCTTTCAGGTTTCAATATATCAAGCGGAACCACGAAGGGGGAAGTGGATCTACCAGCGGACGCGATGAGAGTTATTAAGATAACAAAATTCTATGTTATCGATATGGTGACATGAGATATAATACAATATTCGGAAGGACGTGGATATATGATATGAAGGCGGTCCCATCGACACTACATATGTTGGTTAAATTACCTACACCAGAATGAATTCAGAAAATCTGAGGCAAACAGGCCGCTGCCAGGGAAATATTTGTCATAGAAGAACCGAAGATGGTGACAGATCCTAAATAGCAATTACAAAAAGTGGAGCCAATACTAGTGGATGCTCACCAGGCTTCGCCGGCAGGATCAGAATCGACCTATCCGAAGGAGGAGATTTTGGACCAGTACCAGGTGCCTAGATATTTTCAGGTACTAGACGAGTCATATGCCACCAAGTCCATCGTAGAGGAACTTGAGCAGATTGCGCTACATCCAGAAGCTCCCGACAATAAGGTATACCTGGGCATTGTGTTAACCCCGGGGCTCAGAAATTTAATTTTTAAATAACTTATATCTAATCTTAATTGCTTTGCATGGTCTCATGAAAGATATGACAGGTATCCCTTTAGAAGTCACAACTCATAAGTTAGGCATGGATCTCAGTTTCCTCCCGTGCGGCAGAAAAAATGGCCAATTGCCGAACTCCACAACATGTTTATTAAAGAAGAGGTAGCTAGTTGCTTAATATATGATCAATCCAGGAAGTAAAGTACCCGAAATGGTTAGCAAACGTAGTCGTGGTGCCAAAAAATGGAAAACAATGTAGAATGTGCATTGATTATAAAGATTTGAACAAAGCATGTCTGAAAGACTCATTTCCGTTGCCAAACATAGATCAGATTATCGATGCTACGACCGAAAACGAGATAATGAGTTTCCTCGATGCGTATTCTGGGTATAACCAAATAAAGATGCACCTAGAAGGCCAAGAGAAGACATCTTTCTTAACTACTTTCGCCACTTATTGTTATAACGTTATGCCTTTTTGAAAAAAAACATTGGAGCTACATATCAAAGGTTAGTAAATAAAATGTTTGAAAAACAAATAGGATAATTGAAGTATACATAGATGATATGTTTGTTAAGAGTCTTCACGAAGAGGACCATTTAAGTCATTTGTAGGAAGCCTTTGAGGTGCTAAGGAAGTATAATATGAAGTTAAATCCTGAGAAATGTGCTTTTGGGTTGGCTCTGAAAAATTTATGGGTTTCTTAATTTCCTAGAGAGGAGTCGAGATAAACCCTGACAAAATAAAGGCAATCAAAGATATATCAGACACGCTTGAAGATGTGAAAGATGTGCAACGGCTAACCGAGCGAGTGGAGGCCCTAAGCAAGTTTATCTCTCGGTCGTCAGAAAAATATCACAAGTTCTTTTCACTTCTGAAGAAGAAGAAGGATTTTGTGTGGACGCCCGATTGCCAGCATGCCCTACGGGACCTAAAATATTACTTATCAAGACCTCTGCTCATGTAAAATCCAAAATATGGAGAACAACTACTCATATATTTGGTGGTCTCGGAGGTCGCGGTAAGTGCAGTTCTGGTATGGAAGGAAAAAGGTACGTAATTTTCTATCTATTACGTAAGTAGACATATGTCAGGGGCCGAGACCTAGTACCTATTACTAAAAAGACTGGCTTTTGCCTTAGTAATATCATCGCGAAAGCTTCGATTGTATTTTCAATGCCACCTAATTGCCTTAGTAACTACATTCCTCTTAACAATGTGTTGCATAAGCCAAAACTTTCTGTGCGCTTGGCTAAATTGGCAGTAAAATTAAGTGAATTTGATATTAAATATTGACCCAGACTATGATAAAGTCACAAGTCCTCACAGACTTTGTGGTCGATTTCAGTCCGGAAGTATCCCCACAGGCAGAAAAAGAGGCTATCTTGGTCTCGGGGACTATACCCAAGATCTGGACACTCTATACAGATGGTGCCACCAACATCAAAGAGACCAGTTTGGGAGTAGTGTTGCGCACTCCCACCGGTGAAATGTTAAGGCAAGCAATACATAACACTTCATTGACTAACAATGAAGCAGAGTATGAGGCTTTGGTTGTAGGTTTGGAACTAGCTCGAGGCTTAGGTTCCCAAATTATTGAAGTCAAGTGTGACTCGCTGTTGGTAGTGAAACAAATCCATGGGGTGTTCGAAGTCAACGAAGAGTGCATGTCAAGATACCTTGAGAAGGCTCTAAAACTTTTATCTTGTTTTCTATGAATGGACGGTGGTGAATATACCCTGGGAAGAGAACATAGAGGTAGATGCACTCGCAAACTTAGGTTCCAACACGGAAGCTGAAGGTTCTAAGATTGATTCTATTGTTCAGCTGTTGCATTCGGCACTGGATCCCGTCAGACGATAGGGTAAATTCTGCCAGCCTAACTTGGGACTGGAGGAATGAATTCTTGGATTATCTCGTGTAGGGGTGTGCATTTGGTTTTACAGTTTGATTTTACATTATCTGGTTTGGATTTTTTGGTGTTCGGTTTCTAAAAACTAAAATCCAATCCGAACCAAAATAAGTTTGGTTTGGTTCAGTTTTTCTCTTTTTGGTTTAGTTGTTCAGTTGCGTCATATAAGATAATTAATATAATCAAAATGAAAAAAAGAATAAATATTATAGAGAATGAGAAATAATCATGTCAAATCTCTTAAATATATTTTCTAATATAAATTATAGGATAAAACTTTAAGAATACAATATTTAAAAGTATATTAATACATGTCCACAACCTAAAGATTCAGAATAAGTCATATTATACTCTCTCTCTCTCTCTGTATATATATTTTTTGGTTTTTTGGTTTTTATTTTTCTAAATTCAAAACGAAACCAAATATCCAATTTTTTTAATTTTCCAATTTGAAGCCAAACCAAAAAACCGAAAAACCAATCAAAACTAAAATTTAGTTTGGTTCGATATGGTTTTTCGGTTTAATCTAAATAATGCACACCCCTAATCTCGTGAATAGAAAACTCCCAAAGGACCCGAAAACATCCAGAGCTTTGAGGACCAAAGTTTTCCGGTACTGTGTCATAGACAAAAAACTTTATCGAAGGTATTTTTATGGTCTCCTAGCTCTGTGCGTAGGCCCCGATGAAGCTGATTACGTAATAAGGGAAGTTCATGAAGGCATTTATGGAAATCATTCAGGAGAAGAATCCTTAATGCGGAAGCGTATGAGGGGCGGTTATCATTGGCCCCAGATTGAAGAAGATACATAAATATTTGTAAAGAAATGTGATAAGTGCCAGCTCCATACACATCTGTTACACCAACCAGGAGAAGAACTTCATCCGGAAATGTCCCTGTGGCCGTTCATGAAGTAGAGGATGGACATAGTCAGACCCTTGCCAGCGACACCAAGACATGTATGTCAAATTATATTTATGACTGACTATTTCTCACTCAGTGGGTTGGTTTGGCCGCCTTTAAGTGAAGGGACGCATCCACCGAAGATGGCAGCGGGAAAGACGGGAGCACGAACGAGGTAGCTTATGCTTTTTTTCATCCTCACTACCTGGTTTATAGTCGAACTGGAGAATATGAACTTCTCGCATTCTTCTTTTGGTACGTTGTTATGAGCGGCTACTTCTCCGGTGCTCGATCTTAGGTCCGAGGTATGGGTCGAATCATGATAAAGAAGGTTCGGTGGTTGTATAATTCCCAAGCGAAGAAAGTCGTATACTTTAAAAGTAGATGGAGTGATCAAGAGGCCCTTCTTGCGCCAACATACATCCAATGGCATAGAGTGATGCGTCGGTATGAACATGGAACTTATTCCAATCCGGAAACCGAAGGATTGGGGTGACAAAGCAAACATCGATCCGCATGCTTAAAGGCTTAATCTGTTCCGGTTCCCAAGCCTTATACCTTTCTTCTCGCAATGATTCCATTCGGGATTCCGCGCTTCGAAAAGTGTTTTTTGATGCGTCCGTAATAGCCTATGTGTCCCAAAAAGAACGTGCTACGCCCGGCCCCCTTTTCGGTAGATGAGATTAGGATTCAAGGGCTTTCTTTCATTAACATTCGGTGAAGGTGCATAGCTTCTTTGAATGTCCCGCTGATTGACTACTACATCTAGGGACGGGACTGATCCCGAAAGAGAGGTCTTTCTTTATGGTTATGAAATCGCTTTGATTGAAAAGCAAGTCGATGATGCCACAAAGATAGCCAACTCTATTATCAAAGAAATAAGGAAAGGGGCCCCCGCTTAATAGGAATAGGATGCACTTACCGACCGGTGAAAGGAAAGAGCTGGGTCAGCCACAAAATGACACTTTCATCTTATTATAGCTAAAGAATCACCACATGGGGAACTGCCTTTTTTCGCTTTCAATTCGCATGTTACAAATAGTCCTTTTTTTCTGAATATCGTATCGTATATAGTGTAGTTAGTATATATAACGTACTTTTTTTTGGACTGGCTTATCGAACCAGCGTATGCCCATTCCTCCTTTGATGACTCCCAGTAAGGGACCTCTCACTCAATTCAATAACATGTTCTAGGGCATCTTTTTCTAATAATAATGTTCGCATTTGACCAGGCTTTTTGGACGTTCCATGATTAAACCGACTAGCGGCACTTTCGAGATGCCACCTTCAAAATCGTAGTGTAACGTGTATCCTCCCCTGTTCCGGTCATGGAATAGATGAAATAAATCAAAAAATGGATTTTTGTTCAAGAATGAAATCTTATTGGAACTGTCCATATCCGGTTCATCTTGATGTTCTCCCTCAGCGATTCATTCTTCTTTTTCGGGCTAACATTTGTACCTTTACTCGCTTTACTAGAATAGAATCTAGAATTAGATACCATTGAATTACCCGGCATACAACTACTCAAGCCACTATTGAATCTTGTAGAGAGGAAACGAATATTTGATGGAGATATGCTCCCTGTTACCCGGTGAAGGGAACAGAACTTGCCCCGAAGGGAAGGGTTACCTTTGTGGAAGGTCATTGCTTATATATAAATAGATTGGGGAAATAGATTATAGGAAGTATAGTCCAAGTTTCCCACTCAGAGATTCGACTAGGAGTTTCAAAATGACCATTGACAACCGGAAACTTAGAGCTTGTCAGGTTACCTTCCTCTGTCATCTCTGGTCTCTCTCTTTTTGAGAGAAGATTTTCTACCCCGCCTGCCTATGAAGAACTTCAAGTCTATCGGGAAAGGATGTGGTGGTAACCCCCGCAGCTTTGTCTAGAACCGGCGTCCAGCCGTGTGGGAAGACTCACCCTAGCCACTATAGCGACCCCACCCCCAACTCTAGCCGAGAAGCACCCTCCACCCACTTCCATTTTTCCGTGTGCCCAAAAGCCCGCCCGCCCGGTTTTTGAGACCCTTTCTGATTCCCTCACCCAATCTCATGAGAAGCAAGCCCAGCAGGCCCTGCCTTAATTCGGTAGCTTACGAGTTTACGTCCATCCTTGGTCGGGTACAGTTTCCTTTCGATTTCTCCCTTGTAGCCGTTACCCGAATTCGCGCAAGTGTGTCCACACCCCCCAAACTTACTTGACGAGGAATCCTTTCTCGCGAACAAACACAACCCCTACACACACCTAGGAGCACCCCTTCCTGCATATCCATACAAGACCCGAGTAGGCGGGTCGAGGTCCTACGAGGTACCCACTACTCGGAGTACCCTCCCAAAAGGAAAAAGATGTGTCTGTCGTCAGTTCGGTTCTTCTTAGTTGGGTTGGGCGGGTTCGACCGAGAAATGCTATGCTTACACACAAGACTACCCCTCTTCCCGAAAGCTTCGCGGGGACTACTTTAGAAATTCACGAATTATGGATACGGCAAAATCATTCTGTGATGAAGCCGCAACTTATGCAAAGATCAAGGAGAAAGAAGTGAAGAACTTCATTTGGCAGCACATCATTTGTCGTTTTCGCATCCCGAAGGAGATAGCTTGTGACAATGGCCGGAATTTCATTGGGGCCAAAGTCACAAAGTTTCTAGACGACTTGAACATCAAGCGTATCACCTCCACTCCCTAACATCCCAGCTAGAATGGTCAAGTGGAGTTGACAAACAAAACTATAATCCAAAACTTGAAGAATAAACTAGAAGCTACAAAAGGAAACTGGCCATCTATGCTACCAGAAATATTATGGGCATATAGAACCATGGCAAAAAGAAGTAACATAGAATTTTTTTCCCTTGATCTAAAGTGTTGAGGCTTTGATCCCCGTTGAAGTGGGGACTCCCAATTTGAGATATCTCTGGGCTAAGGACAAATCAAATGCAGAGTTAATGTGCGTGCATCTGGATTTGATCGAGGAACGACGTGACCTTGCATACGTCCGGATTATAGCCCAGAAGCAGAGAATGGAATGTTACTATAATAGAGGGTAACTTAGAGTACCTGAGAGCATAATGCAGGGAAATTAGGTGCAAACTGAGAAGGGACATACACGGTCACAAAATAAGCATGTTAACTGTATTACTATCGATGAGAGCTATCCAGTGTTCGAGTCTTCATATCATGAACTCCCACACAATGTGGGGCCATATATACCCAGAATGAGGAAAAAATTACAAAAAACTTAGCGCTTCAAGGAAAAGCACGCACCTAATACTGGGGACTCCTTAGATAATGGGAACAACCTAGATGCTCAGAATATATGTAATCGGACTGACCACACTAGATGACAGCCAAATTATTCTTGCACATGTCTCTACATTTGTAAGTCAAAGGAATCAATAAAAATTTCCTTTTTATGATTAATAAATATTTTCCATCACGAGCATAAAACATATGTTATGTTAAATATATCAAAAATTCCATGTCATAATAAACAGGAGAAGTCCTCTTCTACATCACAATTTAAAATAAGGGTCCTCTCTTATTAAAACCTTAACCAATAAGTTAAAGTACCAGAGTTTTAGGTTGATCAGAACCATACCCAAAAGTGACCCAGTAACAATATAAAAGATTGAAAATAAAAACTCATGCAAAAGGTTACGGCATGCCTGCTTCATGATCCACCGGGGGTATTTCAAATGGTACTAAAAAAATAAAATGATCAAAAGATCAAATAGAGAAGGGGAGGGGGGGTTCATCATCTTCCACATCAGAACTCTATCTCCATGTAAAGTTTCCAATGATAGCTCAACATCGTGGAGGTCAATTTTTGCGTCCATGATCTAGAAAATAAAGTCATAGCCTAATTTGATGGCCTCTTCAAGGGTATCATCAACGACTCTTTGGAACAACCAGATCTCTCTGAATCCTCCATCTTTGGCATTTAGCTTAAAGCTCAGTGATGGTATTTTCGGAGGTGTTCAACTATCCCTGAGCCCCAGGAAAGTCAGCCGCCAGTGTGGTTGTTCTCCTTTGAATAGTCACATATGAAGTGGTTAGGACTTGAAGAGAATTCTCTCGATCCTTCAGAGAGTTAACAACATCCTGTAGGTATAATCGGAGGAAAGCTTGATGAGAGCTAAATCTCTGAGATCAGCTCTAATTCCCTCAACTTCGGCCTTGAGGTGTTGAATTTCCTTGGCCAATTTCTTATCTTCTTGAGAAGGACCCATTACCTTAGCAAAATCCACACTGGAAAGGGCAGTGGCATGTCCCTGAGTAAAGAAAAAAGTACTGGTGAGAAAATTGAGAGATCAAAAGAGGATATTAATAGGGAAAATATTTTACCTGCAAGTGTAAAGTCTGCAAGATATGCAATGGAAGCCTCTAGCGTAGCAGTGGGGGATTTCAGGGGCGAAGAAGTAGATGACCTGGTGTCACACCCTAATATAGGGGTGTGGCAGACACCTGGTGCCATGCTGGCCCGAGCGTACCACTCTCATGACCAGACATCTATATGAGTAGAACATCCGGCCGACAAAGTTACTCTGGGATATAACATAATAACAACACTAAACAAGAGGGACTAGCCCAACATATTTACATAACAGGACCAAGAAGGTTACAACATGGTTCAACAAAAGACAACTTAGCCGAGAAGGCTATACATCAACAATTGTAAATACCAAATAAGTCTATAAGCCTCTACGAATAACTGTACTGTCATTTGGCCGGGGCAGGGCCCGACCTACCGATACTGTACATAACTCTGCAAAACATACTCACTAGCTGACCAGAAAGCTCCAGGAAATATGAAGCTTACTTACTGACGGTTGAACTCGATAGCTCCTACTGTAGTGGCCTAGGAGAGCCTACCCATATTATACATAACTCTGCAAAACATACTCACTAGCTGACCAGGGAGCTCGGGAAATACGAAGCTTACTTACTGACGGTTGAACTCGATAGCTCCTACTGTGGTGGCTTAGCAGAGCCTCTATCGGAACTTGCGGCATGAACACATAATGCCCCTCTCAAAAGAGATGTTAGTGCCAAATACATGTACTGGTATGTAAAGCATGAATAACAATATGAAACTATAAGATGTAAGGAAAGGCATAAAGCAATATGAAGAGATAAGCTATAAATGAAAGCATAAAGGAATCTGGATGCCATATAAGGCGAATACTGAAACACTGAAATTATAATGAAACCTGTCTGGATCGGCCTTACTGTATAAACTGCCCTCGACTTATAGTGTGAGGTGTATAATATGTCACTGCCCTCAAGTATACTCTGAGATGTATTTATGGATGCACATCTATGTGCCTGCCCGACCGACTATAGCATGACGCGATATGTGTTATATATATGTACATATACACACCAGCTATTCCCAGTGGTGGTGTGAATAATATATACATATATAGTAATAGTAGCTCTTAAGGCCTCTTTATAACTCAAAACTCTTTGACTTTACTTTTGGAATGACTTTTAGTCGACTATGATGATTAATTCCGTGAAATGCTTCTTTCAGAAGGCTTATGATAAGGTAGACTAGAAACCAAATAACAATGATCATAAGAGTAGAATTAACAATGATAAATTTTTGACAAGTGATTACGATATACAACTCGAATGAAGCTTTCGACGTTCCTTTTGGAAATGTTAACTATTTGGATTTCATGCTTTTGAAAGAAAGGGATAGCCTTACACACCTTGTCCATGAAGCTACAATCATTATACAATTCCTCATACTCCTTACAGATGATTCTCTATATCAAACATAGGGTCGATATAAATATCGAATCCAAATTCTATAGAGAAACTTCACTTAGGCATCTTATCGACAACCTTAAGCACATAGGTTCCTAGACTTCTCTACAAGGGATACTTATGTAATTCGATCAAAAAATTCTCCAAAACACAATTTTCTTAGTCCCATAACATATACAAACCATTTACTTATCAATATCAACTCATTCTTTAAGTAAAACAACTCACAAGTCATATCATGATGATTTCATATATTTACGAGTTTCGATTATGAAAATCCTTTCACAACTTGCTCCAAATTATCAATTAATCATAATAATAAGTAGAGGAGGATAAATTGTACCCTTACTCACATAAATCCCCCTAAAATAGCAAGCTAATTCATCTCCAAGGGTTTTCGGAATCAATTTCACGAGGAGAAGGCAATTCTCACGATAACCACGGGGTTTATCACATTAATCTTGCGTGATTTGCCTTTGATTTGGTCTTGAGATGATCCAATACTTTAGAGAGGGTTTATAGAGAGTTTTAGGGCTGTTCTTGGGGAAAATGAGGTCCCCAAATTGAGTTACCCGATTTAAACCCGAGAAAATTTTACACTGCCTCAAAAGGATGGTCCTGTTTGACAGTCCATCAATCTGGACCGCCAATCCATACCCGATGGTTCATTTTGCAGAGTAAAATTGATGGTTCAGATTGGTCCCTTTGGCGGTCCATCAAACTTTTGATAGTTTGTCGATTTCGTCAAAATATATTTTCTTTGATCCGTTTAACTTTCAAACACTACGAAACTTCTATACACAAGTTGTAAAACTTCATTATCCTTTTGTAAGGTCATACCTCTTCCCGAGACATCGGTATCAATCGATGACATGACAAAATACGAAACCACGGGGTATAATACCTTTCCCCCCTTAGGAACATTCATTCGTAAATGTTAAAGATATTCTTAACTCTCAAGGGTTATAAAAATTTTGGCAGAGTTTTCTTTGTAAACCGGACTATCCAAAAACTATTAAATAGCCCAAACATACATCCAATGCCACATAGGGAAACATAATAACAAAACAACATCAACTAGGCCTCACATGACCATCTATAATATACCAGAATCAAATAAAGTTAATGATAACTCATCTCAACTATCCACTGTCATACTCTGAGCTGGACCTACCATATTTGCCTCAACATCATCACCTAAGCAAGGTATATAAAGTAAGGTTGATAAATGAAGTAAGGATAAGGTGACCGTATCACACGAGCGTTAGTATAATCATCTTGTTGGAATAAATCAAGTATATCTACTCTTCATATTTTTCTTAACTTCCTACATCACTTCCTTTATAATGCTTCCTATTAGAGGCTATCATCTTTAATTCACAATTTTTGGACTCAACGATATAATATAGTAAATGAGGTATATTCTTTAAATGATTCTTCATACACTAAACATTCCCGACTAAGGACATGTGAAATAAATTTCCTACATTCTGCTTCAACATCGACACATATAAATCTGACTTACATTTTCTTTAACTCACGAAGGTGACCCTAGCTCATAAGTCACTAGGCCAGATCTTTAAGTAATCTTATACAATCCAATATCTCTGAAACTAAACTTGTTTTACTTGTTGAATCTCATTATACTTTATGGGTAAGAACCTTTATAAATACTTAATCATAAATGATATTTCTTAGGTCTCAGCTTCACACATTAATAGGTGATTTCTGGAAAATCCTGAATGGTCACTTTATTTTCTAAAGGGACTTTACTGCTTCCACAACATTTGGAGCTGACAGAACCTATATCGGTTTAAATAATGTTTATCTTTCTATGTTAAGACACTAGATCGATGATTTATGCTTCTGACTATACCAAGTCTTATAGGAATTCTCTCGATGATAATATAATAAATGCCATAATATACATCTTATAATAGGGTAGACGATCATCCCATTCTTCTTATAGATCAAGCATACCTTCATGTATAGTATCCTTGAGCATCTGGATCATGTGCTCAGCTCGACCATTTGTTTAGGAGCGAACTACCATGGTTTTCTCTGCACTCTTAAACTTCCCTAGGAGAATCTTGGAAATGTACTACACTGAGCCCCTTATACTTGGGGTACAAGGTATTTAAATATCTTGGGATCCTACGACCTTTTGTCGATGGACAACTAGCGAAGTCTTTCACCGTGTGAATAACTCTTATTTTAGTAAGAACGGGGTCAATTTAAAAATTTGTTGATTATCAACCATTGAGAGCAGTATTGCTGATAAGAACATGGACGAACCCATATTGAGCTTTATCCTTAAACCAGGCTATCCTTTCTAGGTGGGAATTTGAGTTCTCCATACTAATCCTTTTGGCCCTCTAATGCTTAATCTCTCCATATTGACCATAAGGGTTGTATGATAAAACTCGGCACTGCTCTACTTACCATTATCACATCAATCCCTGTCTCTAGATGATCAGAATAGTAGGAACAAGACACCTCCGCTCTTAATCTTATCTCATAACCCACCAGAACTTGGGACACATGATTGACGTAGTGCTGGAGAACTCTGTCTTGCTTTAACTCTAACATTGACTCTATTACCATGGAACCCTATCTTCCAATGGTATCAACTTCCAATTCTCCCTTGATTATTTCCTTTTCTTTTTCGCCATTGGGGTGACACTAACATTCCCCATGTATCGCTCTGTTATCCTTGTAGCCCTGAAATTAAATCTTTATACTTGCTATCTACAGACGCTCCTTTTCTAGTCATTCCTTCTTCCGGGTCTTCATATATGCTAAACCATTTACATACCCCATCTTAGGTTACTCTGAAGGTTATTATGATGCTCTGCCGATCTTACTCCTTGAAAGGTAATATGATTGAACCCTTATATGATTATCTTCTACTCCATCCCTTAAAGGAGGGATACCACTAAGTTCTATATGATGCCTATGTCATTGATTTAGTATCATGTTCGGATTCTCAATCGGTCGTTGGAACAATGCTATGTTTTTGTCTTTCCACCATATTTGTGGAATACTCACTTGCTAAAGTTTAACTTCCGAAACCTCTTTCTCTTAAGGAGGAGCGAGCTTTACAACATTATCTGAATCTACCTTTTCTTACTTACTTTCTTCTTTTTCCTTTTAAGAACCGTTATTCCCTTTAAGGGGGCTTATAACTCTTTATACTATAGAGACCCATCCAAAGGGGTGCCTTTACTTATTGGTAAGAGAAACTCATTTCAACTTTACACTGAAGATCCTCGTGGTTATACTTCTAATGTGGGCTCACTATTGTCGATCCTAAGTCATGGGCTTAACTTTCCCATCCGAGCTTTAGGTGTAAACAACCTCATCCTCTGATTTCTTCTAGGTAAGCTCCTTAAAATGCATCGATTGATTTCAACCTCTGTTATTCAGGGGTTCCTTCTATATCTAGATTTACGCTCCACTTTAAAATCAAATATTAGTCCTTATCAAACCGTCACCGTTACGGGTAAGTCATTCCCATCTGTATGCGGATTAAATCCATTTCTTGTCCTCAGTAGATATCTATTAGCCATTAGATTTTAATATCTTTGTAATCGTATATTCTTGCGGGATCTTGGATATCCGGAATCTTGACGCTTATCTTTCTTACCATTACATCTATTTTCATTCACTATGGCCATCATCCTTAACCGTGGGCTTACACTTCCAGGCTTCATGGCCCCTCAGCTTTGTCACCTTATACTAACCCCTCATACTTATTACTTCTTGCTTGAAATATTTCCTGAGAATCGCTGCCACTAGCTTGCGAGATCAATGTCGCAAATGTACCATAGTCTGATGGCTCATCTGGCCGTTCAACTTATCTCCTTCTAGATTCTGTATACATCATTTCTCGATGAGACTCGTCTTATCATCTTATTTATAAATTTAGAATACTCTTCTAGAGCCTGCGCATGCTTTCATCTCTGATTATTCATTATGCTTTCCTGGGTGAATCCCTTACAATTAGCAGTTTTTGCTGTCGCTTTACCTCTTTTAACTAGGAGGCCACTATGATTCTTTTCATACTATCTCTATAAATTCGTCGACATTCATAGCATATCCACAAAATCTGGGTAACACAACCTTAACTATCACAAAACTTCTCTTTTTAATCATTGCATTTTCTTACTAAATTATCATACGAGTCTATGTCGGTGCTTTCCCACACCATCTTCTATGTATTACACCTCCCATGTCCAGAAATTCCCTCTTAAGATATCATGTCGTCAATTCTATGTTCTTTATAATCTACAATCCTTTAACAACTCACTACTTGCCTTAAAGCAACATCCCCTAGTAGGGTCACTGTATCGCTTACATAAGTAAGGTGTCACATGTTCATGACTGTCATGCTTAATCTTGGTAACAAAAACAATAACCTTAGAGGGCTCATTCCTTACCAACTCTTAAGGATCACCCTTCCTTGCAGATTACTTCTTTACTAACTATTCACTTATTTTCCATTCCACAGTAGCTCTTATTATATCCTCTCGAGAGACCTTAACTCTTATTCTGTCCTATCTGTAGGATCGACTCAATATTAATGTTTCTTGATTCAATTGCTAAATCATCTTGATAGCCTATCCCGTCGATTTCTGCTTACTCAGATCTCGTATTAGGTACTTGGTCTTATAACACCTTCCCCTCGATGTCCCGACCGTTACTGCTTTCATCACTTTCTATCTTTATTGGCCACGACTTGCCATTCTTCTATACTTTATTTCATGACTCTTGATCCTTTCATACATATATTCCAATGTTTTACTTACCTTTGCATTATTCTCATGCTATCAATCTCACCATTTATCCTCGTCTATATCTTCATGATATAACCCTTTCTTACGTCTAACATCCCTCTCTTCTCAATTTATTACAGAGGTCTCCTGAGGGAAACATTTACCTCCCGCATTAAGGGCTTCATGCCTGGCGCTCTAATCTTTAATCCTTTCCAGGTCATACTTGACTAACAATTTCCAGGTGCATCATGTACACGTTCTCTAAACGGGGTATCACTACCTAATCATACTATTCTTCAGGATTGTCCATGCTGAGGATCATGCTAAATCCTTACTAGATCCTGAGGTCCTACTTTTTTTGAAACTACGTCCATTGACGTTAATAAATCAATAATAAAGATAGGTATTTCTCACTGTGATTCTATCACCGCTGAAGATGGGACAACAACGCTTTCATTACTCTACCTGAATCCCGATCTCGTTACAATCTTTCGTATTTCAGACATTTGGAACCTCCAGTACCTTACTTTTTCTATATTTCTAAAGTCAATACTTCATCTTTCCAAACTTACATCACTTGATTTGTATATAATGAGGAGGCAGTCATTCATGCTCTGAAATTTCAATATCACACTCGCACCTCTGACATCTCAATAATCTTGATCAGAATCTTTCATAGGCTGACTGTGAATATGAGTTAATCGAGATCTTTCTAGTTATCATCAGAAGTGAAACTGTGTAAAGTATGAGTTAGACTAGAATTTCACCACTCAGCTCTACTACACGATCTATGAAATGAAAGAATATAAACCAACCTTAAATTCCCGACAACCTCTCGCTTATAAGTGTGGTGCACAACACACCCATAAACAAGACTCTGCTAGACACGACTCATAGACTCCCTAGGACTAACCTGCCCTAATACAAAGTTTGTCACACCCCAAACTAAGGAGTGTGGCTGGCACCCGGTACCCTGTTAGCCTGAGCGTACCACTCTGATGACCAGACTTCTATATGAGTAGAACAACTTTTGGCTGACAAGGCCGTACTAGGATATAACAAAATAACAACACTGAACAAGAGGGACTATCCCAACATATATACCTACAAGACCGACAAGGTTACAACATGGTTCAACAAAAGACAACTGGCTATATATCAACAATTGTACATACCAAACAAGTCTATAAGCCTCTATGAATAACTATACTGTCATTTGGCCAGGGTACGACCCTGACCTACCCATACTGTACATAACTCTGCAAAACATACTCACCAGCTAACTAGGAAGCTCTGGGAAAGATGAAGCTTACTTACTGATGGTTGAACTCGACAATTCCTACTGTGGTGGCCTAGCAGAGCCTCTATCGGAACTTGCGGCATGAACACATAACGCCCTCCTCAAAAGAGATGTCAGTACGAAAGAAATATACCAATATGTAAAACATGAATAACAATATGAAACTGTAAGTTGTAAAGAAAGGCATAAAGCAAAATGAATAGATAAGATATAAAGGAAAGCATAAAGCAATCTGGATGCCATATAAGGCGAATACTATAACTCTGAATCTACAATGAAACCTATCTGAATATGCCTTAATGTATAATCTGCCCTAGACTTATAGTGCGAGGTGTATAATATGTCACTGCTCTCAGGTATACTTTGAGGTGTATATATGGATTCATATCTACGTGCTTGCCCTTCTATTAAATGCTTCTCTCTGAAGGCTTATGATAAGGTAGACCATTAACCAAACAACAATGATCATAAGAGTAGAATTAACAGTGATCAATTCTCGACAAGATATTACGATATACAAATCGAATGATGTTTTTGATGTTTTTTTTTAAAAATATTAGCTCTTTGGATTTCATGCTTTTCAAAGAAAGGGATAGCCTTACATACCTGGTCCATGAAGCTACAATCATTATACAAGTCCTCATACTCCTTAGAGATGATTATATATATCAAACATAGGGTCTATATCAATATTGAATCCAAATTCTATAGAGAATCTTCACTTAGGCATGTTATCGTCAACCTTAAGCACATAGGGTTCCTAGACTTCTCTACAAGGGATACTTACGTAATTCGACCCAATAGTTCTATAAAATGCGCCTTTCTTAGTCCCATAACATCTACAATCCATTTACTTATCAATATCAACTCATACTTTAAATAAAACAACCCACAAGTCATATCACGATGATTTCATAGATTTACTAGTTTTGATTACGAAAATTCTTTCACAACTTGCTTCAAATCATCAATGAATCATAATAATAAGTAGAGGAGGATAAATATTACCTTTACACACCAAAATCTCCCTAAAACAACAAGCTAATTCATCTCCAAGGGTTTTCGTAATTGATTTCATGAGGAGAAGGCAATTCTCACGATAACTATGGGTTTTATCACGTTAATCTTGCATGATTTTCCTTTGATTTGGTCTTGAGATGATCCATTACTTTAGAGATGGTTTAGAGAGAGTTTTATGGCTTGTCTTGGGGGAAAATAAGGTCCCCAAATCAAGTTACCCGATTTAAACCCGAGAAACATTTTACACCGCCTCAAAAGGACAGTCCTTTTGATAGTTCATCAAACTTTTGACTGTCCATCAATCTGGACCATCAATCCAAACCTGAGATTTCGTTTTGTAGAGTAAAATTTATGGTTCAAATTGGTCCCTTTGACGGTCCATCAATCTTTTCGTCAAAATGAATTTTTTTTTTTGATCCGTTTAACTTCAAAACACTCCAGAACTTCTATAAACAACCTGTAAACCTTAATTTTCCTTTTTAAGGTCTTACCTCTTCCCAAGACATCGATATTAATCGATGATACACTAAAATATGAAACCATAGGGTGTAACACCCGTCCTTAGTACCAGAAGTAGGGATTGAGTTGTTCTTAGAAGGGTCACTAGGAAGAATAATTATCTCTGTCTCCGGATCATCCCGCAGCGTACTCCCATGGAAGGTGCTTTCATCAATCACTTTCTCCTTATCATCAATCTGAATGATGCCCGTTTTTTCCTCTGCATGTATCTCTTTCTAATACTCAGTGAGCCAACGGCGATTCATTACCTGGGAACCAATTCCCTCTGGGGTCTCAGAAGCTTCGTCTTGAGTTCTCCGCTTCCGGTTGCTAGAAGCAAACTAAAAAATGTTAGACAAAGCGGCTGCGTGAGATGACACTTTCCAGGCAGCAAAATATATTTTTGGGAGCCCTACGGATAGAGAAAATAGGATGAAAAAGAATCTTGGGAAATACGGGGTAAAACCTATATAAAAGGGAGAGTTATGGTTAAGACTTACCGTGGTATTTTAATTTCTACCACTCGGAGGTAATACTCTTCCATGATCAGGTGATATCGGGAGAGACACGGAGAAGACTGACAACCCACTCAAAAATCCCTTCAACCAATTGTGGCTCAACTAGGACGGTTGAGAAAAATGCGATATTTGCATGAGAAAGGGTGGTTCTCTTAATCAAAAAAGAAAAATAAACAAGTTCATGATTAAAAATACTCACGAGAGGGATTCCACTCCTCTGGAAAAGGGTCTACAGAAGGACGGTGGGTTTGGTTAGTTTTGATCAAAACAAACTGAGTAAGCCAATCTCGATCAAAATCATCTTGGCATTTATGAGGCTCCGATTCCATGGGGATATAAGTGAATAATACTACCCCGGTAAACACGGGGGTGGTTGAGAAGGAAATATGGTCAATGGTGAATGGGGGGTTGGCATTATCTGCTAGCATCTGTATGTAATAAACTAATCTCCAAACTTTTGGAGTGACTTACCCTAAGCAAACTCTTTATCATCAACAAATGTCTTCAATTATATGGGGGATAGGAAGCTTGAAGCCAATAGAAAAAGGGTATGTGTAGGTCATAGAAAATCCTTCAACATGGTGGTGAACTCGATCAATCGGGTCGACTGTTCTAATGACTGTATCAGAAGAAAAGTTGTAATCTTTCACAACATCGGGGAGAATCTTTGCAGTAATCAAAGATTCAATCCCTTCAACGTGTTCGAAGTTGCTCTAAACACGAAGGTCTCTAGAGAAATCAAAGCCAGATGGAAGAATTTCTGCGACAACAGAGTGCAAATCGATCTCTTGACTTTTTGGGGATATATTTTCTTTTCCAGGATGATGGTTGAAGGATCGTCATGATTGCCTGGAGAATAAGAATGAGAATATTAGAAGACATTATTGAAGAAAATTTTAAAGGAGAATGACAGTTTATGAAGATTGAAGATTCGAGGAAGATTATAGTTGCCTTTTGTGTAGGATTTGGATTCCTATCTGTGGTAAAAGAATATGACGTATTGACATGGAAAAGAGTGTATCATTATTGCCATACTTCACGTCGATCAGTGCAAGTTATTCAGTTGCCACCGTTTCAGAAGCATTGAATGGATGTGACGGTTGACAAGTCTTATAATAATTACGTTTTAAAAATTTCACCAAATTGTGGGATTCCATTGGTTCGAGGTTCAAATTCACTTCCCGAGTGCACAAGAGTTATGCCCGAAAAGTGCGGGACTATATGTATGGGGCAAAATTAGTATAAGACAACTGTACAAATTATGATGTGACACGTGATAGACAATGCTTAGTCAAGTTCAGGTCAGTCTAAGGTGTCACCAATAGCTTCTAAGTGAGGCCGAGGGCATCATGCGCATATACGGTACCTGTAATGTAGAGGGTCATAAGAGGTGTTTTGAATTGCAATGGACAGCCTTTACCGAACCAGTCCTATGTCTTCCAACAGAGCATTGATAGCATTTATTAAGACACTAATTTTGCAATTATTACAACATTTATTTTCCTATATTAATGAGAGCATATTTCGTGAGGTGTGTACCCGTGTAGCTCATATATAAATAGGATATATTGTTCCATTGTAGAGACATCACATTCAAGTTATCACAATATATTTACCCATATTCTCTCGATTATTGTTCTTGCATATAAGTTTTCATGACTTTGCCCAGAAGCTATCACAAGGCTCAGGCTAATAACTAGTTTCTTAATCTTATATTGTCTATTTACAGTATATTTTACCTGGAATTATTATCAAATCTGTCACTTGAGATCCACGGTTTCTTAATCACGTATACAAATTCAACTGTACCATTTTACGGGTAAATAATATTTATTTGAATTTTAATATTGGGACCAAACGAAGTTTAATTTCATTCAAAAATTAAAATATTTATATATCATTTTACTTGGTGATTAGATGATTGAAAAATCAATATTTTTTAGGATACTTATATAACAATAATATTGACTTTTATACGTGGGATAATTAAAATTCGTAATGAAATAATAGGAGCGAGTCCAACAACAACATGCCTAGTATAATTCCAAAAATAGGGCTTGGGATAGTGGTATGTACGCAGCTTTACCCCTACCATGTGAAGGTAGAGAGGTTTTTTTCAATTGCCCCTAGGCTAAAGTAAAGCATATCAAAATCAAACTTGGAAAAAGAAATACAGTAAAGAAGAAGCCATGCTAATAATTGATTAATAAGAAAGAGAACAGTAATAACAACAAATAATATGATAACTGACATCAGAGTGAAGGAAAAAACATATAATAATAAAAGCGAAGACTAATGTAGTAGGAGAGCAATAATAATAATACTTATAAGCGAAATTAAACAACGATTGACTACCTACTAACCGTCTATTCTAATCCTCGATTTCTACATCTTCCTATCTAGGGTCATGTCATTGGTAAGCTGCATGTATGCGCTATTCTGTCAAACTACCTCTTCTAATTACTTAGCTTCTTCCGCCTACTTCTACCTGTGCTCACACCCACAATAGACAACCTATTACACCTCTTCACTAGGGCCATCGTCTATGTATCTCCTATAGACATGCCTGAACTATCTCAACCTCGCCTCCCTCATCTTATCCACCACGCAGGTCACTCCCACCTTGTCTCGAATATGATTGTTCCTAACCCTATCTCTCCTAGTATATCCATACATCCATCTCCACATTCTCATGTCCGCTACTTTCATCTTTTAGACGTGTAAGTTTTTAACTGACCAACACTCTGCCCCATACAATATAGTTGGTGTAACAACCACTTTATAAAATTTGTCATTAATGCAATAAAGTAAAAATTTGAGTTATAATTAAAAAATTATCCCTAAGCATTGAAATCATTAGAAAACAAGTAACCAGAAAAAAACGAGTAAGAAAAGAAAAAGACAAAAGTAGCTAGTCTAGAGGGCTAACATTTGTATTTGAAAAGAAGAGATAAAAGATTCAAAGCCAAGAATTAGAAAGTTAAACAGTACTTTAGAGTAACAAATCTAAAAACAATAGATTAGGATGGTGCTTGTAGACGGCAGTAAAAGATGTAAAAGGAAAATAATGAAAAAGATGTCGTAAAGGGTCAGAGAAGAGGGAACGGACTTTCGTGAGAATTGGAACTTTACATCTTTTAAGGCACCCACCTCGAATCTACAATTTCTAGTATGCGGGTGCATTATTATTAAAAAAAAGGAAAAAATATACAGTAACAAGTAGGAATTGATTCTTATTTTTTTTGATAAATAATTAAACTTTTAATCACGTATAGAATTCAACCTTTTTAAAGCATGAATACATGTCAACAGTTAATATTTTACTGAATTTAAAAAATACATACATCAAATATTTAATTTTGCGGAAAAACAATGAGTTCACATACCCCATAATCTCCCTAAAAATTCGTCCCTGCGGCACCATAGGTGCGTTAGCATTTAAACGTATAAAATATTTGCATGCATCTTAAACGTTTAATTAACAGGAAGATAGTAGTACTATTAGGGAATTAATATTTATATCATTTTATTATTTCTTCCGAATGAACATTTATATCATTTTTTATTTCTTCCCTTTTTCGTATTAATTTAATCATTTAACATACATGCAAAAGAATTCTATCCACGAGCTACATGATTGGCTCGTCTTTAACCACAAAATGTTGATTTGAAAGTAAGGAAAGAGCGTATAGGAGATATGATTTTATGCATTTCTTAATGTTGTCAAAAAAAGTTATTTGGGAAGATGAAGGGCGGAGCCATTATTGGCTACAGATTCGGTAGAGCCCTGTAATTTTAATTCATATAATGTATTTGTGTTATATATTCTATTTAATATATACATATAATATATCATATATCTATATAAAAAATTAAAATTTATAAACTAAAAATTCTTTTTTCGACCCTGGAAAGATGGACGGTATCATATAAGAAACAAATTCGTCCACATATATTCCAGATGTTTTTCTTTTCGTCTTTTTGAATTGCACAATATTATATGGAAGATGGACTGAATCATATAGTAATTGTGTAGTTCCGTTCTTGTCTAAATCGCTTTTAGTATAAGCGTAACAGTTTAAATAACTTTTACACTAGTAATATTTGAGATAACAAGCTAATTATCGTACTTTTCATGTGATAAAACACTTATTAAATGACATTTACTTGAAATAAACTTTTAGATAATTTGACAGTAGAGAAATCTTAAAACCGCCAATTCACCATTCAGTAGAGTCGATCATAACTGACAACAGAGTAAATCTGAACAATCATCTGATGAAGGACATTTGTGAACAATTGCGCATAACTCATCGAAATTCTACCGTCTACAGGCCACAAATGAATGGATTCGTATAGGCAGTTAATAAGAACATCAAGAGGATACTGAGAAAAATAACAGACAATTATAAGTGTTGGCATGAACAATTACCTTATGCATTGTTGGGATACCGAACAACGACTCGGTCCTCAACAGGAGCAACTCCATATTTGCTTGTCTACTGTACTGAAGCAGTAATACCAGTCAAGTTAGATATATCGTCACTCAGAATCATACAAGAAGTAGAGATGGACAACGTAGAGTGGGTCTAGAAGATATATGAGCAATTGGCTCTAATTGACGAGAAAAGAATGATCGCCGTATGTCACAGTCAGCTATACCAACAGAGAACGGCATGCGCATTCAACAAACGGGTCAGAGCCCGAATCTTTCAGATAGGACAACTAGTACTCAATCATGTGTTTCCACACCACAAAAGGAAGTTCACAACCAACTGACAAGGGCCATATGCGGTTCGCAAAGTATTATCAGGAGGCGATGTAATCCTCGCAGAGATGGACGGCCAAGAGTGACCTAAAGCAATCAATTCAGATGCAATCAAGAGATACTACGCGTGAAAGCACACTCTTTAAATTGTAATCAAATTTCTTTTACTTGTAATCACTACACAAGACCTATTTCTTAAGGCAGAGATACGTAGAAAAATCCTCATTGGATTTGGTCTTTTTCTTCTATAATAGAAAAACCAAATGACATTTCGTTGTAATATGAAATACGCGATGACCTGATTTCCTGTGGTGGGATACATAGGTAGTCCATTTAGGACTCGATCATATTATTATAAAAATCAATCATTTTATTCCGAATTACGTTCAACATGATTTCTGCTACGACAGGATACGTAGGCGCTCTATGAGCTCGGTCGCACCAAACAAAAAACCAATGAAATTCCTAGGAAGCCTTTGAGGAATGAAGATTCAAGATCACCTCACAGAGTCCCTGGACCCCCAAACTTGCAACTGGGGCAGAAGTTTTGAGATGATCTAAAAAATTTCACAGATAAATCCGACACAATAGTTAGCCAATCATAAACTTTCAACTGGGACAAAATTTTGGAGAAGATCTCAAAAATCCCACTAACGAATTTAGCATAAGAGTCAATCGATCTTAAATATTCAACTGGGGCAGATTCACGACAATTCAACACGAGAGTTCGCTACAAGACAACTTCCGACTAGGGTAAACTTTTTAGGGGGTCTAAAAATTTTCACCACAACAAGCAAGGAACATATCCCGAAGCGCCGAGGACGGTTAAAAAACCTCGCTCAAAGCGTATATGTCATGACAAGGAGATAATTTTTAATAAACAAAAAATGCTTTCATTCAAAGATTGTTTAAAATTATGATCAACGTTTTAAAAAAGAATAAAATTAAAAAAATACTTTTTTGTATCATAACTTAAAATTCATCTATCGTATTACCGAGCCCAAGAGGGTCGGTGCCAGAAAGTAGAAGAATGACATAGAAGGAGTCGACGGCACAGGTCGACCCCATAAAAAACTACTAATTTTTCTGTGATTGCAGATTTCCAAAATGTCGTCAAGAGGACGTCGGTTTATTTCACTAACTTGTTTATTCATGATGAAACAAGTATAGAAATGAAGAAACTCCGACACTGGAAGATGCCACAAGCTGGTCATGAGGGCCATAAGAAGGACAAAGAGCCACGAGGGTGGAACGATTCGGCCATAAGATCCATGAAAGACCAAAACTCCATAAGGGCGACACGATCTGGCCACGAGACTCACAAAAAGAGCAAAGCGCCACGAGGGCGACACAATCTGGCCTTGAGAGCCATAAAAAGGACAAAGCACCACAAGGGCGGCACAATTCAGTCATGAGGGCCATAAAAAGAGCAAAGCGCCATAAGGGTGGCAAAATCCGAATATGAGAGCCGCAAAAGGTCATGAGAGTCATAAAAGAACAAAATGGCCATCTGACCAGAATGGTCACAACCGACGAAAGGATGAAAGAAAGACGATCCAGCTGAGAGGGACATTCATACAAACTGGATAACGAGAGGGCGATTCATACGAATACTACCGAGAAGGCCACTATTCATATTACACATTCATGCGAGCCAGACAGTGTCAGAGGAGGCATCTTTTCAAATAACTGCATTCATAAATCATAATGAGCCAGATGGCATCGGAGGAGGCATCCGCTCAAGTAACCAGAAAGTCATACGAGACAGACGGTGTCGGAGGAGGCATCCGCTCAAACAAAGTCAACCAGGAAAGTCATACGAGCCAAATTGTGTCAGAGGTGTCACCCACTCAAAATAGCCACTCAAGAGGGTACCATAAACAAAGCTGCGCAATTGTTACAGAACAAAACAATTGAACACGTCAATATTCTAGCAAACAAAAATAGGTCGGAAGCTACTGGAGGAGGAAAGCAAGCAGACCAAATCCAGGTGTATCCGTAGCAAACATGGAATTTTTTCTTGGGAAGCCGGTCGAAATAGTGTTCCAATGAGAGTTAATCTATCTGGACTTGGGCTTGAAGACCACTCCACACTATAGTCGATCACAAATAATATGGGAAGTTTTTAGCTTTTAAAAATCCGCAACCGGTCGAACATATACTAGAAAGGTTTTTCAAAATCATCAAAGTCATTTCCACATAAGAGATATCCTTTTCTACCTATGAGTTGAGCTATAAGTGACCTGATTTCAAAAAACTGGGGATATGTAGGCGAACTCAATGTCCGAGGATAGGTTACATTCCAACGAAATCGTTTCGAGACCATTTAGTTATGGAATTACTTTCTAGATATCTAATTGAGTTGTACTACAAATGACTTGGACTCTCATACAACCTGAGATATGTAGAAAACCCAGAGATCAGGGTCCGGTCATAATTTTCAAAAGAAATTACACAAAAACAAGAAGTACTTTTCAATTGGTCGGCTAAAAACTAGGTCTATCAAATTTTGCTGTTCAGGGATGATCCTTCCATCCCCAAAAAATGAAGGGGTAGTTGTTGATACCTAATTTTTACCCTACAATAATTTTGCTTAATTATTCAATATTTCCGAGCCACAATCGGAGAGAAATATACTTTTCACGAGATAAAAATAATTCTTACAAAATTATTTTAGAAGTATTTTGTTATTTTATTAGACAAAATAACATCCAGTACGCTTATCATATCTTATTTTCACATTATTCTGATTATCAATTATAATTTTAAAAATTAAAGTAAAGATAATTGTGCAAATAATTACTTAAATTCTCAACTTAAAAATGATCAATATTTTATTCCATCAATATTGGAAATTTTTCTAGTTAAATAAAATAATTAAGTTACATCTCTTTTTTCAAATAATTTTATTTTAAATCAAAAGGTTTTGATGACTTAAGGATTTTTACCACCGATTCATATCAAACATAGGGTCAATTTGAAGCTTATGAATTAATTCAGTTATAATCAAAATTATTTTAGTCATTAGTTAATTTAAAAAATGGCCACATTTGCAAAATGTGTTTACTGCTTTTATTTAAATTAAAATCAGCTTTTTGGGCTCATTTTAATTGTTTTAAAATGGCCGGGTCTAGCCCAATTGGACAGTGACCTGACCTAATCCTCTTTATTACGCAAAAGAGCCTCTTCCCATTTGCATTTCATACCCAGTTTGGAGGAACCCTAGTCGATTCTCTCTCTTCGTCTTCGTCTCATTCAATGCCAAAGATGGCAAGATGCAGTGTGCGATTGCTTTACGCCAGAGCTGCTCATCCATTTTGGGCAAGAGCAATTAATTCTCTTGCCCTTTCTCGCACCAGTTGACCGCATAATCACCACCACCCACCCAAACGGTGAGGTTGTCCCTCTTGTACTCATCTGCTGTGATTTTATGTTTGTCTCATTTGATTTTGAATTTTCGGATTGTGATTGGTTGAGAACTTCAGGAGGAAAGTTTCCCCTCAAAATGTGTTCTCCCACATTGGATTCCATAGAAATCCTAGGGTTTGATAGTTTCTATAAATTGAGACCCATCCCCTCATTGTTCAAGGGTCCTGACTTTGAATATGTAGGTTTTTATACTTTTAAGAGCTAATTTTGATCTAAATTTGGATAATTTCGAGTGAATTGAATTCCAAGCCCTTTGGTGGAATACTAAGTCTTGAAATCGACCATAAATATTAAAACCTTTTTCCTTTGTTTGTGCGAGTTATTGATTGAGTGTGGAAGTGAAAATTGAAGCCCCGACATCGATCCAAGGCTGCCACTACACAAGGTATTTCCTTTTTCTTGCTAAAATTATGTTATTTTCATGTGTTGTTATTAAGTTATGTGATTTATTGTATGTTAAAACATGTGTGGTTAGTGTTAAGCTTTTTGAAATCTGAAAGTTACTTTAGGAGCATTCAAATGGTTTAACAACATGATTATTGAACTTTGAAGGTCTTAATTTATGTGATAAAAGAGTTTTATTGATTAATTTCAAGTCAAGAATACTAAAACAAGGCATTGTTGATCATATCAAATTGTTTTGGTTAAGAAAAAGTAATTTCATTTAGCCTCAAATAAGTTTTATTGCTTTAAGAAGAATTGTGTTAGTATAGATGTGTGGAATTGACTTCTTTTGATATGATGTGTTCTAGATAAATCAAGAACAAAAAGAATGCTCACCCATTTTCTATCAAAATAGGCCATTTAGGATGGATACTTAATAAATATGACATTTAAAATGAATTTAGGAATAATATATAGGCTCCATGATAATTGAAATGATTTTTTGAAACCTAAGAGTCAAACTGTTAACTTCTAAAAGGCTCATTTAGAGTCTTTTAGACTAGTTTAAGTTAAATCTGGTTTGAGATGGTAGTTTTTGACATGATTCTGTAGGATAACAAGTTATTTGAACATGTGAACCTTATTTGTTTAGTCTTGTCTAGTATGTGCAAATGCATGAAAAATAATGGGATTGTTTATGAACTCATGAATATCTTTAGGCATTTTTATGAACCTGTTTTAAGCTTGTGTTTTGCTAATTTATGGGTACATTGAGGTTTGGGTTTGATATCTACTGTAACATGGTCCAAATGTCTTTCTGTGTTTGATTATGTGTTGTTGTTGCTCATTATTGATTGAATCCAGCTATGTTAGGGCCCAGTTGAGTATTTTCTAAGCTAAACTTTAAAAGAATGACAACATGTTTAATGTGTTTGTGACTTGTAGGTGTCTGTTTTAGAACCCTGCTCTTATTTTTGAATAGAATGATCCTTTGTATGCCTTAATGTGATCTTGCCTTGTTTATTCTGTTCTTAATCCATGCTACCTGTTTTGGTCTAAAATGCTATGTGTAACCATATCTATTTGCATCAGTCTAGTTTTAAATGACATGTTATGCCTCTAAGAGTCTTGAGATGATGTCTTATCATCCTGATTAGGTGTTTATTTGATCATTCTTGTGTATCCCTGCTATCACTATCCAGTTTAATAGATTCAAAACCACCTAGATCAAGTGCCTCTCTTGGTAGAAGGTTAGGAAGTTCTAAATTGCTATGCCAAATGTTGTGTTCTGTTGCTTTGTTTGAGGAGAAAAACTAGTTTAAACCCTGCATTCTAAACATAGGATGTTATTCAAAAGAGCTCAACTTAATTGCTTGTGTGTTGATTGTATCCAAGTCCTCTTGCTTGTTTGATTTTACAATCATGCTTACCTATCACCTAGGGTCTATATGATTGAAAGAAACAATCTCTAAGGATCTAAAAATGGTAAATGATTGACTATGGTACCATCTTATGAATGTGTGTATGTTTTGTATATCCATGTCAAGGATATCAACTTGAAGTTTGGCTCATTTAATCTGGATATATGTTAAGATAAAAGGGCCATAATTTGTAGTACCATGTTCAACATTAGGCCCTATGCCTAGTTTGGGAAAAGAACCATAGCTTGGACATGTATATTCATTTAAGGGTTAGTTAGTGCATATTTAAGAGAGTAATCTATTTTATCGTGAAAAGTAAGAAGTAGGAGTCTAAATTAAATAGAATTTTACCAGGTTTGGCATGTTAAGCATATCTCTTCCAACTTTGTGATTCCTCTTGGTCTTATGTGTTACACCGCATACTTTGTACGTCGTTGTTATCGTAAGTTATCTAACGTAATCTCAGAGAGGGTGAAATCTCTCTACATTGGTTAAGGTGAATGAGACTTGGAAAGACATATAATGTCCCATATTTCTTCTCTTTTTTTTTTGGTTCAAAATATGTACGCCTAAGTTGAGGTTGAAGAATTCACTTAAATGTAAGAAATGAGATTTTGGGCAAATAAAAAATTAAGCTGATTGCTTACCCGTCCTACTTTCTTGAGTTGCTTTCTTACACGTCCTACTAGCTTGAGTTATTTACCACATGTCGTGATTATTAAAATGGGATGAGACACGTATAAAGAAAGATGGATTAATAAGTTACACCTACTAATTAATCAAGTAGGTGACAAGTAGTTGCATCACCTACTTGCTTAAAAGGAAAGGTCCAGATTTGTGGAGAATAAACAAAGGCAAAAAGGGGCCTTATAAGGCCAAAAAATTGATTTACTTCATTCATTCCAACCCTCACTTCTCTCTCCTTCTCCATTTTGACCAAAACCTACTCCAAGGTTCTCTCCAACATATCCCTAAGGTTCTTAAGATAACTCAAGGCTAAACCACCCAAATCTTTCATAATAAGTCTTGCAAAACTAGTGGAAAGACTTCTATGGATTTGTTAATGTGTTGCTGATTCTTCCAAGCCTAAGGAGGATTGTTCTTGGAGTTATTATTTCTCTATGAGGTAAGTAATCTTCTCATCTTCATGTGTTTGAGCTTATTAGTGTATTAACTAGGTTGTGGAAGTAAGAGTTGATGAAGAAGTGATCTGAAAATTAGTTTTGAGTTACTGAACTTGTGGGACTGTTATAAGGTCATTTTTATTGTATGTTGTGGCTGAAAATCAGTAGGTATAACCTGAATATTTTACGGTTGTCATTATTGAAGTATATTTAAGTTCTAGCTAAGTTGTATGGATGGAAAAATGCAAATTAGCACTTGGTTGTTGTGTGAGATGGTGTGGACTATTTTCGTGATGTATTGTAATGGATATAAGGTTGGGATATGGATCCATACAACTTATCTAGAACATAATCTGAGGTGCAACGACCCTGCGTTACTCTGATAGACTCGAGTGTCTTAGTATCATTCTTGCATTAAATACATGTATATACCATGACCTTACAGGCGTTATATATGATATATGATATGTATATGGGGTAAGGGAAAGGTTATGGCATTATATACGTACCACCACCTGATCAGCTGGTATATGATGATGATTATGCCCATAGAGGCCGATATGATATGATGGGATGCCCACAGAGGCTTGATGGCATTATATACGCATATATATATATATATATATGACCTGGCGTTATATACACACATATATGATACTTATGCATAATATAGCCCTCAAAGGCATTCTGTGCAGTTGATTCTCTCTTGTCTCATGTTACTCAGGTCTCTATTGTGCTATGTTTATGTTTTACATACTCGGTACATTATTCGTACTGACGCCCCTTTTTCCTGGGGGACGCTGGGTTTCATGCTGCAGGTTCAGGTATACAGGGCAATGGACCGCACCAGTAGGTTTCCTATTCAGCTCATATTGGACCACTTTACTTGTTCCAGAGTTGCAGTCTAAGTGTTGGTACGGTAATTTTGATATGCATATAGGTATGGCAGGGTCCTGTCCTGACCTTATGATGTCACGTACTCTACTAGAGGCTTATAGACAGTTATGATGTAGTCAGATGTTATGTGGCCTCATCGGCCTACGTCTTTATTGTATAGTCATCTATGATAGCCTTGTCGGCTTTTACGGTCATGTCCAGCATCTATGTATGTACATCTATGCTTTGTCGGTCTTGCACCTTTTCAACTTATTATTTCTATGAGTCAACAGGTTACCTAGTGACGGCCCTTGTGGCCCATACTTATTTACGGTTATGTGGTTAATGTATGTCTAGTGGTGCTCGGTAAGTAAGGTCTGGGTGCCCGTCATGGCCCTCCGATTTGGGTCGTGACAATCTTTGTATCAGAGCAGGTTTGTCCTAGGGAGTTTGCAAGACATGCCTAGTAGAGTCTTGTTTATGGATGTGTTGTGCACCACACTTATAAATAAGAGTTTACGAGGCATTTAGGATAATTACCTCTCCTTCTTGTTCTAGATCGTGCATTAGAGCTGAGTTATAAGCATTTCACTCCTAATCTATCTCATGTTTATGATTTCAGCAATGCCTACAGCAAAGAAGAAGTCCCAGAGTAAGAGGACGTTGAATATGACTGCAGACGAGGGTACCAGCCGAGTGCCACCCACTAGTGAGGGTCAGAGTGAGGCCCATAGTGTGACTCCTCCATATGATTCCCCGACTCCAGTACCTCCAGAGGAGCTTAGTGGGGCTGCAGTACCCCAGTTCCTCCACCTGATACTCCAGATGTGGATCTTGATATGCGAAGTGTTGTACAGTTATTGACTCAATTGGTGGCCGCCCAGGGCTAATGTCAGACTACCTGTCCTTCTGATAGCGTAGTTAGTGCGAGAGCTCGGGATTTCATCAACATGGACCCTCCGGTATTCACGGGATCAGACCTAAATGAGGACCCATAGAATTTTCTAGATCAGATGCAGCGTACCTTGCGGGTAATGGATGCCACTGATAATGAGTCGGTAAAGTTTGCTTATTATAGATTGCGGGATGTCGCGATGACCTGGTATGAGACATGGGAGCATTCTAGGGGACCTCATGCCCCACTAGTAGGATGAAGAGAGATTTTAGAGGCATTCTTACAATATTTTCTGCCGATCGAGCTCTGATGGACTAGGCATGAAAGATTTTACATCTTTAGCAGAGTAATATGAGTATTCGGGAATATAGCTTGTAGTTTAATTCGTTGGCCAAATATGCTTCTATGATCATAGCTGAGATGAGCGACCGGGTAAGGTCATCAGACGTCAGCGGTAAAGCAGAGGTAGAGATGGAGAAACTAGCGTTAGTGGTGGCCAGAACCGCATTTATGCATTTATGGGTCGACATGATCATAAGTCTTCACATGATGTTATTACATGTATATTATCAGTCTGTTCATATAATGTATATGCGTTGTTAGATCCAGGCTCCAATCTATCATATATCACCCCTTTCATTGCCTGTAGGTTTGGTGTTGAGCCTGAGTTTATAAGAGAGCCATTTGCGGTATCTACACTAGTTGGTGAGTCGGTAGTTGCTAGACGGGTCTATTGGAATTGTGTAGTGTTAGTTTGTAACCATCAGACCCTAGCAGATCTGGTAGAGTTAGAAATGGTTGATATTGATATTATTATGGGCATGGATTGGCTGGCATCGTGATGCGCTAATATTGATTACCGAACAAAGATTGTTAGACTTCAATTTCCAGGAGAGCCAGTCCTTGAATGGAAGGGTAATACAGTGACGCCAAAGGGTAGGTTTATTTCATACCTTAAGACAAAAAAATGATTTTCCGAGGTTGTATATACCATCTTGTTCGGGCTAGTGATGCCGATGCTGAACCACCTACTCTTTAATCAATTCTGATGGTTAATGAGTTTCTTGATGTATTTCTAGACGAACTTCCAGGCCTTCCTCCCGAAAGGGCGATTGAGTTTGGTATAGATGTGTTGTCAGACACTCAATCGATATCTATCCCTCCTTATAGAATGGCTCCAACTGAATTGAAATAGTTAAAGGAGTAATTAAAGGATCTTCTTGAGAAAGGCTTCATTAGGCCTAACATGTCCCCTTAGGGTGTGCCGCTATTGTTGTACGAAAGAAAGATGGCTCATTACAAATGTGTATTGACTATCGGCAGCTGAATAAAGTCACTATTAAGAACAAGTACCCTTTTCCCAAAATTGTTGACTTGTTTGATCAGTTACAGGGTGTAAAATATTTCTCAAAGATACCTAAGGTTAGGTACCACCAGCTAAGGGTCAAGGAGAAGGACATTTCGAAAATGGCTTTCAGAACAACATATAGGCACTTCGAGTTCTTAGTAATGTCATTCAGGGTCACAAACGCGCCAGTAGTATTTATTGATCTAATGAACAACATGTTTGGCCCATTTCTGGATGTATTTGTGATAGTATTTTTAGATGATATTCTGGTTTATTCTCACTCTGAGGTGGAGCATGTGGATCACTTGCGATGCTCCGGGATCGTAAGTTGTATGCTAAGCTCTCCAAGTGTGAGTTTTGGTTGAACTCAGTGGCTTTCCTTGGTCATATAGTGTCAGATGAAGGTATAAGAGTTGACACTCAGTGATGGATATAAGGAGCGGGTTGGATAGGTAAGTGAATTGGGTATGGAGGACAATCGGGTTGACCTGAAAAGAGAGCAGAAAAATTATTGTATTTGGTTCTCGGTTTAGGCGGGTGGGAGATAAATGGGGACGATTTCAGGTGGTATGGCCCTCTTATTCAACTTCATCTCTGCATCTCTATCATTCTAAAGCTGACGCTTAAGATCCTCAACACTTTGCGTATAGGCCTATATATTGGAAATATCCATATCCCTATTCAGGGAGGCTATCGTACACTCGCCAATCAAATGCAGATCCAACCTTGATACAAATTAATGAACTCAAGCCCTCATCATATCGACGATATTCGAGGCATATCTAGCCAGAGAATCAAACTGCAAACTGTAATCCCGAACGCTCTTTCCCCTCTACTTGAGGTTTAAGAAGCGCTCTACCATGTCCTCTCGTACCTCTAATGGAAAATAATGATCAAACCATAAACTTTTTCCATACCGCAGGAGGTACATCTGGCCTCGGGGCCTCTCCCAAGACTCGCACCATAAAATAGCCATATCTCGCAATCTAAAAGAGGACATCACAACTGTCTCTGTATACGAAACATGTATAACCCTCAATACCTTCTACATCTGATTAATAAAGTCATGTGGGTCTACACCCGAATTAGTACCGGTAAACACTCGGGGGCTCAATGTAAGGAACTCTCTACACCATCAAAAGACCCAACACCTATGGAACCCCATATCTACCACTATTTTGAAGCGACTATCTATGCCAATAACTACATAGCACTTGCCACACCATGCTCTGAAGACTCGAGCGGGGGAACTAGAGGAACCAAATTCTATGGAACTGGAGGTACTATGTCCTGATGAGCTAGAGGTATTGCAGCTCCTCTAGTCTCCTCTTGTGGGGGGTGGAACCGGTGATACGTGGGATTGCAACTCTCCCTAGGCTTTAACTTTATCAATTTGTCTAAGCGGGGCATTACTATTACCTTAACCCCTATCAACACTAACTCGATGACTAACAGTAGCTCTCGTGTTAACTGACATGACTAAAAAAGAGATAGAGCGCCAATTAGACGCAATATCATATGACTCAGCTCTATAGCCCGATCTATGATGTGAAAGAACAGTAACAATACCTAGATGGCCGACAACCTCTTATTTATAAGTGTGATGCACAACACACCCATAAACAAGACTCTATTAGACATGGCTCACATACTCCCTAGAACTAACCTGCTCTAATACCAAGTTTGTCATACCCCAAACTAGGGGGTGTAGTTGGAACCAAGTGCCGTACCGGCCTGAGCGTACCACTCTGATGACCAGGCTCCTGTACGAGAAAAACTTCTAGATGACAAGGCTTTACTAGTGTATAACACAAATACCAATACTATGTTAGGGCCGACAAGGCCACACTCTGTAAGATAAGTTTTGATAGAACCTCTGAGGGTGAACAAATAGGGATCAACCCAACATATGTACATAAACAAGACAAATAAGGTCACAACATGCTTAAAAAAACAACCTAGCCGATAAGGCTATACATCACCACTATACATAGATGAGTTTGTGAGCTTCTACAAATACTTGTACTTTTATATGGTCGAGACAGGGCATGGCCTACCATATACATATCTACACAAAACATACTCAACTCTAGACCAGGAAGCTCTGGGAAAGACGAAGCTTACTCACTGATGGCTGAACTTGACAACTCTTACTGAGGTGGTCTATCAGAGCCCCTATCAGAACTTGTGACGTAAACACACAGCGCTCTCCAAAAAGGGACGTCAGTACAAAAGAAATATATCGGTATGTAAATATAGAATAATAATATAAAAATGTAAACTGTGAAGAAAGACATAAAAGCAATATGATACTCTCATAACCTGCATGCCTTGTTGGGCGAATAATGAAACTTTGAAATTGTACTGAACTGTTGGTATAACAGTTTTGTTGTATAAACTACCCTCATCTTATAGCATGAGGTATAATAAGTCACTTCCCTCAGGTGATGCGCTGAGGTGTATATATGGACGCATATATAAGTGCCTACATGATCGACTATAGCACGTCGCAGTGTGTATAATGTACATATACAACTTTGCACCGACTGATTGCAATAGTGGTGTGAATAATATATATGTATCTGTATAAAATTTCCTACCGGCATAGGTTATGATATGTGGATGATGTACTGTGATAACAATGGCACTTGTGGCCTCTTTGAAACTCACAACTCTTTGACTTTACTTTGGAACGACTCTTGGTCGACCCGACGATTACCTCTTTGGAACACTCCCCTTTCGAAGTCTTAGGATATTATGGACAAGCAACCAACCAACAATGACTATGAGTACAACAATAACAAGAAACAACTCCCGATAAAGGATAACGATATATGAATAGAATGAAGCTTTCGACGTTTCTTTTAAAAATGATACACTTTGGAATTCATACTTTTGAAAGAAGGGGATAACCTTACATACCCGCATCACTGTTAACAATGTCTCACAAACCCCCGGATGCTTTAAAAGTGAATATCTACACAATATAGAGGTTTTAGATTATGATAGAATCGACAACTAAGAATCAATTTGCTAGTACAATTCAACGAGCATCTAGAGTGCATGCTCTTCTAGATACCATATTCATGACTACCATCCATGTTATCTATTCCTATTTAACACCACACCAATAACACCAACAACAACCACAACACCAATAACCATAACAACAACAAAATCATAACAATATTAACAACTATAAGATCATTATACATAGTCCATAACTTTAATTACTCATATCACCACCAACAACAAAAACCATAAATACCACCACCACAACAAAAAGATATACTCCATGATTTCTAGCACCATGTCTTTCAACTACAAGTCATGATCACATCAAAGTTACTCAAGCATTATCCAAGATTCATAGAAACTCTTTCATAGAGTTATAACTCAACTATCACAAGTTTCTTTTATCCATAATTCTCAACAAGGATATGAGAAATATAAGATTATCAAGAACATCAATAACTCATATTAACTCAGCCAATAAAGCTTGCACCATGAACGTCTTTCCAACCACCAAGAGGATTCTTCACTCCTGATTACTCATAAGAAGCTTTCCAAGCTTTGTAGTGATTATATATAGATGATTTTCCTTTGAATTGGTGTGGGATGTCTCCTTGATGACTTAAGAACCTTAAGGAGGTCTTTGAGAGTGTTTGGGAAATGTTTGGGTCAAAGTGGAAGTGAAATGAAAAAGCCACCGTTTATAGGCTTTATATATAACCTCCACCACCTCTGATGTGCGTCTAGTTCTGCATCGGAAACCCCTTCTGCTGGTGTAGAACCCAACGTATATTGGGCAGTGGGGGTGAGGAAAATGAGGGTCTGATCCGTGAAGTGGATCGGCTTTCGTGGGGCAGAATGTTTAACGTGTCGCCTAGTTTTCATCAAACTTTACAGAGATGTAACATCCTTCCCCCCTTAAAAACATCATTCCTCGAATGTTGAGGAATGTAACTGAGAGTCTTTAACTCTTGAATTTCAATAGAATTTTGGCAGAGCCAAGAATTTCGCTAATTCGATTTTGCTAGTCCTTGGGAGCAGCGTAGCGATGGATAATTCAGAATTTCCTCTATAAATTGGACTATCCCAAAACCTTCCAAGCAACCAGAATCAACACAAGCTCCACACAGGCCTATATACTGTATCATTGGCCTCACACGACCATCACTATATCAATAATTTAAGAGTTAGCTATAACTCACCTTATGTATCTCCATCTCAAGTCTGGACTACTCCGATTCTTCTCTGGTTGTTGTGATCGCCTGAGTAAGGTATATATATATAATACAAAGTAAGTCTACTATATCGTGTAAGTAGGAAAAACATATTATACGACATCGATATGAACCTATTGTTTGGAAGAGATAAGGATACATAGATTTCATATCCTCTTCAGCTTCTCAAGTCATCTCTTCTATATTGTTATTCCTCCATAGCACTTTAATAGAAGCGACTTCCTTAGTTCTCAGCTTCCGAACTTGGCGATCTAGAATGGCTACATACTCTCTTCATAAGATAAATCCTCAGTGATTTGCACATCCTCCATAGAAGTAATACGGGAGAGGTCTCCTATGCACTTACGCAACATCGATACATGAAATACTGAGTCAACTTTTTCAATTTCCAAGGGTAGTTAAAGCTCATAATCCACTCGGTCTATCCTATGAATGATTTTATATGGCCCGACATATCTGGGACCGAGTTTCCCTTTCTTGCCTAATTCCATAACACCTTTCATTGGTGAAACCTTTAGGAATACCCAATCATCAACCATTAATTCCAAATCATGATATCGGACATCCGAATAGGTATTATGTCGACTTTGGGCAGTCAATAAGATCTCTTGGATTAGCTTTACTTTTTCCATTGCTTGTTGGACCAAGTTCGGTCAACAAAGAGTTCAAACCACTAAGGTCATACTTCCCAGATGAGGAAGTAATGACAATAGAGAGAGACACGGTTGACACCTACTCAAGATGGAAAATGTTCTTCGATGGCGTAGTCAACTACAAGGGTTCAAGAATTAGAGAAGTTCTACAATGGTTCATGAATTAGAGCAGTTCTAGTCTTAGAAATGTGACAACACCCGATGGAAGCAAAGCTTAATTTCCAATGTACCAACAATATGGCAGAGTATGAAGCCTGCATTCTAGGTCTTCGCATGACCCTCGACATGGATATCCAAGAGTTATTGGTGATAGGAGACTCAGATTTATTAATTCACCAAGTTAAAAGAGAATGGGCTGCTAAGAACGAAAAGATCTTGCCATATGTGAACCTCGCACAAAGGTTATGTTAAAGGTTCAGAAAGATCGACTAACGAATCACGCTGAGAGCTCAGAATAAATTCATCGATGCTCATGCAACCATAGCATCTATGATACAACATCCTAAAAGCAGTCACAATGATCCGCTAGAGATCAGTATCAAGGAATAACATGCTTATTGTTTCCACGTGAAAGAAAAACTAGATGGGGGTACACCAACATAAGCACATATCTGGAGAAGGGAGAATATCTCAAAAACATCATGTGCAACCAAAAGAAAACCATCGGGAGAATGTCTAATGGTTTCTTCTTGAACAAACAAGTACTCTATAGGAGGATGCCTGACCTAGGGCTACTCAGATGTGTCAATGCCGTAGAGGTCACATAATTGTTAGAAGAAGTACATGCCGAGACTTGTGGTGCACATATGAACGGGTTTGTCATAGACAAAAGATCTTGAGGGCATGTTATTATTGGATGACCATGGAAACCAACTGCAACATATTCATGCAAAGATTCTATCAGTGTCAAATTTACGGAGATTTAATTAGACATCTTAGAATCGATCATAACTGACAACGGATAAAATATGAACAATCATCTGATGAAGGACATTTGTGAACAATTCCCATAACTCATCAAAATTCTACCACTTGTAGGCCACAAATGAATGGTGTTGTAGAGGTAGCCAATAAGAACATCAAGAGGTACTGAGAAAAATGACAGACAAATATAAGTGTTAGAATGAATAGTTTCCCTATGCATTATTGGGATACCGAACAACAACTCAGACCTCAACAAGAGAAACTCTATATTTGCTTGTCTAACGCACTGAAGCAGTAATACCAGTCGAGCTAGAGATATCATCACTCAGAATTATACAAGAAGTAGATATGGACAACGTAGAGTGGGTCTGAAAGATTTATGAGAAACTGGCTCTGATTGACGACAAAAGAATGGTCATTGTATGTCATAGTCAGCTATACCAACAGAGAATGGTACGCGCATTTAACAAATGGGTCAGAGCTCGAATCATTCAGCTAGGACAACTAGTACTCAAACACGTGTTTCTATACTAAGAAGAGTACAAAAGGAAGTTCGCACCCAATTGGCAAGACCTACATGGTTCCCAAAGTATTATCACAAGGAGTTATACTCCTCGCAGAGATGGACAGACAAGAGTGGCCAAAGTAATCAACTTAGATGCAATCAAGAGATACTATGCGTGAAGGCACTCTCTTTCAATTTGTAATAGTATTTATTTTACTTGAAATCACTAAACAAGACCTATTTCTTATGGAAGAGATACGTAGAAAAATCCTCCTTGGATTTGGTCTTTTTCTTTTGTAATAGAAAAACTGAATGGCGTTTCCTTGTAACATGAACTACGCGATCACCTGATTTCTTGAGGTGGGTTACGTACGCAGTCCAAGTATGAGTCGGTCAGATTATTATAACAATCAACCATTTTATTTTGAACTACGTTCGACCTGATTCCTCCTACGACAGGATACGTAGCTTCTCTATGAGCTCGGTCGCACCAAACAAAAAACCAAAGAAATCCGTAGGAAGCCTCTGAGACATGAAGATTCAATATGACCTCACAGAGTACCTAGGCCCCCAAACTTGCAACTAGGGTAGAAGTTTTGTGAAGATCTAAAAAATTCCACAGACAAATCTAGCAAAAAAAGTCAACCGATCATAAACTTTCAATTGGGTAAATTTTTTGAGAATATTTCAAAAATCCCACCAACAAATCCAGTATAAGAGTCACCCGATCTTAAACTTTCAACTGGGGAAGAATTTTTAAAATGGTCTCAAAAATTCCTTCACAATAATGCAGCACGAGAGATCGCTACAAGACAACTTTCAACTGGGGAATTTTTTTTTAGGGGGTCTCAAAAATTTCACCACGATAAGCTAGGAACATATTCCAGAGCTCCAAGGACGGTCAAAGAACCTCGCTCGAAGCGTATATGTCATGATAATGAGATAATATTTTTTAATAAACAAAACATGCTTTCATTCAAAGATTGTTTAAAATTATGATCAACATTTTCAAAACAAATAAAAATATAAAATAATACTTTTTCGTATCATAAGTTAAAATTCATCTATCATAATACCGAGCGCAAGAGGGTCGGTGCCAGAAAGTAGAGGAACGACATAGCAGGAGTCGCCGACATGGGTTGACCCTATAAAAAACTAATAATTTTTCTGTGATTGCAGGTTTCCAAAACGCCATCAAAAGGACGGAGGTTTATTTCACTAACTTGTTTCTTCATGATGAAGCAGGTATAGCAATGAAGAAACTCCGACACCGAAAGATGATGAAAGACATGCATGAAGTCCATAAGAGGGGAAAAGCACATGAGGGTGGCACAATTCGGTAATGAGAGCCATGAAAAGAGAAAAGTGCCATAATGGCGACACGATCCTACCATGAGAGCCACAAATAGAGCAAAGCACCACAAGGGCGATATAATCCATCCATGAGAGCCATAAAAAGGATAAAGCATGACAAGGGCGGTACGATTCAGCTACGAGGGCCATAAAAAGATCAAAGAACCATAAGGGTGGTATAATCCGGCCATGAGAGACGTAAAAGGTCAAAAGAAAGATAATTTGGCCATTAGAGCCATACAATGACCAAACGACCATCTGACTAGGATGGTCACAACCGATGAGAGAATGATGATATAGGTGAGAGGGACATTCATACAAACTACAAGCCGAGAGGGTCATTCATACAAATATTGTCGAGAGGGTCATTTAAACAATACTATCGAGAGGGTCATTCATACAAACACTATCAAGAGGACCATTCATATAAACACTGCTGAAAGGGTCATTCATGCAAACATGCCGAGAGGGTCATCTATACAAACATTGCCGAGAGGGTCATTCATACAAACACTACAGAGAGAGCCATCAATTCAAACTATATGCCAAGAGGATCATTCATAAGAACACTGCCTAGAGGGTCATTCATACAAAATGCATGCCGATAGGGCCATTTATTTAAACAAGCATGCTAAGAGGGCCAATATTCATATTACACATTCATGCGAGCCAGATGGTGTTGGAGAAGGCATCATCTCAAACAACTGCATTCAGAAATCATAATGAGCCAGACAATGTTGGAGAAGGCATTCGCTCAAGTAACCAGAAAGTCATATGAGCCAGACTGTGTCGAAAGAGGCATCCACTTAAACAAAATCAACAAGACAAAATTATATGAGCCAGACAGTGTCAGAGGAGGAATCCGCTAAAAAACCGTCAACCAAGAAAGTCATACGAGCCAAACAGTGTCGGAAAAATAGAACAATCAAATATATCAATATCCCAACAAATGAAAATAGGTCAGAAGCTACAGGAGAAGGAAAGCAGGCAGACCAGATCTAGGTGCATACGGAGCAAACGTGGAACTTTTTCTTGGGCAGCGGTCAAAACAGTATGCCAATGAGAGTTAAGCTCTCTGTACTTGGGCTTGAAGACCATTCCACACCATACATAATCACAAATAATAAGGAAAGTTTTTATCTTTTAAAAAATCTGCAACCTGTCGGACATATACCGGGAAACAATTTCAAAATTATCAAAGGCACTCCCGCATAAGGGACACCCTTTTCCACATATCGAGTTGAACTACAAGTGACATAATTCTCCAAAACTGGAGATATGTAGGCGAACTCAATGTCTGGGGATTGGTTACATTCCAATGAAATTGTTCCGAGAGCTTTTAGTTCTGAAATGCTCTTTGTTTTATTGCTTTTTAGAAGTCTAATTGAGTTGAACTACATGTGGCCTTAATTCTCATACAACCTACGATATGTAGGAAACCCAGAGACCAGGTTCCAACTATAATTTTCAAAATAATTGCACAAAAATGTGAAGTATTTTTCAATTGGTCGACTAAATACTAGGTCTGTCAAATTTTGCTGCTCAGGGATGGTCCCACTATCTCCAAACAACGAAGGAGAAGTTGTTGACACCTAATTTTTATCCTCTAATATTTTTTCTTAATTATTCAAAGTTCACGAGCCACAAATGGAGTAAAATATACTTTTCATGAGATAAAAATGATTTTTATAAAATTATTTTGGAAGTATTTTGTCATTTCAATTGATAAATTACCATCCAATACACTTATCATATATCATATCTTATTTTCACATTATTCTGATTATCAATTGCAATTTTCAAAATTAAAGTAAAGATAATCGTGCAAATAATTTCTTAAATTCTCAACTTAAAAAATGATCAATATTTTATTCCATCAAAATTGAGAAATTTATCTAGTGAAATAAATTATTAAGTTACATCTCAATTTTGAAATCATTTTATTTTAAATCAAAAGGTTTTGCATGACTTAAGGATTTTTACCTCCGATTAATGTCAAACTTAGGCTCAATTTGAAGCTTATGACTTAATTCAGTTATAATAGAAATTATTTTGGTCATTAGTTAATTTAAAAAATAGCCAAATTTGCAAAATGCAGTACATTTATTTAAATTAAAATCAGCATTTGGGCTCGTTTTAATAGTATTAAGTATGGCCACTACACAAGGTATTTGCTTTTCCTTGCTAAAATTATGTTATTTTCATGTGTTGTTATTAAATTATGTGAATCATAGTATGTTAAAACCTGTTTGATTAGTGTTACGCTTTTTAAAATCTAAAAGTTACTTTAGGAGCATTCAAATGGTTTAGCAACATGATTATTGAACTTTGAGGGTCCTAATTTATGTGATAAAAGAGTTGTATTGATTAATTTCAAGTCAAGAATACTAAAATACGATACTGTTTATCGTATCAAACTGTTTTGATTAAGAAAGCATGATTTTATTTAGCCTCAAATAAGTGTTATTTCTTTAAGAAGACTTGTCTTAGTATATATGTGTGGAATTGACTACATTTGATATGATGTGTGCTAGATAAACCAAGAACAAAAATCACGCTCACCCATTTTCTATCCAAATAGGCCATTTAGGATTGATACAGTATAAATCTGACCTTTAAAATGAATTTAGGAATAATATTTAGGCTCCAAGATAGTTGAAATGATTTATTGAAACCTAAGTGTCAAACTATCAACTTCTAAAAGGCTCCTTTAGGGTCTGCTGGACTAGTTTAAGTTAAAATCTGGTTTGAGATGGTAGTTTTTGACATGAGTCTTTGGGATAACAAGTTATTTGAACCTGTGAAACTTATTTGTTTGGTCTAGTCTAGTATGTGCAAATGCGTGAAAAATAATGGGACTGTTTATGAACTCATGAATGTCTTTAAGGGTTTTCATGAACTTGTTTTAAGCTTGCGTTTTGCTAATCTATGGGTACATTGGGGTTTGGGTTTGGTATCTGTTGTAACATGGTCCAATTGTGTATTTGATTATGTGTTGTTGTTTCTCATTATTGATTGAATCTAGCTCTATTAGGGCCTAGTTGAGCATTTGCTAAGCTAAACTTTAAAATAATAACAACATGTTTGATGTGTGTGTGACTTGTAGGTGTCTTTTTTAGAACCCTTCTCCTATCATGAATAGAATGGCCCTCTTTATGCCTTAATGTGATCTTTCCTTGTTTATATGCTCTATTCTTTAGCCATACTGCCTGTTTTAGTCTCAAATGCTATGTGTAACCATGTCTATTTACATCATTCTAGTTTTAAATGACATGTTAGGCCTCTAAGAGTCTTGAGATAATGCCTCGGCATCTTGATTAAGTGTTTATTTGATCATGCTTGTGTATCCCTGCTATCACTACATGTTTAAAATATTCAAAACCACCTAGTTCAAGTGCCTCTCTAGATAGAAAATTGGGAATTTTTGAATTGCTATGCCAACTGTTGTGTTATGTTGCTTTGTTTGAGGAGAAAAACTAGTTTAAACAATGCATGCTAAACATAGGAAGTTATTCATAGAAGCTCAACATAATTGCTTATGTGTTGACCGTGTCCAACTCCTATTTCCAGTTTGATTTTACAATCATGTTTGCCTATCACCTAGGGTCCGTATGATTGAAAGGAATAATGTCTAAGGATCTAAAAATGGTATATTATTGACTATGGTGTCATGTTATGAATTGTGTGTATGTTTTGTATATTCATGCCATGGCTATTAACTTGAAGTTTGGATCATTTAGTCTGGATATATGTTCAGGTAAAAAGATCCATAATTTGTAGTACCATGTTTAACATTACGCCATATGCCTTATTTGGGAAATGATTAAGAGTTGCTCTATTCTAGTGGTTCGTTATTCACTTTATGCTATATATGAACAAATTGTGTTAATATTGACTGAGACTCCTAGATTAGGTGAAAACAACCATGAGATTTCATGTTCGAAGTGTTATATGCTAATCATGAATTGAGTGGAGAGTCATGACAGTCTGCTAAAACTACCAAAGGGACTAGATGTGTCTTTAAGTTAGATCACAAAAAATCTACGTGTTTTTTGGTTTAGAGTCAGTCAGATAAGAACTTGTAGGTAAAATGAGTTTGTTTTCTCTACATGATGCCTTGTATGCCCACTGGAGTTTTTGTATGCCTAAACACATCTTATCTCATGCTTTGAGCCACATGTTTAGGATAGTATCAACTCACAGACCTGCATTACTTCTACTTGTATTTACTGAGAACTTATTTAAATAGCTTGTGTATGTCATGACTCAAGTTCAAAGATATCTAAGAGCTTAAGTAGTTATTGTATGCATTAGATAAATCCATTTAATGTATCATTTCTTGCTAGGACTACATCACTAGGTTGTACACTTAGCCAAAAAAAATGAGATTCTGAGCCTGTCTTCTGTTGTCTTGTATGGATTGGGATATTTTTAAACTGGCATATATCTATATCAACCTTATGTTAGCTAAAATGACATGTTCACTTGATACCTGTATTAGATATCTAACATGCATCTGCTTAATTGAGAATGTGCTACATTGCACCTGTTTGGCCCCAAAAAAATGTGAAATAAGGAAATGCATGCTTGTCCACTATGTATGAACTTCAAATCATCTCCTTGTTCTACTTTCATGTGGTGATTAGGAACAAATGAGATGTCAACCTGGTCACAATTTGTTTAAGAAGAGTTCCATGTTCAAGCTTTGTCATCTGTTGTTAACTTTGGGTTCTTATTTAACATTGCTGGTACTTGGTGTGTCTATCGATTTGAACTGCAATAGGCTCTATCTTCACTGTTTGAACTTAATAAATATGATATGAAGTTTGTGACTTGATACACTAGCCTAATAGTTTTTGTAGATCCATATGAATAATTCATTTGTTCTAGTTATCATGTCTGAACATTAAGATGCTTGATTGTATTGTGTTGACTAAGTATTATGAATCATGTGTGTTGTGTACTATGTATATCTCTTTCTGTATTCCTTCTTCTTTATCTCCTTGTGTGTTGCTTATGATATGCGCTGATATACACCATGAAATACAAACTATATATCATACATGCTCAGTATATATGGTATACAAATCAGGTATATCTTTTTTTTTTAATTTAATTTTCCCCCCAGTTTAGGCTTTTTATTTATAAAGAAAATAATGCAAATAGTCCAAAAAACCAGGCCCAAAAACACCAGCCCAAAATAGGCCTGGTCGAGAAACAAAACAAAATTAAAACAAAAAGAAAAAAACTAAATAGGAAACTAGAGTTTTTCGGTTCATTTGGGATTTGTTTCCCTAGTTGCTTCTCTCTTATCGCTCTTCGATCTCTCTAGCAACAATGGCATAAAAGTGATGATTTGTTGTTGTATTAACCTTAGACTTCTGATTTACACCATCCAATTTCTCTATTCTCCTCTGCTCGAGCTTCAGGTAATGTTGAAATGGTCTTTTTCTTCAAAACTTGCTTGTTTTTCATATTCTTGCTGTTGAATCCTCTTCTTTTACCTTGCATGTGTTCATTAGCATCTTCTTTCGCCTTGTCTGTGTCCATGGAGATATTGGTGTTCTTAAGATCAAAGCTCAACGGTGTGTCTTAAGCATCAACAACTACGAGGTACTTTTCTTTCCACAATATGTCGTATTTCTCACTATCTGCATCTCTACTCAATTTTATGTGTGTGTCTCTGTCAGTATGTGCTTTAATCTCTAGCTGCTGCTTTGTGCCTCATTTATTGTTATGACAAATGATGTTGTAATTAATAGAACATGTACCTGTGTTTCTGTAAAACCCTTATTCATTTCCAATGTTGCACTCGGATCCTAAGATATGGTATTTGACTTTTATCACTGTTTAAGATTCTTCTCAAGTTAAATTCCAAGTCTTAGAAATAATGACATTGAAAGGAACCCTTATCCAATACTTGATTTGCCAAACCATCTGCAAGTTTGTTACCTTCTCTAAGGATATGTGTGAAAACTACCTCCATATCTTCTAAAAGAACCTTTGGCTCTTCAGCCCAAATAACAATGTTCCATGGTGGTTTCCATCCATCTGCTATGATCTTCTGCACCATTCTATGAATTTTTTTGAATTATGACCTTGTTTAGACCCTTTTCATTGCAATATCTTAAGGCTGCATTGATTGTTGTCATTTCTGCTTCTGTGTTAGTTGCATTCCCCATTTATTCAACCTTAGCATAGATCAAATCTCCATCTTCATCTCTCACACAAAAACCATAAACAATTCTTCCTAGGTTCCCTATTGAAGTACCATCTGTATTGCATAGATACCAATCGGTATGAGGTAGATTTTATAGTACCTTAGTAAGCTTGAATTTAGCTCTTCCACTCTCCATCATATGTATCAACTCACTCCACTTATTTGGTATTCTGCCTATAGAGGGATTCCTCACATGTACAAGTATTTGTATAGTTGAGAAAACTTGATATATCACTCTATTCCCTGATCTTTTTTCTCCATGTTTGATGAAATTTCTTGTCTTCCTTAATTCCTACAGTATAATGACAGGTACTGCAATGTATATTTGTTTCAATCTCCCTAGTAATAGGTTCCTGCCATCATTTCACTATCAGTTGTTGAACTTGTAGCCTCTCTATATTGATACTTGCACATGAACAAAAATAGGAACAAGTCCTGTTAGCTATAAAAGAATTGATGAACAAATGCTGGATTGTCTCCTCTTGTGGATTTGAACAACATCAGCATTTGGACACTATATTGTAACTCATCCTCCTTAGAACATCATCTAGTGGCAACTTGTATTTTCAGCACCTCCACAAGTAGAATGATATCTTGAAAGGAAATCCACACTTACATACATTTATATTTGTCCATAGAACATCATCTAGTGGCACTATTCTACTTGAAATATCCTTCAATTATGGAAGAAATATGATTTTATGGCATGTACATTCCTATTTCATTACTAGGAGCAGTAATAGTACTTGTTATATGGTTCACAACCTCTGCTGGTAGTAACTCTATCAATTTATCTCTATTTCATCTTCATCCTCCACCACCTCATTCATATTTTGTACTATTGCATCCCATCTGTCTTCTGCACTTGAAAAAATATAGAGCTCCCATTCCAGTCCAACTATCAAACTAAAACTGGGAATTTCCCATTCTGGTTTTCCACCAAATCTGATGTTCTATCAATTCCCTTCCCTGAATCATTTTCTTCCATGTTAGTGATCCATATTTTCAAGGGACAGTCACAACATTTTCTTTCTTACAATAATTGTTACTTAAGAAAGCACCCCCTAAATATGGTTTTGATCTAAAATTCCACCATAGTTTACAATACAAAGCCAATGAAATATCATGGAGTGATCTGAATCCAAGACCTCCTTCACTTATTGGTACACACATCTTGTGCCATGCTACCCAGTGTCTTCTCTTCCCCCAATTGTGTTGCTCCAAAAAAATTGAGCAAACATCTTGTGCATCTGTTTAATGATCCCATCTGGTGGAACTGCAGAAAGCAAGTACATAGGCATGCTTTGCAAGACATGTTTAATCAGAATTGCTCTTTCTCCAAAATATAACATATTTACTTTCCATGCTTGTAATCTATTCATAATCTTCATCAATATAGCATTCAAAAATTTCTTATTCCTCCTACTGTGATAAATAGGGCAACCCAAATATACAAATGGAAAATCCTTTCTAATTATACTACTCACTATCTCTACTGTTATGCTACTATCCCCTGGAACATTCTTATGCATATACACTGCACTTTTGTCTCTATTGATTTTCTATCCATAAGTTTTCTCATACTTCCCAAAGATCTCCATAACCAATAATAAATATTGCACATCTGCTGATGAAAATATAATTATATCATCAGCATATGCAAGATGATTTACCTTAGTACTATATTTAGGCATTCCAAAACCCTTAAATTGAGGCACCTCAAGCAAGTGATTTAGATTTCTGGAAAACACCTATGCAGCAAGTATGAACATAGTAGGTGATAGTAGATCAACCTGTTTCACATCCTTTGAAGACTGAAAAAACCATGTTGTTGGCCATTGAAAACCATATATATTAGTCTTTTTGAAAATCCCATCTTCCTCAATACTTTTGTCAAGAAAAGCCAAGATACCCTATCATATGCCTTTGCCATATCCAGTTTCAAGACCATATTAGCATCTTTAGTTCTCAATCTTATGTCTATAATGATTTCCTGAGTTAACATGACATTTTTTGTCACACCCCAACCTTTGGGGGAGGGGGTGGCACCTAGTGCCCGAAGGCCTGAGCGTACCACTATAGTACTCGAACCCTGAAATATGAAACTTGGGCCGACTAGGCCTCCAATTAACCATATATGATAAAACTGAAAGATAACTTGCACACAGAAGAGTTCCAACAGGATATATACATATGTACAAATAGCCAAGGCCGAAGAGGCCGCAATATGAGTATACTACTAATAAAAAGGGCCGATGAGGCCATGGCATACCAATATGTACTATAGATAAGTCTTCAAACTTCTAAGAGTCATATATACACATCAACAGGTCGGGACAGGGCCATGCCCTAAAACACTAGTAACATATGTAATAGTATCTAAAGACCCCTGTACTACACTTCCGATAGAAGGGAGTGCGATAATCATAGCTGAGCAGATCATCTACTGAGGAAGAGCGCTACTCTATCTATTAGTACCTGCGGGTATGAACACAGTGTCCTAGAGAAGGACATCAGTATGAAAGATATACTGAATATGTAAGGTAGGTAACATATGTAAACATGAGATATAACATGAGAGATATGGAGATAAGAGTCCACTTGAAACTTATAACAACTTCTGGGGGCCTACTCTGTCATAGTCAGAAACATATGTATGCATGTTTGTAAAAATCATGCCACTCTGTGGGACAAATCATATCATAATACATATATATTATACTCGGCCTTGATGAGGACTCGATTGTACCTGGCCCAATTGTGGGACTCGATAATATCAAAGTAATTGTAGCTGGGTGCACATCTACGTGATGTAACCATTGGACTATAGTATGGCTCAGTAAGAAAATAAGTACCTATACATAAGTGCTATGCAAGACAAACTCTAACAGATACCACAAGCAGAGCCGGAGTGACCTATCATCGTTATCATCTGACTATTGTTACTGGCGTTGCATTTAAGAATCTTGACATGAACATTTAGGACTTATACAACCCAAAAGATGCTATGGACAAGAAAGTACTTAAGAATTATTATCGATTTGTGAAATAAGACCTTTCGCTACTTGATTTCGCCAAGAGATTTCTATTCAAAGAAATGACATATCAAGTCATGCCAAGAAAGAAGGTTGCCATACATACCTTGTCCTTGAAGTTAAAATCGCCTTATAATTCCTCATAAACCTTCATTACCCTTTCGTAAAGTCGTACCTCTTCCACATACATCTATATCCATTAATGGCACGATGAAATGTGGAACTATGGGGTGTAACACCTCTTCCTCCTTAGGAACATTCATCCATGAAAGTGGAGGATATTCTTTAACTCTTGAGGGTTATAAGAAAATTTAAACAGGACTATCCAGAACCTGTTAAGCAGCCCAAATATATATCCAAGGCCACACAGGACAACATAACAATAAAGAAATATCAACTAGGCCTCACACGACCTTATGTATATTAAAATTAAGAAGGTTAGTCATAACTCACCTCAACTATCCTCTGACGTACTTTGAGCTGCACCTACCATATCTGCCTCGACATTAACACCTATACAAGGTATAAAATTTAGGATGGTCGAATAGAATAGAAATGAGAGAATCATATCGCACTAGTATCAGTATAAACCTAAGGACTGAAATAAGTAACGATATCTAGATCTCATATCTTCTTCGGCCTCTCAAGTCATCTCTTTTGTATTATTATTTCTCTATAGTACCTTAACGGAGGAAACTTCTTTAGTTCTCAGCTTCCGAATTTGTCGATCTAAAATGGCTTCGAGAGTCTCTTAATAGGTTAAATATTTGGTGATTTGCACATCCTTTACGAGAGTAATATGAGAGGGATGTCATATGCATTTACACAACGTAGACACATGGAACACCAGTTGAACTGCTTCCAATTCTGAGGGTAGTTTACATTCATAAGACACTCGGCCTATCCTGTAGAGAATCTTATATGTCTAGATGTATCTGGGGAAAAGTTTCCCTTTTTTGTCAAATCTCATAACTCTTTCCATTGGAGAACCCTTTAAGAATACCCAATCACTAACTACAAATTCTAAGTCATGGCGTCGAATATCTTAATAAGATTTTTGTCAACTCTGGATAGTCAATAAGCATTCTTGAATCAACTTTACCTTCTCTACTTCCTACTGAACCAAATCGGGCCTACTAATTCGGCTTCGCCCACTTTAAACTAGTCAACTGGGGATCTACACTTTCGCTCATACGGGGCTATCTAGATGCTAGGATGATACTTGTTGTTGTAAGAGAACTCAATAAGGGGCAAATGATCGTCCTAACTACCTTTAGAATATAATACACAAGCCCGTAGCACATCCTCGAGTGTCTGAATTTTGCGCTTAGCTTGACCGTCGGTCTAAGGATGGAAGGTTGTACTAAGGTTCACTTGGGTGCCTAAACCTTTCTGAAAATACCTCCAAAAGTCAGCCGTAAACTGAGCCCCTCCATGTTAGATATAATAGAGATTGTAACACCATGCAAGAAAACTATTTCCTTAATATACAACTTTGCGTAATCATCAGTTGAGAAGGTAGTACAAACGAGTAAGAAATGAGCCAATTTCGTTAGCCCAAATAGAATCAAACTTCCGATAAGAATGGGGAAAACCGATGATAAAATCCATATTAATCATTTCCCATTTCCAAGTAGGGATTTCAATATGCTGGAGCAACCTCTTGGCTTCTGATGCTCGATCTTAACTTGCTGACAATTCGGGCATTGAGTGACAGATGCTACAATATATTTCTTCATCACATTCCACCAATAAACCTGTCAGAGATCATGATACATCTTTGTTGATCCGGGATGAACGGAATACCTGGACTGATGGATTTAAGTCATAATTTTCTCTTGGAGTCCCCTTACATTTGGTACACATAATCAACCCTGATATCTAAGGACTCTGTCTCCTGTAAGTTATAGATTGACCCAAGAAGCCAACAATTGAGAACTAAGGCTCTAGATTAGCCAAAACCCATAATTAATTACAAAAACAAGAACCAAATCTCTTAGGATGACCAATAGGGAACTATTGTCCATAGAAACCAATCCTCTCAAACAAAGGCATAATCAATGGCTTCAACAACCCCTCATCTCTTAAAACTCTCAATAGAGTATTACAAATATCAATACTCAAAATAATCTAAGCTAATGAAATGACCTAACCTCCCTATTTATAGTCTTAGGCTAAGTTATTATATAGATGGCCTAAAATTAACACCTTTGGATTGCAAAAATAACCAAAAACGGCATCCTATCACGGTCTACTACTCAACATATGAATCGCAGATGTTGTATGTGGCATGATCTGTGATTTTGAAGTCATGTTCTTCAGTGATGACAGTATCTACAATTTGTGGGGCCAACCTGCGATTCGGAAGATCCATCTGTGGCACCATCTGTGATTCGCAAATGGTGTTTTCTTCATCACTCATTTCCTTTTTGCCTTCCCATGCAATCTTCCATACTTGGGATCCTCTGGATGGTGCTAATGCATGCTCACGAGTGTCTATCTTCATTTGAAACGATCTCGAGGCAACATGAATGCATGATTCTCCCATTTTTGAAAGAAATTTGTCCACAAATTTAAGGGGTCACCTACACACATCCAACAAGAAGACAAAATACAACAACTACAAGATTCATTAGTATTAGAGAGATCTGTTAGGATCATCTCACAATTAGAATCATCAGAAGCAAAAAAAATAGTAGAGGAAAGTGTCTTGTAGTTCAAAATCAAGCGTAAAATCCCTAATGGATACAAAACTCTCATCACATGTACAAGGGACTTCATCATCCAATTTCATACCATCAATGTAGACATCAACAAAGTCACTCACAACATTAAATCTTTGTTTCTTTATCAACCTACGACTACTCAAATACGACATTACATTATTATCACCAAAAGAGATTCCCTTACTAGCATTTTTATCAAGAAATGGATCATAGTCGGATGGGTCAGTTGAATGAAGCCATGCATGAATATCATGATCATAAATAGGTGTCACATCATACAAGGATCCATAATCATAGACACTAGAGGTAGGAAGATCACTACTAGGATTTTGCAAATAGTCAAGCAAGTCAATTCCCCTATCGACTTGCGGTGCATCCTTCCTTAGCATACCTATATCACTATCAAGACCATCTACCCTAAAAAATGAAAAGTTATCTGATGTATATAAGAAGGGGATTGTATGGTTAGGTGTATCAGAGTTGGATTGGGACCGGGTGGATATGAAAATGGGGGTCAAATAGAGGTTAGCGGGTTTCTGGGCAGTGTGTGTTCGGTGGGGGGGTGTGCGGGTGAATTGGGAGGGTGTTGGGCTAAGAAGTTTGTAGAGGATGAACTAGGAGTGCGATCGAGATGGTGGGAATTGGTTGGGTGTTTCAGGGGTTTGTGGGAGGAGTTGGTTGATGACTTTTTGGGTGAGAGATGAGAAAGTGTTGGAGTGAATTGGGGTCCAAGGAATTAGGAAATTTGGACAAGGATGGGGCACGAAATTGATAAAAAATTCATGTGCGGGTAAGGAATGTAGGCCGAAAGTACCTTTAATATGTTTGTAACAAGTATTCGGATTGAACCTTGGCTTGAGTATAGTTAGATCACAAAAGATCTAACTAGACTTACACCGAGGGTTTGGACCACAAAAATACCAAGGAGTGGCCCACAAATGGTCGGGTTTTGGACCATAAAAGGACCAAGGGTTGGACCACAAAAGGTCAGACTAAGATAACAACACAAAAGTTGAAAACTTAGAAAGTTTGAGTAAACTCAAATATATTTCATAAAAATTCAATGTCCCCTTACATCAATTACATCTCCTATTTATACTAGTTCTAGACCTTCTAGAAGAGGAAACAAGAAAGACACAAACATGTAAATTGGCCGAATTGGGGGAGATGCTCGACCAACACTTCATGTTCTCTAGGAACCTTTTGTGTCATCCATGTGGATAAGTGTATGAACTAGCTAGTTCATGAATTACGTCTTTTGGAGATGTTGGAAGCTTCTCTTTCTAGATGGTTCTCGGCTTAGTCATCCTATTTTATTACGAGGCCTAGTAATTAAGCTAAATGGGAAATTACTAATTAAGATAGAAATTAAAAGCAAGCTAAAAGATGGTCTCGGCCAAGACCTACATAAAAGCCAAAAATTAATGGCACTTCTTGAATCTTCAAGTATTTTCTTCAACTCAACTCCACACTCGATTCCACATTAAGCATATCACCATATGATGATCAGCAATTTTCAGCACTCCTAGCAAATCACCCCGTGTCTTATGTTGGATACTTAAGCTCACAACCTTCTTTACATCATACTCCCCTTCTTTAACAGAATTTTCCCTCAAATTCTCGTCATCTATGTATGGCCAAACCAAATGATCCGAATACAAGACAAAGGGTTTTGACTTCAAATAATGTCCCCATTAGACCAAGGATGTCACAATATAAAATTCTTTGTCATAAGTAAAATGATTGATCCGTGCACCACCCAATTTTCCACTAGAGAAAGAAATGGATCTTTTGTCTTGAATCAAGATGGCACCGACCCCAATTCCACTAGTATCATACTCAATTTCAAATAGCTTCTCAAGGTCTAGAGTCGGTGTTTCACATATCCTTCCTTTAAGGTTTCCAAAGCTCATTGTGCTCTTTGGGACCATTTTAGCTCACTATTTCTCATTAGTAGGGGCAGCAAGGGTACAATAATCTCGAATGAAATGGTGAGCCAAACCATGGAAACTTACTACCTCACTTACAGTCGTAGGCGCAGGACAACTCCGGATAGTTTCCACCTTGGATGGATCCACATGAATGCACTCGGATGATACTATGTACCCCATGAATGCTCGTAGAACCTCGTGTATGAGCCTCGTGGAAGAGATGGGAGCATTCCACAATAAAAATACATCACAATCCATTCGTACATGCCATACTTGGTTTTGGAAGCCATCTTCCATTCACATTCCTCTCGTATCCTCATTTGATGGTAGCCACTTCTCAAATCTATCTTGGATAACAGCTTGGCCCCACTCTATTCATCCCAAAGATCATCCAATCTTGGCATAGGAAACCAGTACTTCACAGTGATGTTTTTGACTTCTCGGCAATCAATACTCATGCGCCAAGTTCCATATTTCATTGGTACCAACAAGGTGGGTATCGCACATGGACTAAGGCTCTCTCAGACAAGGACTTTGTCTAGTAATTCTTGCATTTGTTCTTGCAACTCCTTAGCCTCTTCTGGATGGTATCTATAGGCTCTAATTGGTGGTAATCCGTGTGCAAGATCATCTAGAATCACATCTTCAGATTTCTTCAAGAGTTCCTTCGAGTCACCATCTTCAACCATATCTCCCATAAGATTATTTCTCTCATCACGCACCAATTCACCTATAGAACTCCCTTTCGTCAATTCTTTTTCTATCTCTGATGCATTAAGCAAGAGGGCCTCAGACGTTTCCTTGCGTTTCTTGGCATTTTGGATCTTCATTTTCTTCACCTCACTAGGTGACAATGGTATCAGCCGGATCTTCTTATCATCCTTTTGGAAAGAATAAATATTCTTTTCTCCATCATGTTGCATTTTCCTATCAAATTGCCATGGCCGACCCAATAAAATATGACAAGCATCCATAGGTAGGATGTCACACTATATCTCATCTTCATACTTACCAACCCGAAAACTAACAAGAGCTTGTTTCATTACCTTTAGCCTTTTGTCTTTGTTCAACCATTGGAGAGCATATGTCTTAGAATGGTTGTGGGTAGGTAGTTTTAATTTGTCCACTATTTCCACGGAGGTCATATTGGTACAACTTCCTCCATCAATGATCACATTACATACCTTTTTATTTACCTAGCATCGAGTGTAAAATAGTTGCTCTATTTGTGTCTCCTCCTGTTCTTCAAGTTGAACACTCAACACATGTTGGAGTACTAAACTTTCACCCTCCTTTGCAAGATCAACATCCTCCTCAAGGACCTTCTCGACTTCGGGTTCTTCAATAACAAAGGAATCCCCACACTTGATATTCTTCAATAGTCATTACCCTAGGGTTAGGACTTTCATTTGCAAAGTGTCCTAATCCTTGACATTTAAAACACCTTTTTCTACTTCTATCTACCCCTTTGTAACCTCTACCTTCTTTCCTTTATCTTTCTCTATGCTTTCTTGGCTATACAATGGGTTAGAAAAAATAGGTACTACCATTTTCTTTGACATTAGTGGGCTTTACATAGCTTTTTAGGGTACCTTTCTTTTGTTGTTTTTCAAACTTGAGGGCTAAGTAACATACGTCTTCAAATGTGTTGTATGTGGCAACTTCAACCTTTTCTTGAATCACCACATTTAAGTCTCTAATGAATCGTGCAATCCTTGGAACCTCCTTTTCTTCTAAGTCACAAAGCATGGTGACTTTCTCAAACTCTTAAACATATTCCTCAACTTTAAGAACTCCTTGACGAAGTTTAGTGAGCTTGAGTTATAGTTCTTGTTCATACTCCCTTGGCAAGAACTTCTTCTTCATTTGTTTCTTTAGTTTGTCCTAAGATTCAATCTAGGTCTTCCCATTCCTCCTCTTACTTGTTTTGAGGTTTTCATACCACACAGAAGCGAATTCCTTCAACATCAATGTACCAACCTTAAAACACTTGTGCTTATCATATTTCTTGTATTAAAAAAGCCTCTCAATGGCCCTTAACCATTCAAGAAACTCTTCTGGGTCCATAGTTTCTTCAATGGTTGGAAGATCAAACCGTAGGCTTCGGTCATCTTCCCTTTCATGCCTCAGGTGCTATTGGACATCTTCCCTTTCATGCCTTAGGTTGTTTTGTGCAACCTCCTCCCCGGACTCAACTTCATTAATTACGGCACGCTCCGCAAACTCTCTTCTCAAGAGTTGAATATGTTCATCAATAAGGTCACATATGGTCCTTCGAAGTTCTTCATTCATGTTAGCCATAGCGTCAAGGCGTGGGATGGGAAAGCCTTTCTCTGATACCAAATTAATGTATATAAGGAGGGGATCGTATAGTTAGGTAGGTCAGAGTTGTATTGGGTCGGGTGGATATGAAAATGGGGGTCAAATAGAAGTTGGCGGGTTTTCGGGAAGTGTGTGTTTGGTGGGGGGTGTGCGAGTGAATTCCGAGGGTATTGGGATAAGGTATTTGGAGGGGATGAACTATACATGTTGTAGGTTATGTTGGTGGTTGATATTTTGTTGTTTGGTTGTGGTAAGGTGGCGGAAACTGGCATGGACAGTAAGGTTGGCGGAATAGGGGTGCGATCGAGACTGTGGGAAATTGGTTGGGGGTTTCGGGTGTTTGTGGTAGGAGTCGGTTGATGACCTTTTGGGTGTGAGATAGGGAAGTGTTGGAGAGAATTGTGGAGCAAGGAATTAGGTAGTTTGGACAAGGATAAGGCACGAAATGGATAAACAAATTCGTGTGTTGGTAAGGTAATATAGGCCGAGAAGACCTTCAATATGTTTGTAACAAGTAACCGGATAGAACCTTGGCTTGGGTATAGCAAGATCACAAAAGTTCTAACTAGACTTAAACCGAGGGTTTGGACTACAAAAGGACCAAGGGGTGGCCCACAAAAGGACTGGGGTTTGGACCACAAAAGGACCAAGGAGTGGCCCACAACAGGTCCGGGGTTTGGACCATAAAAGGACCAAGGGTTGGACCACAAAAGGTCAGACTAAGATAACAACACAAAAGTTGAAAACTTAGAAAGTTTGAGTAAACTCAAATATATTTCATAAAAATTCAATGTCCCTTACATCAATTACATCTCCTATTTATACTAGTTCTAGACCTTCTAGAAGAGACACAAAAACGAAGAAAGACACAAACATGTAAATTGGCCGAATGGGGGAGATGCTCGACCAACACTTCATGTTCTCTAGGAACCTTTTGTGTCATCCATGTGGATAAGTGTATGAACTAGCTAGTTCATGAATTACCTCTTTGGGAAACGTTGGAAGCTTCTCTTTCTAGATGGTTCTCGGCTTAGTCATCCTATTTTATTACAAGGCCTAGTAATTAAGCTAAAAGGGAAATTAGTAATTAAGCTAGAAATAAAAAATAAGCTAAAAAATGGTCTCGGCCAAGACCTACATAAAAGCCAAAAATTAATGACACTTCTTGGATCTTCAAGTCTTTTCTTCGACTCCACTGCACACTCTATTCCACATTAAGCATATCACCATAGGATGATCGGCAATCTTCGGCACTCCTAGTAAATCACCTCATGGCTTATGTTGGACACTTAAGCTCACGATCTTCTTTACATCACTATCCCTAAATAAGAAATTTCCGTCAATGGTATGTGGACTAATATTCCAAAGTGGGTTGTCATAGATTTTGTAGCCACTAATAGAAGTTATATCAACATCATCACATACAAAACCACTACGAAAATTACTAGAATTGATCTTATCATCATTAAGTATTGCATCATCACTAGAGAGTAAATAATTACAAGACATGAAATCATGCAAGCATGTGTTATCACTCTCAATTAGATGAAGATCATTTTTCAACTCAGACCTTCCACTAGTAGGAAGTATATCAAACTCAGGGAAAGGAAAACAATCGCTCACACTCAAATTGTCATATAAATTACTCAAAGAAGTATGAATACTACGAGAGAATGGTTTACCTCCACATTTATTCAAACGGTCCGTCGGATTGCTTTGATGGGCCGACTTGTGTGGTATATCATCTTCATCATCATAAGTTTGTGAGAAGAAAGAAGTAGAACTAGACAAAGACAATGTTAGTTTGTTAGATGATAAAGAGTAGTCCCGATGCATGATAGGGACTACCTCAGTTTTTTCCTCAACCTCCTCCCCAATCTCCTTTAAACTAGCCCAAAGAATCATCTTATCCCTTCCATTGGACTCCTCTTGATCACTGCCTTCATTTTTACCCTCACTCTTTTCCTTTAACTCTTTCATCTTTTGATATATTTCACTAACTTGAATAGGATATAGAACATACTTGCACCCATCTTGCATATGTGAGTACTGGTTGGACCTTCCATCATGCTTCGTATCTTGATCGTATTTCCAAGGCCTTCCAAGTAAATATGTCACAATTGCATAGGTACCACATCACACATGACCTCAGCGTGGTATTCACCAATTTTAAACTTGATTAAGGCTTGTGGATGCACCTTCAACTCTCATCTTTCACACATCCATTAGAGTTTGTAAGGGGTAGTAAGTTTGGTGGTGGGAAGTTTTAAGAATTTCACAAATGTAGTACTTTCCATATTAGTACAACTTCCACCATCAACGATCAAGGAACATACATTCCCCATGATGACACATTTAGAATGGAAAAGAGTTTCCCTTTGACTTGGGTCATCCATAGCTGTGCTTACCATAGCTCCCCGTGCTACATAATTTGGCATGGTGAGATCCCCTTCTTGAGGCATAATCTTGTGCACTAAGACCTTCTTCTTTAACCCACAAGGTACGGGAAGACCCCTATCACATCGGCCACCATTTCGCTCATCTTCCTTATCATCCCCAAGTTCATAACCTTCCCGGGTCTCCTCTTTTTCAGTCCTCTCATACTCATACTCCCTCTCATCACCTTCATCACCATAAGGATCCTTAATTCTTACAACGAATTCCCTCCGATTAGGACACTCACTCATCTTATGACCAAATCTTTGACATTTATTACATCAGATAGGCGTGGTAGGCTTACCTTCTTCTTTCGGAAAATGCTTGGATGCATTTTTCTCACCTTGATTGTTTCTTTCAAAGGGCTTGTTGAACTCTCGCATTGCACTCTTGTTCCTTTGCCCATTGGAGGAAGAAGTTCCCCCTTCATTATTCTTGTACCATGAAGTTGGGTACCCTTTAGACTCAAACGCCTTCTCTTCTTTGAGCCCCATCTCAATCTCAAGTGCCACTTCAAGAATTTCGTCTATGTTGTGGTTGTTGTGGAGTCTCATTTGATACGCAATTTCCCCGTTCAACCCGGCTCGAAACCAAGTCATGGCCTTCATCAAGGACAAACCGCATCTTCATAAGTTGGAATTCATCATGATATTTTTTCACACTCTTGAGATCTTGTTTCAAAGTGTACACTTTCTTGAGTTGCTCTTGTTTGTAGAAGTTGGTAACATATTTTCCACTCAAGATAACCTTTAATTCATCCCAAGTAGGATTGAGATCCATTCCATGTGCTCTCCTAAACTTCACTTGTGTTTTCCATCATGTAGAGGCAAGTCCTTCGAAGTGAGCAATGGCATAAGACACATTTTTCACCTCAGACATTTCATTGATTAAAAATATGTGATCACAATGCATCACCCAATCAAGGAACACTTTGGGATATCTACCTCCTTTGAAGGGTGGAAGAGTAAACTTAATGGAGTTGAGACTCGTGTCTCGACCTCCAACATTTGCACATTTTCCGTATCCACCTTCACCATACACATCATCTTGATGTTCATGACCATAGTACCCATAACGGTCTTGATACCCTCATTTCCTTTCCACTTGAGGAATAAGACTATTTCTTCTGCCACGTCCTCGATGAGGACCTTGGAATTGCATTCTATGTCCCATCATTTGGTTGCAATACCTATCACCCAAACCTCCTAACTCTTCATGATACTCATCACCCATTGGTTGGACATTTGGAAGGTATTGGTATGGTAAAGGTTCATTTGGCGGTGGTTCATTTTGTTGAGGTGGTGGTGTGGTATTTTAGAGAATGGGGTTATATATTTGGTGAAGTGTTTCGGGTGACAAAGTAGGGGAAGGTTCAGAACGCACTCCACTTCTGTCATCATGAAGATATGTTTGAGGAGACAAGGATGCTTCTTTACTTCCTCCTTCAATATTCACCAACCTAGCATCCAAAGGTAGATGACCTACTAGTTTAACCTTTGTATTTCACCTACTTTCTTAGACATCCTACATGCTTGAGCTACTATTTATTCGTCCTACTTACTCGAGCTACTTGCTCACACGTCCTACTTGTTTGCATGTCCTATTTTCTTAAATGTCCTACTTGTTTCACGTCCTACTTATTAAATGAGGATGAAACACGTGTTTAGAGAGAATTAGTAACCTTCTAGCCTAAGTAAGTGACAAGTAGGTGACCCACCTACTTGAATTGAGAGGCCCAAATTAAAGGAGCTAGTATGGCCAAATCTGATCCATAAAGGGAGGCCCATTAAGGGGAAAGGGATTTCGACCAAAGGTCCTTTTATGGCCAACATCTTTCCATTTTAAACATATCCTTATCACGAAAATAGATTCACAATTCTCTCTCTCTCCCAACCCAAAATAGCCACCCTTCTTTCTCTTAGGGTTCTTGGTGGCCAAACTTCAAGTTTCATTCCTCTCCCATGGCATGGAAGTGTTTTCATGTGGTTTATCTTCTCTCCTAAAATCTTAATATGTTTCTAAACAAAATAGCACAAGGTAGTCCCTCTCCTCTAAGGTTAACTTATTTGGGAGAAATTTAAAGGGCAACAAGTACAGAAAAATCAAGAAATTGGACAACAATGTAAGTCCCTCCTTCTACTTCATATGTATAAATTAGTTTATGCTTTAGATGTGTTTTAGTTGCTACAAGTTCATGGGTTGATGGCTGAAGTTATAAATGAACTGATGGACTTGTTATGTAGTTTTGAGGCTGTTCTTATTTTTCTCTTAGGTGATGTACATATTGTGGTTGGATGTTGTTGTTATGAATTAGCCAGTAGGATGTGGAAGAAATGAGGGAGATTCTGCCCGTTTGATTATAAGATGATCTTGCCATTGATGGTTGAATGATATAGTTGTGTTGCTAGTGATGTTGTATAACATGTTGGGACTGATTTCGTGGTATGTGGGTTGTACCTATCATGTTAAGTTGTTATAGATTGATATAATTAGAGTTATGTTTCATTTATGGTGTTACAAGGATTAGAAAGGAGATATGCTTGGATAATCCCGTAGAAACGCTTGTAGAATGAGATTGTCACTCATTAGCTACTTGGTGTGTTCTTCTTGTTGATGCTAGTCTTCTTTTCCTGGTTGTAGTTGGACTTTTGAAGGAGGCTGGTCTTACCATCTCGGTTGGAATGTCTACTTAAATGTACGTAAGGCTATTTTCTTGACTCACTACAACAGCATGACATACGATATTTACTTTTTATGTAAACCATGAAGTTTAGAGCTTCCAAGTTTAGTAGTTCCATGTTCCAAGTCAGATGAGTCTCTTAAGAAAAACTATTTGTCTGTAATTCAGTTATTATTCAAGTGTTTACTCCTAAGAGTCGAGATCTAAGTTTCTATGATTGGATTAGAATTCCCCTCAAGTATGATGATGTTCCTAGCACACAAAGTGAAATGAAAGAGATGTTATGTGCTCATGCATGGTCGTTACTCAAGCGTATTCGTCTCATAAATCAAGTTACGAGCTGTCGCAAATAGGATAGAATTTCCCCTTAGGTGGGACCACAATAATAGCCTATATAGAATAATTCTAAAATAGAAGTCTAGAGGTGCTCTACGTATGCATTTAACAGTTTCATGTACTCCCTGTTTGGTGACGCCTCCGTAATACGAGTATCATATTTCTATTAGAAGTCTTGTACTCTTCTTAGAATGTATATACATAGTGGTTCCCTCATGAGACTCCCGATAGCATAACGGCGGTTAGTAAGAGTTTCTCCACTCCTATGTTTAATAGCTTCTTAGATCTCCTACCAAGGTATTGTCCTAACGAGTTGAGTTTCATAAGTGTATTAGTAGCCACGTATTTCTACCAGAGGGTAAGTACGAACTATAGTGGCACCCTCAAAAGAACTTTCGTATTGTGACGACTATTGGTTTATGAGGAAAAGAGAATCTTGTATGTTTGATAGTTGTTATGTGTTATAGGGACCCGTAGTATAAGTGAAAAGGATTTACTTATTAACGATTGCTAGTTGATAACGAGATGTGAACCATACTTGTTAATGATGGTAATGGTTTATAAGCATAGTTAAAAAGGTTATATAATGTCATCTAAGATGGGTGATGTGTAGGACGACTATAAGATGACTTTCAGATGATAGTTGGGGAATTATGGATCTAAGGCTAAGGTATGGTATGTACCAAGCTACGGGCTTTATGTATGGGACTACAACACGTTGCTCAAGGTAGACGATACATCACGACTAACGTCTAAGTAAGTGTCATGGGGTGTAGAGCGTAAAGTAAGATGAATTACGTATTAGTTTCAGATGGTTTTCGATGGATTATAGGTCCTAGTGAAGATGATTTATATGGATGGGTTCTAGAATATCTTTAATGAATTATAGTTTGTTATTTAAGATGAGTCATATCGATAGTATCCAAATTATCGCTATTAGATTGTAGTATCTTACTTGAGATGAATTAGGTGTTGGCTTTCAGAGTATCACTAGTGGATAGTAGATTGCTACGTAAGATGAATTATATGACAACTAAGTTAATATAAACGTTATAGCCTTCTTGAGGGTAAGACGTTATGGGGAGTTAGAATACAGGTTTTGGAAGCACCACTAAAAAATATAGTAAAGTGAGTGTGTATGTCCATCTCGCATTTAGCGAGATATAATCCTATCAGATGTTCCCTTCCTATTTCTGTAGGATAAAAAGATTTGTAGCGCACATGGTCTTCGTTAAATGTCGTCCAACAGGTAGTTATCCTTTTTTGCACATATAATCAAATCTAAGCTGTTTCTATTGTGGAAATTTTGTTTTCAATTTAAGTTTTTCAAAATTATAAACAAAATTTTAAATCTAAAAGAAGCGATTCTTAAAGGTATATTCTTAAGCGTTTAAGCAATTCACCTCAATGTTTAAACTAAAAAGTGATTAATTACATTATAAGCAACTATTACACGTATTATTAACCTCTATAATTTCCCTGGAGCATTTTAAAATAAATTCAATCATAATAAATACCATTACATTTCACTAAACCCAAAAACATTAGAAGCAAAAAAAAAACTAATATATATATATATATATTTGCAGCAATTTACTCATATGGAAATATGATCAAAAGAAATTAAATACTAAACTTACATCTTCGTATGCAAAAAGAAACACTTTTCTCATATTACTTAATTGTGTGTTGCCTCTTGATAAATAACCGTCTCTAGAGCTTTGCACAACATCGTCAGTAATCACACAGATTTAATTTATAATTACTTACATTCAATTGAAAATATAAAAAAGATCAAAAGAAAAATACATGAACAAAGAGTAGTCCTAATTGTGTTTAATTGCTTGTTCCCATATTAGGGACTGTATTACATATATGTTTGTGTCTTACTAGAATCCTTGTTATAGACACTTTATAAGTCTTCTATCATAAGTTTAGTTGATTTTAAAATCTTAAATATTTTAATTATGTGTTTAAAGGGTATAAAAATCGTTCAATATTTAAAGGTTATTTTGGTCAACCAATATTTATATTCATCTTTTATAATAACTAGTCTCTAGCACGTTATTTTCAATCAATCTCAATCATAACAATAAATATTAGATAATATTATTAGTAATTATATACATGTATTTTATGAGTTTAAAAATATTACTATTATTATCTCAAAAATTACACTAATGACTTGAAATTGTTTGGAATCAAAAGCATAAAACGATAATTGCTTTATAGCGTAGAGGAAATTTGCATATTAACCAACTAGTTAATTGTAGGAAGTTAGTTTGATTTATAAATCATTGCAAACTCAGTTCTTATGCATTCATTCAGATTATCATATGTGAGTACTCATTATTCTGATCCCCAAGCTTTCGGTTAACGTTTCTATATTAAGAAGTTGGGACAATAAAAAAATGATTATTTTCATGAAAAAATTTCAAAAATCTAACATCTCTATGCTTTGGGTTTCACAAATAACATAAAAATACCAGCAAAACGTGTGTTAGCCATATTACTTATAAACATAAAAAATAATTTTGACATTATATATACAAAAGGGGTTCGGATGAACGTTCTTCTATACTCTAACATCACTCAGCCCTGCACTATGAGAAAAAAAAGAAACTAATTGATGTATTGCATTACTTTATTTCTTAAAAGTCTAAAACATGTAAAAGAAGAAGTTAAAGGAGTGAATGATGACGTAAAGGAAAAAATATCATATTTTTGGAGATGAAGAATACGTTAAGTTGAAAAAATAAGATGAATTATATTTTCGTCTCTAAATTTGATTATTTTGAAGGGTTTGTGAGATATCAATCCTTATGTAAATAAAATTAATGAAGTAATTATTTGGTTTCAAACTCCCAAAAATTAGTTAATTCTTTTGACGTGAGTTAAGTTCACTAATAGGAATATACTCCTAATGTGTGTTGACTGTTGATTAATGTTTCTGGTAGTAATAGTAGGATATAATATTACCTATTTATGTTGAGTAATTTAGGTTAGGTTTAAGAGGTATGTTTGATAAGAAATAGGAATAAAACCTATTAGGGATATAAAAGTAGTTCAATATTTGAAGAACATTTTGATTAATAAATATTTATATTCATACTTTTATAATAACAAGATATATATATATATATATAATTGATTCACTTCACTAAAAGCAAAAATCTATTATTTTTTAATAAGGAGAGGCAACTTGTGCTGACAATAGCTATTAATACATAGTAACAAAGAGTTAGAATATCTAACCGATAGTAATACCTCTATTCTAGTATCATAGTTTTGGTAAAATACTTTAAGTGAACTCATAATCCTAAACGTTGAGTTATCAAAAATTTCATACGTAAATATTTTAAATTTCCACCCTGTATAAGAAAATAAATCTGAATCCTTCTAGAGTTGAGGACTTTAAAGTTTTAAACACGCTGGAAATTGTTACAAAATAGAGCAGCTTATTGTCTTGTTGGTCTTCTACTTTAACTCTAACTTGTTCTATTAATAATATAAGAAATAGGATTAGAGTTTATTAAGAGTATAAAAGTAGTTTAATATTTTAAAAATATTTTGGTTAACCAACATTTATATTCATGTTTTCAAAAATAACTAGTCTCTATGAGCGTGACTCGCACAATATTTCTGTCAATTATAAAAATGTTAGGTAATGTTATTTGAAATTACATATTATTTAATTTATGAGATGCAAAATTCTTATTTGACCATATCTACTTAATACTTTCCATTAAAATATTTTTTGGTAAATACCTTTTATGCTTTTACCTATGTGTAAAAATATGTTAGGATTAAAATAATCCAACATTAGGAATTAAGCTAGTGACCACATATTGAACTTATTTTTATTACATACTGAAAATCATTACTAAGAAATTAAAAGGATATCAGTAACATAAAATTTTAAGAAAGGAAAGATATAATTTTAGACCTAATTATAAATACAAGAAACATATAGTCCTATTGGTATCTTCTTGCGGAGCACACTTGGTGAAATATACTTAAGCAGATTGTTCTTGAACATGCTTCAAGCTTTCAAGAATTCCATACAGCGTTCGTAATCACTTATTTTTTGTAAGATTTTCCACATTGATTTGGTGTTATGATAAAGAGATTAGAGAAGAGAAGATTGAAGAGGCCCCTTACCAAAAAAAAATAGATCTGAAAATATTTTTTTGTTCAGCTCAGAAGAACATTAACGATATTTTCCACCATTGGCTTGGCATCATTGCTAATCAATGGCACCACTGTACAAGATTACCCTGAAACTCTAAATCAAGTCATGCTACAATGCAACGTGTGTGAGAACATAAAATTGTATATTGCTAATGAGAATACTAAAAAGAAATAATGAGAACTTGCATAAAGTTTATGCATTGAAGTATTAGCTTCGAAGAAGAATCCAAATAATATTAGTGATGAGAAGAAGAAGAAATTCAATATTGAATATATCATCAAATATTCAATATGACCACCAAAACATGTAGTTTTGTTTAAGATGAATTCTACTTAAAACTTCTGATAAATTTAAAGTATGGTTACCTATGATTAAAACGTAATAATTGAAACTTAAAAAGAATCAATCAAAGAAGTTAGTAGATGGAATAGATTAAATTATACTTGAACATCAATAACAATGTAAGTTACGTTGATCAACTAAAAAGCATAACAATAAATATTTAACGAATCTCGGTTTTTCCCTAGAAGCAAGAATCCAAAATAAGAATGTCTCCAACTTTCCAAGTTAAAGCAAAACTAATCAATGATAATAAAAAAAAAATGCATCACAAAGCCGCAAAGCGAAACAAAATATATCCTTTGTCAATACTTATTGACCTTGACTTGGACTCCTCTATTAAATTTAAAATCCTAAATATTAGGCAAATTTCTATACATATTATAGTTTTATTCAAAATAGAATTATCTTTTGGTGATATAATTTTTTTAAAACTAATTGCATTATCCAATATGGAATCATTACCAAGGACAAAAGAAACCGATTCATATTAACTAACTCTTATTTCATGTGGTCAAAGTAAATGTATTCCAACCATTATACATCAAAAAAGTTAATCAAAAGATTTAATTAAAAAAAACTACTTGAAATTAACTCGAATGGTTCTTAATTATCTTCAGTCAAATTAATAATTCTTGTTCATAGCTAATGCGATTCTATACTTGGTTGAGGATACATTGGATTCCCAGACAAACTTTTGATCGACTTCAAAGTCATAACACTTCATCCAAGTAATGAACGTTACGTATTAGTTTTATTATAGGATTTTAGTTTTCAGTTGAATCCAAAGTCCTAGATATTAGGAGACAGTGTCATTACAATTTTAGAAATTAGTTTTTAGAGAAAATTTTAACCTAAAGGGGTATAAAAGTCGTACAATATTTAAAGAATATTTTGCTCAATCAACATTTATATTCATGCTTTTAAAATAATATAGACTAGTTTCTACGAATGTGTGATGCACATTAATAATTTAACATCGATAATTAGCTGATTATAATTGTACGTATATATACAATCAATCAATAATTTGCCTTGAAGACTCAGTTTTCACTTCAGATTTGTAGTGACCATCCTAATGCTTTATCGGATAGAAAAAAACTTATTGTCTCTCTCCCTTATAAGGATGATTTTAGAGAAGGTAATATCCCTACAAAAGCTAGGCCATTAAATTTATAAAAGCAAATGTATTATTGTAGTAGCTAGCCGAATAAAACAGATTCGTCTTTATAAAAGTAGATTCATTTCTCGTGTGCTCTATCAAACTGGGACCGGCTATATTATCAAATTTGTTCCTTTCCTTTTGATTTTTCTGAATTGGAGGATTCCTTCATTTTATCTTGAAACTTCAGGATATAATCTTATATGTCGAAATCTGGATCATATGGGTCCTGAGTCTTGAATTTGATCTTCTCCTTCAGTAAGACTGGATGTCATTGATTTGTCTGAAGGGAATTCCTGACTTAGATTATTTATTAAATTCTTTCTTAACTTCATCCATATAAGATGCTATGTTATCAGCTTTTGAAACTATTCATTGTTTAAGTTGTAGTTTTCTGGTGATATGCTTGAATGGACTATTAACCTTCAATGAATGTTCCTTGTGGTTCAGTTCTTTATAATTTGCGGTAGTCGTAGATATCAGGTCTATAAGTTCCTGTCCATGTAAGACTCCGTCTTTGGTTTTTTGTAATAGTTTCTTCCAAAACCTTGTATAAAAGGTTCTCTGAAGACAAGGAATGTGTTGCGGGTTATAACCCACTTTACTGACCATCTCATTATCCATTGGATGGAAAACTCAACAAAGAATAGCATATTAGCAGCTCCTGTGATAATTGTATTATTTTGTTGCAATGCTATAACTTTGGGCGAGACATCAATCCATTCAGTGTATAAACTTTTGAATGGTGAAGGCAACGTATGAATAGATGAACCATAACTAATCCACCATTGCCAGAACCAATTTGGAATGTTCTCTTTATAAACATTTGAACATATATTTATGAACCAAGAATATTTTTTATGAGGGGTTTCATAAAGAAAAGTTTTATAAAAGCTATCCACATAATCCCAGTAATTGAATTTACCTGAACTTTCTGCTCAGAGTGGAAATATTCTCTTTCTTTACTGGTGTTGAATCCCCATTCTTCTGGGGTAAATATTTTTTTTATTATGATCTTGGAAAAGTTATAAACGTTTCTAGTATTCATTGGATAATAATGCTGAATTTCAGCTGATCTCGTGGTTGAGAGCATAGTCTCATAATGCATTCTTGATTTATAAGTGAGAATGGGATATGACCCAGCTTCTAGATATCCTTCCATTAATTTCCATGGCTCATCCTTCCATTGAAGGTATTTATAATCTAAGAGGAGTATAACTTCTTTATGCTCATGTTGCATATAAGCATCATTATCATCTTGTTCATCATTTGCAACCTCTGAATAAGAAGGTTGTGGACTATCATCCTTTTCTCTGGATTTTATGAAATCCATAAACTGGTGATATAAAGGACTTTCTTTAATAATATTAGAAGGTCATGGCATGTTTTCATCTATAAGACTCCTGATTCCTTGCTGGACAAGAGTATTACCACGTCCAGTTCCACGCACTCGACCTCTTCCTCTATAATGGCGGGGATCGCCTGGTAAACTTAGCCTCATCCTCCAACAAGAAGCTTAGCAGAGTTATGAACTCAAATATTCCCTGGTTAAGAAATCAGGCAGACTATTATCCGTCCCTAACTTATAATGTATTTCAAAATAAAATGGTGTCATTAAAGCTTGCCATCTAGCAAACATCTGTTTAGAAATATCATGCTTGCAGTCTTTATTAAACATGAACTTAGCTAATTGGCAATATGCTTTTATTAAAAACTTCTGATTGTATAAACCGCCTTGAAATTTTAAGACACATTTTACAATTGCTAGGATCTCCTTAGCAACTGTCGAATAATTCTTCTGACTATAATTCCATTTGCCAGAATAAATTTGTATTAAATACTCTTGTTTATCAACTAGAGAGTATTTCCATAACCAATATCTGAGGCATCTGTCTCTATAATCTTTGGTCAAGTAGGATTTGCTAATGTAAGACAAGGATGGTTATGAACGTTATTTTAATTCATTTGACAGCATGAGTATGATCATCTTTCCAAGGTGTAGGATCCTTTTTTATCCGTTCATATAAGATGGTTGTATCATTTGCTAAATCCTTTATAAAAGGACTGATATAATTAAGGTTACCCAAAAATCTTTGAAGTTGGGTTTTGTCAGTTATAATATCTATGAATTTTGATACAAATTCAATACTTCTATTAATAGGAATGATTTTTCCTTTTTTCAATGTTATGACACAGAAATCTAACTTTAGTTTGAAAAAGGGCCATTTTTGGTTTTGATATGACCAAACCATGTTGTATGATAATTTTTTTTAAATAAATCAAGATGTTTGAAATGGGTTTCTATATTATTAGATGATACAAAAATATCATCTATATAAACAATGATAAAGCTACTATGAGACATAAATATATCATTCATAATGTTTTGAAACTCCGAAGGGGCATTTTTTAATCCAAATGACATTACATTCCATTCGACATGCTCAACAGGAACATTAAAAACAATTTTATATTTATCTGCTTATGCAATCTGAATCTGCTAATAACCAGACTTTAGATCAAATTTAAAAATATAATAGTACTATTAAGTCTATCAAGTAAATCATTTTTGTTAGGAATAGGATACCTGATCCATTTCAAAACTTTATTAAGTGGTTTATAATTGATAACAAGTCGAGGAACTCCTCTTTCCTGCTCAACATGTTTATTAACATAGAAAGTCGTACACAACCATGGAGATTTTGAGGGTTTTATAAACCCTTTATGTAACAGAGAAGCAATCTCCTTTTTGCATAATTTCAAGTATTCGGAATTCATTTGGCATGGCCTAGGTTTTGTAGGGATATTACCTTCTTTAAAATCATCATCATAAGGGAGAGAGACAATATGTTTTTCCTATCCCAAAAAGCATTAGGATGGTCAGTACAAATCTGAAGTGAAAACTGAGTTTGTATTAAATCATTATTTTGTTGTAGTTAGGATTTCCCAAAAGATCTTCAATAGTAGATATATAAATCTCTTGTTTCAGAAAACTTATTTGATGGTGTTTATGTCCCAGCCTATCTTTGAGCTCATTTAACACCCTTGAATATGGTTCAGTTATAAACTAAAATGTAATGGGTTTTCCATTGAAGGTTCCTATGATACCCTTCTTATCAATATTAGTAATTGGAAATAGTTTTTGTATAAAAGGTGTGCCCAATATAATTTGGTTAGAAATATCTTTTACCAAAACAAAGCTCTCTGTTATACAAGTTTTATCATTGCAGATATAAGCCTTTGGTAATTTGAAGGTAATTTGTAATTACTGCCTATTAGCAGATCTAACACTATGAGTGGTTTTATAAAAATCTGTAGAAGGAATAATTCCTTCTTGTATACAATTCACATCTGCCCCGCTATCAATAAGAGTAGTGAATTCCCTTTTTAAATTATAATCAATCAAAAGACTTATCTTTATATAAAACTTTTGTGAAGTGATTAACTCCAGGGTTTGTAGGAAATTCCCTGCTTCATCACCAGTACCTGTAATCAATAGATTATCTAAAGCAGAAATATCATCTACTGTATTCGGATCTATAATCACTTTTTTTTACCTTCAATATTGGAAATTCGTGCATCGAGCATATTATTACTCCTTTTTAATTCCAAGATTTCTTGCTTGAGATTATTAAACTCCTTTTCCAAATATCTGGGAGTACTTGTAATTCCTTGTTTCTCCCTCATTTGTTTTTTAATTCTAACATGGTATAAGCGCTTGATCGTTCCAGAGCTTTTCTTCCTTGTGAAGGTTCTGGAGTATCCACATCGGCTTCGGTCCCATTTTGGAAAACTTCATAATTCCTTTTTACTTGCAGCGAACTACGTTATGACCTGATTTTCCTTTATCGGAATACGTAGGCGGCCTATATCGGCTTCGGTCACATCATTGGAAATTTTCTTCCATTATCTTGCACACAACGCAATGTGCTTACATGATTGCCTTAACAGGACAGGCAAGTGGCCCGCACAAACTCGGCTTTATCCAGTTGGAAGTTCATCATCTTCATATATACCAGAAACTGGGGCATTTTTTAAAGGGTTCACTGCAAGCATATGCCAATGGACCTGGAAAATGCCAGACAACTAAGTCTTCAATCTAAACCAGTATGAGCTTGCAAGCGTAAAAAAAAAAAAAAAAAAAAAAAAAACTACAAAGTCAATGCGAATCAACCACCCGTGCCACCCAAACTCACAAATTTCTTTGAGTACATGTCTTCAGGTTGACAAAGGCAAGGAAGCCGCAACATGTGTGCTTAATTTGGCAAAGACGTCGCATCGCATTTTCGTCCGTGCGACATTTCAATTCACAGTCCACAGGAATTTGAATCGGCAGAAGATTCAACACAACGTGGAATCATGTTACAGCAAACTGACGGCAATGACGTAATTCACATCTTTCACAGCATTACAACGGCGTCATCAGCAACACGCCCATACAACAACATCAAGCAACACACCTATGCAACGGTGTCATCCGCACAACACGTCTACACAATGACGTCTTTCAACGCACCACGTCTATGAAACGACGTCATTTCAACCCATGCGGGTCACAAACGCATCATGTCAATACAACGACGTCATTTCAGGCGCACACCTCCTAATGCGGGCGCCCACCTCCTAATGCGGGTATTTCATTTTCAGTCAAGCGCCCACCTCCTAATGCGGGTATTTCATTTTCAGTCAAGCGCCCACCTCCTAATGCGGGTATTTAAATTTCAGTCAGGCGCCCACCTCCTAATGCGGGTATTTTAATTTCAGGCAGGCGCCCACCTCCTAATGCGGGTATTTAATTTCAGTCAGGCGCCCACCTCCTAATGCGGGTATTTAATTTCAGTCAGGCGCCCACCTCCTAATGCGGGTATTTAAATTTCAGTCAGGAGCCCACCTCCTAATGCGGGTATTTTAATTTCAGTCACGCGCCCACCTCCTAATGCGGGTATTTAAATTTCTGTCAGGCGCCCACCTTCTAATGCGGGTATTTTAATTTCAGTCAGGCGCCCACCTCCTGATGCGGGTATTTCAATTTCAGTCACGCGCCCACCTGCCAATGCGGGTATTTTAATTTCTGTCAGGCGCCCACCTCCTAATGCGGGTATTTATATTTCTGTCAGGCGCCCACCTCATAATGCGGGTATTTCAATTTCTGTCAGGCGCCCACCTCATAATGCGGGTCTTTCAATTTCTGTCAGGTGCCCACCTCCTAATGCGGGTATTTTAATTTTCGTCGGGGCGCCCACCTCCTAATGCGGGTATTTAAATTTCAGTCAGGCGCCCACCTCCTAATGCGGGTATTTTAATTTCAGTCAGGCGCCCACCTCGTAATGCGGGTATTTTATTTTTAGTCAGGCGCCCACCTTCCAATGCGGGTATTTTATTTTTCCGTAGGGCACCCACCTCCTAATGCGGGTATTTCAATTTCAGTCAGGCGCCCACCTCCTAATGCGGGTATTTTAATTTCAGTCATTTGCCCACCTCCTAATGCGGGTATTTAAATTTCTGTCAGGCGCCCACCTTCTAATGCGGGTATTTTAATTTCAGTCAGGCGCCCACCTCCTGATGCGGGTATTTCAATTTCAGTCAGACGCCCATCTCCTAATGCGGGTATTTTAATTTTACGTCAGGCGCCCACCTCCTAATGCGGGTATTTATATTTCTGTCAGGCGCCCACCTCATAATGCGGGTATTTCAATTTCTGTCGGCGCCCACCTCATAATGCGGGTATTTCAATTTCTGTCAGGCGCCCACCTCCTAATGCGGGTATTTTAATTTCTGTCAGGCGCCCACCTCCTGATGCGGGTATTTAAATTTCAGTCAGGCGCCCACCTCCTAGTGCGTGTATTTTAATTTCAGTCAAGCGCCCACATCATAATGCGGGTATTTTATTTTCAGTCAGGCGCCCACCTTCCAATGCGGGTATTTTATTTTTCCGTAAGGCACCCACCTCTTAATGCGGGTATTTCAAATTCAGGAGGCGCCCACCTCTTAATGCGGGTATTTCAAATTCAGTTAGGCGCCCACCTCCTAATGCGGGTATTTTAATTTTGTCAGGCGCCCACCTCCTAATGCGGGTATTTATATTTCTGTCAGGCGCCCACCTCCTAATGAGGGTATTTCAATTTCTGTCAGGTGCCCACCTCCTAATGCGGATATTTTAATTTCAGTCAGGCACCTACCTCCTAATGCGGGTATTTTAATTCTAGTCAGGCGCCCACCTTCTAATGCGGGTATTTTAATCTAATCACGCCTATGCAACGGCGCCATCTGCATAACGTCTAAGCAACGACGTCACCTCATCACGCCTATGCTACATCATTATCTACATTGGGAAATACTTCGAACGTTGTTCCGCCCTTCCCCCAGTATCTCGCCACATCTGTAACCAGTGTCATCATAAGTCGACACTGGGGCATTGTTTCTTGAATCTGGCCCATCTTTTGCAACTTCTCTCTTCCCTCGGGATTCTATTTCTTCCCATGCATCTCTCATCTTCCCTCGAGTCCCGATGATCAGGACAAAATTGGCTACTCAGTCAACTTCTTTGGCCGAAAACTCTTTCATCGTCTCCGGCCAAAGAGGGGCATCTGTTGACACCCAATTTTGTCCAATCTTTTCTGATTTTATTTGCAATTTTTAATATTTTTGACACCTTAAGATAATTTTAAAATATAGGCATATATATGTATATATATCATCATTTTTATTATTATTTCCATTTTATTTGTCATTTGCATTTTTTATATCATAATCATACTTTTATCCTAATATTATATGTTATTTTATTTTGACAACACGACATCGCATTTTTATTTTTTATTTTTAGCACCAAACATTTCGCAAATATTATATTTTATCATATTGTCATCTTTACAATTTATAATTTTTGCAAAGCTTTTTATTTTATTTATATATAATAGAACCATTTTTTATATTTTTAAACCAATAACCTATTTCATTTCCCCCAAAAACAACTTCTACTCAACCCAAAACAATTCCTACCCAACCCAAACTAAAACCCATTTTCGTCCAAGCCCAACCCATCACCCATTTATTTCCCCAACCCAAAACAATTCCAAACCCATCCGAAGCCCATTCGGATCGGCCCACTCCCCTTTTAACTCCCAATATCCTTTAATCCCCCCCTCCTTTTTTAAAACCAACAACCCTAAAAAATGTGGAGGACTTTTCATTTTCCATCCCAACCCAAGCCGCCGCACACCCCCATACCCCCTAACCCCGACACGACCCCACACCCCATACCGGCGACCCCACGTCGCCGGTCACCTCGTCGCACACAACCCGACACAACCCATGCCCCCTATCCCTTAAAATCTGCAACCCATACCCCCAAAATCCGCTTCCAAAATCAGTATTTTTTAAACCTTTTATTCAAGTTTCAAACTCGTTCTCGGGGAGGGTTAAACCATCTATAAATACCCCATGTTGTTCTTCATTTTTTGGAGGTTTTGGGGTCCGGTCCGAATCAAAAAGAATTAAAAAGGGGGCCCGAAATCGAGAAGAAAAAGTCGGTTTTTTGGTGGGTTTTTGGTCCGAAAATCTCGTGGTTAAGTTTTGAAATCCGGAATCTTCTTAAAGGTATTTGTTCTCTTTTGCATGTGTTCTTCATCTTAAAGAGTCCGAAAATATAGGTTAAAATTATTGGATTTTTGGTATTGAATAATCTGGAATTTTTGCTACTATTCACTATTTTACGGATTCCGGATCGGGTCGACACGGTTTTTGAATAGATTTTCAGATTTTGTGTTTTAATATTTTTGTTGTTGGTTATCTGAAAATGTAAAAAAAAAATAATAATAAAAATCATTGTTCCGGGTCGAGGTCACTGTTCCGGGTCGGGGTCACTGTTCCGGGTCGGGTCGACCCGGTTTTTGAATAAATTTTCAGATTTTGTGTTTTAATATTTTTGTTGTTGGTTATCTGAAAATGTAAAAAAAAAAATCACTGTTCCGGGTAGGGGTCACTATTCCGGGTCGGGTCGACCCAGTTCGATTAAATTTCCACATTTTATGTTTAATATTTTGTTGTTGGTTATCTGAAAATTCCAAAAAAAATGTTTGATTCCGGGTCGGGTCACTGTTCAGAACCCGGGTCGATTTTTCCGAATCTCGCTTCGGTCCAAAAATTTCGGGAATTCGGGTATTACGTTTTAATTGCAAACTGTTTGTTTATTTTCACATTTTAACATCCGTACACGGATATCTTACTGTTTTAGTGATTTAAATAAATACTGCACTTAGGCCAATGAAATTGAATTCGAGGCCGCCTCCCTTCGGACATCATTTCTCGGTTTTTTTTACTTTACCGCTTTACCGCTTTAATGCATTACTTCTTTACTGCTTTGAATAAATATTGCAATTGGCCGATGAAAAAATATCCGTCGATTTTTGAGGCCTCCACAGTTGTAAAGATGGAAAATAAAACTTCTGGGCAATGATGAAACTTAAATCTTTTTCACCCGAGAGACCAACATGTTCGGTAGGCAAGGCAACTAAAATGACCAACGAGTCATATGTTCGCAGCCACGACGTGATTGGAATGATCTTTTCAAAATTTAAGTCTGAAGCCCTCCGTAATCAGAACATTTATTATTTTGGATACGGATCCGAAGTTATGTATATTCAATTGTTTCTAACCGTTTATTCGTGACAGCTTGCAAGGGATAAAGTCAAAGAAGGCGAATACCCTTCGGAGATTATTTATTTTATTGTTGCTTTTTTTTTACATTCTTTAATTCAGCTTTATTTCATTATGTGTTGCAATATTATTGTACTCCTGAAATTATTGAAATATTTAGAATAGGTAGATTAATTAATAGGGTAGTCAAAAACTTGAAACCCATCGCTAGTTTATTTATTTTTAGGCTCGGTTAGTTTTAAAAAATCGTTAATCGCTAGTTTATCTATTTTTAGGCCCGTTGCCCATAAAAATCACCTTGCATATATTTTTATCAATTTTCATACATATGCATATTTATTTATTTTTTCTCTCAACGTTACATGTACAAAATGCATCATTTTATTATCTACTTGCAATATTATTTTTATACTTGTAAAAACATGCATTTTCTTAGTACAATAATTAACCTCAATTTGATCGGATAACCGCAAGTTAGCGGATCTTAAAGGATGCCTAACCCCTTCCCTTTAGGATAATAAAGAACCCTTACTCAGAATCTCATTAGTTTTGTAGACCATAAAATCGGAGTTATTTTGCAGCTTTTAGTTAACATTTAGGTGCCCTAATTCACCTTAGAATAATTAGGTGGCGACTCCTCAAAACAAGTATTTTTTTAATCCATTCGGAGGAAATCGACGCCATCGCATCGCGAAGCCCGCAAGGTCAAAATCGGGCGCGACAGCATGGCGACCCCGCTGGGGATCTTTCAGGTTTTTAACCATAGCAAATTTAGGTTAATTATTATTGTGCTTTATATTGCTATTTGTTTGATCTATTATTTTTTAATTGTTTCCTTTTTGGAATTTTGTATGTTTAACTGCTTTATTTGATACTTTCTTTTACCGCTTTTCTTAAATTGGCATTCCGCTCATATTTCTTCCACTACGGAAAATTCTCACTATCACACATTACACGCGAGGTATGTTTTGCGCACCCGCACATTCTTTCAAATTACCAAATTTTAGGAGAGTTGGCGTATGCGCGGAGTGTCCGGACCATCCGGTGGCCGCGTAGCCTTCTCACTCGAGTAGTCCGCTCGGGAACCTTGAGTCCAGTAAGCCCAATCTTAGTAAATTTAGGATAGAGCTATACCCTTTTATTTTTAGTCATGCATGCATATACCATAGGTGGGTCGATCATTGGCATCAACTCCACAATTAAGAAATCCACCAAAATTGTCGACGGGTCTCGCTCCCCCAACGGCCATCAACATATTATTTGTAGCGTGATAATGATGGACTAATCCAAGCCTAATCATGACATGCCGATATTGGAAAATGTACATACATTTTGTCTTCATTTCCAACAAAAGCACTATTGTTTGACAGCTTGGATTATTCTGTTATAATCTCTCATATTTGGCGTTTAGGCCCACCTCTGGCATAAGAGATGCTCCATGCACGATAGGACACACATTTAATTCCCGCACAATTTATTTGCTATTTTTCTTCTTTTAACTCTGTACATATTATTTAATGCAATAATTACCTGCTTCATTTATGTACATATCATACTATGTCGCTTGCAACTCCGGGACAGAAATTGTGTCACTGTCCAAAGATAAAGCGTTCTTGAACATCAAGACTCGGAACTCGTGAAGCAATCATGGGAGTTTTTGACCATACTTTTACACACATTTTATTATTCTTTAGTGACTTTCCTCCTTTCACCCGGCGCTCTTATTTTTGCGGGAAGATCGTCCTCGCGAACAGTTGGAGGCGGACGTTCTAAAACAATATCCCTGGATATACTCCAGGAAAGAACAAAGCAAAAGGTTTTCACAAAGATGACCGGAAGATGTTTTGACCGGAAAAGTCAGCCAACACCAGAGTCAACGAGGCGTCACTCTAGTTGTCTATATTTTTTTTATATATATATTTGAAAATTCAATTGATATGCTTAATTTTTGTTACATAATTTATTTATATCATACACATTTTACAACATATCTTTACGAACTACGAGTGTCTGATTCTCACCATACGGTGTGATACGTAGGTAACCCTTCTCGGGTCCGACACCCCCTAAAAAAAAAATCAAATCAAATTAAAAAAAAATGAAAAAATTATTCTAGTTTATCAATCTTTTTTCATTACATGCTAATGGACAATCTTTTCATTTATCCTACAATGGACAATCATTTTTTTTTCATTACATTCATCTTATTGTGGATAATCATTTTTTTTCATTGCATTCATCCTATGATGGACAATTATTTTACTTTGCATTCGTCCCATAGTGGACAATCATTTGTTTTATACAGTTTTTACTTACTATCCTATCGTGGATAAGTTCTTTTTCAATCATACATTTTTATAACCTATTTGCAACGAACTACGCACACCTGATTCTCGTCAAAGATGAGATACGTAGGCAGCCCTATTTGGGTTCGGTACCCTTTATTCAAAAAAAAGAAGAAGAAGAAAGTACAAAATATTTTTAAGAATCATTGATTGACTTGGTTGATACCAACACAGTTAGGAGCGTGCATAGGAAAGAACAAGTGGAGAGAACTGACTTTGTGGTAAACCATTGATTCTTCTGGTACCTCTCATTCACGTCTGTGTTGACGCTTAAAAATTGCTTTGCATGCTTCCAAGATATTTACAAAGCCAACCTCATCGTTTCATATGCATTGTGTGGTGAGTTTAAGAATAAGTTCAATTGCATTGCATTGTGATCTAGAACTTGGCTCGAATGTTTGTTGAGGCGAAATCCTGAGTAACACTTGGTATAGGAAAGGATCGTAGGCTTTCTTTGATCCGTTTGAGCCTTTCCAGCTTACCAAATTACATTATCCATAGTACTCCCCCTTTGAGCCTGAAGCCTATTTTTTTTAACAACCACATATTATGCCTATACCCTTTATGAGTGCGTACACGCACTATCCCTCTCTTGGCCCGACTTCCTTGAGCGCATCAGAAATATGCAAATTGCTGAAAATGATCCGAGTTGAAGTTGCAATGTTCCCAACAGAGGAAAAGAAAACAAAACAAAAGGACGACTTCACACAAAGAGGAAGTCAAAAGCCCCGACAATATTAAAAAAAAAAAAAAAGGGAAATAACTCCAAAAAAGGGGAAAAAGCACCAAAAAAAAAAACCTTTGAAAAAGAAAAAAAAAGCTTAAAACGATATTCAAAAGAAGTCGGTACAAAACAAATGTGGGCCAAAAAAAAAAAAGAAGCAAATCGGCATCAAGGCACACAAATACAAAGCGCTGACATATTCCAACGCTCAAGGAAGGATTAGTCACTCCTTACCCAAATGATATCCTTTCCTTTCTCCAAGCCTACATTACAAACCCATAATAAGCCCTACATGATCCTATACAGAGGGTTCTCACATTAGTGGATACTCACATGACGGCCAAGCCTATGGTATCACATTTAAATGCATTGAACATCTTTCTGAGGGTGAGTGTACTTCTCTAGACGTCCCAAAGTTCAAAATATTGAAATACATGTGAGAAAGGGACTTTCTTTCAGTGAGGGCATTTGAAACATGAGGATGCATATATGTCAAAACCTTGGCTTGAAGCAAGTGTCGATCCTCAGGTATGTCTGAGGTAGCATCCGAAGCTGTAGGAATTACCCTGAAGTCAGCCTCGGTTATACAGAGAGCAGTAACGGGAACCCTAAGCACATTACTAATTGTTGGTACCAACTGAAGTCAAAATATGATTATGTCTTTTTCATATTTTCAAAAAAAAAAAAAAAAAAAAAAAAACAAAAAAAAACCTTACAAAATCCTTTTGTCATGAACTACGTTATGACCTGATTCCCCGGCGGGATACGTAGGCGGCCACATCGGCTTCGGTCCCATTTTGGAAAAGTTCACAATCTCTTTTGCCGCATGAACTACGTTATGACCTGATTCCATCGGCGAGATACGTAGGCAGCCACATCGGCTTCGGTCCCATTTTGGAAAACTTCACAATCGTTTTTGCTTGCATGAACTATGTTATGACTTGATTCCCTCGGTGGGATACGTAGGCAGCCACATCGGCTTCGGTCCCATTTTGGAAAAAAAAAATTACTTCACAATCACTTTTGCCGCATGAACTACGTTATGACCTGATTCCCTAGGCGGGATACGTAGGCGGCCACATCGGCTTCGGTCCCATTTTTAGAAAATCCTTACAAATTTCTTTTGCCACAACGTTATGACCTGATTCCCTCGGCGGGATACGTAGGCAGCCACATCGGCTTCGGTCCCATTTTGGAAAACTTCATAATTCCTTTTTACTTGCAGCGAACTACGTTATGACCTGATTTTCCTTTGTCGGAATACGTAGGCGGCCTATATCGGCTTCGGTCACACCATTGGAAATTTTCTTCCATTATCTTGCACACAACGCAATGTGCTTACATGATTGCCTTAACAGGACAGGCAAGTGGCCCGCACAAACTCGGCTTTATCCAGTTGGAAGTTCATCATCTTCATATATACCAGAAACTGGGGCATTTTTTAAAGGGTTCACTGCAAGCATATGCCAATGGACTTGGAAAATGCCAGACAACTAAGTCTTCAATCTAAACCAGTATGAGCTTGCAAGCGTAAAAAAAAAAAAAAAAAAAAAAAAAAAACTACAAAGTCAATGCGAATCAACCACCCGTGCCACCCAAACTCACAAATTTCTTTGAGTACAGGTCTTCAGGTTGACAAAGGCAAGGAAGCCGCAACATGTGTGCTTAATTTGGAAAAGACGTCGCATCGCATTTTCGTCCGTGCAACATTTCAATTCACAGTCCACAGGAATTTGAATCGGCAGAAGATTCAACATAACGTGGAATCATGTTACAGCAAACTGACGGCAATGACGTAATTCACATCTTTCACAGCATTACAACGGCGTCATCAGCAACACGCCCATACAACAGCATCAAGCAACACACCTATGCAACGGTGTCATCCGCACAACACGTCTACACAATGACGTCTTCAACGCACCACGTCTATGCAACGACGTCATTTCAACCCATGCGGGTCACAAACGCATCATGTCAATACAACGACGTCATTTCAGGCGCCCACCTCCTAATGCGGGCGCCCACCTCCTAATGCGGGTATTTCATTTTTCCTAATGCGGGTATTTAAATTTCGGTCGGCGCCCACCTCCTAATGCGGGTATTTAATTTCAGTCAGGCGCCCACCTCCTAATGCGGGTATTTTAATTTCAGTCAGGCGCCCACCTCCTAATGCGGGTATTTAATTTCAGTCAGGCGCCCACCTTCTAATGCAGGTATTTAAATTTCAGTCATGCGCCCACCTCCTAATGCGGGTATTTTAATTTCAGTCAGGCGCCCACCTCCTAATGCGGGTATTTAAATTTCAGTCAGGCGCCCACCTTCTAATGCGGGTATTTTAATTTCAGTCAGGCGCCCACCTCCTGATGCGGGTATTTCAATTTCAGTCAGGCGCCCACCTCCTAATGCGGGTATTTTATTTGTTTGGCGCCCACCTCCTAATGCGAGTATTTATATTTCTGTCAGGCGCCCACCTCATAATGCGGGTATTTCAATTTCTGTCAGGCGCCCACTTCCTAATGCGGGTATTTTAATTTCTGTCAGACGCCCACCTCCTAATGCGGGTATTTAAATTTCAGTCAGGCGCCCACCTCCTAATGCGGGTATTTTAATTTCAGTTAGGAGCCCACCTCATAATGCGAGTATTTTATTTTCAGTCAGGCGCCCACCTTCCAATGCGGGTATTTTATTTTTCCGTAAGGCACCCACCTCCTAATGCGGGTATTTCAAATTTAGTCAGGCGCCCACCTCCTAATGCGGGTATTTTAATTTCTGTCAGGCGCCCACCTCCTAATGCGGGTATTTATATTTCTGTCAGGCGCCCACCTCCTAATGCGGGTATTTCAATTTCTGTCAGGTGCCCACCTCTAATGCGGGTATTTTAATTTCAGTCAGGCACCCACCTCCTAATGCGGGTATTTTAATTCTAGTCAGGCGCCCACCTTCTAATGCGGGTATTTTAATCTAATCACGCCTATGCAACGGCGCCATCTGCATAACGTCTAAGCAACGACATCACCTCATCACGCCTATGCTACATCATCATCTACATTGGGAAATACTTCGAACGTTGTTCCGCCCTTCCCCCAGTATCTCGCCACATCTGTAACCAGTGTCATCATAAGTCGACACTGGGGCATTGTTTCTTGAATCTGCACCATCTTTTGCAATTTCTCTCTTCCCTCGGGATTCTATTTCTTCCCATGCATCTCTCATCTTCCCTCGAGTCCCGATGATCAGGACAAAATTGGCTACTCAGTCAACTTCTTTGGCCGAAAACTCTTTCATCGTCTCCGGCCAAAGAGGGGCATCTGTTGACACCCAATTTTGTCCCATCTTTTCTGATTTTATTTGCAATTTTTAATATTTTTGACACCTTAAGACAATTTTAAAATATAGGCATATATATGTATATATATCATCATTTTTATTATTATTTGCATTTTATTTGTCATTTGCATTTTTTATATCATAATCATACTTTTATCCTAATATTATATGTTATTTTATTTTGACAACACGACATCGCATTTTTATTTTTTATTTTTAGCACCAAACATTTCGCAAATATTATATTTTATCATATTGTCATCTTTACAATTTATAATTTTTGCAAAGCTTTTTATTTTATTTATATATAATAGAACCATTTTTTATATTTTTAAACCAATAACCTATTTCATTTCCCCCAAAAACAACTTCTACTCAACCCAAAACAATTCCTACCCAACCCAAACTAAAACCCATTTTCGTCCAAGCCCAACCCATCACCCATTTATTTCCCCAACCCAAAACAATTCCAAACCCATCCGAAGCCCATTCGGATCGGCCCACTCCCCTTTTAACTCCCAATATCCTTTAATCCCCCCTCCTTTTTTAAAACCAACAACCCTAAAAAATGTGGAGGACTTTTCATTTTCCTCCCAACCCAATCCGCCGCACACCCCCATACCCCCTAACCCCGACGCGACCCCACACCCCATACCGGCGACCCCACGTCGCCGGTCACCTCGTCGCACACAACCCGACACAACCCATGCCCCCTATCCCTTAAAATCCGCAACCCATACCCCCAAAATCCGCTTCCAAAATCAGATTTTTTTAAACCTTTTATTCAAGTTTCAAACTCGTTCTTGGGGAGGGTCAAACCATCTATAAATACCCCATGTTGTTCTTCATTTTTTGGAGGTTTTGGGGTCCGGTCCGAATCAAAAAGAATTAAAAGGGGGCTCGAAATCGAGAAGAAAAAGTCGGTTTTTTGGTGGGTTTTTGGTCCGAAAATCTCGTGGTTAAGTTTTGAAATCCGGAATCTTCTTAAAGGTATTTGTTCTCTTTTGCATGTGTTCTTCATCTTAAAGAGTCCGAAAATATAGGTTAAAATTATTGGATTTTTGGTATTGAATAATCTGGAATTTTTGCTACTATTCACTATTTTACGGATTCCGGATCGGGTCGACCCGGTTTTTGAATAGATTTTCAGATTTTGTGTTTTAATATTTTTGTTGTTGGTTATCTGAAAATGTAAAAAAAAAAAAAAAAAAATCACTGTTCCGGGTCGAGGTCACTGTTCCGAGTCGAGGTCACTGTTCCGGGTCGGATCGACCCGGTTTTTGAATAAATTTTCAGATTTTGTGTTTTAATATTTTTGTTGTTGGTTATCTGAAAATGTAAAAAAAATAATCACTGTTCCGAGTAGGTGTCACTGTTCCGGGTCGGGTCGACCCAGTTCGAATAAATTTCCAGATTTTATTTTTAATATTTTGTTATTGGTTATCTGAAAATTCCAAAAAAAATGTTTGATTCCGGGTCGGGTCACTGTTCAGAACCCGGGTCTGATTTTTCCGAATCTTGCTTCAGTCCAAAATTTTTAGAATTCGGGTATTACGTTTTAATTGCAAACTGTTTGTTTATTTTCACATTTTAACATCCGTACACGGATATCTTACTGTTTTAGTGATTTAAATAAATACTGCACTTAGGCCAATGAAATTGAATTCGAGGCCGCCTCCCTTCGGACATCATTTATCGGTTTTTTTACTTTACCGCTTTACCGATTTAATGCATTACTTCTTTACTGCTTTGAATAAATATTGCAATTGGCCGATGAAAAATATCCGTCGATTTTTGAGGCCTCCACAGTTGTAAAGACGGAAAATAAAACTTCTGGGCAATGATGAAACTTAAATCTTTTTCACCCGAGAGACCAACATGTTCGGTAGGCAAGGCAACTAAAATGATCAACGAGTCATATGTTCGCAGCCACGACGTGATTGGAATGATCTTTTCAAAATTTAAGTCTGAAGCCCTCCGTAATCAAAACATTTATTATTTTGGATACGGATCCGAAGTTATGTATATTCAATTGTTTCTAACCGTTTATTCGTGACAGCTTGCAAGGGATAAAGTCAAAGAAGGCGAATACCCTTCGGAGATTATTTATTTTATTGTTGGTTTTTTTTTTCATTCTTTAATTCAGCTTTATTTCATTATGTATTGCAATATTATTGTACTCCTGAAATTATTGAAATATTTAGAATTTGTAGATTAATTAATAGGGTAGTCAAAAACTTGAAACCCATCGCTAGTTTATTTATTTTTAGGCTCGGTTAGTTTTAAAAAATCGTTAATCGCTAGTTTATCTATTTTTAGGCCCGTTGCCCATAAAAATCACCTTGCATATATTTTTATCAATTTTCATACATATGCATATTTATTTATTTTTTCTCTCAACGTTACATGTACAAAATGCATCATTTTATTATCTACTTGCAATATTATTTTTATACTTGTAAAAACATGCATTTTCTTAGTACAATAATTAACCTCAATTTGATCGGATAACCGCAAGTTAGCGGATCTTAAAGGATGCCTAACCCCTTCCCTTTAGGATAATAAAGAACACTTACTCAGAATCTCATTAGTTTTGTAGACCATAAAATCAGAGTTATTTTGAAGCTTTTAGTTAACATTTAGGTGCCCTAATTCACCTTAGAATAATTAGGTGGCGACTCCTCAAAACAAGCATTTTTTTAATCCATTCGGAGGAAATCGACGCCATCGCGTCGCGAAGCCCGCAGGGTCAAAATCGAGCGCGACAGGGACCATACGCTTTCTGATGGAGTCTCTTAAGTCACAGTATTGTATTCTGACATGTTGACATTCAAAAACAAAATAAGAAATCGAACCAAAGTTAAAGGCTAAAAAGCCATAGTTACCTTTAAAGGACGAGTCTCATTCACATGTTATTGTCCTTTCGTCGAGTCGACCAAGATTCATTTCAAAGCAAAGTCAAAGAGTTTATGAGTTTTAAAGAGGCCAATTCATAAACCTCCCCAGTAGGAGTTCGTTGAGTTATGCAGATCGAGTAGTGAGATTCAGTTCATACGAAGCTACCAAGTCAGGGTCATGAGATGTGTTTGGTACATATACAGTCATTGGGTAGGTCTGGGCCCTATCCCAACCATATCACAATTATGTTTTCCATAGAGGCTTGTATATCTGGTTGGTATATTCAGTTGATATGTACGACTAACTTGCTAGTCTAGTACCATATTGTATCTAATGTTTGAAGTTATTATACTCCTATTGTTGTGACATCCAGATATGTCTTGTATATTCATGTTGTTATGGCCTTGTCAGCCACCATTTATATTCAATTACAAGTTGTGTTTCAGAGTGGTATGTTTGGGCTAGTACAACCCTAGGTTCCAACCACACCCCTCCAGTTTTGGGTGTGACAAACTTGGTATTAGAGCAGGTCAGTCCTAGGGAATCTACAAGATGTGTTTAGCAGAGTCTTATTTATGGGTTTGTTGTGCACCACACTTATAAGCAAGAGGCTGTCAGGAATTTAGGGATGGTTTCCCATTATTTCATCTCATAGATCGTGCAATAGAGCTGAGTTATAAAAGTTTGAGTCTTACTCGTGCTTCGCACAATTTCAGTTCTGATAATAACTAGAAAGACTTCGGTTAACTCATATTCACAGCCCGCCCACGAAAGATTCTGACCAAGATTATTGAGACGCTAGAGTGCGAGTGTGATATTGAAATTTTAGATTATGAACGACTATCTCCTCCTTATATACGAAGGAAGTGATGTAAGTTCGGAATGATGAAGTATTGACTTTAGACATATAGAAAGTGTAAGGTGGTGGAGATACCAGTTATTTGAAATAGGGAAGATCGTAACGAGATCGGAATTCGGATAGAGTAATAAAAGCCTTGTTGTCCCATCCTCAGCGGTGATAGAATATCAGTCCCGTTTTCAGCGGTGATAGAATCTCAGTCCCGTTTTCATCGGTGATAGAACCTCAGTCTCGTTTTTAGTAGTGATAGAATCACAGTGAGAAGTACCTATTCCTATTATTGATTTGTTAATGTCATTGGATGTAATTTTAAAAAAAGTGGGACCTCAGGATCTAGTAAGGATTAAGTACGATCCACAACATGGATGCTACCAAAGAATAGTACGATTAGGTAGTGATACCCCCTTTAGAGAACATATACATGCTGAACCTGGAAATTGTTAGCTAATTATGACATTGAAAGGATTCAAAGATTAGCGGGCCAGGCATGAAGCCCTTTGTACGGGAGGTAAATATTTCCCTTAGTGAGACCTCTGTCAGAAATGGAGAAGAGGAGGACGTTAGACGTAATAAAGGGTTATATCATGAAGGTATAGATGAGGATAAAAGGTTAGATTGATAGAATGAGAATAATGCTAATGAATTATTGAAATAAATGTATGAGACGATGAATAGTCATGGAATAAAGTATAGAAGAATGGCAAGTCATGGCCAATAAAGATAGAAAGTAATGAAAGTAGTAATGGTTGGGACGTCGAGGGGAAGGTGTTATAAGACCGAGTACCTATTATGAGATTCGAGTAAGCCAGAAATGATGGGATAAGCCGTCAAGATGATTTAGCCATTAAATCAAGGAACATTAATGTTGAGTCGATCCGTCAGATTGGAAGGAATAAGAGTTGAAGACACTCAAGAGGATATAATAAGAGCTACCGCTGTATGGAAAATAAGCACATAGGCAGTAAAGAAGTACTCTGTAAGGATGGCCGATCATTAATGTTTAGCAGGGAATGAGCCCCCAAAATTAACATCTTTGTTATTAGAATTAAGCGTTTCAGTCATAAATATGTAACACCATACCTATGGGCACAATCCAATGACCCTGTTAACGGATATCTCTTTGAGTCAAGATGTGAGTCGTTAAGGGATTATACAGTATGGTGAACGTTGATTTGATGATCAAATATCGTAAGAAGGAAATCCTGGATGCGTTAAAGTGACTTACGAGAGATGATACGGGAAAGGACCGACAGATACTCATACGGTGATTTAGTAAGAAATCTCAATGGTTACATAGGGATGTTTTTAAACTACTGAGGTTGCATTACCCAGATTTGGTGGATATGCCAGGAATATCAAAGGATATGTGCGTATTAACATTGAGAAGGGAATAGTAAGTGGCCTCCTATATAGAGGGGTTAAAAGGAACGGCGAAAACCACAAAACGTATGAGATTCGAAAAGGAAAGTGTGGAGAGTAATCAAAGGAAAGACATATGTAGGCTCAAGATGAGCTACTCAGGGGTTTATGGAAAGGGGTAAGTCGAGTTTCATTGAGAAGTGATAAATGCAAACCCTAGAAGAAGATAAGTTAAACGACCGGATGAGCCATCAGAAATGCATTATTTATAATATGAAACAATCTTAGTATCTGAGGTTTTGATCTCACAAATAAGCGACAACAACTCCCGAGAAATATTTCAAGTAGAAAGTAATAATATGAGAGGCTAGCATAAAGTAATCGAGCTGCGGGGTTATGAAGCCTGAAGGAAAAACTAAACAGTTAAAGATGATACTCATAATAAACGAGAAGTGATGTATGGGTAAGAAGGATAAACGGTGAAGAATTAGTGATATCCAAGATCCCGCAAGAATATACAATTACAAAATTACTAAAAGCATATCGCCAGTAGATATCCACTAAGAACAAGAGAAGGATTTAATCCGCATACAGATGGGAATGACTCATCGAAAAGGTGATGGTTAAATAAGGACCAAGATTTGATTTCATAGTAGAGCAGAAGGCCAGATGTAGAAAGAACCCCTGGATAATGGAGGTTGACATTAGTCGATGCATTGTAAGATGGTTATCCAGAGGAAAAAAAAGGACGAGGTTGTTTACACCTACCAGATGGGAAAGCTAAGCCCATGACATAGGGTCGGCAACAGTAAACCCACATCGGAAGTATAACTACGAGGATCTTCAGTGTAATGTTAAAACAAGTTTCTCTTACCAATAAGTAAAGGCACCCTCTCGAATGGGTTACAATGGTATAAGGAATTATGGGCCCTCTTGTAGAAAATAACAGTTCCTAGAAGGGAAAGAAGTAAGTAAGTAAGCAAAGGTGGATTTAGATAATGTCGCAAAGTGGAATCCTCCTTAAGATAAAGTGGTTTTGAAAGTTAAATTTCAGTGAGCGAGTATCCCGTAAATGTGGTGGAAAGATAAAAGAATAGTATTGTCCTAGCTGATCAATCGAGAATCCGAACATGTGATTCAATTAATGATAAAGATATTATATAGATTTCAATGTTATCCCTCATTTAATAGATGGAGTAAGAGATAACCGTATAGGAGTTCAGCCCTATGACCATTCAAGGAGTAAGTACGGGAGAACATCATAACAACCCTCAGAGTAACTTAAGATGAGGTATGTAAATGATTTAGCCTATATCGAGGCCCAGAAGAAGGAAGGACTAGACAAAGAGCTTCAACAGATAGCAAGTTTAAAGGCCCAATTTCAGGGCTCCAATGATAATAGAGCGATATGAGGGGAATGTTAATGTCACCCCGGAAGCAAAAGGAAAAAACAGTGACAAAGGTAGAGTTGGAAATGATACCATCGGAAGGTAAGGTTCCATTGTAATAGAGCGAATACCAGAGTTAAAGCAAGACATAATTCTCAAGTAGTAAGTCGGTCGTGTGGCCTAAGTTTTGCTGGGTTACAGAAAAATTGGCGTGGAGGTACCTTGTTCCCGCTATTTTGTTCATCTAGATTCAGGGAGAACATATTATGATACTGAAGACATGGATTAATATAATAATGGTAAGAAAATCAGTGCCGAGTCTAAAACTTATGATGAAGCAATGAGGTCAATAGATGCTATGTTTTGGAAAGAAGTCATTAAAAGTGAATTGGATTCTATAGTTTTTAATCATACTTGAGACTTGCATGATATACCTGAAGATTCTAAACTCATAAGTAGCAAGTGGAAATTTAAGAAGAAATTGAGAGTTGATGGTACAATTGATAAATATAAGACTAGACTTGTGATTAGAGGTTTTAACCTAAAAAAAAGGTGTTGATTACATTGACACTTATTCTCCTGTGACTAAAATAGCCACCATTAGAACTCTTATTGCGTTAGACACTATTCATAGTTTAGTGGCACACCAAATGAATGTTAAAATGGCTTTTCTAAATGGTGATTTAGAATAAGAGATCTATATGACTCAACATGAGGGTTTTGTGGTCCTAGGATAGAAAGACAAAGTATATAAGTTTAGAAAGTCCTTGTATGGTTTAAAATAGACACCTAAGCAATGGTATGAAAAATTTAACAACATATTAGTGGGTGATGGTTTTGTTGTTAATGCTTCAGATACCGGTGTTTATTCTAAAATGATAGGATCATATTTTGTGATTATATGTTTATATGTGGATGACATGTTAATCTTTGGTCCTAATGTGAATGTTGTAAATGAGACTAAGAACTTTTTGTCTTCTAAATTTGAAATGAAAAGCCTTGGAGAAGCGGATGTGATTTTAGGAATTAAAATCAAAAAAACTGTTAATGATTTTTCTTTGTGTCAGTCTCATTATATTGAGAAGATGTTGAAAAGGTTTGATTGCTTTTATGTTGCCCTAGTGAGAACTCCTTATAATCCTAGCATACACTTGAGAAAGAATAAAGAAGCTAGTGTTTCACAAACTGAATATGGTAAAATAATTAAGAGTGTAATGTTTCTCATGAACTATACTCGGCCTGATATTGCTTATACTGTTAGTAGATTAAGTAGTTATACACATAGTCCTAGTAGTGAACATCGGACTGATCTTGATCGTCTGTTGAGGTACTTGAGATGTACTATGAATTGGTGTTTGCATTTTAATAAATATCCTGTTGTTTTAGAAGATTTTTGTGATGCAAACTGGGTATCTGACAATGATGAAGTTATCTCCACCAGTGGCTATATGTTTTCTTTGGGTGCAGGTGCTATTTCGTGGAAGTATTCCAAACAGACTTGTATAGCACATTCTACTATGGATCAAAATTTATTGCTCTTGAGTTGGCAGGGCAAGAAGTTTAATAGGTAAAAAATCTTTTTGCATATGTGTCATTGTGGGGAATATAAGCTTCTCCAGTCTCCTTACATTGTGATTCATAGACAGCAATTGGGATTGCAAAGAATAGTGTGCATAATGGAAAAAAGAGACATATTCGCATCAAACATGATGTGGTTAAATAGTTGTTCAAGCATATATTATTTCCTTGGAATATGTAAGGTCTGAAAGAAATTTGACGGATGCTTTAACCAAGGGTTTGGCAAGGAAGATGATCCTTGAAACGTCTAGTGGGATGGGCCTAAAGCCTATGGATTGAGGTAATATGGTGGATACATGTTTGTGGTCAAACGAAGTCATATACGTCATCAATGTACACTATATTTCCTCTTCCTATGGCGTGTGGTTTGCTCTTAATGATTCCATAACCTTAAGGTGGTCTATGAGATAGACCTTATGGAATCACTTATGTGAGTGTAGAGATGTGATAGACTTTTATGAACGACTTAGACCATCTTTCTAGAGCGCTCATTAGACCGAAGGTGTATGTGCATGACCATAAAACAAACTTTGTTTGTATCACAGAGTTTGCATAAATTAAAGGACATTGTATGTGTTGTGGGGGTCTCAACTTATGTCCAATTATTTCAAGAGTACTTCACTTTTTGGATATTTATTGTTGCCTCATTTCACTACGTGTTAATTCAAATCGAAAGATATTAACACTTAAGTACATGTTCCTTCCTTTTTCCTATTATTTTCCTATTATTTACCTTTGCATTAGTGAGCGATTCTAATAGTTATTATCCCGTGTCCTATACTTATTTATTCTAAATAATGCAAATCCAAAGATTCCATTTTAAGTATCTCTTTCTTGACTTTTGTGAAATGCACTTTGTACCAAGTGGAAAGTCCCTCTTCCACTTTATATTGAAATGTGTTTTATTGGGATTGTAAAGAGTTGGAAAAAGGGAGTAGCCCTTGCGCACATGAGAGATGGGCTTCTTAGGCAAAATGAGTCGATTTAACCCCCCCTGCGCGCGAGGTATACATGACGCTTAATTCAATTCCGATTTTGTAAAATAATATTTTATTATTTTTTAGCTTACCCGAAATTATCTAAAGTCATGCTTCTGGATTAAAGTCCGGACGTAGCTTTCATATCCGAATGTAGCTCTCCTACCTCTGGAGTCTGTTGTTATTGGTCAATACTTATTCTTCCGGAACCGCAATTGTCTCAGTACCGGTCAAAGCTCATTACTTCAGAATTAATTATTGGAACGGTTATTATCCATAAATACTTTGACTTAATGGTAATCTTTATTTCTCTGAATGTTGGGAGACATTTCAGATCTTATTTTTTATTCTCTGAACGTTAGAGATGTTTCAGATTTCAGTCATTACTACTGAGATCTTGACATCTACCTATATATACCGGTAGAGCCTTCATCTGTTTACACACCGAAAAATACATCATCTTCTTCAAAGCTATTTCTTCTTTCTGTTTTCTGGGCAAATGACTTTGTGCAAACTCAAAACTTTCAGCCACTAGTGCAAGTGTCCGGAAGTGTTGTGGAACCTTGGGGAGCGACCGGGTTAAACAATTTGTACCGAAATTGCTTTCAAAAAAGTGACTTGCCACGCTACAATTGTGAATCAATAAGTTGCTTTTAATGTTTTAATTGTTCTTTATCAATATTTTCCAGATTTACTAACATTTGGGAAAATAAAAAATGGTTATTTTCATGAAAATTATTTCAAGAAACTAAAATCTCTATGCTTTGGGGTTTCACAAATACAAGTCGACATAAAAATTCCAGAAAAACATGCAGTAGCCACATTTCCTTATACACGTACAGAGTAATTTTGACATAATACATGTGAAGGGAGTTCGGATGAACGCTCTTCTGATATCATAGCCCCGCTCATCCATGCACTGAGAAAAAAAGAAGAAGAAATTAATAGATGTATTGCATTACTTTCTTAAAAGTCTAAAACATGTATAAGAAGACATTAAAGGAGTGAACTTTTATAGAGATTCAAAATTTATTTGGAGATGAATACCATATTTTTGGAGATGAAGAATACGTTACCTTTGAAAAATAAGATGAAAAATATATTTTCGTCTCTATATTAGGGTATTTTGAAGGGTTTGTGGGAAATCAATCAAGTTAGTGAGCTAATCTATTGGATTTCAAACTCCCAAAAATTAATTAATTCTATAACGTGAGTTAAGTTCGGTTGTAAATAGGAATATACTACTAATGTGTGTCGACTGTTGAGTAATGTTTCTAGTAGTAATAATAAGATAATATTACTAATTTATGTTGAGTAATTTAGGTTAGGTTTAAGAATTATGTTTCATAATAAATAGGAATAGAACCTATTAAGGTATAAAAATAATTTAATATTTGAAGAATATCTTTTTTCAACCGACATTTATATTCATATTTCCACATCATTTTTTTAATCTTATGATTCACGCCACATATTCTTTAACCAAGTGTGACTACTCGTCATTCTCAAAATACGTGTAAATTATAGTACATTTTGGTTGTTGATTTATAACATCTATCCTCTATAATATTTTATCAAAATACATTTTTGAAAATGAATTTTAGTCTTTTATTAATTCATCAACAAAGTAACAGAGTCTTCAACAATGCAAAAACAAAAGAAAAGTATGAAATCTGCTCCTATCCTCTTTTGAAAAAAATTCAGAAAGGACTTTATATTTTAATAGCCATCTAAAAATGAACAAATTCATGTGCGCTCCATCTTGATCTTCATCTGCATCTCTGAAATCATATTGTTTGTATCCTTCTTGTTTTGATTCAGATTGAAGGAATTTGAGACTTATCCATATTCAAGATTCTTCTTCTTGTTGATAGTAGTTCTTGAAAACTATGGAATATCTGCATTTGATCCTTCGAAAAATCTAAATTAGCTATGTAGTCTGTCAGTTTATTCCCTTCTCTGAATGTATGAACCATTTGTATATGTAGTTGTTGCACTAGTTGCTTTATTTCTTCTATTTGTTGTATGAGATCCCATGATATTTTCCAAACATCCTGGAGTATGTTTGTCAATACCAAAGAATCTATTTCCAAAATTATGTTGTGAACCTGCTGAGCTAAACAACATTTCACAACTTCATGAATAGTTGTTGTTTCTGCCACCAGGTTTGTTGTAATTCTAAGTTGTTGTGTTTGAGAATATACCATATCTCCCTTGTCATTTCTGATGCAAAAACCATAAGAGTTGTTGTCTGGATTTCCTTGACTTGCACCATCTATATTTCATTTCAATGTACCCATTCTTGAAAATTTTCACCTGACTAAACAGAAGCCAGAGTAGGCTTGTATTATCTGAACATGCTAATAATGGCAAATCAATCTCCTGGAGGTCTTCTTATCCATTGATGCAATGATTTGATCAATTGCAGAATGGTTTGCTGGATCTGGTATTGCATCATGTTGTAAGTTGTATTTTTACCATTCTTATTGAGATTCTTCTTTTTCAAATCTCCCATATTATAATTGCTGGCAATGCTACAAAGATATATTTGAGATTAGAAAGAGCCTCAATTGTCCACCATAAGGATATAACTTGTTGTAGTTGTTGGCCTCCTATATGTATACCTGCACAAGAAGCAAAAAATCTACACAGTTTTAAGGCTATTGGAGAGGTTACAAATTGTTGGAAATTTGCCTTTGGCGGGAGTTGCGACCGACCAACTTTAACGGCTTAAACACTAGTGTAACGTATGTTGGAGAATCCGGTTCTTCACACATGCATGATCTACTAAGTACGTAGATAACCGTAGGGCCAAGAATCGTCAAATTTCATTGAGAAATGAAAGAGATATTGGTTCACGAAGTAAGGTGTTTGAAGCATGGAAAGTGTGGTATTGTGTGTAATTCTCCCTCATCGGTAGAGGAAGAAAGAATTGTTGTGTATATAAGATTCGAAATTGGTTAGGGGTTTGGGACCCCAAGGGGTATCCCATGTGTTTAAAGGAGGGAGGACCTAGATGTGCTTCGGTTCGAGGAAAGACCACACGCGCGCCGCCGCCGCCCGTCCGGTTCCGAGTTCCGGGTTCTCGGGTCGCGGGCTGTGGGCTGTGGGCTGTGGGCCTTCGATATTATCTTTTTGGACCAGAATTCTTTCAGATGGCCCCTGAAGTTTCAAGATGTACAGTTTGGTCCCTGAAGTTTTCAAGAAAGTTGGAATTTCGACGGTCAAATCGAAACGTCCAAGCTCTCAATTCGGCCATTTATTTTGGCTGAATTACTCCTCCTATAATGGCCAAATCCGTTGGTCTTTCACCATTTATGTTGGTGACTTTACTACCTCCATAATGGCCATTATTTGGCTATTATGGAGGCAGTTTTCAGCCCCCTCCATCACCTATATAAACACCCCCTTACACCATTGTTGAGCACCAAGAACACACATATATGATACACGAAAATTCAGAAGCATACACAAGCAAAACGGTTTCTTCCTACACCTTCCAAGGCATCATTTCGTTACTCAATATTCTTCACGGTAGCTCTTGAGTTTCCTTTGCTCAAGGGTTCCATTGCTTTGTTTTATCTTGGGAGACAAATTGTCCGGGACGTATAAAGGATACATACGGGGCAATATTGTCTTAAGGACGAGTGCTACACTCGACTCGGCAAAAACAATTTACATTTTTCCGTCTTCTACAAAACTGGAATTTTCAGTTTTTACTTATGTAACGATTGTAATTTCAGATTCCATGTTGAATTATTGAAATCTTTGTTTATCCTTTCGAATACTTGTAATAGTTAAATACTTCCCGTACTGCTTTATAAAGTACCATAGAGCAAATCTCCCAACAACTTAAGACAATGTTTGTATTGTATTACTATTAGTGTTCGAAAGATGTCGGTCAAAAGTTGTGTGACCAAATCTGGATATGGCAATGGTTTTTTGGTAGAAGAGAGTGATGATGATGAACGTGTTCATGGTGTCACCGCTACCAAGGCGGGTGGGAACAAGCGCTCACGAGAGCACGAGGATGTCAAGCGGGACAAGAGGAGAAGAGTGAAGATGTTATTCTATCTTGTAGCAGAAGGCCTATATCGTCCCGGACAAAGGATCCGAATAATGGTGAGAAGGAAATGGACACTCGGTCGATGAAGTGGACCGAAGTGAGCCGAGAATCCGAAATTGGGATAAGTATTTTTCTCACTTGTCAAGAATAAGGATTAAATGATAAGTAGTTTTTCTTACTTGTCAAGAATAAAGATTAAATTATGTCGATTAAAAATGGATTAAAGTAAGGAGGAATATGAAAATAATTTATATTCCTTATGCTTTAACAAATCGAAGTTTAATCTCATCTTCTTTTCCGTTTAAAGATTGGATTTTGTAAACGACTTGAGAAGATCCGTTCTTTTAAGTGTAATTACTAAAGTGTGTAAAGTATGGTCGCACATACTATGGAGAAAGATCCACTAAGCGTGCGAAAACTTTTACCACTCTTAAGTAAGCGCCAAGAATTATACGGGCACCAATCATAACGGAAGAAGACTAAAAGCTAAAGACGTTGAGCTGTCATACTATTTGACGAGAAGATCCTTCATAGGATGATATTGGACACTCGGTCATACAAAGCCTCGGGCGACTAGAGTGGGCCAAAATTCCTTTTATAGGATGATATTGGACACTCGGTCATACAAAGCCTCCGGGTGACCGGAGTGGGCCAAAATTCCTTTGATATGATGATATTGGACACTTAGTCATATAAAGCCTCGGGCGGCGGAGTAGGGCCAAAAATTCATTTCATAGGAAAAATAATGGACACCTAGTAAGGTGGGCCACAGTTTCCGGTCTTAAATGATGCGAAGGCCTAAAGAAAAGGGAAAAGAAATTGGACACTCGGATCGCCAAAGCAACCGGAGTGGGCGAATATCTCGGATCACATATGATCCGGTTACGCCTAACCACGGGTAAGAGGTTGTTCATGTGAAGCAACACCACCTCTAAAGTAGAAGGGGTTGGAGAGGTTGTCCTCAATAGGACTTCGAGGGAATGAGATCACTCTAAGATGATGTGATACATGTCCCTAACTTGGTTTAAGGGACGACTGTTGGTCAAGTTTGGTTTGAGACTAGTCCAACAGTGCAGTAATAACTAAGAATGGTGCGGTATGTACGTAGCCAAATGAATGATATATTTGTAATCCGTGCATCTATGCCATCATAGATTAAGACACGTTAAATAGCAAGTCATTCAAAAGCTAACGATGTTGAGATTGTTGCCTTCGTCGACATAAACCCTCTAAATAAATGTGAGGTAGATGAAGAGGCAAAATCACCTTTCCAAATTCCGTCAAGGGAATAGCGAAAGAAGCACCGCTCCTCTAGAACTTAGTCACACCTAATTGGGTGATTTGAAGTTTATACAAAATAGAGGGGGAGACAAGTACGTTGTGATCTTCATTGATGATGGTACAACGTATGGAATCCTTTGTTTGTTGAAAAGCAAAGATGAAGTTGTTGAAGCGGATAAGCGCTACAAAGCAGAAGTTGAATATCAACTAAGCCTACGGATTGAGAAATTCGTAGTGATAGAGGGGAGAATGTGAAGCATCGTTCATTAAACGGCTGCTCATTTCTCACTTCGGTCCAACGGTGTTAGCCAAGCGCAAAGTCGTACGCCCAAATTATGTGGGGTGGCTTGGTAAAAGTTGGAATACCGAAACATGTCAAGTTGTACCTAAGATCGTAGATTGCATATCCTTTGGATCCGCAAATAACGATAGTGTTGATCGCCTCTTGGCGTCAAAGAATGCTTGAATTCATTGAAGATAACTTTCCTTGAAATAGGAAAAAGGAGTAATTGCTCAAGGTTAACAAGAACCCGCGAGGGCTCATTGTCCGAACTAGACGTTCCGTATCTTCATGACTCGAAAGTTCTTGTCTATCCAGGAACTTAATATTCCGGATCTGCAGAACTCGGGGATTCTAGATGTTGAACCAAGACGGAGCAAAGAGGGGACAAAGACTTGTTCCGGTCCTTCTAGCTTGTATGGTTGAGAACGAACCATGGACAATTAACAAATAATTGTTATCTCCAAAAGCGCCGCTTTGGAAAGAAGCTAAAGGGAGAAATAGATTCCATATATAGAACCATACGTGTGTAATAGTTAATCTTCCTCCGGGAAAAGAACCTTTGGGTTATAAAAAGTGCTCCCCTGTGAGTAGCTTCACATCCGGGGCCATTGTAATCTTACATGGCATGGGTGTTGAAACGACCTTCCAAACCGGAGAGTTGGAAGAAGAGGATCGAATTGGTTTCTTTGACTGTTGGGCTTCTTCCCGAACTTTCATTTGGTCCCCGAAATGTTAACATTTTGGTCCCTGAAAGTCTCGAGATAAAACGAAACAATGAATCGATCACGAAATATTGACTCGAAGTTAGAAAGCCAACGGTTGGAAAACCAACGGTCTTAGAGTGAAAATCATATTGAAACAAAATCTCGATATGAAAGATATGAGTATCACAGATGACATCTTAGGAATTGGATTTCTAAGACATCTAACGGACTGGTCGATAGTTGACAGTCTCGTTGAAGCCACCAATGGATATGAATCATAGAACTGATTGGAATCATGGTGCACCCATAGACAAGGAGCGATATGCACAGGTCACGTGTAGTTCAATGTATTGTACACACTACAACCAACCTGGTATTGTCCTACAAACAGATCAGTTGAACTAAAGTTCTTTGATGATCTTAATACATAATCAATAGAAGGCGTTAAGTCGGATATGACGATATACGAATTATTCGCTTATCTACGGATTATTGTATTCGGATGTCCAGTGGTTCCGGGAGAACCCGGTGATGCAAACCGGACATCGGATCCGAAGAACACCAAAGCCACAAGTAAATGTGTATGGTGGTTCTTGGAAAATCCTCTAAGCAAACTTGCATCGACCGATTCATGATGGTATCGGAGTTTATCGCTTTATACAAAGCATGAAAGAAGTTGAGTAACTTCACGACTCATTAGAGGACGTCCCTTATTGGGAGAAACCCGTGCCTTCAGCGGTTCTACACCTGCGGCTTTAGGAAGGACACGGATGACGGCGTCTGGACATATCTGTCGGGATCCGTCGGAGACATAAGACCGTATGGCGAGTTGATCATCACGGGTGTCACTTCCTTGTTTACAAACTAAGGGACTACCCGAGAAATCAAGTGTTCCGCTGTCTAGGGGAATGGGCTTAAAACCCAAAATATACGGACCAATACGGTGGAAACCCAACCTTACGAACCGGAGATCCCGTAATTTGGTTCAATGGGAAAACTAAGTTGTAAAGGTTCGGTTGATCGCTTCGGTGGAAGCATGAGCACTTCGGATAGTGATTTCGAAAAGAAACACCAAATCCAAAGCCGTTCCGCGATAGACGTTAAGTGCTATCTGCGGTATGGGTAAAGGTTAAGTTTTCAAAACACCTGTAATGATCCTCAACGGTTGAGGTTAGGTCTTTGGGAAACTTTTAATGGTTCCTAACACTTGTGAAGTGGGGTATAGCAGGATACCTTGTAGGAGACCACCTATTTAAGTGCGAGGACGGGCCGCCTCAAATTGAACGCACTTAAGAATCCAAGACGTTGTCCATGGCCAAAACAGACAAAACATTACGAAGAAGAGAGTAAGGGAATTTGTTGTGTTGGTACCGTTGTCTTGGCTTACACTAAACACCGACGGTTCAAGACATCACGTTCACCGCGCAAGTAAGTAAGTCCGATGGTATTCAACTATGGAAGGTTCAAAGCGAGGCTACCTCTCCTTATGCAACATCGGTCCATTTGAAATATTCTTGGAAATGAAAAGACACCATGTGAGTGCGCCAAAATCTCTTTCAAGAGGGGATTGTTGGAAATTTGCCTTTGGCGGGAGTTGCGACCGACCAACTTTAACGGCTTAAACACTAGTGTAACGTATGTTGGAGAATCCGCTTCTTCACACATGCATGATCTACTAAGTACGTAGATAACCGTAGGGCCAAGAATCGTCAAATTTCATTGAGAAATGAAAGAGATATTGGTTCACGAAGTAAGATGTTTGAAGCATGGAAAGTGTGGTATTGTGTGTAATTCTCCCTCATCGGTAGAGGAAGAAAGAATTGTTGTGTATATAAGATTCGAAATTGGTTAGGGGTTTGGGACCCCAAGGGGTATCCCATGTGTTTAAAGGAGGGAGGACCTAGATGTGCTTCGGTTCGAGGAAAGACCACACGCGCGCCGCCGCCGCCCGCCCGTCCGGTTCCGGTTCCGAGTTCCGGGTTCTCGGGTTCCGGGTTCTCGGGTTCACGGGTTCACGGGTCGCGGGTCGCGGGTCGTGGGCTGTGGGCTGTGGGCTGTGGGCTGTGGGCTGTGGGTCTTCTGATATTATCTTTTTGGACCAGAAAACTTTGCCGAAGTACAATTTGATCCCGAAGTTTCGGATATACGGTTTGGACCAGAATTCTTTCAGATGTGCAGTTTGGCCCCTGAAGTTTCAAGATGTACAGTTTGGTCCCTGAAGTTTTCAGAAAGTTGGAATTTCGACGGTCAAATCAGAAACGTCCAAGCTCTCAATTCAGCCATTTATTTTGGCTGAATTACTCCTCCTATAATGGCCAAATCCGTTGGTCTTTCACCATTTATGTTGGTGACTTTACTACCTCCATAATGGCCATTATTTGGCTATTATGGAGGCAGTTTTCAGCCCCCTCCATCACCTATATAAACACCCCCTTACACCATTGTTGAGCACCAAGAACACACATATATGATACACGAAAATTCAGAAGCATACACAAGCAAAACAGTTTCTTCCTACACCTTCCAAGGCATCATTTCGTTACTCAATATTCTTCACGGTAGCTCTTGAGTTTCCTTTGCTCAAGGGTTCCATTGCTGTTTTATCTTGGGAGACAAATTGTCCAGGACGTATAAAGGATACATACGGGGCAATATTGTCTTAAGGACAGAGTGCTACACTCGACTCAGCAAAAACAATTTACATTTTTCCGTCTTCTACAAAACTGGAATTTTCAGTTTTTACTTATGTAACGATTGTAATTTCAGATTCCATGTTGAATTATTGAAATCTTTGTTTATCCTTTCGAATACTTGTAATAGTTAAATACTTCCCGTACTGCTTTATAAAGTACCATAGAGCAAATCTCCCAACACAAATAAATGTGACATTGTCTCTTCTTTGTGATCCTCACAACACCAACATCTAGATACCACAACTATATGCATTCTTTTTGCTTGTCATCTATAGAAATTCTACTATTTCATATCCTCCACAAAAAGAATCATATATTTATTAGCAGACATTTTATCCAGATAAAGTTAAATAAATTTGATTGTGCCTATTTATTTCTCAATTTCATCTGTAAATTATCCCATTAGTATTACTTATCCACCATGCCTTATCATTACCTACTAGGTAAATGCCTGGCTTTATTTCCTATTACAATATAATAAAAGGAAGAACCTTCACCATTCTTTCATGTGTCACCCTAGAGATAATTTTATTCACAAATGTACTTAAGCTAATTGGCCTCAAATCAACAAATGTATTTATTACCTTTTTTTTTGGAAAAAGAATCAAGTTGGTGTGAGTAATAAATCTTGGAAGTTCTTATTCACAGAAGAAAGCTCTGACCATTTTTATCACATCTGTTCCAACTATATCCCAGTAAGCTTGAAAGAAATGTCCTGAAAACCCATCAGGATCACTTGTGCTTTCTCCATTTAACCCAAAGACAACTCCTTCACTTCTTCTGATATAGGTAAAGCAACAAACTCTGAATTCTGCTGAGCAGTGACAAGGGAAGGACTATTCTCTAACATCTCAAAGTCATCAGGCCTGTTTTGCTAAGTGAATTGATCCTTAAAGAATTGAACATCTTCATTCCCTTGCCTGTTTTGTATACCATGTAGAGTTAACTTCATTCTTCTCCCTTTTACATAAGAATGGAACAACTTTGTATTTCTATCTCCATTATTATACCACCTCATACCAGATTTTTGTTTCCAGTATTCCTCCTCAAGATGCAAGGATCTATTTAGCTCAACTTGAGCTTTATGAAGCTCTTCTCTGTTCATGCCTGAAGGATTCAACTCAAATTGTATCTCCTTAACTTAGATTACATCCTCCAGTATTGAAATTTGTTGAAAAATATTTATGTATGTCTCCTTACTCCACCTTGACAAAGCCTTTTTTTTACCTTTTTTAACTTAGCCTTCAATTCAAAAAATGGATTAGCAGCATAGTCTAGCTTCCAATATTCCTCCACCAAGGCCATAAAAAATTATGTTTAGTCTAGAAATTGAGGAACTTAAAAGGCTTGATAATTACTTTCTCATTGCTATGACACACTATATGGAAAAGTGCATGATCAGAACCACTTCTAATAAGGTGTGTAACCTCACTAGATGACAGTATTTGCATAAACTCATAGTTACAAAATACCATGTCTAGTCTATTGAATATGCAATTATCTTCTATTCTACCATTCCAACAAGTAAACCTGCTGCCTGAATATTTCATCTCTATCAATCCACAATTATTGTTAAAGTGAGAAAAATCTGCAGTCTCTTGATGATGAACTAGAAAACCTCGAAGTTTCTCTTTTTCAAACAAAATGAAATTGAAATCCCTACCCACTATCTATGGAAGGTGACAGTTTACAGCTACATGTTCAACAAATTCCCACAAATCTTGCCTCTCTATTTTTGTACACTTTGCATATACTACTCTAATCATCACTTCTTTTTAGAGAAAAGAATTACTAAGTTTAAGAGTCACTAGCCGAGCTTTATCTGCAATTACTTAACCATTCCAGTCAGTTGACCAGAACACCCAAATCTTCCCTGATATATTTGCCATGTTATATTCTAAGCGTAACCTTTTTCTATACTCCTCCACATCCTTTGAATCTTGAAAAGGCTCCATAAAAGTTATTAAAGTGTAATGATGCCTCCTATTAAGATGAATCAACCTCTTAAAAGAGTTCTGAGTGTTAACTGATCTTATATTTCAAAATAATATTTTATTAATCTTTGGGAATGGGTAGAATTTCTCACTTTATTACTTCTTGTATTAACCTGAAGTGGCAGGATTGAATTTGCTTTTTGCTTTTTCATTGCAGTTCTTATGTTTTTTTCTTGTCTAGGTGATAAGTCTGCTTCTTGAGTTATGTTGGTGATATTCTGCTCCATACACTTATCTTCAATCTTATCCCATATCTCAAGTAACTAAGCCTCTTCTTTCTGTGCTGCTATAATTTTTGGGAGCTTAACTTTTAACAAATACTCTTTTTTCTCCATACCATTTGTTTGCTTCTCGGAATACATGATTTGCAAAGGCTTTACCTGAGACAATATGTTATCCTCAACATGATCATCTATACCCCTTGCTTCTCCTTCTGTTTTTTGTCTTCTCTGCTGATTTTTCATGATCATCTTCACTCTGTTGAGTCTGCCTTACTTCTGTAGTAATATCTTTCTGTGCATCCCCTGGTTGACTTTCAGTATTTTGTTGACAAGTTTTACCAAAAACCTGCCCCAACCAGGCCTTACTTGACTTTGTACCCTTGTTTGCTACTTGATCATTATTCTCCTTGTTATGCATATTTCTTTATTGTTCTCATTTCTCAATGTCCCCCTTGAATTCACCCTTAGTCTTATTGTTTTCCTTATTATTCACTGAAAGCTGATTATTATTGACTGTCTCCACCTCCTCATTGTTCTGAAGTGTTGTGAATTGATTTTTACTCAATCTCAACCCCATTCTTTTGTATTTCTTTGTTCTTTTTAGCCTGCCGACCTTTGCTTTTTTCAGATCTTTTTTCTACTATTGGATTCCATTGTTGGTTATTTCTTTGATATCCACCATAGTTCATATTCTTCTCACCACCATTTGTTCTTTCAGACTTGTGCTTTTCTATAGTTGAATCTTTATCAACCTTCTTACCTTTGTCATCTGCCTTTTCCCCTCAAGTTTCTTATTAGAATAATCTTCCTTATTGATACCTACCGCTTCTTTGTTTTCTTCTACATATTCACCCCCATCTTTTGGATATAATTCTGGATGAATGACAAAAGATTCTTGTTCAATGTGACCCTGCAGTTTACACCTTTTACAAAATTTAGGGACATGATCATAATTGATTTGAATTCATTTATCAATAATATCTCCATTTTTCTTTCTCATCCCAATGTTAATTCTTTTTGGAAAATCACTCAACAAGACCACCACAACTTTAACCTTAACACAATTAGGTCGAGTTTGGTTTCTAGTAGCCACATCAACTTGGAGGTTTACCTATTGTTGCAGCTAGAGAAAACACTGCTTCTTTGACAAAGTAATTGAGAGGCAAATATGGAAAAGATATCCATGAAATTGCAATCGATCTTTCTTCTTCCGGATTAAACCATGAATTCCACTTTAAAGTCTGTTAACAATCAAAAATAATTTAAGTGTTTAGCCGAATTCACTGATAGCCGAACTATTCCGGAGCCGAATTTACTCCTAGCCATCGACTACAAGAACTTCATCGGCTACTAAGGCATCTTAGTCGAAGTTGTCAATTAGAGGTACAAATGGGATCCACTCAGATGCAGATGTCTCAACGACCAAGTCAAAAGGGTTTCCAGACCCTTAAAAGTGGTAACGACGAACAACAGCTAAAAAAAGAGCCATTATCCGAGCTAGAGGAGTAGAGGGCGAGAAAATCGGCACCATTTCCCCCATAGTCAGTCGTTGAGCTTAGTGAGTTACTTGATGGCCGACATGGGGGGGGCACGCTTGTACAATTTTTTCTTTCTTTTGTACTATAAATACTTATTCTTTGTATATACAACATACACAATCAATCAAACAAATCAAATCTTATCTATCTTTTTATTCTTTACTTTACTCAACTGTATTCATGTTTCTTAGAATTCCGTTTCCAGCCCAAATCACATAAGTTAAGGAATCAATTTGTCTCCCAATTTCATCAGCCGATACAACGGAAGATAGTGCAATTGGGGCCGATAACAAATTTGGCACGCCCAGTGGGACCATAGGTGAATTAATTGCAAAGTATGATTCTCTAGGTCAGGATCATTCTTGGCGTATACGCCTAAGGTCCGATAAGAAAATGAACCTCGGGTCCAGTCCACATCCTAAACAAAATCCTCTTAGAAGGAACAACGAACCAGCATCCTTCTCGGGTATGCCTACATCGGTGGATACCCCTCCACTTCATCCACCAACCCAAGCCGTGGAAGAATCTAGTCAATCTGAAGGTCCAACCATAATGACCTCGTCTTTTATTAGACAACAGATCGACTTGGGCATCCACAACATTATGTACCAAGTTTCTAAACAGTTGGCTGACATTGTGAACCCAATGGTACATAATGAAGTTCAGCAATCGAGGGAGATGGAAACCAACTGAATTCACCAAGGAGAATGTTCGGCTAGTTCTACCATCCCTCTAACGAGCGGTGTTATTCAACATGAGACTGTGACTCCGGTGTTGTTCCTTAACCGCATGTACAACAGCCAGTTCCCAGTCAGGCACAACAGATAGCACACCTAGGAACACAAGCCCAATCGCTTGGCAACCAGCACACTACATGGTCGCCGCCGAACCGGGGGGGGGGGGAAAATATGCCACTTGACCAAGCGAGTCTGCAGTATGGGCAGATCAACATGGCTCAGAGACAAGTTCAGGATCCAGGACACATTGGATTGCTGCCCGTTATGTCGTACGTTTATAAGAACGGCCTTACGATACAGGCGAACGATATTGGCCAGCTGAATTAGCAGTCGATAACCCCTGGCTATGATTTAGCTCAGCTATCTGGTAACGTTGTTTACATCGGATTACCATTCTAGCAGTCATTTCCAGTACCCAATCCATACCTTTCAGGAAGCATAAACTTTCTAAGAATGGCCAACGTCTGAGGAGAGCAGCCATGGAACACTGTTCCACCTTATCCTAAGACTTCATTGTCGTTCCAGGAGCTCAGGTTGCAGGCTTTGGTGGTCATACCCAACATCAGCCATAGGGTATTACCCCACCTATTGGTAATGGCCAGCAGAACACCTATAACCTTCAAAACCCTGTCCAACAAAGTGCAGAATGGAGGCCGCCAGTGCAGAACGCCTACCAGTCGAATCCAGTCGAGAATCGGCAGGGGACTTCACAATTGATAAATTCGGAGGTCATTGCTAATACCATGCGGAGGTACTTCGGCATCCAACTAAAACCTTTGGACAAGCCTATTTATAAGAAGCCCTACTCCGATTGGGTAGATTGGATAGCACATTTTCTGAGGGGCTTCAAAAACACCGAAGTTTTCCATTTTCTCTAGTGACGACAACAAATCCACTATCGAGCACATCGGGAGATTTACTGCCCAATGCGGTGAAGCTGGCCAGAATGAGTATCACAAGTAGCAGTTATTCCCTCTCTCTCTAACGGGAATAGCCTTTGCATGGTACATCTCTTTGGGTCATAATTCCGTGCAAAGCTGGGCTGACATGGGGGGTTGCTTCCATGAGAGGTTCTATTGGCCCCAACCTCAAGTTACTGTGACTGATCTAACGAATCTCAAATAGCAGGTCGATGAATCGGCTGTTGATTTTATCGAGAGGTTCAAAAAGAAGGTTGGGAAATGAACCATGCACTTCTCCGAGTATGAGTGTGCCCACATGATGATCAACAACATGCTCCATCAGTTAAAAGAGAAGTTGGTAAGACAATCTTGCTCTGACCTGAGCTAGCTAGCCAAAAATGCTAACCAAATAGAGCAGTATATCCCGGAGAAGGAGCGGAGAAGAGCTAGCCAAAATCGAGGCCACCACTTGGTATCCATCATTGAAGCGGAAGAGTCTGACTCAGAGTCAGCCGACTGCACGGCAGACGCAATGGTGGTCGAGATTGTTAGGGGTAAGGTTTACTCTTGCCCAGCCTTGAAAGCCGTCAAAGGCAAGGAAACAAGTTCATCCGATGAGAGGGTCGGTTACTTGTTTGATATTACGAAGGCATATCAGATCTTTGATCATCTGCTAAAAAATAAGCAAATTCGGCTGCTTGATGGTCATAGGATTCCGCCTATCAAAGAACTCAAGGATATGAAGTACTGTAAGTGGAATAATTCATACAATCACTCTACTTCTAATTGTGTGGTCTTCAGGAAGGCGATCCAAAACGGCATCAGGGATGGGAGGTTCAAGTTAACCGACAAAAGCATGGCTGAAATGTCTATTAATACCGACCTCTTTCTGCGGTACCAATATCTATGGTATCTTTTGCTAAGCCTAGTGAGTCAAGGGACACCAAGGGGAAACAACTGATGAAAAGGGTGTGGGTCCTAAAGAAACCTACCGAATGGAAGAAGGTCACAAGGACTTCTGTGTTCAGCCGGTTAAGCAGCCTACATGACATTCGTGATGACAGGTAGTTGGCTAGGAGCAGTTTTCTTGACCGCCCTAAATACTCGAGGGACTTTGAACGAGAGCTTTAGGAACAAACCATGATGTTCAGAAGGGTCCCTATCGACGTCAGGCATAAGTGTGGGGGGCAAGTACGAATGCCATCCAATCGACAGCCGAGTATGCCTCAAATAGATGAAGAATCGCTCCCTAAAACCAAACAGAGGGTGATCGATTAGTTGCCTCAAATAGTCGGCCAGAGAATGATTAAACCAGCTGCCAAAATAGAGAAGGGGAAGTGGTCAATCAATCAGGCTCTCAGAAAGAAAGAGTCGCATCTAGAACCCAAAAGAGAAGTATGCAACGCGCCAAGGCCTTGAGTAAGATGCAACAGACATTGCATCTAATTTCCAACACCAAGGAAACTGAAAATCAGGAGATTCCTGAGTCTTCCGTAGATGAGGCTATCGAGCGAGCATTTGGCTCAGTTGATTAAGAGGCAATGTTGCCTGAAAGAGAGGCATCGGGTCAACCAGAGGTAGATGAATAACCTACCGATAACCCAACACAGGAACCCCAGGAAGAGAACGTGGCCCCGGATGGGCCTCTAACCAAGGCAATCCCACAGATCGTGTAGAGGACTTAGTTAGAGGATCCCCAACCGATATTCATCTATCTCCAAGATATGGAAGGTATTGATTTCTCTTCAACCAAATTCAACGAGGTGGGAGACTCCATCCTTGATTTATTTATCCAGGACCTGGTTGAAGAGATGTGGGCAGACATTGAAATGTTCAGCCTAATCCCATGTGAGTTCTGGGCCAGCCGCTCCACGCTGGATAGCCTAGAAGGTGATGTTTGCCTAGAAGACGCAGAATGGGCAACAATAGGCGATACTATGGCTAGGGACACTTTAAGCTCTACATTTGGTGTACTTACGGAAAATATAGGTAAACACCTCAAGCCCCTCTATGTGAAGGTTTACATCAACGACAAAATCATTAGCCGAGTGTTCATCGACAATAGGGTTGTGTTGAATGTGATGCCACTGCTTACTTTGAAAAACCTTAACAAAACCAGAGAAGATCTCATCCCAACTAACATGAAAATGGCTAGCTTTATGGGAGAGGCTTCTGAAGCTTTGGGGATTTTAGTAGCAGAAATCACTGTGGGTCCCAAGATGGTCAGATCTGCATTCTTTGTTATAGATGGCAAGCCGTCCTACACCATTCTGCTGGGTAGAGACTGAATTCACACCAGCAGATGCCTTCCTTCAACCATGCATCAGAAGCTCATTTTTTGGGAAGGAGACAAGATTGAAATCGTCCCAGCGGATGATAACCCATTACAACCAGGGGTTCAGAATATAGATATTGTCCTCTATTCACCTTATGTGGCACCCATAGCCATCACAGAACAATATGAAGAAGGATCTTGGGAATCCTGTAACTTTACCTCGCGAGGGTTTGAAAAAAAACAATTAGCCGAACTACGGTTTACCGTGAATGATCTAAGTGGTTGAGGAAACCCAGCTCAAGCGTGACCTATGGTATCGTCTGACCGCCCTATGTTCTGAGGCAAGGATAGCCGAGGCATCGTAAATGAGAAACCACGATAGAAAACCAGATCTGGCGGCCTACAACATTGGAGATGCCGATAGGAATTTTATGCCTAGCTTTGTTTATCTATATTACGCTTGTACAAAACTCGAGTATTATTCAATACCCAGTGTTATGTATGTTTTGCGCAAAGTTTGAATAAACTCATTTTACAAAGACAGGTCTTAAATGAAATAGGCAATCAAAAAACTCCAAATCTAGAGCTACAAGGACGACATCATATCAGCTAAATCTATGACCAAAATGCAATATTGTCCTCAAAAGTTAATATCATTATGGATGGACAAACCAAATTTCTCTAAATTTGGAAGAATATCAGCAGGCAATGCTAATGGAGTTAGGTCAGTTGGATGAAAATTGACTGACAATAATAGAGAATGTCAAAGCCGGTGTTAACACTCAAAAGTAATTTAAATGTTTAGCCGAATTCACTGACAACCGAACTATTCCGAAGCCTAATTTACTCCTAGCCTTCGACTACAAGAACTTCATCGGCTACTAAGTTACGTCTTCTGGGATGACTTTGGTTGGAACTTCTGAGCTGACGGTTGGGTAGGTTTCTGTCGAGGGATTACCGCCAACAGTCTCCGGTACAGAAAGGACAGGTTCAGTATAAAGGAAAGAGCCCTGAGGCAGTGAATGACCCAACACAAGAGAAAATGTATACCTCTACAGCTGCCCTAGCATAGGAAGCATCGGGTGCCATGACAGGAGAAACTGTGACCTTAAGGGCAGCCAATGATTGGTCTTGCGAATGCACGGGAGCACGAGCCTGGGAAGACGATCCGTCAAAATGAAGGGGAGTATCAGATGCTCTATGAAGCTGTCTGCTCTTTGTCGGCTATGATCCCTGGAAGGAAAGACAGAAAACATAAATATTAGTAGCCGATGCGAAGGTGTTTTAGCCAGCCGAGTGGTATACCTCGATTTCCTCCTCTTCCTCGGTAGGAACAGGAACTCCGGATCTGTGAGGGCCTTCCTTACTATAATCTTGAATGATAAACCCTCCATTACGTCGGGGTTACTTAGGCGCTGGTTTCATGGGTGATAAGGACTCGGTGTCAAAAGTAGTCTCCAGATCAACAAACACTGGAGGAGATGTGGGTGCGGACAGATACATAAGCGATGTTAGCCGAATATTCACAAGAATAATCTGGCCGACACATATGTAGATTGCAATTTACCTTTTCTCTTCATCGTCTGCCACAACCAAATGGAAGACCTTTAGGCAACAGGGCTAGCCGAATGAGAGGAAGTAGTTTTTCGAGTGGTTTCTTTTTGCCACGGTTTGGGGGTTTCCGGGTTCTTCTTTTTCAACATAATCAGCCGAACACAATAGACATCTACAGGAGATTGAAAAAACTTCTCCTTAGTCGTATCCCACCAAGCATCAAAAGCGATGGTAATATTTGCTCTCAGGGGAAACGGCTACCAATCAAACAGGCCAAGACTGTCAAGATTATGATCGGCTAATTTCTTTGCTTGTTATGCATCAAGGAAGCAGTGTTGGGTTGAATTGACAATACCGCGGTGAGGCCACATCACGTGCTGAGTAAGGCCATATTTCCTTGCTACCAAATTCGGCCGATATGGCTCCGCGGTCAATTTATTATTCCTGGAATTGGGATTCAAACCGCTCAACAGGTCCCTGGCTGTAAGAATCTGTCCCCATAGAGATCCATAGTCTTCCGTTGGGAGAAAGTAAGATCCTCATCGGCTACTTGACGAACCCAATCAGGGGTGGCCCATTCTCTCTAGAACCGGTTGCCAATCTATGTAATGGTCTCTAGATAGACCATGCAGGATGGAGAGTACAACAAAAGAATCATGGGGCACGAGGGGTGTTATATGAAGAGTGTCGGCTAGTACTGGAGGGTTTAACGGAATGCGACGGTAATCAAAATTATCGGAGATAAAATCAGGAAAATAGAGGGTGATCCACAATTGAAGAAACCACAGGGGACCGGCCAAGGTATCTAGGTTTTGGAATCCTTTAACCTCGCTTGGGAATCACCCAGAGCCATGTAAATATAGGTGAAGAAGATAGATGCCTAGCTAACATGATTTCCCAAAATGGCTAACGCCGCATAAATTTCTAGCTCTTTCACAATTGCGCAAGAGCCCGTACAGACAAAGTATCGGCTAAACCAAAAAAGCAGAAAAACATGATGCTCGGCATCTTCGACTGGAAGAGGCGACATCCGGTGGTTATTAGTTATAAACTAGTCGTATCCTAAAGAAGTCTTGGAGAGTTTGATGCCCAAATCGGAAATATCTATATCGCTTAAGACATGCACCTCAGCTCTCGCAATCGAAAGGCCTAGTATCGCTGTCACATCAAGCAGTGTGGGGGTTATCATTCTCCAAGGGAAAACAAAGGCATTGGCAGCGGTCGACCAGTAACCAAGAAAGGCATATATAAGACCTATATTGCAGGAGGAGTCAAATCCTGACAGCGTAATGACGTCATAGAGACCCGTGCGCCTCCATTCGGCTTCTTTGGCCGATTTCACTCGATCCAACCAAATATAATAGTTGGAAAGTTTGGTCGGCCAGGTGCACATACTAACCGGATAACGGTCGCCAGTAAACCAGTCACAGGTAATCGGAATGTCGTAGTTCACCGGGCTTAGATGCTGAGAAAGAAGGAGGTCACCTTGTTCAGATGTACCAAAAGGGGCAAGAATCAGTTGCTCATCTGTGAAGGAAAAGTGGGGGTTAGGTCATCATCAGCCAACTCGAAACTATCCGACCCCAGAGATAGAAAAGAAGATGAAGACATGGTTTTTCTGAGGAAGAAACAAAGTTTTTTTCTTCTTTTGGGAAAAAGGCAAGGAATTCGGGAATGGCCGAGAAGATCGAATGAAAAAACCTTGTGTGGAATGCCTCTCCTAAAGTACTTCCTTTTTCTCAAAGATATGATTGACACTCTATTAAAGGTCTTTTTGCCCAAAACGTGTGGCTAAGATTCCGTCAGAAAATATTTGTGTAAGCCGAGGTGTTTCTGTGGAATGAAAGAAGAGCTTCTTTAAAGACCATCATTGCATGCACTGAAGATGAGACGATTGAAGTGACATGCGCGGCTGTCAGACTGAAACGACGGCTACTTTTGGGTATATCAACTCAGCAGTCACACTCGAGTTAATGTAGGGGGCAATTGTTAACACTCAAAAATAATTTAAGTGTTTAGACGAATTCATGGACAACCGAACTATTCCGAAGCCGAATTTACTCCTAGCCTTCGACTACAAGAACTTCATCGGCTACTAAGGCATTTTAGCCGAAATTGTTAGTTAGAGGTACGACTAGGACCCACTCAGATGCAGATGCCTCAACGACCAAGTCAAAAGGGTTTCCAGACCCCTAAAAAGTGATAACGGCCAACAACAGCTAAAATAAAAGGCCATTATCCGAGCGAAAGGAGTAGAAGGCGAGAAAATCGGCACCACTTCACCCATAGTCAGCCGTTGAGCTTAGTGGGTTACTTGATTGCCGACATTGGGGGTGGGGCACGCTTGTACATTTTTTTCTTCCTTTTGTACTATAAATATTCGTTCTTTGTATATACAACACACAATCAATAAAACAAATCAAATCTTATCTATCTTTTTATCCTTTACTTTATTTGATTGTATTCATGTTTCTTACCTCTTAGTTTACTCATAACCACTGTCCTAACGCTTTCTGGAGTAGTTGGGGAACCCATTACTGGAGATTAGAATTCCATTTCCAGCCTAAATCGCTTAAGTCAAGGAATCAATTTGTCTCCCGATACAACGGCAGATAGCGGAATTGGGGCCGAGAACAAAGTCCTCATTGGATAAGACCAATTATGGTATGTGATATAGAAAGCCAGTGTCTATAGCAACTTTACACAATCTTCCAAAAACGATGGTCTAAGAAGCACATACCTGTTAGGCAATAATCCCACAAGGCATTCTCCATTTAATTCACATTGTTTAGGAATCAAGGTGCGTAGTTCTTTGATGTCCGGCCATTCATACAAAAACTTTTCAACAATTGCATATTATAAGTTTTCTCTGATTATCATCTGTTCAATTTATGATTCATCCCAAATACATCGAGGTTCTCTATGAAAATAGGTAATGGGTTTTAATGAAATTGGTTTGGCAACTGGTGGAGGATTGGGAATTAGTGTATTAGCATATGAGGTTGTTGGTGGTTGTTGTGCCGGGTTAGGTGACGGAACAGCCTCCGGCGGTGGCTGCCCGGTGGCCACCACGGCCATCGTCGTTGATTTGGATGTTAGGGATTAGGGTTACCGTTATTTTCGATTACCTAGAGAGTCTATGGAAAAATTACCAAAATAATTAAGTTTATTTGGGAACTGATTTTTCATATTATGTTATATTAATCTAAAAAGGTTTATGATGTGTCAGTTCACTGATTGATTTTTATCTTTTAGTTACTTTTAATAAAAAATTAAAGTACTGTAGATAAATATAAGTATTTAGCCTATTTACCAGATATGAAGTAATTTGTTGGAGAAAATAGTATCTTAAAGGAAAAAAGTTTTTTTTTTAAAAAAAGAAAGTCTCCCACGGAAAGATGTAACCATCGAAACTTTATCACTTAGCAAGACTTTTAGTAGGAGTATGCCTCTTTTTTTGTACTTTAGATAGATGCTCACAGATTTTTTCAAACAGGAAAGAAAGTAGGGTAGGGTAATTTAATTAGAGTTGTGATCAATGTCTAATTTAATAGTGATTGTAATTTATTATAAATGTTTTTAAGATTTTGTACATCAATGATGAAGAGAAAACTTATTTTCAAAGGCTAGAAAAGTCATTCAATATTTGAAGGATATTTTGGTCCATCCACATTTATATTCATGTTTTTATAATAATATAGATATGGATAGACTAGTCTCTATAAACGTGCAGTTGCACGTTATTCCAGTCAAAATTAATCATATTAAAAAATATTACATAATATTATTTGTATTTAGATACATTTATATCTGAGTTACAAAAATATTATCATAGTATAAGATTGTTTCTACTTAATACTTCTTTGAAATTAATGTTTTTGGTATATATTTTTTAATTCTTTATCGCCATATAGAAAACATGTCGTTAATCTTGATTAGCAATGAATTATCAAAAAAATATGTTAGCTACGAGCAATATAACGATGGATTAGCGATGAAGTTTGTAGCTAATTTTATTTTTTATGTATTGAATGATGATGAGCAAGTAAAAAGGTTTTTCAACAATTTCACGTAAGTAAAAAGTTTTTTCAACATTATAGCATATTTGCATCTCACGTAATATTTTTTTGTTCTTCTTCGTAAGAGATCAACATTAAATCTTTAATTTCTTTTGGTCATACTTCCAACAGGTAGTTATCTTCGTCTTAAGATTTATCTACACTAATTAATATTATCTAAGTCTTTAATTTCTTTTGGTCATACTTCCAACAGGTAAGTCATCTTCGTATTAAGATTTATCTACATTAATTAATATTATCTAAATCTTTAAGTGGTTCCGCATTAAGGATTGTATTACATATATGTTGTGTCTATATTAGAGTCCTTATTATACGCACTTTAGTCTTTATAAGTCTTTTATCACAATTTTAGTTGATTTCAAAGTTAAATATTATAATTCTATCTTTAAGGGTATAAAAGTCGTTTAATATTTGAAAGATACTTTGGTCAACTAACATTTATATTCATGTTTTTATAATAACTAGTTTCTATGTAGCCTCACACGAATATTTTCTATCAAATATTACCAAAAGCGTACTATGTATTATAAACTTTTAATTTTATTGATATTTTAAAAGTAATTATTATTGTAGATGTATACAGTTCAATAATCAGTTCATTAACGAAAAAGATATAATCCAAACCAACTCTTAAAATTGTTTCAACACAATCAAAGAACAAAATGGAACATGACATTAAAAGTTGTAAAATCACTTGAAGAAGGAAACAACATCTAATATCTTTTGTAATGCAAAAAGATTCTAATTGAGCATACAGAAAATAAAATTATAATAATCACAAAAATCATCACATGAAAAGAATAAAACCTACCTTAAACTATTAACTAATTATGCTTACCTTCTCAAAGTTGGAACCTTACCGGATCCTATAGCGAACTGTTGGATATTAAATATGGGTTGTGGGTCTCCCATGTGGACAAACCCAACCCTGTTAAAATAGTTAACTACATAAGAAGTTACCGTAGAGGAAGTTATTGTACAATATAGAAACTTCCCACTCTCTACGAGTACTGTGGTTGAAAAATAGTTTTTCCCACGTAGTAACTTTCGTTTTCTCCTCCTCTTCTCTTCAATTCAAATAGATGTAATCAGTACTGATAGAAGACGATATACACGGACAAACCGTGTATATCAAAGACCGGGTTTTGTATATTCTTTTACCATATGTGTAGAATTCTTGTACAAGTGTAATTATGATATTAGTCTTGTATTAGAAAAACTATAAGAATTATAGTAGGAAAAGGTAGAGTTATTTGCCATATTTAGGAATTGTATATTTGTATATATACCTCTTTATTAATGAAAATAATCATGAGATTATTCTCTTTCATGGTATCAGATGTATAGGGCCAATATTTTCCTTCTCCCCATAATTTCGCTGCCCTACCTAGCCGTCGGCCACCATTCTTTTTTTTGCTTCCCATATATTTTTCTCCAAATACCTAATTCTCCTCTTGTTCATTCATTATGTCTACCTCAAAGAACATGTTTCATCTAGCCCTTACAGTCTCCAACATCAAGAACCACATCCCTATTGTTATTCAGATGGAAAACGTCTAATACATAACGTGGGCGGAATTATTTAAGGTTCACGCACGCTCGTATCAAGTCCTTCGTCACTCATCCCGTCGATAACAGGAAAGGAAAAGGTGCCTACCCCCGAGGATGCCCCTGTGTTATGGACAACTCTTGATGATCCGTTCTCCAGTGGATTTATTCCACTATCTCTATAGAGATTTTGCAGACGATTATTGAACCTGACGTCATGGCGATGGAAACTTGGAATAGGGTGCGTGATATATTCCAAGATAACAAAAAATTTCGTGTTGTCACTCTTGAGCAAGAATTTTCCCATGTCAACATGGAGGATTTTCCGAATGTCTCAGCCTACTGTAAAAGGCTGAAGGAATTGGCGAATCAACTTAAAAATGATGGTGCGCACGTCATCAATGATCGTCTTGTTCTTCAGATGGTTGCAGGCCTATACGAGGCCTAAAATGGCATTGGAACGCTTCTTTGTCAAAGTAATCCTCTCCCACCATTCTACCAGGCCTGTTCAATGCTAATATTAGAAGAGGCCGGCTTGGCTAAAAAGGCAGCTACCGAGGCAAATTCTGTCATGATGATGTCCATGTCGGACGACTTTTACTTATTCTCGAATAATTCTAGCCAAAAACGTAACAACGGTGGCTGCAAAAATGGGCAAAATCATAAAAATGGTGGCAAGAACCACAGCGGCGGCCGTGGAAGTGGCAGTGGCGGCAGTGGCGGTGGTCGGAATAGTGGGCTGCAAACCCACTGGCTAGAGCCTTGGGCCAACTGGCCGTGGGGTTGGATTAGAGGCCAGTGGCCCAACTCACCTTACCCCCCATAGAATTTTCCAGGACATTAGGCCCAATTCCAGAATACAACTAGGCCCAGCTTTCCAATCCAGAATGCATCCACATAACCTGTTGGACCATGGCAGCAGGCTGGCCTGCTTGGGCCTCGGCCTCAGCAGGCCTTCGCTGTTGCAGGCCTAACGGTAGTTTTGAAGCCCAAAGATATCGAGGCCGTGATGCATACACTTGGATTAAATTCCCCGGATGCAAATTGATATATGAACATCGGTGCCACTTCTCACATGACATCCGCACCAGGTAATTTCTCTTCTTATTTCAATTTGAGCAACAATCGTGGTATAACTGTTAGTAATGATCATTCAATATCAATTTATGGTTATGGTCACACATATTTGTCTCCCCCACATCCACCTCTAGTCCTAAAAAATGTTCTTCATTCCTCTCACTTAATTAAAAATTTAGTGTCTATCCGAAAATTCACAACTGATAATTGGGTTTCTGTTAATTTTGACCCTTTTGGATTTTCTATGAAGGATTTCAAGATAGGGATACCTCTAATGAGATATAATAGTAATGGAGAGCTTTATCCAATCACCACCACCACCATTTCCACGAGTCAAGACACACCTTCAACGTTTGCCGCTCTTGCTCCTTCTTTGTGGCATGCACGTTTAGGTCATCCGGGGTCGTCTATTATTTCTTTCTCGCAAAATAATAATTTTATTGATTGTAAGGGTACGCATAGTACTCTGATTTGTCCTTCTTGTCAATTTGGGAAACATGTTAGAATACCTTTTGTAGCGTCTATTTCTAGTACGTTGATGTTGTTTGACATTATTCATAGTGATTTATGGACTTCTCCCGTTTTTAGTTCTTTGGGTCATCGTTATTATGTTTTATTCTTGGATTATTATTCTAATTTTTGGTGGACTTTTCCTTTGTCTAAAAAATCTCAAGTTTTTTCCACATTTTTAAAATTTTGAGCTTTCATCCGTACCCAATTTGAAGGGGAAATTAAAAACATTCAATGTGATAATGGTAGGGAATATGATAATGGGTCATTTCGGGGATTTTGAGACACTCAAGACATATATTTTCGGTTTTATTATCCTCATACGTCCTCACAAAATGGGAAGGCCGAAAGAAAAATTCTTACCATTAATAATATTGTTTGTACCTTACTAGCCCATGCTTCCTTACCTCCATCTTTTTGGCATCATGCGTTACAACTGGCTACCTGATGTAAATCAACCCGCGAACTTAAACTCCCAACATAAGTCGAGAAGAGCTTTACTAAAGTTTCCAACAATACAATTATATGCCTAACATGGCATGGAAAATGGAATGGAATTGGAGTTGTGACATAAAGATTTAAAAAGTCTTGTATTTTTGGCCTTCTTGTTTGGTCTTGGCCGAGACCATGTATATTCTTTTAGCTTATCTTTATTTACTACCTTAGCTATTAGCTTAGGACATAGTATGCTATGTAATAACTATATTAGGACATAATTAACAAGTGATGACTTGGACGACAAAGTGGCAAGGACAAGGAACATCTAGAAGATGGGGAAATCAAGAAGAGACTTTATGAACTAACAAGTTCATGAAGTTAATTGTATTGAAGACTTCAAGTCATCCAAAGGGAGAGGAGTGGGCCGATATGATCATCAAAACAAATACCAAGAATAGAAGCTTCCAATACATTTCAAGAAGATGAGGTTGTTGAAGGAATTTATGAGCTAACAAATTCATGAATATGATTACATGAGAGACCTCAATCTCGGCCTAGGGAAGAGAAAGAGGTGGCAGAAACACCTTGGTCTCCAAGTCACTCCAAATCCGTTCACATATTCCCAAGAAGTTTGTGTCCCTTAGTTTTCTTCTAGAATAATCTATTTTGTACTATAAATAGAGGCCTTAGGCCATTGTAAAATTCAGAGTTTGTTGATAAATAAAAGTTGAGTTTTACTCATTGCTAAGTTTTTTAACCCAAGGTTGAGATTCTTAGTTGGTTCTTGTGTGAGCCAAACCCATTGGCGTAAGTTTAACTAAGACTGTGTGACTTAGTTGAATCCAAACTAAGGTTTTCCCTTTGGTATAAAGTTTTGTTAACACTTCATGACTTAACTAAGCCTACTTAAGGAACCCCATCAGCATAGGTAGACGTTAGAACTGTGTGGTCCAACCAAACCCAAACCAAGGGTCTATCTTAAGGTTTCCGGCCACCCATACTTGGCTTGTTCAAGAGCATTGCACTTATAAACCTCGGACTAGACCTTATTAAATTGGTCAACCCATATTGGTGTCGACTTTGGAATTAAAACCCCCTTGTCATTATCCAAGCCATAACGACCGTGTCCTTATCGACCGTCCAACACTTGGTGTGTCCTCGGGTTTGTACTTTGCATCCCTTGTGCATTCCTCATCCAAACCACTTTGTCTTTCAACCACCATATCCTACAGTATCTTACAAACATCCACCCCAAAGGCCAACCCATGATACCATCCCCAACTGCCCGTCCAAACCTGACAACAACAAACTATCCGCATAACACACTTTACCGGAAACTCACTATTTTAGGTTCTATTCTGTGGCCTTTCCACCATCTACTCACTGAACCCTGACCACCATAATAACCCTCAACACACCCTCAATGACCACACAAAACATCTTAGCCTAACTCCTCACCAAACTACCCGAAACAATCCTAAAACACCACTTACCTGGCAGTAACACCCAACCCAAGAACCTCTATTTCACATCCATTGTCACGTCAACTAGTGCCATGCCAAATTCAACACCACTTACCCTCACTCACCCCTCCGTTCATACATCACTACCTATCTCCTTAACATATTCCCTAGCAAAGGTTTAGCTTTTTAATCCCCACTTAAAATTCTTTACAATAAAGATCCCTCGTATTCTCATCTTAGGATGTTTGGGTGTTTATGCTATCCACTTTTTCTGTCTACTACAATTAAGAAACTTCAAGGACGTTCTACCACTTGTGTATTTTTGGGTTATCCATCTAATCATCATGGTTACAAATGTTTTGATTTATCCTCTACCAAAATCATAATTAGTCACCATGTTATTTTTTATGAAACCCAATTTCCGTTTGCTAAATTGTATAGTTTTGCATCTCGTTCGTATAAGTTTTTGGATGATGGGATATCACCTTATATTATCAACCATTTATCTGAGTTATCTCGTAACCCAAATCCGCCAGCAGGCCCACTGCCTGCTGGCCTACATACGACTGATCAAGTCCATGAATCTCGACCAGCAGGCCCACTGCCTACTGGCCTAATTTCTATTGGCCTACATATTCTTGTGTCTTGGCCCAATCCCAGCCTCGGGACTGTTCCCGATTTATGGCCCAGTGTCACGGCCCAACGTCTGCCTCCGTGTCTCGGTCCAGTTTGGGTCCAATTTCTGGCCAAAATAATTCTTTCTAGCATCCACTTTTTCAGCCACCTCATGTTGGGCCAGCATACCTACTGCCTGCTGGACACTACCTACCCGACAAATACCCAAATCCCATCCAGTTCTACATCGAGTCAAGGGCCCATTACTCGTAGCCAACAGGGTATTTTTAAACCGAAATGACATTTTAATCTTAATTTTAATGTCACTAAATCACCCCTACCATAAAACCCAGTGGCTGCCCTTCATGACCCAAATTGAAAAATGGCCATGGATGACGAATATAATGCTCTTATTGAAAATAAGACGTGGGAGTTGGTGCTCCGTCTGCCTGATGTCAATATTATTCGTTCTATGTAGATTTTTACTCATAAAGAAAATTATGACGGTTCTTTTGAGCGGCATAAGGCCCGTCTTGTAGGTGATGGTAAAACACAATAGGTTGGCATGGATTGTGGAGAGACATTTAGTCCAGTGGTCAAACCGACAACCATTTGCATTGTGCTTAATCTAGCTATGTCGAAAGCATGGCCATTCACCAACTCGATGTAAACAATGATTTCTTACACGGTGATCTTAAGGAGACAATATACATGCATCAGCCCTTGGGTTTTAAGGACCCCAATTATCCTCACCATGTCTGCTTGCTGAAGAAGTCCTTGTATTGGCTTAAGAAAGCCCCACGGGCTTGGTATAAGAGGTTTGCTGATTATGTGTCTACTATTAGGTTTTCTCACAGCAGGTCGGATCATTCTCTGTTCATCTATCATCGTGGTACTGCTCTAGTATACATTCTGTTATATGTGGATGATATAATTTTGATTGTCTCCTCTGATAATTTGCGCAAGTCTAGCATGACCCATCTCAATTAAGAATTTGCTATGAAAGACTTGGGACCCTTGAGTTATTTTTTGGGTATAGCTGCACTCGTCATGCAGGTGGTCTATTTTTATCACAAAGGAAGTATGCGGCTGAGATTATTGAGAGAGCTAACATGTCTTCTTGTAAGTCCTCTTCTACTTCAGTTGATACCAAACCGAAGATGAGTGATACTTCTATCACACCATATGAGGATCCCATCCACTATCGTAGTCTTACGGGGATTCTTTAATATCTTACTTTCACGAGACCAGATATTACTTATGAAGTACATCAGGTGTGTTTATTTATGCATGATCAATGGATTGAGCACATGCATGCGCTCAAATGCATTATACGATACATACAGGGCATACTTGATTATGGATTGCATTTATATCCCTCATCTGTCTCTACTCTCGTGTCGTATATAGATGTTTATTCGGGTGGATGTCCAGATACCAGACGTTCAACATCTTGTTAATCTATGTTTCTAGGTGATAACTTGGTCTCTTGGTCGGCAAAATGCTAGGTTACTTTATCAGATCCAGTGCGAAGGCTGAGTATCGAGGAGTAGCCAATGTGGTGTCTGAGTAATGTTGGTTGCGTAATCTTTTATTAGATCTTCACTTTCCTATTCAGAAATCTACCATGGTCTACTGTGATAATGTTAGTGTCATCTATCTATATGGAAATCCGGTCCAACATCAGCGCACTAAACATATCGAGATGGATATTCACTTTGTTCGCGAAAAGGTAACTCGTGGACAAGTACGTGTCTTGGATGTCCCTTCAAGGTACTAAATTGCTGACATATTTACTAAGTGTCTTCCCTTGGTTTTGTTTGACGATTTTAGGGACAATCTCAGCGTACGACAACCACCCACTATGACTACGGGTGTGTGATAGAAGACGATATACATGGACAAAATGTGTATATCAAAGACTAGGTTTTGTATATTCTTTTACCATATGTGTAGAATTTTTATTCAAGTATAATTATGGTATTAGTCTTGTATTAGGAAAAACTATTATAATTATAGTAGAAAAAAGGTAGAGTTATTTTCCATATATTAGGAATTATATATTTGTATATATACCTCTTCATTAATGAAAATAATTAGAGGGTTTATTCTCTTTCAAGTACTTTCTCTATAAAAGAGAAAAAATTGAGTTCATTAACACACACAAAAAAGTGACATTTAGTTTGCGAAAAATACTTTGTTTTTGAAAGAAATAATCCCTTGATTATTTTCATTAATGATAGAGAATATATACAATTTACAATTTCCATAATAGGAAAATCCTATTCCTAGTCTAATCCCAAAACCCTATTATAGTTGTACAAGAATCTTACAATTATGGTAAGTGTACAACACTAAGTAATACAAATTTGTTACACTAAAATAGTCCAAAACCGTACCAAAGACCCGTGATATACACTATGTATGGTAAGTGCATATCACGGGTATTTACACTGTTTATCACATCCCCGCAGTCATAGCGGGCGGTCTTCGTACGCTGAGACTGTCTCTAAAATCTTCAGAAAGGACCGAGGGAACACCTTTGGTAAAGATGTCTGCAATTTGATACGTGGAAGGGACATGGCAGACACGTACTTGTCCACGAGCTATCTGTTCACGAACAAAGTGGATATCCATATCTATATGCTTAGTGCACTGGTGCTGAACCGGATTACCAGAAAGGTAGATGGCACTAACATTATCACAATAAACCAAGGTAGCTTTCTGAATAGGACAATGAAGCTCTAACAGAAAATAACGTAACTAATAGGATTCTGAGACCACATTGGCTACCCCTCTATACTCGGCCTCTGCACTAAAGCGTGATAAAGTTGACCAACGCTTTGTAGACCAGGAGACTAAGTTATTACCAAGAAACATACAATAGCCAGACATAGAACGTCTGGTGTCTAGACAGCCACCCCAATCAACATTTGTATACGAGACAAGTGTAGACGTCGACGAAGGATATAAATGTAAGCCATAGTCCAGTGTCCCTTGGATGTACCGAATAATGCGTTAAAGCGCATTCATATGTTCAACCCTGTGATCATGTATAAACAAGCACACCTGCTATATGACATACGTAATATCTGGTCTCATGAAAGTTAGATACTGAAGAGCCCCTGTAAGGCTGCGATAGCGGGTCGAATCCTCGTAATGTGAGCCAGCCGCAACACCCAATTTGGGTTTAGTATCAACTGGAGTGGAAGTAGACTTGCATGAGGACATACCAGCTCACTCAATGATCTCAGCTGCATACTTACGTTGTGATAAGAATAACCCACCTGCATAACGAGTGACAGCAATCCCTAAAAAATAACTCAAGGGGCCCAAGTCTTTCAAAGCAAACTCAGAAGTGAGCGTGGTCATGATAGACTTGTGCAATGCATCATTAGAAGCAGTCAAGATAATATCATCCACATATAATAGAATATAAGCCAGGGAAGAACCACGACGATATACGAACAATGAATTATCGGACCTACTGTGAGAGAACCCAATAGTCGAAACATAGTCTGCAAACCTCTTATACCAAGCTCGCCGGGACTGCTTAAGCCTATACAAGAACTTCTTTAATAAACAAACATGATGAGGATATTTGGGATCCCTAAACCCCAATGGCTAATGCATATAAACTCTCTCCTTGAGATCACCATGTAAGAAAGAATTCTTTACATCTAACTGATGAATGGGCCATGCTTTCGAAAGAGCCAAGCTGAGCACAGTGCGAATAGTAGCTGACTTGACCATCAGACTAAATGTCTCACCACAATCCACACCAACCTGCTGAGTCTTACTATCACTTACAAGATGAGCCTTCTGCCTCGCAAAAGAACCATCAGATTATTTTTATGAGCAAAAATCCACATAGACCGAATAATATTAACACCAGATGGACGGGGCACCAACTCCCGCATCTTATAATCAATAAGAGAATTATATTCCTCGGTCATAGCAATTTTCTAATTCGGGTCATTTAAAGCAGACACATGATTACAGGGTAAGGGTGATTTAAGAACATTAGAATTTAAATTTAAATATCTTTTTGGTTTAAAAATACCCTGTTGACTACGAGTGACTGGTCTATGACTCGGGGGAGAATTGAGTGAATTTTGGAAAATATCGGGACCAGTGACGGACTGGCCAGCAAGCAGTGGGTCTACTGGCCCAACACGGGAACTAGGCACTATGGACGACGTAGAAGTAGGAGAAAAATCTGGGCCAGAACTAGGCTGGGGATGCAAGCCCAATTTCTGGACCCACGATGGTGGGCAGTGATGGGACTGTAGAATCAGTGGGCGGTGGGCCCGCTGGCAGATTTGGGGTACAGAACATGTCCGAGAAATGGTGGAAAATATATGGGGAGACATTGTCATCCAAAAAATTATACGAACTAGGCAAGGGACTACTTACTTTAGCAAATGGAAATTGGGATTCATAAAAAATAACATGGCAACAAATGATGATTTTAGTAGATGATAAATCAAAACATTTGTAACCACGATGATTAGACGGATAACCCAAAAACACACAAGGGTAGAATGGGGCTGAAGTTTGTCAATTATGGTGGACGGAAACAACGGATAACATAAGCAACCAAAGACCCTAAGATGTGAATACGAAGGAGTCTTATTATATAAGATTTGAAGAGGGGAGGAATATGCCAAACCTTTGGTATGAAGAATATTAAGAAGATATGTAGCCATTTGTAGAGTATTATGCCAAAAAGAAGGGGGTACGGAAGCATGAATCAATAATGTTCAGACAATGTTATTAATGGTACAAATTTTGCATTTGGATTTCCCATTTTGTGAAGACGTATGAGGATAAGAAAAATAAAAATTGATCTCATTATTAGCACAAAACTCCCGAAACACCCCATTATCATATTCTTTTCCATTATCACATTGAATATTTTTTATTTCTCGTTCGAATTGGATTCTAATGAAAGCTCTAAATTTTAAGAAAGTGGAAAAAATTTGAGATTTTTTCATTATCGGAAAAGTCCATAAAATATTATAATAAACATCCATAAATAGAACATAATAACGATGACCCAAAGAACTGAGAACAGGAGATGTCCATAAATCGCTATGAAATATATCAAATGGAATTAATGTATGAGAATTAGAGTCTACAAACGGTAATCTAACATTTTTTACTAAAGAACAAGATTGACAATTCGGAGTACTACGCGTACGCTTACAAGAAATAAAATTATTTTAATCTAAGGAAGACAAAATAGATGACCATAGATGACCTAGACAAGCATGCCACAAAGAAGGAGCAAGGGCTACAAAAGGTGATGGCAAGGCTTGACTCGAGAGACTGGAACATGGCTTGATAGGATAAAGATCTCCCCTACTATCACACCTCATTAGAGGAATCCCCTTCTTGAAATCCTTCATAGAAAACCCATGCGGATCAAATTCAACAGAAATGGAATTATCAATTGTGAATTTACGGATAGAAACCAAATCTTTTAATCAATTTAGGGGCATGAATGGTATTTTTTAAGATAAGAGGTGGATGGTGGGGAGACAAAGTTTTATGACCATAACTACGAATCGTAATTGAATTACCATTACCAACAATTATGCTACGACTGTTGCTCAAATTGGAATAAGACGAGAGAGTACCTTAATCGGACGTCATGTGAGAGGTTGCACCGGTGTCCATGTACCAATTTCTGTCTGGAGGATTTAATCCAAGAGTGTGCATTGCAGCCTCAGTTTCAGTTGGGGTGGGGCCCGCTGCATGATGGGCCTGTGGAGGCCGGGGTCCAAGCACACCTGCTTGCTGCCCCAGCCCAGAATGATGGCGGTAACCTGCTTGTCCAGAATAGTTGGGCCAGGTCGAATTGGGTCGTGAAGGCTACTTGGCAGCCCAATTGCCTGGGGCTGGAGGCGCTGGAAACCAGGGGTTGTTAGACCACTGCCCACTGGCCCAAGCCTACGGCCAGGAGGCCCAAGATGAGAGAAATTCATCCTTCGTTAAAGAAATTTACCCACCAAGGCTTAGACTAGTCGGGCTGTGGCCCACTGTTGTTGGGGCGGGACCCACTGCCACTGTTTTGGCCACCGTTACCACCACCGGAACCACCGTGTTTGCCCCCGCGATTTGTGGTATTATTTTTTCTTACTATTTTTGTCGCCTCCATGAGAACGGTTTTGGCTTGAATTATCGATGAACCCTGGAGAATTGGTGGACGTCATCATCATGACCACGGGACTAGCACTAGTAGCCGCCTTTTTAGCCAAACCGGCTTCTTCCAAAGTAAGCATGGAGCGGGCTTGATAGAACTTTGGGAGAGGATTACTTTGACGAATGAGAGTTCCAAAGCCACTATAGGCCTCGAATAGGCCAGCAACCATCTGCAGAACGAGGTGATCTTCACTAACGGGCGCACCAACGTTGCGGAGTTGGTCCGCCAATTCTTTCAACCTTTTGCAATTAGGTGAAACATTCGGGAAATTTTCTTATTGACGTGGGAAAATTCCTGCACAAGGGTAACAACTCTGGAATTTCAATTATTTTGGAATATGTCACGCAGCCTATCCCAAGCAGCCATCGTCGTAGTGTCTGGCTCAATAATTATGTGCAATAGGTCCGTAGAGATAGTGGAGTAAATCCACTGAAGGACAGTGGCATCAAGAGTCGTCCACAACTTAGGACCATCCTCGCGTTTAGGCACCTCCGTGTCCTCAGGAGCTGCGGATGTGATGGACGAATTGATGCGAACGTGCGTAAATTTTGAACAGTTCGGCCCATGTCGCATATTGGACGTTTCTATTTCAAGAATAAGAGGGATGTGATTCTTGATGTTAGAAACCACAAGGGCAGGGTGAAACGTGTTCTTGGAGGTAGACATAATGAAAGAATAATTGGTTATTGAGGGATTTGGGAAGAAAGAAATTGGGGATCGAAAATTTATACGGAAATCGAGGTAAGAAGGCTCGGACCGACGGCAATTTGGGGAGAAAATTTCTCAACCTAGACTTCTGATACCATGAAAGAAATAATCCCTTGATTATTTTCATTAATGAAAGATAATATATATAATTTACAATTTCCATAATAGGAAAATCATATTCTTAGTCTAATCCCAAAACCCTATTCTAGTAGTACACGAATCCTACAATTATAGTAAATGTACAATACTAAGTAATACAAATTTCTTACACTAAAACAGTCCATAACCGTACCAAAGACCCGTGATATACACCATGTATGGTAAGGATATATCATGGGTATTTACACTGTTTATCAATTTTCAAGAGATTCAAAATTCGATTTGGGGCGAATTTTGATGGCAAGGTCGACAATTAATCTTTCGTTTCTTTAAGGTACACAATTCGTTTTCTTTGCTGCGTAATCTTTTATAACAATAACAGTAGAGCCTAGATTGTGTATTCTAATTTGAGGACACGGTTGTATCAGTTCTTTCGATTGTTTGTGTTTTTGCACTGCATCTTCGCTGTTATCTTTTTGGAAGAATTTGAAATTCGTTTGGGATAAAATCCATTTTGTAAACGAAGTGGAGTTAAAAGTTGAATAACAAATTACAAGTAGTAATATACTTTGAAAAGGAGAGTGGAGATGATTTTAATTTTGTTGGATTTCTTTTTTTCTCTCCTTTTGTGTTGTAAACTGACAGAGAAAGACAAGTGAATATTGTTTTTAAAACTTTTTCATTTTGATTGACCAATGAAAAAGTCATGTTTTTTAAGGAAAATTATACATGTGTTGACAACAAGTGTCGATAGTAAAGGGAATTAGTTGTTCTCAATTTTCTTCTTTATGTCTACGTTATAGAGATAATGTTGAGAAAGTAATATATGATTTGATTTACTTCTATTCACTTCTGAAGTTGAACCAAGTGGTTGGTCTTATGAAAATTGACTAGTCAATCATTTGTTGTTGTCATGTTGGTTGTTTGCTTTTCTCATTATTATAATGGTATTGTTTCATGAGAATTGGGATAAAACAAAACACTTGCACAAGAGGCAAAGAGGCTAAAGGAACGTTCGTTTAAGTTTCTGTAGTCGTAATAGTTGTTCATCACACATTTAAATTTTTGGCATGACACTTTGTATTTTAAGAATCTATTTGTTTAGTGCTTTAAGTTGACATGTTATCCATTAAAACCAATTAAAAGCGAGTGAGATATGATTTTTTTTAAGATGCTGAAAATTGTGACAATTTTGTGAAAACTGTATTCTGTAATTTGATTTCTTGAAATTGTTTTTTAAGAATTATAATGTGTGGTATATATTTCCCGAATGTACTCATTACAAGCTTTCCGTTGATATATTATCCATTAAAAATGGATTAAAATGAGTTAGTTATGTCGTGTTTAAGTTTTGTTAAGTAAAAAAAAAATTGATCTCCTAATAGCCACATCATTACAATGGTAGGGGTGAGCACGGGTACAGGGTACCCAGATACCCGACCGGAACCGACACTAACTGGTAGGTTCCGGGTAGATATATTATAATAACGGGTAGGTTCGGGTAGTAAAATTAGGAACCGATCATTATCGGGTCTGGTTTCGGTTCCGGAAAATAGAAATCGGGTACCCTGACCCGGAACAGATACCCGGACCCTAATTTTCATTGTTCGTTCAGTTTCTACTTTCCAATTTATCATTAAGCAGAGGCAGTGCACAACGCAACCTCGGCTGCCTTGCCATTACGCAGCTCACACTCGCAGCCTCGCCATTACGCAGCTTGCAGTATCCTCGCACTCGCAGCCTCTCCTCTCTCTCTTGTTGTCACTGTTCCTCACTCCAGAAGCTTGACAAAGGTTGCGGCGTTGCGTTGAGTTAAAGGTAATGAATAACCCTTAAAGTTGTTGCAGAGTGAAGAACATTAGGTTTTTGCATGTATTGGCTTAATATCAAAACTGCATGAGATAGATCTGGCCTTATGTGTGTTAAATAGTTAAGCTTTCTGATTATTCAATAGAGAATAGTCTGAATTAGTTTGGGTTGATTTCTGTTAGTTTAGATTGAATTAGTTTGGGTTGATTTATGTTAGTTTATATTGAATTAGTTTGGGTTGATTTCTGTTAGTTTAGTCTGAAGTAGTTTGGGTTGATTTCTATTAGTTTAGATTGAATTAGTTTGGGTTGATTTCTGTTAGTTTAGATGGAATTAGTTTGGGTTGAAGCTGATAAAAGAGAAAATGGAGAGGAGAATCAGATAAGTGACCTCAAGATAATCATATGATGTGGAAAAATGACAAGAACATAAGAAGATATAAATCTTACACTATCTTTAAGAATATAATATTAGGACAATGAAGATTGAAGACACAGATGAATATGAAGCAACAATCACTTGGACACAATTTTGCTCTTCAAAATCAGTAGTTATAGATGATTTCAGCCCTTGCCTAGATGGCATGCTACCTATTGATGCTAAAAGTTCTGCAGCTGGTCTGCAAACCCGACTAACACCTAAAATTAAGACCTTCTTTGCATTACATTTATCATCCATGATGGTTTCTTGGAATTCCCCAACCTTCAAAGATATGTTGTTTTCCTTGTCTTGAGATCCCAAAGAGTTACTTGAATTAACAAGAAAGAATCAACAATTTTATCTAATACTGCTTTATCTTTAGCTCCAACTTGTCCAAAATAATGAAAACAAAAAGGAAGTAAGAATCATCAAGTTTTACCATCAAACTTCCAAAATAATGAAAACAAAAAGGAAAATTCTTTAACATGCTGAAGCTAAACACACATGTTCTACTATGCTGAAGCTGAAAACAAAAAGGAAGATTCATTTTGCTTTTGTTTTTCTACTTTACAAGTAAATGTTATTTAAAAATATGATAATTGATTGATGTTTTAAAATGAACTTTATGTTTTCATTATTTTGAGGAATGTAAGTCACTAAGTCTTTCTTTATTTTTATTTTATGGATTTGGGTTATTTAGAATTTTTATTTTTGTGTATTATCTTTTGTCTTGGAATCTCACAATAGTTTCATTTTATTTTTGTAGAGCTTAGTTGTGTCACGGAAGACATAATGGCGGATTAGTATGCAAGTGGACATGTGGCATTTATGGGCGTTTTTTTTTTTTTTGGCATCTCTTGTTTCTTTAGAAGATGTATTTTTGTTTTATGTTTATTTGGAGTTTTGTAATGTATTCTTCATTTAGTGATTGTGTTGTATCCTGTTCCTCTATTTCAGTCACTGATTTCAGTCACGGGAGACCCATTTCAGATTTTCAGTCATTGATTTCCTCCATTTTAGGCTCAAAAGCATATCTGCAAATTCAGTCACTAAATTTCCAGATTATGCTAACTTTTTGGATTATGCAGAGTAGTTTTGCAATGTTTTCTTCATTTAGTGATTGTGTTGTATCATGTTCCTCCATTTGTCACTGATTTCAGTCACGGAAGACACATTTTAGATTTTCCGTAACTGATTTCCTCCATTTCAGTCACTGATTTTCTCCATTTTTAGTCACTGATTATGCAGAGTAGTATTTATGACATAAATGGTTTACAGGGTACCTAGGAACCTACCCGGAACCGCAGGGTCCGAGTAGGTTCCGGGTAATGATTGCTATGGGTAGGTTCCGGATAGTATATTTAGGAACCGGTCGTTTATTGGGTAGGGTCCGAGTAGTTCAAAAAAGTTAGGGTACCCGGACCCGCTCACCCCTATACAATGGTATATGATCCTTAAACGTAATTTTGTCTTCTACAAGTACTGTGACATGTTGTCATATTGAATGATATGGTCTTATTCTTTAATTGTTCCTATTCCAGATATGGTTGGACAGAGACAATCTCGAAGTACTCTAAGTGGGAGTTCTCAAAATCGAGCAAGGAGACAATGTAGAAGAGTACGTCATTGTAGAACATATTCACGAGGATGTGAAGTCATAAAGAATAATGTTCCATGGGCGATGCAAAATCTATTAAGGAATCAAAGGGTGTACGAAGGTAAGGAGAGAACAAATTCATAGAGTTTAAGACTTTTAAGATGCCTCCTAATGCTTCATTGTCTTGTCACGACCTCTTTTAAGGAATCCTGATGGCACCTACACAATCCCACCGGTAGGCGAACCACTCCCAAATCTCTAACATGAAATATCATAAGTAAAAGCGAAAGATAACAAATACTACATAAGTAGTCTAGTACTATAAATGCGGAATAAGTAATAAGTCTGAAACATCAACAAATACTCCCAAAGATTTAGTCTGTAGATACAAGAGCACTAACAAATATGAAACAAGTCTGAGAATGGGCACGAGGTCAAAATAGATCACATAGTCTGAATATATCTCTCAAATACGAATAAAAGACAGTAAATAGCAAAAGAGTATCCAAGGGTATGCTGGAGATAACATCCTCACCCTGAATGCCTGAAACTAACAACTCGAACTCTCAGCCACACGGTGCTGCGAAGGTGGAAGGTACTGACTCTACATCAAAAATGAATGCAATAAGTGTAGTATGAGTACAAAACGTAACCCTATAGACATCATAGGCCGACAATGACATAATACATAATTAGAAATAAATACCATGTTGACAGCAAATAATCCTACACTAGCATTGCAATAACCAGGTATAGCACATAATCACCACGATATTCATAGAGTCCACAATATCTCAAGTATCAAGTATCAAGAATAATCCCTTTTAAGTTCACAATTCAACCAAGTTACTCAATATCACCCAATGACAGTTTCCATTCACATTACATCAACATAAGGCATAAGTATGTATGATATGAATGCAATGCATATGCGAAGTACCTTTCTCAACCTGATATACAATACGTCAAGGTTTTATTATGATTCGTACACTCATGGGGGGGCCGCGAAGTTCATATACCGCTCCTAGCCAGCTGAAATACCACAAACGGATCTGACTAGAGCCCATGACTCATTATCGAGTCTAAATCATATTGCAGGCGTGCAACTCCACTCCCCCCATATCAGTATCATCTCAAGTGACATAATCTCATATTACTATTACCGTTCCGGTCCCTTGGACCACATCATCTCCATACCACTCTCACATCAAGTCACAGAACGATGAGTGTATGAATGCAATAACAATACAAGACAAGATATCATGTTATAATGAGATGCAATTAAGTATAGAAATGGTATAAACATGCTTTCAAGAGTTCAACAACACATAAGCAAATTCAATCAAATCAGGATATCAAACGAAAGCATGTGTGATGAGTAACAAAATAATAACAAATATGGCGACAAGCCCACATATGGCGACGAGCCCAAAAAAATAGCAGCTGGAACTAACACAAGGTTAGTTCACCAAATCCCACATCACAGTTAAACACTAGTACCCACTCAACATTCGTCACAACCGGCTAAGTAGGACCCCTAAACACTCCTAATACCCCTCAATATTTATAACTAATTAAGTACTTCTATCAAAGTCTCGAAAAGATAAATCGTAGCCTACCTCAAAGCCGAGCGGGAGCGCTTTCAAATCAAGTCTCGAATATAGCCTTGCCATTCCATCTTGTCTCGCGGTAATCGAAGTCTATTCACGCGTATTACATAGTTAATAATAAGCTTAACATAACAAAAGCAAGACTTTATATACCCATCCCGAGCCCATGCAACTAAGACTCGAACTTTAATACTCAATTCAAAACATGCTTCTATAACCAAATTAAGACTTATAACGTGATATTCTAACACAATACAATCCTAATTCATGGTATTAACATCATTTAATCCATAAACCCTTATTAAAATCAACCATACAATCTCTTAATCTCACAATAAGCATAACTCATCTTCCCCAACTTACATAATATGCTAAACTACCATTAAAAGGACTTATAATCATAACTTAAATCATAAAATGGAAGGAATCTATTACCTCAAGGTTGGAAATGCTCCTAAAGCTCAGAAAATACCCTTATGCGGCGCTGGTTTGATGTTCGATATTTTGGGAAAGAATTTTCTGAGTTCCGAGGGTACGAACGAGTTCCTAGTGCTAGGAACTCGTTCATTTTCGGGTGGTAAATAGTGCTAGGAACTCGTTCATTTTCGGGTTCGTCACTTCCAATGGTAAATAGTGCTAGGAACTCCTAAAGTTTTATGGAAGTCATTTTAAATCGCAAATCGGATGAAAAACAAAATCTTATTTGTATGATTAATAATGCGAGTAAAAGGCCAAGGCATACTTTTTTAAGGAATCATTCGGGACAAAACCAAAATCAAACATAACAAATAAGGCCACAAACTTAATCTGATTACCTCGGGGAATCAATGACTCGACTAAGTTGTAAATGACCCTCTAGAACTATTGGAAGTGACGAACCCGAAAATGAACCCATCTAGCCACAAGTCAACTTTGAGTCAAACTACCCAACTCTAAGTTTCTAGTTTTGGGTGTTCCATCTGAAACTCATATAAATAGACCTTGGAATCTGTGCCACCGATTCCCACATATCACATACCCCACAAAGAGTCTACTGAAGGGTAAATAAGGGTCTTTAGCAAGAAACGACCAAGTGGGTCATTATATCATATATCAATTAAAACAATATTTGTCCTCGAATTGAGAGAAACGAACTTGGAAAATGTACCAGAAGTAGTGAACAAACTCGTATATCTGCATCGCATATCAGACTAGGTCTCCCAAGTCACCTCCTCGACATGACGATGCCTCCACTGAATGTTCACTGAAGCTATCTCCTTCGATCTCAACTTCCTCACCTGCATGTCCAAAATAGCCACAAGCTCCTCTATGAACTCTATATTTTGATCAAGCAGTTCTGAATCCCACTGGATAATGTAAGAACAATCGGCATGATTCTTCTTTAGCATAGATACTTGGAAGACTGGATGAACGCCTGAAAGACCCGGTGGCAGAGCCATCTCATGTGCCACCTCTCCCACACTCTGAAGAACCTTAAATGGTCTGATATACCTCAGACTCAACTTCTCTCTCTTGCCGAATCTTATCACACCCTTCATGAGTGAAACATTTAGAAGAACCTTGTCATCCACTATGAACTCTAAATCTCGGACCTTCCGATCTGCATACTCCTTCTGCTCTGCGTTGCCAGGAGCTTGTCTTAGATCACTTTCACTCTCTCTAATGACTTCCTCAACAAATCAGTACCCCAAGGACGGACATCAAATGCACCAAACCAACCAATTAAAGATCGACATCTCCTATGATATAATGCCTCAAATGGTGCCATATCATTACTGGAGTGATAGTTGTTGTTGTATGCAAACTTTGCTAAGGGTAAGTGTTGGTCCCATCGGTCTGTGGGTGAAATGATATACTGAGATTGAAGCGAGTACCCAACTCTCTCTGTAAAGTTCGCCAGAAATGCAAAGTAACTGAGTACCCCGATCTGAGATGATAGAAATAAGAACCTCATGAAGACGAACAATCTCCCACATGTAGATTTTAGCCAACTTTTCTGCATTATACATCGTCTGAACTGGAAGGAATGCGCGGACTTGGTCAATATTTCAACAATAACCCAAATCGCATCAAACTTGTCCAAAGTCTTGGGCAATCCCACAACAAAATCCATAGCGATCCTCTTCCACTTCCACTGGGGAATGAGCATCCTCTGAGACATACCACCTAGACGCTGGTGCTTATACTTAACCTACTGGTAACTCTGACACCGAGACACAAAATCAGCAATGTCTCTCTTTATTCTCCCCCACCAGTAGTGCTGCCTCAAATCACGATACATCTTAGTAGCACCCGGATGAATCGAATTTCTAGAGCTATAGCCCTCTTCCATAATCAATCTAGTAAAATCTCCCACACGAGGCAAACACACTCTACCCCTAATCCTCATAACACCCTATTTATCAATCATTACCTCCTTGACCTCGCCACTTATTACCTTGTCTTGAATCTTGTACAACCCCATATTATCATACTAGTGCACCCTAATCTGATCCAAGAGAGACGACCTCGACTCCAAACAATCCAAAACCCTATTCGGATTCGAAGTATCAAGTCTCACAAAATGATTGGCTAGAGATAGGACCTCTAATGCCAAAGGATGTCGGAAATATCCAAACAAGCTAAACTCCCTATACTAACTGCCTTTCATATCAAAGCATTTGCTACCACATTACCTTGCCTGAATGATACAAAATGATCATATCCTAATCTTTCAACAATTCCATCCACCGACGCTTCCTAGAATTCAAGTCCCCCTGATTAAACACGTGTTGAAGAGTGCGATGATTAGTATAGACCTCATAATATACACCATAAATATAGTGCCTCCAGATCTTCAAAGTAAACACAACGCCAACAAACTCCAAATCATGAATAGGATAGTTGTTCTCATACACCTTCAACTGCCTTGATGCATAAGTGATCATCATACCCTCCTGCATCAACACATAGCCCAACTCAATCATAGAAGTATCACAATACACCATAAAGTCCTTCCCCTCCACCGGAAGGGATAAAATTAGGGTTGTGGTCAATAAAGTCTTGAGCTTTTGGAAGCTCTGCTCACACTCATTAGACCACTGGAAAGGAATCTCCTTCTGAGTCAAACGCGTCAAGTGAGAAGAAATAGAAAAGAATCATTTGATGAACTGGCGATAGTAGAGAGCAAGACCCATGAAACTTCGAATCTCTATCACAGAAGTCGGTCTAGGATAGTCCCTAACTGCCTCTGTCTTCTTAGGGTCAACCGTAATATCAACCTTAGACACGATATGCCCCAAGAATGCCATAGAACTCAACCAAAACTCACACATTGAGAACATAGCATACAACTTCTTTTCCTTCAAATTCCGAAGAACCACTTTTAGGTGTTGTTCATGTCCTCCCGATTCTTCGAATATATCAGAATGTCATCAATAAACACAATAACAAAAGAATCCAAGTACGGCTTGAATATCCCATTCATAAAATTCATAAACACGATGGGGGCATTGGTAAGCCGGAATGACATCACCAAAAAACTCATAATACCCATAACAAGTCCGGAAAGTCGTCTAAGGCACATCCTCAGCTCGGATCTTCAGTTGGTGATACCTTCAAAAACACAAAAGCACCTTGAAGTTGGTCGAACGGGTCATCAATACGCGGAATTATATATTTGTTTCTGATAGGGACCTTGTTCAACTATCTGTAATCAATGCACATGTACATAGTGTCATCTTTCTTCTTTACGAACAAGACAGGAGCACCCCATAGAGATAAACTTGGTCGAATGACGCCCTTACTCAACTAATCATGAAGTTGCTCCGTCAATTCCCTCAGCTCAGCTAAAGCCATACGGTACGGGGCAATAAAAATGGGTCGAGTACCTAGCTCAAGATCGATAAAAAAGTCAATATCTCTACCTGGCGGCATACCCGGTAAATTTGAAGGAAAAACCTCCACAAACTCACTAACTACCCGAATATGCGCCAGATAATCCAAACAACCTCTGTCCACTAACTTTCTAGCCTGAATATAAAAAACACTTTCCTAAGAGTAGGGCTAGGAGTGCCTCTCTAATCTAACCTCGAAAGACTAGGCATAACTAGCATAACCGTCTTGGAATAACATTCCACAATTCCTTGATATGGTGATAGCCAATCCATACCCAATATAACATCGAAAACCAACATATCAAAGATAACCAGATCTACCCAAGTGTCGTAACCCATGAAAGTAACTACACATATGCGATATACTTTATCAACAATCACAAAATTACCACTGGTTTAGAAATACGAATAGGAATATCAAGCATATCATACCACATCTCCAATTTAGCAGAAAAGTAGGCAGACACATAAGAGAAATTAGACCCTGGATCAAATAACACATTAGCAGCTCGATGATCGACTGAGATGATACCAATAATGACTGCGTCTTATGCCTCAGCCTCAACCCTACCAGGGAATACATAGAAATAGGTGTGCCCTACCTCAGACTATACCTTGTTGGCCACTTCAGCTCTAATGAGCTCCACCTCTGCCCGATTGGGATCCACCTTGACCCGATTGTGATTCTCCCCGATTGGGATCCACCATGACCCGATTGAGATTCTCCCCGATTGGGATCCACCATGACTCAATTGAGATTCTCCCCGATTGGGATCCACCATGACACGATTAAGATCCTCCCCGACTAATCTGACTACCACATTTACATGTTTGTGCTGGGGTCCTAAGTGCACGAGAGCCACCCGAAAATTTCTTGGAGCAATCTCCGCTAAAGTGCCCAACATCTCCACAAGAACCTCTTGATTACTGGCCCCTACTACGTCCGCCGATAATCTGGAGAGCTGTTTGAATTGGTCAACTAGGCTACAAATGCTGATATCTCCCCCGATAACCATAACCATGAGAAGTAGAACTACTGAACTGTCCATAGAGCCTAGACCTCTTGTCGGGCTCATATCTGGGCAACTTGCCCCTCACATTCTCTACCATCCTAGCATGCTCAACAACGATCTTAAAAGATGATCCAGAAGACACCAACTGTAGTGTATCCAAATGGAGTGCAATAGTCAATCCTCTGACAAAATATCTCACTCACTCCACCTTAGTATGAAGCAACAACACTGCATAGCGCGATAATGCATGGAAGCGAGTCTCATATTATGCCATAGTAGAATGGACCTGATCAATCATCTGAAACTTATCTCAATTGCTCAAGCTCAAGCTGAAAGGTACATATTTCTCAAGAAACACTCTATATAACCGAACCCAAGATAATGGAGGCGTCCCTACGAGCAAACAATCAACATATGCCTTTTACCACTATTTCGCGTCCCCTAACAACTGGAGGGCCACGAAACTAACTCCATGTGACTTAAAAATACCAAGAGTATGCAACCTCTCGTGGCTGCTCACTATAATCTCATACGCCTCCTTCTCATGCTAAGCCATGAAATGCTAGAAGCTTCATGTTTGAAATATTCTCCCAAATCTTCTGCTCATCGCAGGTCATAGTCGTCCTACCAATAGGTCCGGGACCGAACTCTAAAGTATGAACCTTATCTATATGCGGTGCAGACATAGCCGCAGGTTAAATACCAGTCATATGAAACTTGATGGTCTGAGTCTACCCCCTCCTGCACGGGTTTAAGAACCACTCGGAGTAGTAGAATGTGCGTCTGTCTGAGCAAAACCGTCGAGAACATTCAATAACCTGACCAACATGTCCTGAAGGACTGGTGTAGCAATAAATCTAAGTTGATCCTAGGCTAGTCCCACCTCTTTCTCTATCACATCATCCTAAGGCTCAATATAAGGCTTTGGGGACTCTGACCTAATACGAGACTAACCGACTCTTTATGCTCCACCCCTAGCTGATCCTACTACTTTGGCTCTACCCTGGCCTTGAGCGCTTCATCTACCATGTCCTCGCACAGCCGGTGTTGGAGCATATGCCTTATCTCTCACCATATTGGCATGAGTCCTCACTATCCGTTAGACAAAAGAAACAAGAGTCATATACTAATTTAATTCAACTTAACATGAAAGAAATAAAGAAAGTGAAATTTCCTAAATGTCCCATAGCCTCCTAAAGATAAGTACGGATGTATCCGCACTGATCCACAAGACTATACTAGACATTGCTTTTGTATTTGAGACTGTTTAACCTAGGGCTATGATACCAACTTTTTCACGACCCTTTTTCAAGAATGGTAGTGGCACATATACAATCCCACCAGTACGTGAACCACTCCCAAATCTCTAACATGAAAAAGCATAAGTAAAAGCGGAAGATAATAAATACTACATAAGTTGTCTCGTACTAAAAATGCGGAATAAGTAATAAGTCTGAAACATCAATAAATACCCCCCAAAGATCTATTCTTTAGATACAAGAGCACTAACAAACATCAAACAAGTCTAAGAATGGCCACGTAGGCCAAAATAGATCAAATACTCTAAATATATCTCTCAAATACGAATAAAAGTCAGTAAGTAGTAGAAGAGTATCTAAGGGTATGCTAGAGATAGCATCCTCACCCTGAATGCCTAGAACCAACAACTCAAACTATTAGCCACACAGTGCTGTGGAGGTGGAAGGTACTGAAACTGTATCAAAAAAGAATGCCACAATTATAGCATGAGAACACAATGTACCCTTGTAGACATCATAAGCCGACAATAATCCTACACTAGTATTTCAATAACCAAGTTGACACCAAATAATCCTACACTAGCATTTCAATAACTAGGTATATAACATAATCACCATGATATTCATAGAGTCCATGATATCTCTCAAGTATCAAGAATAATCCCTTTCAAGTTCACAATTCAACCAAGTTAGTCATTATCACCCAATGACAGTTTCCATTCACTGTACATCAAGATAAGGCATAAGTATGTATCATATGAATTCAATGCATATAAGGTACCTTTATCAACCTGGTATATAGTACATCAAGGTTTTATTAAAATCCGTACACTCTTAGGGAACACGCGAAACCGCTCCTAGCCATCCAGAATTCCACACACGAATCTGACTAGAGCCCATGACTCATTGTTGAGTATAAATCATGTTGCAGGCGTGTAACTCCGCTCCCCACATATCAGTGTCATCTCAAGTGCCATAATCTCGTATTACTCTTACCTTTGCTCCCTTATACCACATCATCTCCATACCACTCTCACCTCAAGTCACAAAATATGAGTGTATAAATACAATGACAATACAAGGCAAGATATCATGATATAATAAGATGCAATCAAGTCTAGAGGTTATATACACATGCTTTCAAGATTTCAACAACACATAAGAAAATATAGTCAAATCATGATATCAAATGAAAGCATGTGTGATGATTAACCAAACAATAACAAACATGGCGACAAGCTCACATATGGCGATGAGCCCAAATAAACAGCATTCGGAACCAACACAAGGTTGGTTCCCCAAACCCCAACATCACAGTTCAACATCGGTACCCATTCAACCATTTAATACAACCAGCTGAATGGGACCCCCAAACACTCCCAATACCTCTCAATATTTATAACTAATTTAGTACTTCTATCAAAGTCTCAAAAAGCTAAAATGTAGCCTACCTCAAAATTGAGTGGGAGCACTATCAAATCAAGTCTCAAATATAACCTTGCCCTTCCTTCTTGCCTCACGGTAATCAAAGTCTATTCATGCGTATTACATAGTTAATAATAGGCTTAACACAATAAAAACAAGACATTAAATAACCATCCCGGGCGCATTCCACAAAGACACGAACTTTGATGCACAAAATCCAAGATTATATACTAGACAATCATATTCTTAAATTAATTGAAAATTTATTCACATTTGATCCCTAAATTGGATAATAATCAGAAGCCCCAATTTGAAACCCTAGAAATTTCCCCCAATTGAAAACATGCTTTTATAACCAAATTAAGACTTATAACATGATACTCTAACATAATCAATTCTAATTCATGATATTAACATCATTTAATCCATAAACCACCATTAAAATCAACCATACAACTCTCTTAATCTCAAAATAAGCATCTCATCTTCCCCAACTTACATAATATGCTAAACCACCATTAAAAGGACTTATAATCATAACTTAAACCGTAAAAAAATGTCTATTACCTCAAGGTTAGAAATGCTCCTAAAGCTCAAAAGAAAATACCCTTATGCGGCGCTGGTTTCGAAGTTAGCTATTTTGGGAAAGAATTTTCTGACCTAGAAATATTTATAAGATGCATGAATAGTGATCTACCACAACTGAATCAACTCCACTGGAGAGGACCCACTGCGACAGAAAAGCCTATGCTGGAGCGAATGTCACTTAACACCTCATACCTCACCATAGTGGACCTGACTCTACCGTGGTGGAACTTCCTAATTTCCTATCTTCTGCTTCAGCGAGTCAACCTTCCACCAAGGCAGACACTCCAAAGTAGATGCGTGTGCCGCCGTGGCGGAAACCAGACACCAGTAGTGAAAAACATCCCAAATCCTCCATTGAACACTCGAAACACTCCCGGAACCCCCGAACACAAACCAAATATGCTCGTCTATGGTAAACAGTGATACGAACTCGCTCGTACCCTCGTATTTCACAAATAATCGAGTCAAGACATACTTTTCTAAAGAACCATTGGGGACAAAACCAAAATTTAAATTTAACAAATAAGGCCACAAAATATATCTGATTATCTCAAGAAGTGAACCAATGACTCGACTAAGTCGTAAATGACCTTCCAGAACTATCGAAAGTGACAAAAATTGGAAACGAACCCATCTAGGCACAAGTCAACTTTGAGTCAATCTACCAAACTCTAAGTTTCTAGTTCCGGGTTGTTCATCTGAAACTCATATAAATAGACCTCGAGATCCGTGCCACCTATCCCTGTGCATCACAAACCCCACAAAGAGTCTACGAGAATGGTAAAACAAGAAAATAAAGGTCTTTAGCAAGAATAACCAAATGGGTTGGTACATGTCTGAACATGTTTAATGTTTTGGTTAAAACGAGATGAACTAGCCAATTTTAATCTCGAATTGGGAAGCTTTAGCAATTTTAGTAGATTCCCTCTGAAAACCTTGAAGTAGTATTTTAATTGATATTTATCACAAGGTTTAGCCAAGTCAACCTTTTAAGGTGTATGTTCGGATACTTCAATATGAGTGGGAGAATCGTATCCTTATGAACTTGTAATTTGTATTGTGAATTTCTTTTCAATATATGAAATTATGTTGTTTAACTCTCCTTCGGTTACATTATTTTTAATGGATTGAGACTTAATTGAAAGTTATTAAATAATATTCACACTAAGAATTTTTTTCTATTTTTGATTAAACGTTTAGATTGTAGATGATGATTGGAAATTTTGTGACCTTTCGATTTTATTCTAAATGTGTAGTCATATATGAAAATTAATTTGCTTTAGTGTGAATATCACATGCATAAATTTATTAAAGTAAATATTTATGAGTAAAACTTGCTTAAATTGTATCATTTTAACAGACATAGCATCGAAAAGCATCATTACTGATTTAAATTAGGGTGAGAAACTAAACGGTGAGAATTACGATATCTGGAGTCATAAGATGTGGTATTACTGGAATAGCAAGATGCTCTGGAATGAATTAACCACACTTTGGTTCACCTAAGAGAGGGTAACATTGCTCAACACAAAAGAGATCTCAAAGCTTACAGTGCATGGAAAAAGAAAGATTCCACTATACGTTAAATTATTGTAAGTTTTATTGTTGATGATCTCATTTATGAATGTGAGGAATACCCGTCTTCTCATGCTATGTGGGCACACTTATGAGAGACAAATAGGGGGTACTACTGTGACCCTTCTTAGACAGCTGACTATCAAATTTGGCACTTACTAGAAACATCATGATCCTAATGTCAAACAACACCTTAGGGTGATGTATAACATGATTGCTCAACTCAAAAGTGTCGGTCATGTTAACTCTGATGAGCAACAAGTCCAAGCAGTGATCCAATCTCTTTCCAATAGTTGGGAACACTTTAAGGTTAACTTAACCTCTAATAATAGCATCAAAATTTTTACTGATATTGCTCGTCATGTCGAGATTGAAGACGAGCGGCTTGGTGATGCTAAAACTGTATCTAGTGCCTATATGGCAGAGTTAAGTGGTAGGAAGTATTCAGGCTTCAAGTGCAAGAAGAATTTGAAAAATGACGGAAAGGGTAAGGAGACTAGAGAAGGATCCTCCAAGAAAAAGAATAAATCAAATCCCAAGAAGGGAAATATTTTTTTAAGAAGAAAGATAAGAGTAAGATGAGGTGCTACAACTGCCATGTTCTCGAGCTGAAAAAGGTAGAATTTCCAAATGTCTCTAAGTGTTACATGTGTTTCTATCACTCTTTTACTAACTGAATCTTATCATGTATGGATTGTATACTCAGGGGCCACTGACAATGTGATTCATGATCAAGAAGTGTTTGTGATGTTCTGTCGAGTCTCACACGGATCAAAGTGGATATATGTAGAAAATAATGAAAAGCTTAAAGTCAAAGGGATAGGCACTTGCAAAATAGACTTGTGTGATGGCCGATCTATGATGTTACATGACGTCCTATAAGCTCCAGAGATTCGACAAAACATAGAATTTGTGTATGCTATTCTAGATCTTTATTTCTATTTAAATTTTAGTCACAATGGTGTTGGAATTACTCAAGACAATGTTTTTTATGGTTTTGGACTTCGTTATGATGGTTTTATCATTTTATATTGTAACACTTCAACTTATAACTATTATGTTGACCATTTTGTAATGACATGTTATTCTAGTAACAATGACGTTGATGATATTACATGGAACACAAGATTAGGTCACATAAGGCAAGACCAAATGAATATATTAGAAAAGGAATAGCATTTAGATCCTTTCTCAAAAATTTAAATGTCAACTTGTGAAAATTGTCTTGCTAGAAAGATTACACGTAAACCATTTGGGAAGGCTAAGAGAGTTGATTCCCCATTTGCAATTAATTGATTATGATATTTGTGGTCTAATAAATGTGAAGGCAAGGTCTGGTGCTTTGTATTTCATTATATTTATTGATGATTCCTCGGGCTTTGATTATGTCTATTTGATTTATAATAAATTTGAAGCAATTAAATGTTTTAGAAGATATATGAATGATGTTGAGAATCAATTAGATAAAAGTATATAGACTTTAAGAACCGATAGAGGCCATGAATATTTATCAAAACGGTTTAAAGACTTATGTAATGAAAAAGGTATTACGAGACAATTAACTACTCCTTACACACCTCAATAAAATGGTGTAGAAGAAAGAAGGAATGGAACACTATTGACATGACAAGGTCTATGATGGCACAGTCAAACTTACCTATCTCATTATGGGGAGATACGTTGTTGACTGCGGCCTACATATTGAATAAATTGCCTTCTAAATTAGTTACTTCCACTCCCTATGAGCTATGGACTGGTCATAAACCAAACTTGAATGATCTATGACCTTGGGGTTGTGTTTTATATATAAAAGATCGTTTTTCCAAGTTTGGAAAAATTGATTCTAAAATGGAAGAAATGTATATTTATAAGATAATCCGAACACTCCAAAGGGTATGTGCTCATTGGTGAACTAGAAGATGGAAGTATAACTGAAATTGAATAACGAGATGTAACATTTCTAGAAAATGATTTTCCAAAAAAGGGCGCAATTAAGTAAGGAGAGCCTCTTTACGGAATGTTTAATTCAGATAATCAGACAATGTCTTCAGACATGTTTGACAATTAAATAGATCAAGGATTGGTTCCTGATCCAAGTAGCAGTTTTGAATCCCAAAATCCTTTAGAGGAATCTGAATTGCTACTACGTAAGAGTACCAGAAAAGGTGTACCCAAACGATCTTATGAGATTGAAGATTATATTTTATTGCTATCTCTCATAGAATTGGAAGAGCCTAATCTTATGACTTGGGATTTGGCAAGTCCTGGAAAAAATGAATGGATCAAAGCAATGAAAGAAGAATTGGAGTTCATGAGAACCAACAAAGTCTGAGATCTGGTTGACCTTCCTTTTGGGCGTAGAGCTATTGGGGGAAAATAGGTTATAAAAGTTAAATGAAAAGAGGAAGGGTCAATAGAAAGATACAAGGCATGATTAGTCGCAAACGTTTTACCTAACAAGCTAGAATAGACTTTTACCTCAGTTCGCTTAATTTTGGATATTATTGCATGTTTGGATCTAGAATTACACCAAATGGATGTGAAAATAGCTTTTCTCAATGGAGAACTAAACAAGAAAATCTACATGGAACAACTTGTAGGTTTCATTGTTAAAGGCCAAGAAAACAAAGTCTACAAATTAAAAAAAAATCTATTTATGACCTGAAATAGTCTTCAAGGTAGTGGTAACTGAGATTTCCCAAGGAGGTGATTTCATATGATTTCACCATTATCAATGAAGACAATTGCATCTATGTGAAGAAGTCCAATAGAATGTTTGTAATTCCTTCCCTTTACGTGGATGATATTTTATTAGCCGGAAATAATTTAGAGTCTGTGAAAACTATCAAGTCATGGCTCTCAAAGTCAATTGACATGAAAGACATGGGTGAAGCAGAGTATATATTGGGTGTTAAGATCCAAAGAGATTGTTCTAAGATGTTTTTGAGTCTATCTCAAGAAACTTATGTAAAGAAAATTTTGGAATACTTTCGAATGAATAGTTGCAAACCCATGGATACTCCTATATCTAGAGGTGAGAATTTAAGCCTTGAAATATGTCCAAATAGTGAAAAAGAAAAAGAAGACATGTCTCGTGTGATAACCCATTTGGACATCACTTAAATTCCCTTACCTCGTGACCAAATCATCCTTGACCAGTTGTACGCAATAGTCGTATGCGGGGAGATTTTAGTTATGTGAACCCTTAGATGAGTTACGAAGTGATTAAAATCAAATTAGGGTGACGCAACCCCTTAATTTTATCCCAACGAAGGGCGCACCGCGCCCGCAGTTTCATCCCGATAGAGGAAGGGATTTCTCTAGAGTCTGCCCCTGCGAACCAACATGCGCTGTAGTGGTAACTGCCGCAGTGGACAAAACCTACCCCAGTGAGGTACTACTGGGCAGACCTAGTATTTAGAGCCTATTTTCGGGATTTAACCTCATTTTCACCCCAACCACATTTTCAGCTGACTTTAGGGTCAAAAATGAAGGAAGCCCCATGGAGTCTTGGGAAAGGTAATCTCTTAAACCTCAACATCTTCATTTCCTCCAATTAATTATTTTATTTAGTAGTGCTAAATCCTAGGGTTAACAAAGGTGGAAGTTTCTTAGCCTGTAAAGTCATAGGTTGGGGAATGAGGATAATAATGACTTGTTGAAATTAATGGACCTTAATGCTAGGGTGTTCATCATGGTGGAAACCTAGAAGACTAAATGTAGAAAGATGGGTTTATTTGTTTAGCTCACTACTTAGCATTCAATGGTTAAAAATTGATACTATGACTAGATTTGAATAATGTAAGCTTGGAAATTACCTAGACAATAACCTATGGGTTGAGTCCTCCAGTATAGTTGAGAAGTTGATTATGAAAAACTAAGGCTAGGGCCTAAATTTGTGTTTTTTACTCGGGATGGTGTACTTGACCAATACCTTAGCTAACATGTCATTTGGAAAGAAGATGTGAACTTTTAAAACATTCGATTACCTAATTCGCTAACAAATTACTGTTTTACCCTTTTTCTATAATTGGGATAGAATCAAGGGGTAGTCTAAATATATGAGTCTTGTTGTGTCCGATCTAACCTAGATTTCTATCATTGGCTAGACTTTGAGTAGTATTGCGATATGCACATATATGGGGCTCAAGTGTGATTGTTGTGACTTCTGCTTGGCATCCAGGTAGGTTACGGCTTACCTTCTGGTTAGAGATCGGTTAGCGAATTGTATGTGTAGTTAGATTCTATTGGAGAAAGCATGTAAGCCTTCGGGTATGAAGTTTGAATGAATTACTTAGGTTGGTTACTATTCATTGATGATGACTTGTTGCCTCTTTGTGATTACTGGACTTGCACGTAGTGTCATACTGTACTTGTGATGTAGTTGTATCTCATTTGTCTTGGCATTATCATAGGTGGGGGAAAGGATTTAATTGGATACTAATACTGAGATATGTGTCCTTGTGTGGCACAATTGGATACAATATGTGTCCTTGTGTGGCACAATTGGATACTTGATATGGTCATTGCATTCATCCTCATTTCCATGATATATTTGCTACTAGCTGTGTTTAGCATGATGGTGATAATGGAGAAGGGAACAACAATGATTCATACGATATACTATATTGTATAGCCATCTTTATGTTATGTGATACAGAGTGGCTAGCGAGGTGTTCGGTGGAAGAGTCATCTCTAGGTTGTGTGATACGGAGTGACTAGTATATGAATGTCATGGGTACCCCATGGGTCATGACTATTGGGATGATGATATATTCTTCCCAAATCATGTATGTATGGATATTATATATGGCCATTGCATTTGCATTTGCATTGCATTGTTTACTCATTATTACATTTTTCATCTATGATTCTAAATTGTTGATGGTACTCGTGTTGTGATTATTCTGAAAAGAGGTTGGAGAACTTGGCAGACTTGGGTATAGGAGCTTCACCATAGGCTATGAATTTTTCATTGGATTGTTGTACTTGAGTAGTTATTCTTAGTTTGTGATATTATTTGTACTTGATTACAAGCATGTCTATCTTTCAGTTCATTCTATGTATATGTTAGCTAATTGTTGTCGGCCTATGATATCTACCGGTACATAGTATTTGTGCTGATACTACCTTCATGTATTCTTTATGAGTGCAGAGTTTATGACGGTGTCTACTTCATGTCCTTTTGGCTGATTCCTGTGGCTTGCTATGAAACATTCAGGAAGAGTTTATGGACAGGCACAGCCTGGGTGTTCCTTTAGTTACTTGTCTCACTTGTTCTCGAGATAGTATTGTACTTACATTTCTTATTATTATATTTAAATTTGTATCACGTATGTTAGTGGCTCTTGTACTATTCTAGGCCAGACTCCTTGGGTAGAATTTGTATTTCCGCACATATAATTAATTATAATTTAGACTTTTATTCCATTGAATTATTACTTATGATTGTTGATTTAAGGATTAGGGGAAGGGTTTGCCTACCGAGGTGGGGAAATGTAGGTACCCGCACTACTATGTGATTTGGATCGCGATTTCTCGAGTTCCATATTCAAGTGTTGTCGGGAGCTTGATGTACGCTATGATGTGTACTCGTCCGGACATTTGTTATACCGTGGTCTGGTTAGCAGGTATCAGATAATCCTGGAAGAGATCATTGGAAAGTTGTGAAGAGGGTCTTTCGATACATAAAAAGAACTGTTGATTATTCACTATGTTATAGTTAAAATAATTCACACTTGACAGGGAATACATATGATGATTGGGCCATGACCGGAATGATAGAAAATCGATATCCGGCTATGCTTTCTTGGTTAATAGTGGTGCTATTTCATGGACAAGTAAGAAACAAACTTGCACGACCCTTTCGACAATGGAAGCGAGTTTGTTGCTTGTGCATCTACAGTACAAGAAGTTGTTTCGTTAAAAAGTTTGTTTGAGTATTTGGGCGTTGCAAAGAATTATCAAGCATCAATGATTTTATATTGTGATAGTCAAGCGGCTATTGCATACACAAATGATCCTACGTATATCAGCAAAATCAAACACATTGACATCAAGTATAACTTTATAAGAGGTATAGTAGCAAGTATAGAAGAAACTTTACAATACATATCTACGCGAGAAATGGTAGCCGATCCTTTTACAAAGGAGATACATAGAGACCTATTTGAGAAACATATTATGGCTCTAGGTTTGCATAGAATATGATAATATTTCTATATTTTAAAATGACTTGATTCTTATAATATTATCATCAATATTTGACTCTTGAATTTATGTTCATATCTTGTATGCATGTGATGAAGTATTTGTATTGATAAAGTGTGTCAAAAAAGTCACGAGATTGGGTCTCTCACACAAGAAATCATCTCTTACGTTGAGAAACGTGAAGAGATGAATTTTACCACCATATTATGACTTATTTTGTAAGTCGGATGTGAGTTTCTCTAAGAAGATGGATTTGAGAATCACTGAAGAGAAAAGCTCGGGTTAGACATCTAGAGGTGTCTTAAACAAGATCTGTACGGTGTTGAATGAGTATAATAATGAGACACACACACCAATTTAGGGTGAGAACATCGTTGCACGTGTTTCATATCATGTGTGCTTAGTGACCAATGGGTTAATGGAGGAATGGATCTCGACTTCTTCATTGTGTGAGACCTAGAAAGTAATGTTAACTGTCCACTGGTATACCATTGACCTTTTAATTTTTCTTGAAGTACAGATCAATGTTGCTACTTTAGGATGTCACTAATAACTATGAGTGATTCGGCAATGTAGTGCATGTAGAGGAAAGCAGTTGATCTGGGATGGATAGTCTCGAGTAGAAAAGGAAGAAAATTAAAATTTAGTAATTTAACTTGTATACACAGGCCGGCCATTACACTAACCATAAAGGTGTCAATTGTAATAGTGTTTATGAAATTAAACATGAACTCGAATTCACCTCTTTCGAGGGTGAAGGATTGGGTAACTAGCTACTAGAGTAGCTAATGATGTCTGGGGTATTGCGAGTAATATTATTCTTATATTTATGGTGGATTATTTAGGTATGTGATTGAATTCCTAGGTAGAGCTCTTTATAGCTCATGATGCTCGCAGGTCGCACAAACTATTTATCTGTATGAATTACGTGTGTTATTGACATGGCACTGGTTTACATTTAGTCCACTATGTGCAAAGTGGGAGATGTTGATTATTAAATATGGGTTGTGGGTCACCCATGTGGAAAAACCCAACCCACTTAAAATAGATAACTACATAAGAAGTTACTGCAGAGGAAGTTATTGTACAATAGAGAAACTCCCCACTCTCTACATGTACTGTGGTTGCAAAACAGTTTTTCCCACGTAGTAACTTCCGTTTTGTCCTCTTCTCTTCGCTTCCAATAGATATAACCAGTACTTTCTCTATACAAGAGAGAAAATTGAGTTCATCAACACACACAAAAAGTAACAATTAGATTGTGAAGAATACTTTGTTTCCAAGAGATTCAAAGCTCGATTTGGGGTGAATTTTGGTGGCAAGGTCTACGACTAGTCTTCTGTTGCTTTAAGATACACAATTCATTGTCCTTGAACTGTAATCTTTTCTAACACGAACTCTACTATAGTTTTGTTCTATAGGTGAACTTCAATGCATATACAATGATATAATGTCATTTTTAAAAATTACAACACTCACCAATGAATAAAAAACAGAAAATTTAGAAGAAAAAAAAGCTTGCGGACAAAGTAAATTTAACATAAAATCAATCTATAAGTATCCATACAAAGTACAATAAAGCAAAATCGAACACTAACAGAGTAATACATTGATGAAATAACAGTAACATAAAATAAATTTAAAAGTGATTCATAATTCAGTAATAACAGAGCAAAACCAAACAATATAGAGGATAACCAAAATTCTTATATAATATTATCATCCTAGATTTATTTCAAATAGTTTAACATTTAATCCATGCGACGATTAATAAATATTACTCCATTTCAAAAAATAAAAACAATAGAGAACTAATATTTCTTTTCAAAAATTTGCTGAATTTTGCTCCTTCATTCTTCCGCAGTCCACACAACTTATGATTGATACTCTTCAAAAGAGTTCAAGGACAATATAGAATAATATTTTCTTTTAAGTGTTTGCCTTATTCGTTTTCTTGATGAATTCTTACAATAAATTTAAATCCAGAAAAAAAGGAAAGGAGATAAAGTTTGACAAACCAACATCCCAATGATATTAGATAACATCTCCTGATATCCAGCAGGGAGTTTGTTGGCTGGATTTTTCTAATTTAAAACTTTAATTGCAAAACAACTATTTCTATTTGGCACAATTTAGAGAGCTACTTGACTCGTATTCCAATTAGAAGTTAAGCAATTTTCTAGCAACTTAATGTAGCCATTTATTTAGTGTGAACTCGACTTTAAATCGGAAAAAAATTCCATCTTTGGGTAATATTTTGAATTTTACAATTGTAACCACCTTTAAATTAGTCAGTAGATAGATATTTTAACTTTTTAGGGCATAAAAGTCTATCAATATTTAAAGGATATTTTGGTCAACCATTCATTCTTTTAAAATAATATAGATAGATATAAATTTTTAATTCTATTGATATTTTGAAAGTAATTATTAATGTAGATGTATAAATTTCAATAATCAGCTCATTAACAAAAATATATAATCTAAACCAACTTATAAAAAAGTTTCAACACAATGAAAGAAAAAAATGAAACATAACATCTAAAGTTGTAAAATCACTTGAAGATGGAAACAACATCTAATATCGCTTGTGATGCATAAAGATCCAAATTGAGCATGCAAAAAATAAAATTATAATAGCCACAAAAATCATCACAGGGGAAGAATGAACGTACCTTAAACTACTAACTAATTATGCTTACCTTCTCAAAGTTGGAACCTTAGCGGATCCTATAGAGAACTCTACTATAGTTGTGTTATATAGGTGAACTTCAATGCATATACAATCCTATAATGTCATACTTAAAAATTATAACCCTCATGAATAAATAAAAAATAGATAAAATAGAAAAAAAAAAAAGAAGCTCATTGAGAAAGTAAACTTAACATAAAATCAATCTACAGGTATCCATACAATGTACAATAAAGCAAAATCGAACACTAACAGAGTAATCCACTGATGAAATAACAATAACATAAAATCAATTAAATTAAAAAGATTCTAATTCAGTAATAACAAAGAAAAATCAAACAATATAGAGGATAACCCAAATTCTTATAAACTATTATCACCCTAGAATTATTTCAAATCATTTAACGTTTAATTACATATAACGATAAATAAATATTCCTCAATTTCAAAAAATAAAAACAATAGAGAACTAATATTCCTTTTCAAAATTTTGCTGAATTTTGCTCTTTCATTCTTCTGTAGTCCATGAAAATATATTTATGTCCTAGAGACAATCTGTATTAGGACAAATGTACTTTATACACATTCGTATGATTATTAATGGAGATTAATAATTTGGCATTTACAATTATTGAATTATTAATTGATTGTTTATAATATTCTATAATATGCATCCCTGGAGGATACACTGTTATTAATAGTGTGAGATATTAATATTATAACGTAACTCTTAAAATAGCCTCGACTAATGATCATCAAGAATGGATATCGATGATATGTGATAAGTCGACATGTGGTCTGCATCACATCCTTAGAGGATGTAGTAAATCTCACCTGCTACGAGTAATGACTACTCGTCATGGACACATGGATACTTTGGAAGTATTGGTATACCCTGCTGATATATTATTTGTTATACTTGTCTAAGGTATGATCAGCGTGTGGGAGATAGAAGTCCTTAGACTTGAGGTCAATACGCACCTTGTCTACAAAGTAATATATTTTGATCTTGTCCTAAGCTCAAATGCCTTATAGGTTGAGATACGGCTTGTATTGGGTACATTACGATTTGGATTAAAGGTGGTAGTTGAGCCAAGATTAGGATTCATTCCTCGAATGTATATTCGAGAGAACACTCAGATTCTCAGTAATATTAGGTTGACTAAGTCATTGGCCAACACAATAGACATATTTAGAATATGGTCTAGTTGTCAACTAATATAGATGAGATACAATGATTAAGCCATTTGGATAGGCACTTGACAAATCCTAAGCTTGATCGGGTGTGTCGTGAATGTAAGGATTTTATCTTACCACATAGAGGTTAAGTTTACTGGATTCATGTAAACGTACTTCTCATATTGAGTTCGTCTTGCGGCGCCTTCTAAGAGTTCCGCGTAGACCTTAATTTGATTAATGTCGATATGTTAAGGCTTGTAGGTTCACACTAAGTCGATTGTCTTTTCGATCTAAGGATGTATTGAGAGAGTATTAAATATTCGATTTAGAATCGAGATATTTAAATGAATAATGATTGTTTTAATTAAGTCAAAATTGGATTTTGGATTTAATTAAGAATGTGCGAAAAATAAATCTAGACGGGGTAGGGCCATGTCAAGCGCCGCGACGCCTACACCATAGGGTCGCGGCGCTAATGACCTAATCTGTCTCGATGTATGGGTCTGGCCCAAGGTCAAACCCTAATCCGATTTGATCTAATTTTAACTAAAGGTGGCCAGTGGGCCGGGCTCGGGTCTGGCGAGCCGGGTCTGGCGGGGTCGGGGTCGGGGCGAGACGAGCCAGGGGGTCGGGGTCGGGTCTAGCGGGGCCTAGCGGGGTCGGGTCTGGCGGGACCTGCTCCAGTCCCGTCCCGATCCCGATCCCGTCGGTATCGGGGCGGGGCGGGGTCGGGTCGGGCTCGGGGCGGGGCGGGGTCGGGTTTTCCTTTTTTTTTTTTAAATAACATATGTATAAAAAAAACTCAATAAACAAAACAAGATAGTGTAATAAAAATATCCCAAGGCTGTTTTTGTGCCTCTTATATTATTTAATAGACATATGATTTTTTTGTAATACAAATACAATTGTCTAAAATCTAAATTGCAACTTTGTGGTGTTGTCCAAAAGTTGCAAATTATATAATAAAATTGCAATTAAAAAAATTACATTCTCAAAAAAACCTGTTCTAATTGCTTGATGATTTCCTGTGGTTCTTCGGTTGGAATTGGTATTTGTTGGTCAAATTGATCCACGTCGCTTCCACTACCTTCGGTTAAGATTTCGTTGTAGTTTTCATCATCTTCTTCGTTGATCTACGGTTGACCGCACCTTCTCCGCTCCGCTCGTATCCAATCTCTCGAATAATACCGCAATTTCCAAGCCGTCTCCGGCCAATGAGTGTCCGTGGTCTCCTATTTGATATCTCCGCTCGCGAGAAAAAGCGCTTTCGACGCAATTGATGACGCTTGAATGTTCAAAACATCTCGAGCCATCAATGAAAGTGTCGGAAAGGTCTTCTCATTCCCCCTCCAAAGTATTTCAAAGCAAGTCTTCATGTCCATCTTCATTGATAACTTCTTGATACGGTACAGAACCCTGCAAAACAAAAATATCCAACTCGCTAATTTGGTTAGTAGTAGAGGTACGGCCGCACATTCTATTTCTGAGGCTTTCAATACTAGCCGCAGAAAAAAGCATGTCTTTTGTGAGGTTGTGTTGAAGATGAAGAAGATGGTATGGAAGCCGGTAAGTTACTAGCATTTTCTTGTTGATAAAATCTATATATATTTTTGCATTGGTGTTCTACGCTAGACACCGCTTCTTCTTTAGTTTGTTCAATAGGTGGTGGGTGATTTAGATTTTTGGGACTTGGAGGTGGTAGTACTTCTATACAATCGTAAATAGTTTTAATTAGTGATTTAGTACCGTCTATTTTAATAGTAGGATTTAATACAGAACCAATAATATAAATAGAGGGAATAGGAATAAAATATTTTTTAATTTTGACAAACATTTTTTTAATAGTGCCTTATAAGTGGTTTTTCCATATATTCACTAAGTAATAAAAATATTAGAGTTATATAAAATAACATAGTTGAAATAGTAGGATAATATATACCGGAAAATTCTTTTGTTGCTTGAAAAAATTTCTCTAAAAATACAATAAGTTCGGAAATTTTTACCCAATCACTATCTAAAATCATATCAATTTGGCTTTTTATTATGAGAGTTAAAAAATAAAGTTATAGGTAATTTATAGTCATAAGCAACAAGTAGTTGCTCGTATAAAGAATTCCACCTAGTGGATACTTCTTGTGGAATTCTTCTATAAGGTAGTCCACAATCGTGACAAGTTTTTTTATATTCTTTTCTACGTTGTACTTTATTACTTTTAAAAATAAAGTTTATAGCAAATTGTATTTTACTAAGAATGTCTTCAAAAAGTGATAGACCATCCTTTACAATTAAGTTATATATATGGCACGCACATTTTATATGAAAATGGTCCGGAAAAGATGGAGTTAAACTATTTTTTAAAATTGTAATAGCGTAATTGTTAGAAGAAGCGTTATCTAATGTAATAGTCATAATTTTATCGTTATTCCGTAATAATGGCACACTTGATAAATATTTTCTCGCAATAAAAGTACCAAAGTGTGCCTATCATCTATATATCTATACGCTAAAATACGTTTTTGCATAGACCATTTATAATCTATCCAATGACAAGTTACAAGTTAAATAATCATGGCCGTTAGTACTACGACCTATATCGTACGTGATAGATACTTTGCCATTAAAATGATATAATGAAAAACGTAAATATTGTTGATATTCATGCGCGAATTTAAATACATCTCTCTTAACAAGTTGATCTAGGAAAACCGTTAAAAGCAGGATTATATATATCTCTAATGTAATGAATAAAACCGGGAGATGAAGGAAATGAAAAAGGCAAACCCTCCACAAAGCAACTAATTTTGATATTGCTTCCCTATCTCTATGTTTATTGTATTTAGAGCCTACAATTCCTCCCGTCATAGGGTTAATTTGGCCATGTACTTGGTCCGGGACAGTATCAGTATATGAACCTTGTCCCGATGGAGCGGGCGTTTGCGCACCCGATTTTGAAGCCTGGTATTGGGCATACCTAGCTGGATGAGCACTTACTACGTGTCTAATTAACCCCCCGTCCCACCGTGACAGTTTTAAATTTTAAAATATACAAATTTTACATATGGCTACTTGATTCTCTACGTCCCTATCAAAAAATGTCCATGCATATGATTTTAATGGTCGTTTTGCTCGGCCTCGTCTCATACTAGGGGGAATAGGAGGTATTTCAGTTGAAGGTGCACTAGTGGGTGTGTTGTCATCAACATTAGTGGGTATATCATCTAGATCATCGTCTAAATTAAAGTCTTCTTGAGTTCCACAAAATAGTCAGCTTTGGTCTAAATCTAATGGTATTGTAGGAAAATGTTGAGTATCAACAAAATCATCCTGTGTAGGAATAAGATGACTAGAAGAAGTACCCTTGCCCTGGTTGCCCCTACTAGAAGAAGTCTTACCCTTACCCTTAAACATACCTCTAATTCCTTCCATTTTAATTATATGCTAACAAATAATTAAAGTAAATGAAATTAAGTGCGCTAAATAAAATAAACAGACAATAATAATTTAATGAAGGAACGAATGTACCAAACGCCGACGTAACGTCGACGTGTAATCGAGAGGTTGAAAATTGAAACTTTGCTCGATGGAAGATCCTCAAGCTAGTTGCCAACTTCACTCCCAATTCCCAAATGAATTAATAAAATTGAATATTTAGCAAACAATGTAGACTTGTAGAGATATATATTGAGAAATTAGAGAGATTGTAGGAAGATTTGTAAGAAAGATGAAGAGAAAATGAGTTATTTATAATTGAAAAATTAGGTTAAAGTGTAAATATAATAACTTATGGGTTAAAAATAAATATTTAAGGGGTAGGGGGGGTTGGGGGAGGGGGGGGCTAAAATGACCGTTGGCCAACGGCCATAATCTAAAATGGTCGTTGGTGCAACGGCCATTTTTGCAAAGGGGGGAAAAGGGCGGGGTCGGACTCGGGACGGGCACGGGGCGGTCTCGGGTCAGGCGGGCTCGGGTCTGGTGGGACGAGACATCATCCCGTCCCGAGTTCGAGTCCCGCCCCCGTTATTATTTTTTTTTTTTTTTTTTAAGCGGGGTGGGGCGGGACCGGGGCGGGGTCGGGCGGGGTCGGGCCGTCCCGGCCCACTGGCCAGCCCTAATTTTAACCTATAAATACAAATATTCATTTCATTGTTCAACACACTAATTTCAGATTATCATTCTAAGTCTTAGAGACTTAGAATCTAAACACTCTCTCGAACCTCTGCCGGATTTCCTAGCTTTCTGAAGGAGAAGTACATTGAAGCTTGAAGCTTGCAATCGAAAGGGTGTCGCGTGTCCACCCTTTAGTAAAGATTTCAGATAATACAACCTGTAAGTGTTTTGATTTATGTTACAGGTTTTGATTGTCATATAACCATACCAGAAGTAATTGTTGGGGTAAGTAAGAACAAAATTTTAAACTTCCGATGTGCCTTACTTATGTGTTTTGAACCCAACAAATCCCTACCGTCCACACAACTTATGATTGATACTCTTCAAAAGAGTTCAAGGACAATGTAGAATAATATTTTCTTTTAAGTGTTTGGCTTATTCCTTTTCTTGATGAATTCTTACAATAAATTTAAATCCAGAAAAAAAAGGAAAGGAGATAAACTTTGACAAACCAACATCCCAACGATATTAGATAACATCTCCTGATATCCAGCAGGGAGTTTGTTGGCTGAATTTTTCTAATTTGAAACATTAATTGCAAAACAACTATTTCTATTTGGCACAATTTAGAGAGTTATTTGACTTGTATTACAATTAGAAATTAAGCAATTTTCTAGCAGCTTAACGTAGCCGTTTATTTAGTGTGAACTCGACTTTAAATCGGAAAAGAATTCCATCTTTGGGTAATATTTTGAATATTACAATTGTATCCACCTTTAAATTAGTCAGTAGATAGATATTTTAACTTTTAAGGGCATAAAAGTCTATCAATATTTAATGAATATTTTGGTCAATCAACATTTATATTCATGCTTTTAAAATAATATAGATAGATATAAATTTTTAATTCTATTGATATTTTGAAAGTAATTATTAATGTAGATGTATAAATTTCAATAATCAGCTCATTAACAAAAAGATATAGTCCAAACCAACTTATAAAAAAGTTTCAACACAATGAAAAAAAAAAATGGAACATAACATCTAAAGTTGTAAAATCACTTGAAGATGGAAACAACATCTAATATCCCTTGTGATGCATAAAGATCCAAATTGAGCATACAATAAATAAAATTATAATAGCCACAAAAATCATCACAGGAGAAGAATGAACGTACCTTAAACTACTAACTAATTATGCTTACCTCTCAAAGTTGGAACCTTAGCGGATCCTATAGAGCTCTACTATAGTTGTGTTCTATAGATTAACATCAATACATATACAATGATATAATGTCATACATAAAAATTATAACCCTCATCAATGAATAAAATATCGCTAAAATAGAAAGAAAAAAAAAGCTCGTTGAGAAAGTAAACTTAACATAAAATCAATCTACATGTATCCATACATTGTACAATGAAGCAAAATCGAACACTAACAGAGTAATCCGTTGATGAAATAACAATAACATAAAATCAATTTAAAAAATATTCATAATTCAGTAATAACAAAGAAAAATCAAACAATATAGAGGATAACCCAAATTCTTATAAAGTATTATCACCCTAGAATTATTTCGAATCATTTAACATAATTACGTACCGAAGTATTTTGAGAAATAGAGAATCCGAATGCTCATTCTTGACATTCCCAATGTCCCGCTATTCACGGAACGAAAAAATGAGGATTATTCAGAGCAGGTTCAATGGATAAGGGGATGGAATAGCGGTTGGATCCGAGGATTCTTACTCAGAGAATCCTTGATTTAATTTAGGTTAGGTTTTTTTATTGAATTATCGTGGGTCAAAAAATTAAAACAATAGAGAACTAATATTCCTTTTCAAAAATTTGCTGAATTTTGCTCTTTCATTCTTCCGCAGTCCACACAACTTATGATTGATACTCATCAAAAAAGTTCATGCACAGTGTAGAATAATAATTCCTTTCAAGTGTTTGGCTTATTCCTTTTCTTGATGAATGCTTACAATAAATTCAAATCCATACAAAAAAGGAAAGGAGATAATGTTTGACAAACCAAAATCCCAACGATGTTAGATAACATCTCCTGATATCCAGCAGGGTGTTTGTTGGCTGAATCTCTAATGATACTTACGTCGGCTATATTTTTTATAATTTGAAACATTAATTGAAAATAACTATTTTTATTTGGCACAATTTAGAGAGATATTTGACTCGTATTACAATTTGAAGTAAAGCAATTTTCTAGCAGCTTAATGTAGCCGTTTTTTAGTGTGAACTCGACTTTAAATCGGAAAAGAATTCCATCTTTGGGTAATATTCTGGATATTACAGTTGTATCCACCTTTAAATTAGTCAGTAGATAGACATTTTAACGTTTAAGGGAATAAAATTTATTAATATTTAAAGAATGTTTTGGTCAATCAACATTTATATTCATACTTTTAAAATAATTTAAATATATATTCATTTTTAATTGATATTTTAAAAGTAATTATTAATGAATATGTATAAAGTTCAATAATTAGTTCATTAACAAAATGATATAATCCAAACCAACTTATAAAAAAGTTAGAACACAATCAAAGAACAAAATGGAACATAACATCAAAAGTTATAAAATCACTTGAACAAGGACACAACATCTAATATCTTTTGTGATGCATAAAGATCCAAATAGAGTATACAGAAAATAAAAGTATAATAATCACAAAAATCATTACAAGAGAAGAATGAAACGCACCTTAAACTATTAACTAATTACTCTTACCTTCTCAAAGTTGAAACCTTCCTATAGAGAACTCTACTATAGTAGTGTTCTATAGGTGAGCTTCAATGATATACAACGACATAATGTCATACTTAAAAAGTATAACCATCACCAATGGATAAAACACAGACAAATAGAAGAAAAAAAAGCTCCTTGAAAAAGTAAACTTAAAATAAAATTAATTTACAGTATCCATACAAAGTACAATAAAGCAAAATCGAACACTAATAGAGTAATACGTTGATGGAATAACAGTAACATAAAATAAATTTAAAAGTGATTCATAATTCATTAATTACAGAGCAAAACCAAACAATATAGAGGATAACCCAAATTCTTATAAAATATTATCACCCTAGAATTATTATTTAACGTTTAATTACATATAATGATAAATAAATATTACTCAATTTCAAAAAATAAAAACAATAGAGAACTAATATTCCTTTTCAAAAATTTGCTGAATTTTGCTCTTTCATTCTTCCGCAGTTCACACAACTTATGATTGATACTCTTCAAAAGAGTTCAAGGACAATGTAGAATAATATTTTCTTTTAATTGTTTGGCTTATTCCTTTTCTTGATGAATTCTTACAATAAATTTAAATCCAGAAAAAAAAAGGAAAGGAGATAAAGATTGACAAACCAATATCCCAACGATATTAGATAACATCTCCTGATATCCAGCAGGGAGCTGAATTTTTCTAATTTGAAACATTAATTGAGAAACAACAATTTCTATTTTGCACAATTTAGAGTTATTTGACTCGTATTACAATTAGAGGAGCACACTAGCTAGGTGGAGTTTCCTTCGGAACTACTTCTTTTCCTTTCTCTCTGCTATCCCATCCATTGAACTGTTAGTATCGAGACAAGTTCGGAATGTTGGTTGAGCGTAGACTAGTATGTTCAGGCAGTCATTCTAGAATAAATGGGCAATAGTTAAGAGAGGTGCGCCAGCGACGAGCAGAAGCAAGGTTAGTAGATACCTCAGGAAAGTCCGGCCAGAACCACACGTGCAAGTTTCCCTGCATGTGGCTCGTCCGTGATAACTTCTTCGAATTTGCGATAAAAAAAAGAAGTCAGTGCTATGGCCCCAAATTGTTTGACCCAATATTGACCGGGGACGGGCCCCCACTTCCATAGATCCACCTTTAAATTAGTCAGTAGATAGATATTTTAACTTTAAAGGGCATAAAAGTCTCTCAATATTTAATGGATATTTTGGTCAATCAGCATTTATATTCATGTTTTTAAAATAATATAGATAGATATAAATTTTTAATTCTATTGATATTTTGAAAGTAATTATTAATGTAGTATAAATTTCAATAATCAGCTCATTAACAAAAAGATATAATCCAAACCAACTTATAAAAAAGTTTCAACACAATGAAAGAAATAAATGGAACATAACATCTAAAGTTGTAAAATCACTTGAAGATGGAAACATCATCTAATATCCCTTGTGATGCATAAAGATCCAAATTGAGCATACAAAAAATAAAATTATAATAGCCACAAAAATCATCACAGGAGAAGAATGAACGTACTTTAAACTACTAACTAATTATGCTTACCTTCTCAAAGTTGGAACCTTAGCGGATCCTATAGAGAACTCTACTATAGTTGTGTTCTATAGGTGAACTTCAATCTATATACAATGATATAATGTCATACTTAAAAATTATAACCCTCATCAATGAATAAAAAATAGATAAAATAGAAAGAAAAAAAAGCTGGTTGAGAAAGTAAACTTAACATAAAATCAATATACAGGTATCCATACAATGTACAATAAAGCAAAATCGAACACTAACAGAGTAATTCGTTAATGAAATAAAGATAACATAAAATCAATTTAAAAAAGATTTATAATTCAGGAATAACAAAGAAAAATCAAACAATATATATGATAACCCAAATTCTTATAAAGTATTATCACCGTAGAATTATTTCAAATCATTTAACGTTTAATTACATACTGAAGTGTTTTAAGAAATGGAGAATCAGAATGCTCATTCTGGATATTCTCAATGTCCCGGCTATTCACGGAACGGAAAAATGAGGATTATTCAGAGCAGGTTCAATGGATAAGGGGATGGAATAGCGGTTGGATCCGAGGATTATTACTCAGAGAATCCTTGATTTAATTTAGATTAGGTTTTTTTATTGAATTATCGTGGTTCTAGTATGATAAATAAATATTCCGCAATTTCAAAAAATTAAAACAATAGAGAACTAATATTCCTTTTCAAAAATTTGCTGAATTTTGCTCTTTCATTCTTCCGCAGTCCACACAACTTATGATTGATACTCATCAAAAAAGTTCATGCACAGTGTAGAATAATAATTCCTTTTAAGTGTTTGGCTTATTCCTTTTCTTGATGAATGCTTACAATAAATTCAAATCCATACAAAAAAGGAAAGGCGATAATGTTTGACAAACCAAAATCCCAACGATGTTAGATAACATCTCCTGATATCCAGCAGGGTGTTTGTTGGCTGAATCTCTAATGATACTTACGTCGGCTATATTTTTTATAATTTGAAACATTAATTGAAAATAACTATTTTTATTTGGCACAATTTAGAGAGATATTTGACTCGTATTACAATTTGAAGTAAAGCAATTTTCTAGAAGCTTAATGTAGCCGTTTTTTAGTGTGAACTCGACTTTAAATCGGAAAAGAATTCCATCTTTGGTTAATATTCTGGATATTACAGTTGTATCCACCTTTAAATTAGTCAGTAAATAGACATTTTAACGTTTAAGGGAATAAAATTCTATCAATATTTAAAGAATATTTTGGTCAATCAACATTTATATTCATACTTTTAAAATAATATAAATATATATTAATTTTTAATTGATATTTTAAAAGTAATTATTAATGTATATGTATAAAGTTCAATAATTAGTTCATTAACAAAAAGATATAATCCAAACCAACTTATAAAAAAGTGTTAGACATTGTATGTATATCACTGGACTTTGGTCCGATTTAGTATTGTAATTAGTGTAGAATATTATTATTACTTAGCATTGTATACTTACCATAATTATAGAAGTCTTGTACTACTAGAATAGAGTTTTAGGAGTAGAATAGCCTATTATGAAAATATGTAAATTGTATATACTCTTTCAATTAATGAAAATAATCAAGTCTTTATTTCTTTCATGATATCAGAAGTCTAGGTTATTTTCTTGCCCGTGTTGTTTGTAACATCAAGAATCACATACCTCTCATTCTTGAAATAGAAAACGTCCAATACGCGACGTGGGCCTAGTTGTTTAAAATACACGCTCGCTCGCATCAAGTCATCCATCACATAATCCCCGCTGCTCCTGAGGATACGGAGGTGCCTCAACGTGAGGATGATCCTAAGTTATGGACAACGCTTGATGCCACCGTCCTTCAATGGATTTATTCCACTATCTCTACCGACCTGTTGCAGATGATTATTGAGCCAGACGCTACGACGATGGCTGCTTGGGATAGGTTGCTTGACATATTCCAAGATAATCAAAATTCCAGAGTTGTTACTCTTGAGCAGGATTTTTCCCACGTCAACATGGAAAATTTCCCGAATGTTTCAGCGTATTGCAAAAGATTGAAGGAATTGGCGGACCAACTCTGCAACGTTGGTGCACCCGTTAGTGAAGATCGTCTGGTTCTACAGATGGTTGCTGGCCTCTCCGAGGCATTTAGTGGTGTTGGGACCCTACTTCGTCAAAGTAACCCTCTCCCAAAGTTCTATCAAGCCCGCTCCATGCTTACTTTGGAAGAAGTCGGATTGGCTAAGAAGGCGGCTACCGGGGCAAGTCCCGTGGTCATGATGATGTCCTCTACAAATTCTCCAGGGTGTGGTGATAATTCGGGCCAAAATCGTGCTCACGATGGCGGCAAGAATACTAGGAAAAATAATGGAAGAAACCGCAGTGGCAAACACGCAGTGGTAACGTCAACAGTACCGGCGGCAGTGGGCCCCGCCCCATCAACAGTGGGCCTCAGCCCCACTGGTCTCTACCTTGGGTCCCCTGGCCGTAGGCCTGGGCCAATGGGCAGTGGCCCAACAATCTCAGTTTTTCAGCGCCTCCAGCCCACGGTAATTAGGCCCAATTTCAGCCTTCTGTCTGGCCCAGCTACTCCAGCCCAGTCTCGGTCCTGCGATCCAGTGGGGTACCGAGTTAGCAGGGAGGCAGGCCTAGGCCCCACCAAGCCTATCATGCAGCGGGCTCCACTCCTACCGACATCGAAGTCGCGATGCACACACTTGGAATAAATCCTTCGGACCCAAATTGGTACATGGACACCGGCGCCACTACTCACATGACATCCGATTCAGGTAATCTCTCGTCTTATTCCAATTTGATCAACAATCATGGTATAATTATTGGTAATGGTAATTCAATTCAAATTGTGGTTATGGTCATAAAACATTGTCTCCCCCCCATCCACCTCTTATTTTGAAAAATACCCTTCACGTTCCAAAATTGATTAAAAATTTGGTGTCTGTCCGAAAATTCACCACTGATAATTCCGTGTCCATAGAATTTGATCCATTTGGGTTCTCTGTGAAGGATTTCAAAATGGGGAGTCCTCTCATGAGGTGTGATAGTAGGGGAGATCTTTATCCTATCACGCCATGTTCCGGTCTATCGAGTCAAGCCTTGCTGTCAGCGTTTGCAGCCCTTGCTCCTTCGTTGTGGCATGCTCGTCTAGGTCATCCGGGATCGTCTATTGTATCTTTCATAGAGAAAAACAATTTTATTTCTTGTAAGGGTGAGCGTCGCACTCTGAATTCTAATCTTGTTCTGTAGGAAAAATTGTTAAGTTACCATTTGTAGAGTCTACCTCTCATACTTTAATGCCATTTGATATTATTCATAGTGACTTATGGATGTCTCATGTTCTTAGTTCTTTGGGTCATCGGTATTATGTTCTTTTTTTGGATGATTATTCTAATTTTTTATGGACTTTTCCGATAGCGAAAAAATCTCAAGTTTTTTCCATCTTCTTAAAATTTAGAGCATTCATTAGAACTCAATTTGAACGGAAAATAAAAAATTATTCAATGTGATAATGGCAAAGAATATGACAATGGGGTGTTTCGGGAATTTTGTGCTAATAATGGGATCAATTTTCCTTTTTCTTGTCCTCATACGTCTTCACAAAATGGGAAAGCCGAACGCAAAATTTGTACCATTAATAACATTGTACGCACTTTATTGATTCATGCTTCCATACCCCCGTCTTTTTGGCATCATGCTCTACAAATGACTACATATCTCCTTAATATAATTCCTTTCAAAGGTTTTACATATTCTTCCCCCCTTCAAATTTTATATAATAAGACTCCTTCGTATTCACATCTTAGGGTCTTTGGGTGTTTGTGTTATCCGTTATTCCTGTCCACCACAATTAACAAACATCATGCCCGGTCTACTCCGTGTGTGTTTTTGGGTTTTCTGTCTAATCATCGTGGTTACAAATGCTTTGATTTATCCTCTAATAAAATTATCATTAATCGTCATGTCATTTTTTATGAATCACAATTTCCGTTTGATAAGGTGAGTAATCCTGTGCCTAGTTCATATAATTTTTTGGATGATGGTATATCCCCGTATATTATTCACCATTTTTTGGACATGTCCCGCACCCAAAATTCTCCAGCGGGTCCACTGCCCGCTGGTCACACTGGTCCGTCACAAGCAACGATTTCCAGTATAGTCACCGGGACCAGTTTCAGCAATTGGGCCAGCCCAGCCCAATTCTGGAACGGGTCAGTTCCTGCTTCAGTTTACCATGTTGGGCCAGCAGGCCCACTGCCTGTTGTCTAGTCCGTCCCAAGCCTAGAAAATTCCCAAAAGCCACCCAATTCTTCCCCAAGTCATAGACTGGTCACTCGTAGTCAACAAGGTATTTTTAAACCAAAAAGGCATTTTAATTTAATTCTAATGTTCTTAAATCACCCTTACCCCGTAATTATGTGTCTGTCTTGAATGACCCGAATTGAAAAATTGCTATGACTGATGAATATAATGCTCTTATAGATAATAAGATGTGGGAGTTGGTGCCCCGTCCATCTGGTATTAATATTATTAGGTCTATGTGGATTTTTGCTCATAAATACAATTCAGACGGTTCGTTTGCAAGGCATAAGGCTCGGCTTGTCGGGGATGGTAAGACTCAGCAGGTTGGTGTGGATTGTGGGGAGACGTTTAGTCTGGTGGTCAAGCCGGCTACCATTCGCACTGTACTCAGCCTGGCTCTTTCTAAAGCATGGCACATCCATCAGTTAGATGTAAAGAATGCTTTCTTACATGGTAGTCTCAAGGAAACAGTGTATATGCATCAGCCCTTGGGGTTTAGGGACCCCAAATATCCTAATCATGTCTGTTTGTTGAAGAAGTCCTTATATGGGCTTAAGCAGTCTCCGCGGGCCTAGTATAAGAGGTTTGCCGACTATGTTTCGACTATTGAGTTCACTCACAGCAGGTCGGATAATTCCTTGTTCATATATCATCGTGGGTCGCCTTGGCTTATATTCTTTTATATGTGGATGATATTATCTTGACTGCCTCTTCCGATGCATTACGCAGGTCTATCATGACAATGCTCAGTTCTGAGTTTGCTATGAAAGACTTGGGACCTTTGAGTTATTTTTTGGGGATTGCTGTCACTCGTCATACAGGTGGGTCATTCTTATCTCAATGAAAGTATGCAGCTGAGATCATTGAGAAGGTTGGGATGTCATCCTGTAAGTCCATTTCCACTCCCATTGATACTAAGCCCAAGCTTAGTGTTGTGGCCGGCGCACCATACGAGGATCCGACCCGTTATCGCAGTCTTGTAGGGGCCCTTCAATATCTTACATTCATGAGACCAGTTATTACGTATGTTGTACAGCAGGTGTTTTTTTTATGCATGATCCCCGAGTTGAGCACATGAATGCGCTCAAACGCATCATTCGGTATATTCAGGGTACACTTGACTATGACTTGCATTTATATCCTTCTTCGACGTCACCACTTGTCTCATATACAGATGTTGATTGGGGTGGCTGTCCACACACCAGACGGTCTACGTCTGGATATTGTATGTTTCTTGGTAATAACTTGGTCTTATGGTCTGTCAAGCGTCAGTCAACTTTATCACACTCTAGTGCAGATACCGAGTATCGAGGGGTAGCCAATGTGGTGTCTGAATCATATTGGTTACGTAATCTTCTTTTAGAGCTTCATTGTCCTATTAAGAAAGCTACCTTGGTTTATTGTGATAATATTAGTGTCATCTATTTGTCTGGGAATCCATTTCAGCACCAGCGCACTAAACATATCGAGATGGACATTCATTTTGTTTGCGAAAAGGTAGCTCGTGGACAGGTACGCTTCTGTCATGTCCCTTCCAGGTATCAAATTGCATACATCTTTACAAAGGGTCTTCCCTCGGTCCTTTTTGAAGATTTTAGGGACAGTCTCAGCATTCGAAAACCTCCCCCTATGACTGCGGGGGTGTGTTAGACAGTGTATATTCCCGTGATATACATAGTGTATATCACGGGACTTTGGTCCATTTTAGTATTGTAATTAGTGTAGAATATTGGTATTACTTAGCATTGTACACTTACCATAATTATAGAAGTCTTGTTCTACTAGAATAGGGTTTTAGGAGTAGAATGGAAAATGATTTTCCTATTATGGAAATATGTAAATTGTATATATTCTTTCAATTAATGAAAATAATCAAGGGATTATTTCTTTCAAAATGTTTGAACACAATCAAAGAACAAAATGGAACATAACATCAAAAGTTATAAAATCACTTGAACAAGGAAACATCATCTAATATCTTTTGTGATGCATAAAGATCCAAATTGAGTATACAGAAAATAAAATTATAATAATCACAAAAATCATCACAGGAGAAGAATGAACGTACCTTAAACTACTAACTAATTACTCTTACCTTCTCAAAGTTGAAACCTTCCTAGAGCGAACTCTACTATAGTTGTGTTCTACAGGTGAACTTCAATGATATACAACGATATAATGTCATACTTAAAAAGTATAACCATCACCAATGAATAAAACACAGACAAAATAGAAGAAAAAAAAAGCTCCTTGAAAAAGTAAACTTAACATAAAATCAATTTACGGTATCCATACAAAGTACAATAAAGCAAAATCGAACACTAACAGAGTAATACGTTGATGAAACAACAGTAACATAAAATAAATTTAAAAGTGATTCATAATTCATTAATAACATAGCAAAACCAAACAATATAGAGGATAACCCAAATTCTTATAAAATATTATCATCCTAGAATTATTTCAAATCATTTAACGTTTAATTACATATAACGATAAATAAATATTCCTCAATTTCAAAAAATAAAAACAATAGAGAACTAATATTCCTTTGCAAAAATTTGTGGAATTTTGCTCTTTCATTCTTCCGCAGTCCACACAACTTATTGAAAGATAGAATAATTTCCTTAGAGATTCCTTTCATTATTCAAAATATATATAGTTGTACAAAGGTTGATTCCTAATATGGTACGAATCCTAACTTACCTTACAAGGGTTGATTCCTAATATAATTAGAATCCTAAGTTACCTTAAATATACATCTATCATAATTACAAAATATACAGAGAATATTCGAAGAATATTCGCTAAAACTCCCCCTCAGACGGAGCGGGAGGAGGCCGAACGCTAAGGCTGGATCGGAAGTCGGTGAAGAGCTGTTGCGGTAGTCCCTTTGTGAAGATGTCTGCATATTGATAAGAGGAAGGCACGTGTAATATTTTAACCTGACCACGGGCACCTTCTCTCGCACAAAGTGGATATCCATCTCAATATGATTAGTCCGCTGATGTTGGACCGGATTATGAGACATATAGATGGCAGATATGTTGTCACAATAGACTATAGACGCCTTGCGGGGTGGACACTGGAGTTCTAAAAGAAGATTTGGAGCCAACAGATCTCAGCAACTACGTTAGCAACACTGCGATATTCTGCTTCAGCACTCGAACGGAAAAGTGTGGCCTGCCGCTTGGCGGACCATGAGATAAGATTATCCCCAAGAAATACACAGTACCCTGAGATGGAGCGACGTGTGTCGGGACATCCTGCCCAATCTGTATCCGTGTAGGCAAGTAGTTTGGTTGGGGCAGAATGATATAGATGTAATCCGAAGTCTAGTGTGCCTTTAACGTATCTGATAATACGTTTGAGGGAGGTAAAATGGGACTCTCGGGGGTCATGCATGAACAGACACTCCTGTTGAACGACATATGCAATATCAGGCCTAGTGAATGTAAGATACTGAAGAGCACCTGCTAAACTCCGATATAGAGTGGGATCAGAAACTGGCGCACCGTCATTGGCACTAAGCTTGGATTTTGAGTCCACCGGAGTTCGCATAGTTTTACAATTTGCCATCTTGGCCCTGTACACTAACTCTTCTGCATACTTACGCTGACACAGGAACATAGTGGCTGCAGATCTGGTGACCAATATATCCAAAAAATAACTTAGCTTGCCCAAGTCAGTCATAGCAAATTCAATTTTGAGTAGAGCAATGATTTCATTCTTCAACCCGTCAAATGAGGCAGTAAGAACAATGTCATCGACATATAATAGAAAATATGCAGTGGGGCTACCTCGGTGAAAAGTGAAGAGAGAGGTATCACACCTGCTACATACAAAACCAATCTGCATAAGATACCTGACGAACTGATCATACCAAGCGCGGGGTGCCTATTTCAATCCATACAATGACTTCCTGAGACGACACACAAACTGTGAAGCTGCCGGATGAACAAAGCCAGGAGGCTGATGCATGTACACAGTCTTTTTCAAATCCCCATGAAGAAATGCATTCTTGACATCAAGCTGATGAATCAGCCAATGCATGCCCATAACAATACTGAGAATAGTCCGAATAGTGGCCGGTTTAACAACTGGACAGAATGTCTCACCACAATCAATACCCTCCTGCTGATTAGTGCCATTGGCAACCAGTCTTGCCTTATACCTCTCTAAGTCACCACTGTCTCTGAACTTGTGACGAAATAGCCACATATACCGGATAATATTCACACCATCTGGTCTAGGTACCAAATCCCAAGTGTTCTGCTTGGTTAAAGCGTTAAACTCCTCGCACATGGACGCATTCCAATTAGGGTCCAGTTTTTCTAGTTTTGGATTTTTTGGAATGGGTGATAAAGTTTGTGTGGAGAGGTTGAAGTGAACTTTGGGTTTGAAGATCCCGTGTTGTGCACGAGTCTCCATGCGGTGAGAGGGCAGCAGTGGGGGTTCTGGATTGGGGGGTTGTAGGGCTGCTGTGTCGGGATTGGGAGGCGAGCGGTGCTCTTTGGATTTGGAGACCGCATGGTCTTGTTTCGGGGCGATAGGCGCGTAGTCGCGAATGGGTGGTCGCGGGTTTACGACTGCTGGAAGCAGTGATGTTGTGGTTGCAGGAGACACGGCAGGAGGCAGTGAGGATGTTGGTGAGGTGTTGGACAGTAGCGGGGACAGGACACGGTGGTCTGTCGGAACAGTGGGCTGTTGTTGGTATAGATTTTGGATGACCGGGGATAGACTTGGTTCATCGAGAAAGAAGTAATCGGTGGTCTGAAATTTCCGGAGATTGGAAAAAGGAAAGGTTGTCTCGTCAAAAGTGACGTGATGGGAGATGATGGTTTTGCGAGTAGCAATGTCATAGCACAAGTAGCCCCGATGATTAGGAGATAGACCAAGGAAGACACATGGCAGAGTGCGAGGAGCAAGTTTATGAGGTGCAGTAGAGGCTATGTTGGGGTAGCATAAGCATCCAAAAATACGTAGGTGATCATATGATGGTAGCCTACGGTATAAGATTTCGGTAGGGGTCTTGTTTCGGAGTGTGCTAGTTGGTAAAATATTAAGAAGGGATTCTACCATTTTGACAGCATATACCCAAAAAGGCGGTGGTAGACAGGCATGAAACAAAAGGGTGCGAACCATGTTATTGATGGTACGTATACTTCGTTCAACCTTTCCATTTTGGGAAAAAGTATAGGGACAAGAAAAATGGAAAACCATGCCTTGTTTAGAACAGAAATTGTGAAATGCTGAGTTGTTAAATTCACGTCCATTATCACATTGGAATGATTTGATAGATTTTTCAAATTGTGTTCTAATGAATTTTTGAAACTCGAGGAATTTTGCAAAAACATCAGATTTGAATTTCAATGGGTAAATCATAGACAAAATGTGAAAAATCATCCAAGAATACAAGATAGAATTTGTGACCCAAAGAGCTAACAATCGGAGATGTCCACAAATCAGCATGAACAATATCAAAGGGAGAAAAAGTAACATTGTTTGATGACATAAATGGAAGACGAGTATGTTTTCCTAGTGGACAAGAAAAACAGTGTTGGGCAATTTTCCCATTATTACATTGAATACGCTTGGAAGTCCTAAGAAAAGTAAAAACTGGGTCTCCGGGGTGTCCGAGTCTGTTGTGCCAAGTTGAGGGAGAGATCGCTACAAGGGATAGAGGTGCTTGCGGTGTGACAACGGAAGATTGAGTGAATGGGTAGAGATCTCCGACACTATTGCAGCGTGTAAGAATTTTCCCCTTATTGAGTTCCTTCACAGAAAAACCAAAAGGGTAAAATTCGACAGACACAGAATTATTGGTGGTGAATTTTCTAACGGAGATTAAGTTTTTAATGATGTTAGGTGTGTATAGGACGTGGTTTGGGGAGAAGGGCGGGTGTGGATGTTTGGTGTGTGTGTTACCGTAATCTTCAATTGGAATGCGATGACCATTGCCGACAGTAATAAATTGAGGACACTTTAACCGACGTACTGGAGATAGGTTACCTGACGACCGGGTGAGGTGAGATGTGGGTCCGGTGTCCATGTACCAATTGTCGTCGGGCTGTTGAAGGTTCACGGTGGTGTACGCCTGGCCCAAATCAGATCGGGCCAGGCGCTAGGTACTCTCGCTCGCCGCTGAATGGAATGCAACCAGGTGGGCTGCTCGCTGCTGCTGGTGGGCTCGCTCGGTGGCTAGGGCGGGGCCCAAGAGGCCGATCAACTAAGGTCGCTGGGAACCGGGCCCCCTGCGGTCGGGTATGGGCTTGCGGGCGAGGCCCGGTTCGCGCTGGTTGGGCCACCCGGCGCTGTCCGGCCCCACCGGAAATTCGCGGTCGTCGCCGCCGTTCTTTGTCCGTCCACTGGTTGCGTTGGCCCTTGCCGCGGCCCTTGCCTTTGTTGTAGTGACCTCTGCCGCCACGACCTCCGCCGCTCTGCTACTGCTGGACATGCGGTGATGGCGGAGTGGTGTTGGTTGCCGGTTGTGCCATCCCATCAACGGCTAACGCCTTTTGATTATGTTCCTCTTGTTTGGCACGTCGGGTTTCTTCCAACAATAATTGTGACCGTGCCTTGGTGAAATTTGGTAGTGGGTCGGCCTGTTGAATCATGTTGCAAGTGTATCGTATTCACATTTCGGTAAACCCGCAACTAATTGGAGTACCATCTTGGTTCCAGAAACAGAATTTCCGACGTTGGATAATTGGTCGGCTATGAGTTTCAGTTGTTTGCAATATTTGGACATGTTGTTGAAATTCTTGAGACGCGTATTGTTGAATTGCTCCTCCAAATACACTGCCCGAGTATTTTTATTGTCCTGAAAAATTTCTTCCAACCGCACCCAAAGGTCATGTGCCGTAGCACCTGTTTTCATGATGGTACACAACAAGTCTTTGGAGATTGTGCCGTATATCCATTGTTTGACGATGGCGTCAAGGCGGCGCCATGTTGGTTCGGCAATATCGGTGGGACGAGGAACGGAGTCATCAATATGGTCGAGCACGTTTCATGCACAGGCATGAATAAAAAATAGTTCTATCCACATGTAATATTGATAGTCTTCTTGGTCAAGAATTATAGGGATATAATTCTTGATATTTATAACGGCGAACACCGAGTGAAAAGAAGACGATGAACGTTGAGAGGGGTTGTCAAAAGTGCCAGTGGAGGAACCAAAATTCGTGGGGGACGACATGGTGGCTGCTGTTTTCGGCTGAGGGAAAGAAAAACAAGAAACACAGAATTCTGTTTTTGGCCGAGGGAAAAATAAACAAGAAAAAAAATTGTTTTGGCCGAGAAAGAGAAGGAGAAGGGAGAAGAGTAGGGTTTAGGTTTTAGGCTCTTGATACCATAAAAGATAGAATAATTTCCCTTAGGGATTCCTTTCATTATTCACATTATATATAGTTCTACAAAGGTTGATTCCTAATATGATACGAATCCTAAGTTACCTTAAATATACATCTATCATAATTACAAAATATACAAAGAATATTCGGAGAATATTCGCTAATACTTATGATTGATACTCTTCAAAAGAGTTCAAGGACAATGTAGAATAATATTTTCTTTTAAGTGTTTGTCTTATTCCTTTTCTTGATGAATTCTTACAATAAATTTAAATCCAGAAAAAAAGGAAAGGTGATAAAGATTGACAAACCAACATCCCAACGATATTAGATAACATCTCTTGATATCCAGCAGGGAGCTGAATTTTTCTAATTTGAAACATTAATTGCAAAACCACAATTTCTATTTTGCACAATTTAGTGAGTTATTTGACTCGTATTACAATTAGAGGAGCGCACTAGCTTGGTGGAGTCTCCTTTCGGAACTACTTCTTTTCCTTTCTCTCTGCTATCCCATCCATTGAACTGTTAGTATCGAGACAAGTTCGGAATGTTGGTTGAGCGTAGACTAGTATGTTCAGGCAGTCATTCCAGAATAAATGGGCAATAGTTAAGAGAGGTGCGCCAGCGGCGAGCAGAAGCAAGGTTAGTAGATACCTCAGGAAAGTCCGGCCAGAACCACACGTGCAAGTTTCCCTGCATGTGGCTCGTCCGTGATAACTTCTTCGAATTTGCGATAAAAAAAGAAGTCAGTGCTATGGCCCCAAATTGTATGATCCAATATTGACCGGGACGGGCCCCCACTTCCATAGATCCACCTTTAAATTAGTCAGTAGATAGATATTTTAACTTTTAAGGGCATAAAAGTCTCTCAATATTTAATGGATATTTTGGTCAATCAACATTTATATTCATGCTTTTAAAATAATATAGATAGATATAAATTTTTAATTCTATTGATATTTTGAAAGTAATTATTAATGTAGTATAAATTTCAATAATCAGCTCATTAACAAAAAGATATAATCCAAACCAACTTATAAAAAAGTTTCAACACAATGAAAGAAATAAATGGAACATAACATCTAAAGTTGTAAAATCACTTGAAGATGGAAACATCATCTAATATCCCTTGTGATGCATAAAGATCCAAATTGAGCATACAAAAAATAAAATTATAATAGCCACAAAAATCATCACAGGAGAAGAATGAACGTACTTTAAACTACTAACTAATTATGCTTACCTTCTCAAAGTTGGAACCTTAGCGGATCCTATAGAGAACTCTACTATAGTTGTGTTCTATAGGTGAACTTCAATCTATATACAATGATATAATGTAATACTTAAAAATTATAACCCTCATCAATGAATAAAAAATAGATAAAATAGAAAGAAAAAAAAGCTCGTTGAGAAAGTAAACTTAACATAAAATCAATATACAGGTATCCATACAATGTACAATAAAGCAAAATCGAACACTAACAGAGTAATTCGTTAATGAAATAACGATAACAAAAAATCAATTTAAAAAAGATTTATAATTCAGTAATAACAAAGAAAAATCAAACAATATATATGATAACCCAAATTCTTATAAAGTATCATCACCCTAGAATTATTTCAAATCATTTAACGTTTAATTACATACTGAAGTGTTATAAGAAATGGAGAATCAGAATGCTCATTCTGGATATTCTCAATGTCCCGGCTATTCACGGAACGGAAAAAGGAGGATTATTCAGAGCAGGTTCAATGGATAAGGGGATGGAATAGCAGTTGGATCCGAGGATTCTTACTCAGAGAATCCTTGATTTAATTTAGATTAGGTTTTTTAATTGAATTATCGTGGTTCTAGTATGATAAATAAATATTCCTCAATTTCAAAAAATTAAAACAATAGAGAACTAATATTCCTTTTCAAAAATTTGCTGAATTTTGCTCTTTCATTCTTCCGCAGTCCACACAACTTATGATTGATACTCATCAAAAAAGTTCATGCACAGTGTAGAATAATAATTCCTTTTAAGTGTTTGGCTTATTCCTTTTCTTGATGAATGCTTACAATAAATTCAAATCCATACAAAAAAGGAAAGGAGATAATGTTTGACAAACCAAAATCCCAACGATGTTAGATAACATCTCCTGATATCCAGCAGGGTGTTTGTTGGCTGAATCTCTAATGATACTTACGTCGGCTATATTTTTTATAATTTGAAACATTAATTGAAAATAACTATTTTTATTTGGCACAATTTAGAGAGATATTTGACTCGTATTACAATTTGAAGTAACGCAATTTTCTAGCAGCTTAATGTAGCCGTTTTTTAGTGTGAACTCGACTTTAAATCGGAAAAGAATTCCATCTTTGGGTAATATTCTGGATATTACAGTTGTATCCACCTTTAAATTAGTCAGTAGATAGACATTTTAACGTTTAAGGGAATAAAATTTATTAATATTTAAAGAATGTTTTGGTCAATCAACATTTATATTCATACTTTTAAAATAATTTAAATATATATTCATTTTTAATTGATATTTTAAAAGTAATTATTAATGTATATGTATAAAGTTCAATAATTAGTTCATTAACAAAAAGATATAATCCAAACCTACTTATAAAAAAGTTAGAACACAATCAAAGAACAAAATGGAACATAACATCAAAAGTTATAAAATCACTTGAACAAGGACACAACATCTAATATCTTTTGTGATGCATAAAGATCCAAATAGAGTATACAGAAAATAAAAGTATAATAATCACAAAAATCATTACAAAAGAAGAATGAAACGCACCTTAAACTATTAACTAATTACTCTTACCTTCTCAAAGTTGAAACCTTCCTATAGAGAACTCTACTATAGTAGTGTTCTATAGGTGAGCTTCAATGATATACAATGATATAATGTCATATTTAAAAAGTATAACCATCACCAATGGATAAAACACAGACAAATAAAAGAAAAAAAAGCTCCTTGAAAAAGTAAACTTAAAATAAAATTAATTTACAGTATCCATACAAAGTACAATAAAGCAAAATCGAACACTAATAGAGTAATACGTTGATGGAATAACAGTAACATAAAATAAATTTAAAAGTGATTCATAATTCATTAATTACAGAGCAAAACCAAACAATATAGAGGATAACCCAAATTCTTATAAAATATTAGCACCCTAGAATTATTATTTAACGTTTAATTACATATAATGATAAATAAATATTACTCAATTTCAAAAAATAAAAACAATAGAGAACTAATATTCCTTTTCAAAAATTTGCTGAATTTTGCTCTTTCATTCTTCCGCAGTTCACACAACTTATGATTGATACTCTTCAAAAGAGTTCAAGGACAATGTAGAATAATATTTTCTTTTAAGTGTTTGGCTTATTCCTTTTCTTGATGAATTCTTACAATAAATTTAAATCCAGAAAAAAAAAGGAAAGGAGATAAAGATTGACAAACCAATATCCCAACGATATTAGATAACATCTCCTGATATCCAGCAGGGAGCTGAATTTTTCTAATTTGAAACATTAATTGCGAAACAACAATTTCTATTTTGCCCAATTTAGAGAGTTATTTGACTCGTATTACAATTAGAGGAGCACACTAGCTAGGTGGAGTTTCCTTCGGAACTACTTCTTTTCCTTTCTCTCTGCTATCCCATCCACTGAATTGTCAGGATCGAGACAAGTTAGGAATGTTGGCTGAGCGTAGACTAGTATGTTCAGGCAATCATTCCAGAATAAATGGGCAATAGTTAGGAGAGGTGCGCCAGCGGCGAGCAGAAGTAAGGTTATTAGATACCTCAGGAAAGCCCGACCAGAACCACACGTGCAAGTTTCCCTGCATATGGCTCGTCCGTGATAACTTCTTCGGATTTGCGATAAATAAAAGAGGTCAGTGCTACGGCCCCCTATTGTTTGATCAATATTGAACGGGGACGTGCCCCCACTTCCATAGATCCACCTTTAAATTAGTCAGTAGATAGATATTTTAACTTTTATGGGCATAAAAATCTATCAATATTTAATGAGTATTTTGGTCAACCAATATTTATATTCATGCTTTTAAAATAATATAGATAGATATAAAATTTTAATTCTATTGATATTTTAAAAGTAATTATTAATGTAGATGTATAAAGTTCAATAATCACTTCATTAACAAAAAGATATAATCCAAGCCTACTCATGAAAAGTTGTAAAATCACTCGAAGAAGGAAACACAATCTAATATCTTTTGTTATGCATAAACATTCAAATTGAGCATACAGAAAATAAAATTATAATAATCACAAAAATCATGAGAGGAGAAGAATGAATCGTACCTTAAACTACTAACTAATTATGCTTACCTTCTCAAAGTTGGAATCCTAGCAGATCCTATAGGGAACTCTACTATAGTTGTGTTCTATAGGTGAACTGTTGGTAATTTCTATGTACTTTATAGAGCAGTACGGGAAGTAATAACTATTACAAATGTTCGAAAGGATAAATAAATGGTCAATCTTCAAAATTGCCGCATATGTGTTGTGTCTTGAATCTTGATCACCTTGCAAAGCCAATCTTGAGAACTGTCGCAAGTTTGTTGTGTCTTGAATGTTGATATCCTGAAATCAAGAAACAACTAAATCTGGATGGTTACAACGTTGTGTGTTGAGTCGAGGATAGCCCTCTATCCTTAAGACAAGATTGCCCCGTATATAAGCTTTTACGTTAGCGGGCAATAGTCTCCCAAGATAAAACAACACTTTAATCTCAACACTACAAATCCAATAGGTTGAGCCTGGCGAAGAAAACAAATATGACTCGACTTGTTGAAGATATGGAATAGGAAGGAAGAGTTTCTCAATACTCTTCTCTTTTGTCTCTGTGTCTATAGTGTGTCTCTGTAGTGTATATCTTGTGTATACGTGAGGGTTTCGTCACTGTTTTTCAGTCGAAAATTGCACTGATTTTCGCTGAATTTCACCGCTTGTTTTGTGCTATTTTGTGGCTGTTTTTCGGGCCTGTTACTGGCAGTTTTTCGCCTCTGTTTGCTGCCTGTTTCTCACTGTATTTTCGTCTATTTTCTGCCCGTTTCTTGCTTCTTTTTTTTCAGCCAAGTGAAGCTCAATATATAGCAAGAGGATGGGTTGTCCAACAGCCACAAACAAGGCTGTAATGGCCCTTAAAGGATGCCATTAAAAATGCCCAAGTAATGGCTATTAAGGCCATTGAAAGAGGTCGCTCATCGCCCAAGTAATGGGCTGTTAATGGAGGAATTAATCAGCCAAATAATGATTGGTTAATGCCCCAAAACGCAGTCCAATATTTACAGAAAAGTCTCCGAAATTTCGGGGACCAAACCGTAAATATTGAAACTTCGAGGACCAAATGTACATATGAAAGAATTCACGGTCCAAACTGTACATATGAAACTTCGGGGATCAAATTGTACATCCGACGAGTTCTCTGGTCCAAAAAGATAATATCCCACAGGCCCACAGCCCACAGGCCCGTGAACCCGGAACCCGGAACCCGGAACTCGGAACCGAACCGGACGGGACGGCGGCGCGGTGGCGCGCGTGTGGGCTTAGCCTTGAACCCAAGCACATCTAGGTCTTCCCTCCTTTAAACACATGGGATACCCTTGGGGTCCCAAACCCTTTACCAATTAGAGACTTATATAGAGAGCAATTCTTCCTATTCCCACCGATGTGGTAGATTTGTCCCACACCACATTTCCATGTCTCAAACACCTTACTTCGTGGACCAATATCTCTTTCATTTCTCAACGAAATTAGACGATTCTTGGCCCTACGGTCATCTACTCACTTCGTAGATCATGCATGTGCGAAGAGACAAGGTCTCCAACATGCGGAACACAAGTGTTTAATTCATCAAAGATGGGTGGACGCATCTCCCCGCCAAAGGCTAATTTCCAACAATCCCCTCTATGAAAGAGAGATTGTGGCGCACGCACAAGGTGCCTACATTTCAGCAATCTTTCAGCGAAAAGATATTGCATCAGGAGAGGTAGCTTACGCTTTGAACCTGCCCTAGTTGAATACCATCGGACTTACTTACTGCGCGGTGAACGTGATATCTTGAACCGTCAGTGTTTAGTGTAAGCCAAGACAACGATATCAACACAATAACTTTTCTTATTCATTTTCCTTCTTACGTTTCTGTCCGTTGTGGCCATGGACACACTTGGATTCTTAAGTGCGTTCATTTGAGTCGGCCATCCTCGCACTTAAATAGGTGATCTCCTACAAGGTATCCTGTTATACCCCACTTCACAAGTGTTAGGAATCATTAAAAGTTCCACAACTTTAACCTCAACCGTTTGAGGATCTTTTAAAAAGTTTTGGAAGCTTAACCTTTACCCACCATGCAGGCAGCACTTTAATGTCTATCGCGGGAACAACTTTGGATTCATGTTTCTGTACAGAAATCATCATCCGAAGTGCTTCTTGCTTCCACCGAAGCGCTCAACTGAACCTTTTGCCGCTTAGTTTTCCCATTGAACCAAATTCTTGGGATCTCCAATCAGTATGGTTGGGTTTCCACCGCAAAGGTTCGTATTGTTTGGGTTTTAAGCCAATTCCCCTAGACAGGCGAGTAACACTTGATCTCCGGGTAGTCCCTTAGTTAGTAAACAAGGATGTGACACCCGTGATGATCATCGCCATACGATCTTATGTCTCCGACGGATCCTAAAAGATATGTCTAGACGCCGTCATCCGTGTCCTTCCCGAAGCCGACGGCGGCCAGCCACAAAGTGTATAACCGTCGAAGACACGGGTATCTCCCAATAAGGGACGTCCTCTAAGGAGCCGTGAAGTTAGTCAACTTCTTTCATGCTTTGTATAAAGCGATAAACTCCGATTCCATCATGAATCGGCCGATGCAAGTTTGCTTAGAGGATTTTCCAAGACCCACCATACACATTTGCTTGTGGCTTTGGTGTTCTTCGATCTCGATGTCCGGTTTGCATCACTTGTGTTCTCCCGAACCGCTGGACATCCGAATACTATAATCTGTAGATAAGCGAATAATTCGGATATCGTCATATCTCGACTTAACGCCTTCTATTGATCATGTATTAAGATCATCGGTGAACCTTAGTTCAACCGATCGTTTGTAGGACGATACCGTGTCGGTTGTAGTGTGTACAATACATTGAACTACACATGACCTGTGCATATCGCTCTTTGTCTATGGGAGCACTATGATTCCAATCATTTCTATGATTCATATCCATTGGTGGCTTCAACGAGAGGCGTCTACTATCGACCAGTCCGTTAGATGTCTTAGAAATCCAATTCCTAAGATGTCATCCGTGATACCCATATCTTTCATATCGAGACTTTGTTTCAATATGACTTTTACTTTTTCGTTGATTCTCCAACTGTTGGCTTTCTAACTTCGAGTCAATGTTTCGTGGTCGATTCATTGTTCTGTTTTATCTCGAAACTTTCGGGACCAAAATGTAAACATTTCAGGGACCAAAATGAAAGTTCAGGAAGAAGCCCAACAGTTCAGCAAACCAATTCTGATCCTCTTCTTCCAACTCCCCGGTTGGAAAGGCTATTTCAACATCCATGCCATGTAAGACTACAATGGCCCTGGATGTGAAACTACTCACAGGGGAGCACATTTTACAACCCAAATGTTTTTTTCCCGGAGGAAGATCAACCATTACGCAAGTATGGTTCTATATGATAGAATCTATTTCTTTCTTTAGCTTCTTTCCAAAGCAGTGTTTTTGGAGATGACAATTCTTTGTTAATTGTCCATGGTTCGTTCTCAACCATACAAGCTAGAAGGTATGGAACAAGTCTTTGTCCCCTTTTTTTGCTCCTTCTCGGTTCTACATCTAGAATCCCTGAGTTCTGCAGATCTGGAATATTAAGTTCCAGATAGCCAGCAACTTTCGAGTCCTGTAGATTTGGAACGTCTAGTTCCGGACAGTCAGGCCCTCGCGGGTTCTTGTTATCCTTGAGCAATTACCCCTTTTTCCTTTTTCAAGGAAAGTTATCTCCAAAGAATTCAAGCATTCTTTGACACCAAGAGGCGATCAGCACTACTGTTATTTACAGATCCAGTGGATATGCAATCTACAGTCTTAGGTACAACTTGACCTGTTTCAGTATTCCAACTTTTACCAAGCCACCCCACATAATTTGGGCGTACGACTTTGCGCTTGGCTAACACCGTTGGACTGAGGTGAGAAATGAACACTCGTTTAATGAACGATGCTTCACATTCTCCCCCTCTATCACTACAAATTTCTCAATCCGTAGGCTTAGTTGATTTTCAACTTCTGCTTTGTAGCGCTTATCCGCTTCAACAACTTCATCTTTGTTTTTCAACAAACAAAGGATTCCATACGTTGTACCATCATCAATGAAGGTCACAACGTACTTGTCTCCCCCCTCTATTTTGTATCAACTTCAAATCACCCAAGTAGGTGTGACTAAGTTCTAGAGGAGCGGTACTTCTTTCGCTATTCCCTTGACGGAATTTGGAAAGGTGATTTTGCCTCTTCGTCTACCTCACATTCATTTTGAGGGTTTATGTCGACAGAAGGCAACAATCTCAACATCGTTAGCTTTTGAATGACATGCTATTTAACATGTCTTAATCTATGATGGCATAGATGCACGGATTACAAATATATCATTCATTTGGCTACAGACATACTGTACCGTTCTTAGTTATTACAGACCTGTTGGAGTAGTCTCAAACCAGCTTGACCAACAGCGTCCCTTAAGCCAAGTTAGGAACATGTAACACCTCTTTTTAGAGTGATCTCATTCCTTGAAGTCCTATTGAGGACAACCTCTCCAGCCCCTTTGATTTTAGAGGTGGCGTTGCTTCACATGAACAACCTCTTGCCCGTGGTTAGGGCGTAACCGGATCATATGAGATCTGGATGCTTTGGCCCACTCCAGTTGCTTTGGCAGACTGAGTGTCTAATTTCTTTTCTGCCTTTATTTAGGCCTTCAGATCATTTAAGACTTGGAAACTCTGGCCCACCACACTAGGTGTCTATTAATTTTCCTATGAAATGAATTCTGGCCCCACTCCAGTCGCCCGGAGGCTTTATATGACTGAGTGTCCAATATCATCATATCAAAAGAATTTTGGCCCACTCCAGTTGCCCGGAGGCTTTGTATGACTGAGTGTCCAATATCATCCTATGAAGGATCTTCTGCCAAATAGTATGACAGGTTCTACGTCTTTAACTTTTAGACTCCTTCCGTTAAGATTGGTGCCCAGATAATTCTTGGCGCTTACTTAAGAGTGGTAACAGTTGTCGCACAGTTAGTGGATCTTTCTCCATCGTATGTGCGAACCTACTTTACACACTTTTAATCACTACACTTAAAAGAACGGATCTTTTTAAGTCGTTTAAAAAATCCAATCTTTAAACGGAAAAGAAGATGAGATTAAACTTCTGATTTGTTAAAGCGTAAGGAATATAAATTATTTTCATATTCCTCCTTACTTTAATCCATTTTTAATCAGACATCATTTAATCTTTATTCTTGACAAGTAAGAAAAACTACTTATCCCAATTTCGAATTCTGGCTCACTTCAGTCACTTCATCAGACTGAGTGTCCATTTCCTTCTCACCATTATTCGGATCTTTTGTCTGGGATAGATACAGGCCTTCTGCTGCAAGATAGAAGTACATCTTCAGTCTTTTCCTCTTGTCCCAGTTGACATCCTCAGGCTCTCGAGAGCGCTTGTTCCCACCAGTCTTGGTAGCGGTGACACCATGAACACGTTCATCATCATCACTCTCTTCTACCAGAAAACCATTGTCATATCCAGATTTGGTCACACAACTTTTGACCGACATCTTTCGAACACTAATAGTAATACTATACAAATCTTGTCTTAAGTTGTTGGTAATTTCTATGTACTTTATAGAGCAGTACGGGAAGTAATAACTATTACAAATGTTCGAAAGGATAAATAAATGGTCAATCTTCAAAATTGCCGCATATGTGTTGTGTCTTGAATCTTGATCACCTTGCAAAGCCAATCTTGAGAACTGCCGCAAGTTTGTTGTGTCTTGAATGTTGATATCCTGAAATCAAGAAACAACTAAATCTGGATGGTTACAACGTTGTGTGTTGAGTCGAGGATAGCCCTCTATCCTTAAGACAAGATTGCCCCGTATATAAGCTTTTACGTTAGCGGGCAATAATCTCCCAAGATAAAATAACACTTTAATCTCAACACTACAAAGCCAATAGGTTGAGCCTGGCGAAGAAAACAAATATGACTCGACTTGCTGAAGATATGGAATAGGAAGGAAGAGTTTCTCAATACTCTTCTCTTTTGTCTCTGTGTCTATAGTGTGTCTCTGTAGTGTATATCTTGTGTATACGTGAGGGTTTCGTCACTGTTTTTCAGTCGAAAATTGCACTAATTTTCGCTGAATTTCACCGATTGTTTTGTGCTATTTTGTGGCTGTTTTTCGGGCCCTTGCGATTTTTTTCGCCTCTGTTTGCTGCCTGTTTCTCACTGTATTTTCGTCTATTTTCTGCCCGTTTCTTACTTCTTTTTTTTCAGCCAAGTGAAGCTCAATATATAGCAAGAGGAGGGGTTGTCCAACAGCCACAAACAAGGCTGTAATGGCCCTTAAAGGATGCCATTAAAATGACCAAGTAATGGCTATTAAGGCCATTGAAAGAGGTCGCTCACTGCCCAAGTAATGGGCTGTTAATGGAGGAATTAATCAGCCAAATAATGGTTGGTTAATGCCCCAAAACGCAGTCCAATATTTATAGAAAAGTCTACAGAAATTCTGGGGACCAAACTGTAAATATTGAAACTTCAGGGACCAAACTGTACATATGAAAGAATTCTGGTCCAAACTGTACATATGAAACTTCAGGGATCAAACTGTACATCTGACAGAGTTCTCTGGTTCAAAAAGATAATATCCCACAGGCCCGTGAACCCGGAACCCGGAACCCGGAACCCGGAACCGGAACCGGACGGGACGGGCGGCGGCGGCGGCGCGCGTGTGGGCTTAGCCTTGAACCCAAGCACATCTAGGTCTTCCCTCCTTTAAACACATGGGATACCCCTTGGGGTCCCAAACCCTTTACCAATTAGAGACTTATATAGAGAGCAATTCTTCCTATTCCCACCGATGTGGTAGATTTGTCCCACACCACATTTCCATGTCTCAAACACCTTACTTCGTGGACCAATATCTCTTTCATTTCTCAACGAAATTAGACGATTCTTGGCCCTACGGTCATCTACTCACTTCGTAGATCATGCATGTGTGAAGAGACAAGGTCTCCAACATGCGGAACACAAGTGTTTAATTCATCAAAGATGGGTGGACACATCTCCCCACCAAAGGCTAATTTCCAACATGAACTTCAATGCATATACAAAGATATAATAATGTCATACTTAAAAATTATAACCCTCACCAATGAATAAAAAATAGATAAAATAGAAGAAAAAAAAGTTCGTTGAGAAAGTACACTTAACATAAATTCTATCTACGGGTATCCACACAAAGTACAATAAAGAAAAATCGAACACTAACAGAGTAATACTTTGATGAAATAATAGTAATATAAAATCAATTTAAAAGAGATTCATAATTCAGTAATAATAAAGCAAAACTAAACAATATAGAGGATAACCCAAATTCTTATAAAATATTATCACTCTAGAATTATTTCAAATCATTTAACGTTTAATTACATATGACGATAAATAAATATTTCTCAATTTCAAAAAATAAAAACACTAGAGAACTAATATTCCTTTTCAAACATTTGCTACATTTTGCTCCTTCATTCTTCCGCAATCCACACAACTTATGATTGATACTCGTCAAAAAATTTCAAGGACAATATAGAATAATAATTTCTTTTAAGTGTTTGGTTTATTCCTTTTCTTGATGGATTCTTACTATAAATTCAAATCCATAAAAAAAAAAAAAGTAAAGGAGATAAAGTTTGACAAACCAAAATCCCAACGATATTAGATAACATCTCCTGATAATTACGGGGTTTGTTGGCTGAATCTCTATTGATCCTTATTTCGGCTAAATTTTTTATAATTTGAAACATTAATTGCAAAACAACTATTTCTATTTGGCACAATTTCGAGAGATATTGTTACAACCCCTTTTCAGGAATCATCGTGACACCTACATATTCCCATCGGTAGGTGAACTACTTCCCATATAAATAAAAAAACATGAAAGAAATGCGGAAATATAATCAAAACATCAATACAACCACCAAAATCTGATATGTGATACAAGAGCACTAATGCGGAATACAAGTCTGAAAGTCAAAGGCATCAAGTGCAAAAACTAAATACTCAATTGAAAGGTCATACATATCTCTCGAATACAATAAAAGACGAGTAAAGATAAGAATTTCCAGGGCATGCTGAATGGAAGCATCCTTACCCCGAACCCTGGAAGTATGCTCGCTCAGACTCACACTCGAGCTCACGAACTGGTAGAGGAATTTGTATCTTCATCAGGAAAAGATGCATCAAGTGTCACGACCCAAAATCACTAAGTTGTGCGGGCACCTACCATTTCCACCTCGGTATGTGAACCCATACCCTAATCAATAATTCAACAAAAATAAATAAACAAAACAAGATAAACGGAAGTCTAAATCATAAATATCGTAGGTGCGGAAGTACAATACTAATAATACCCCAAGGAATGGTCTGAAACAGTACAAGAGCGACTAATCATCAATACAAGTTTGGAGATAATACATTAGTCTCAAAAGTAGAAATACTCTCTCAGAAATAAGATAAGACAAGTAATATCGAAGGATCTCCGAGCAGCAGATCCATCAAGAAGTGCTCACCATAGAAGACTCGACAACAACCTCGAGATTAGTCTCGAGAGTGGATGTGGAACTAGTCATGTACTTTGCACTCAAAAGAATGCAACAAGGTAGTATCAGTACAAGCACTATGTACTGATAGGTATCATAGACATACAACAATTAGCTAACGTATATAAAGGAAGAAATTGAAGAATAGACATGCTCGCAATCAAGTACAAGTAATAGCATATTCCAAGAATACACAACCAAAGTATAGAGAATCAAGTTAGAATCCAAGAGTATACGAATGTAAGTATGAGTAAATATGTGATGCAATGCAATGCAATGGACAAATGTAATCTCTGTACATACATGCTCCGGGTGGAATAGCTCTACGTCTCGGCAGTCATGACCCATGGGAGACCCGCGAAGTCCATGTACCACTCTCACAATCCCGATAAAGAGCTCGAACATCGGACACTCTCACGATCCCGGCAAAGACCTCGGGCATCAGACACTCATCTCTCTTTTACGCTCTCCAACAAAGTCCTCCGAGGCTACACTCTCTCACTTACCATCATTTTTCAATCACAGTTCATAACAAATCATCATATTATATAAGAATGTATGCCATGCAGTAAATCAATTACAGTTGTCATAAAGTACACTTCACCATTTCACGCCAATTTTCATTATCCTTTCATTTACGATGATAAGTGAGGTATCAAGAGAGAGATGAATGCAATACAAGTCACAAACATAGCAAATATGACGACAAGCTCACAAATCAGTCCAACAATACTAACCTAAGTAATCCATCCCAACTTCATACCAGAAGACGTACATGCTTTCTCCGACAGTAATTAACTATACCTATGCTTCACTAATCGAAGTCTAACTAGAAGGTAAGACGTAACCTACCTGAATGTCAAGAGGAAGCCACACACGATCACAAAGGAGTCTTGCCTCTCTGCGGGTCTCGATATTTCTCAAAGTCTAATCATTATTGAAATCTAAGTTAGAACAGAAATTAACAAAACCCATAACGCTAGACTATTCCACGAATCTAACCAACTATGGAAAAATATGGAATTTGGGCCCATAGGGGTAAAACAGTCATTAAAGGATAAAATTGGTAAACCAACATTCTAGAAGTTTAATTCTACTCTCCAATTGCTAGATTAGGTCACGAATAGGTCAAATACATAATTCAAGTCAAAACCCCCAATTTGATATAAACTCTAGAATTTCCCCCAAATCTCATAAGGGTTTAAGCATGAAGTTGGTCAATAAATTAACATCTACTAGTTCATTACATCACTAATATACAATATCAAAAGCCAAAATTCAATTCACAACCCCCAATTCCCCATTTAAAGCTCTCTTATGCTCCACAAGTCAAACCCTCTTTTCCCACTCCCAAAACATAGATTAAGGTATAAAACTAAGGAATATACTAATAGAAATAACTAGGTTTACGATTTAGGAATTATCTATGAGAAGAGCCTTGAAGGAATACCTTGAATCTCCCAAAAACCGAACTACGAAATTAGAGGATGGAAAATGAGGCCTAAAACTCGTCTAGGGCTTTTTATCTCGCTGCTATAGTGCCTACTTTGTGTTCGCGAGACCCCGCTCGCGATCACGAAGGGTTATCCCGACCCCACCCAGAAGTACACTTCACAATTATTGAAGAGACCTCAGGATTGCGAAATACCATGACTCGCCTCCCCCAGACGTGCGTCCACGTGACCACGACCTATGCCACCGCGATCGTGAGATCTTGGTTTCACCAAGGCCTGCGATAGTGCTCCCTCCCTAGCGATAGCGAAGAAGGAAAGAAGAACAAAAACTAGATTTTTCTATTTTCTCATCAACTTCAACTCGACTCGTGAAAATCATTCGGAAGCCAAATAACACAAACCAAACATGCATACACACGTAAAAACATGCTACGGACTCACTCGAAGTCTCGAATTTCCATTAAAGGTCTATTTTACCGAGTCAAAATAATACCTCCACCACGTCTTTATGTCATCGTGAAACTGGAAAGACATATAATCCACCCTATGGGACTCAACAATACCTATGTTGTACAAAATCTCATGCATGTCCATAATAAGCTCATACGCATCCTCATTGTGAGTACCATGAAACCTAGGCAGCTCTATCTTCAGGAACCTGTCTATGAGCTCCTGATATTTAAGTGTCAAATTCTAGGTTGCTACTGGCCTAGAAACACCCTCAGGGACTAGTAGACCATCAATATGCGGGGCTATGGCAACAGCTGGCTGCATTCTCTGTGTCTATCCCTGCTTCGGAGAATGTAACCCTAATCTTGTCTAAGAAACACCTGAAGTGACACCGCCCGTGGCCTGCTAGACATCAAGATGCAAAAGTATACGAGCCAATGTATCCAAAGTGCTAGGTCGGACATAGCCTCGGAGTGAGTCTGGGTTGTCAGTAAAACCAAGAGCTATTACGTGAAGACCAACCAAGATCACCGTCTCACCAAATGTTAGCTAACATGTTTTACAACTGCTCAAGGACTCCCTTTGAAGCTAGAATCCCTGTAGAAAGGGCTCAATGCGGGATTTCTGTTGGATCAGATCTTTGGGAAGATTTTGGACCTAGCAAAGCAGACTCCCCATTCATTAGATAAAGATCACCAAGATTTCGTGATCTACCGCCAAATTTATTCCAATTCCAAGAGCTCGAATAATATCGATATTGATATACCAAATTAGTCCAAGTTCTCTTATTAAGAATCCAGCCCGAGTCGGGGGTCATCATAGAATAAAGAGAATGACCCTAATCTTATGGTTGATTTGACAACTTATTAGGTTGCGGGCGGAGGAAAACGGATGTGGGGACTCGGGTCGGGGTGCAGTGTAACTTAGAGGGACACCCCAAACCTTCCCCAAACTGCGTGCTTTGTCTCGGGATCACACTCTAGAGAAGCTGAGTGCGCCCATATCTGTCCATCTGCAGGATACTTGATGCTAGTCGGTGCAGTACCACTACCTCTAGCTCAGGCCTGACCTCTTGCCTGTCCTCATCCTCTAGCACCGGCCCTAGTAGCGGGCTCGAGTGCGCTGTCACTCGTAATATCAGCTCATGTCCTCACCATCTATGAGAGAATAGAAAAGGATCATATACCAATTTGAACATTCCACATACCAATCTGATTAAGGTAGCATGAGTATACAACATACCCCCATAGACATCACAGGCCAACAACGACGGAAGATACATTACAGAGATAAATATCAAGTTGACACCAGATAAGCCTATACTAGATAATTCAATAGCTCAAATAAGTCACGTTATACACGTATTAATTCACTGATTCATCAAGTCACATTGTTCACATAAGGTTCCAATCACAGTCAAGTACAATCAATCCATTCACATGCTCAGGGACCTTACTATCGTAGTACCCACCGACTAGTACTCTTTTAGTCAAGTCATATTTCATCTTTACCCCACTTACACAACTTATCACATTAACTAAATGAGTCAAACTTACATCACAACAATCATTGTAAAATTCTTCTAAGAGTGTTACACCTAAGCTAAACATGATGATGTTAACTTCTTTATTAATCTTAGCATTTTCACTTAGTTAAGTCTCTATACCATTACGATCTGACACACCTATATCATTCCACATCTATCATTCCACTAGTGACACTTATCACAGGTTCCTTACTAGACTCATTTCCAATCACACGTTCTATTAGCAGACAATACACAAATGCACATAATTCTCTGGACCTAGACAATAGTCATGGCATAGTTTAAATTTCCGACCACAGTAGTAGTTGACATCAAATACTTAGACTTACAATTATTAAACCCCAAATACCCATACACGAGGAAGCAATCCACACACGACAGCCAAGTCAATTCAACAACCTCAACCATTTATCCAAGTGTTGATAGAGACCAGCATAATCATTATTTCTAAGTATTCACAGAGACAAGCTCAATCATAGCGACCATTCCGGTACAATACAATCAATTCAATCCAAGTAAATTAAGGTTTCACCCAAGTTCCAATAACAAACCATATCACATTACCAACACACAAATAATCAATGTATAGATATATGTATGATATGAATTCAATGTATATGCAAGGTACCTTTCTCTACCTGGTATACTGTACGTCATGGTTTATTTATGATTCGTACAATCATGGGGGACCCGTGAAGTCTATATATCGCTCCTAGCCAGCCCTAAATTCACACACAAATCTACCTAGAGCCCCAGACTTATTTGTCTGAATAATATCAAGTTGCAAGCATGCAACTCCATTCCCCGCGTACAAATATCCATTGCAGCGTGAAACTTGAGCCATCCATATCATCATCATCTCAATATTTCCATAATCTCATAAGTGTTCTTACCTTTCCAGCCTCTTGGGCCCATAGCATATTCATATCAATATCATAGAACCATGAGTGTATGAATGCAAATGACAATATAAGGCAAGATATCATGATATAATGAGATGCAACCAAGTAAAGACATGAAATATCACATGCTTTCAAGAGTTCAATAACACACATATAATCCAATGCACATGATTTCATATCAAAGCAGTCCATCAACAATAATACTAGTACAATCAGGATGTCATATCAAGCATGTGTGATGAATAAACACAATAATATCAAATATGGCGACAAGACCAAATAACAGCAGTCAGAATCATCATAAGGTTGATCTCCCAAATCACTCATCATCATAGTTCAACACTGGTACCCACTCAAATGTTTATCACAACCGTTTGAGTAGGATCCCCAAATACACCTTATTCCCTTCAACATTTATAACTACTATGTACTTCTATCGGAGTCTCGAAAAAACTAAACTGTAGCCTACCTCAAAGCCGAGCAAGAGCCATGAAATCCTAATCCACAAGTCCTTCCGAGCGAATATCAGATGGCCGTTGTTCAAATAAGTGCATGAAGTTCCTATGTTACCACACATATTCAATCAACACATAAGGACCAATTCTACAATACACATGATTCTAATGATACCAAACATGTCTTGTAAGAAACTCAGGGTCAAAAGTAAATCTAAAACCTTTTCCCGAACCCCAAGGGTCAAAATGGTAATTTTATTAATAAAATGAGATAGTGTTCTACGAGTTCATACGAATCTAACAACACCCATACTGCTATACATTAGTCAGAAACGCAAAAAGTAACCACGGGCCCACAAGGGAAAAATTGAAAATTTAAGTTAGAAACACGTTACCTATAATCTAAATATTCATAATCCAAAGTTTCATGGAATTCTAACCCCAATTGAGCCTCCAATATTATGGCTTTGTCAAAACTCTCTTTGTGTCAAAACTCATAAATCGAATGTTCGCAATCCGGATTGAAATCAAAATATATGTTAGAAATAGTTTACCCAAAGGTTTAAACAAGCCAAAAACCTAGAATTTTCTCAAATCCAACCATAATTAATTGAAGAAAACTCAAATTTCAACTTAGGGTTCAAAACCTCCAATTTTTCCAACCAAACAAGGATAAAATTGATAACCAACAGAAATATCATAAAGAAATGTCAAAATAAAGGTTGGATACTTCCCCCCCCCCCCCCCCCCCCAGTTGAGACGAAAACAACCCTGTAAAAATCACCTCAATCGAAGCTCTAGAACTCAAGTTATGTGCAAAGTACTAAATGGATGTAGTCTGATTTCATAATACAAAATCGATTCCACTCCGGCGGACTAATTTCCGCCCCGGCAGACACCAGAAACCATCAATTTTCCCTGAAACTAAAATAGGCATAACTCCCTCATACAATGTCGGAATTCGACGATTCAAGTTGCTATGGATTACAAATTTTGATACGCATCTATTCCAACAATCAAAACTCAATTCTAACATCAAATTAATATAATGGTATATTGATGGGTCGAAGGCGAGCAACTTATGCCAACGACTCAACACCTAAACTTGACCAAACAAAGTCAAAATATAATTTTGAAAGTTCCTACAAGTCACAAATGATCATACGAAGCTGCTTAAAACTCTCAAAACACCTAAAAAGACCTGTCTTGACCTGATGTTAACCGTAGTCAACTCCAAATCATCTTAAAATCTAGTTTCTCAATCAACCAACTTAATCACATCTAAACCTCTCAGGAACTGAACTAATGACTCGACTAAGTCATAAATGGCGTTCCGAAGCTAATGAAATCGACAAAACATTGAAAAATATGCATTTGCCCCCGATGTTGACTTTGGTCAAACTTCATCATTTCTTATCTTAAGGATTTCCAAAATATCCCTTTCCTTATCCAAAACTCCTCTGAAAGTCTCGGGAATGGCTCCACCTATCCCACAAGTCGAATACACTATAATGATGCTAGGATAAGGGTCAACATGGGTGAAAGGGTAAAATGCCTAAATAACCAAATGGGACGTTATATCATATATCAATTAAACAAACATCTTCCTCGAACAGAAAAAAGAAAGTACGAAAGGCGACAAGTAATCAAGGAATATCCATTATAGCAAGAAATATACAGATATTACTGCTTGTTCACTATATCATTCAAACTGCCGTTCACTTAGCTCAAAGACACAAGTCTCCATTCCTTCATAACCAATATTTTTTTCACAACAGATTCTTCAATGTAAGAACTGACTAAGCTCAAATTCCCTAATTTGATCACCATTATACCTCTTTACGCATCCGATTAAATCTGCAATTATCACCATAATCACCATCATCCTTTAGTTATAGCCAAACCAAAATCCAACATGTACATGATAACATAGTCAGATTATACCAGCCTTTCTTCTTAACTATCAAGTCTATCATTGCGCAAAATCCCTTAGAAACACATATGCATACGTCACAACTCCAATTTTCCTTGATTCTCCAAATCACCATACTATAAGCATACCTATTGATTACCTTACCATGCCAGATCCATAGAAAATCAACTGATCACTCTACAGACTTTCCATAACCATTTGTACCTCCTTAATACATCGCCAAGTACCTATGCAAACCATTAGAACTGCACGAATCATTGCTATTTGAAAAATATCATGAATAATACTTGCAAACTTCAATGACAATTGGTAACACGGTCATACCTCCATTCTGAATTGAAATACATCGAAACCCCATCGGTAGTTTACTAGAATACTATATGTCCTTTAGGCAATATAAGCATGGGCCACCCGACCCTAGATGGACAAATCTTACTCCAAAATAAAATGTTGAATCTCTAAATCATCGATAGTCATCCGAATTGATTCCATACATAACTAATAGTCTTCTCATAAGCATGCGGTGACCTATTTCGTCCCATTTATCATTTGTAATCAATCATGTGCCATCACACATGACACCAAAAGATGGATTCCATCCCAGTCATCAACTTAGTATCGAAGATCTATACTTTTTATTATAACCTTCATATTTCTGAACTTCCACCCGATATGCAAGTCCGATAGGACCTCATGAACTCTAAATACATCAAATCATATTTGTACTTTCTCTTAACTCGCCAACAACTTCGAACATTTCAACACAAAGCCTGCAACGTTATTTACTACACCTCCAACCATTAAGTCTCTAATAATAAGACCTCACTATCCTTTATCAATCCAGAAGGCATCAAATTCTGCAACCCTCGTGGCTTACCAAATCCTAACGCATCTACTATATGATCTATGCACCCTACCTTGCGCAATTACCTCAAGTCTTTACTACCTGAAATACTCACCCATGCTATTAATCAACAACACTTCAACACGAGTCTACCACCAGTCGCCAATCGCAAACCCTATGGAACATTAATCATAATACTTAATTAATTACCATAGACCTACTCCTCCGAGCATACTAACAATTTCACTTGATCTGAAAGGTGCAAAACTAAAGCCACCATAATCCACTCCTAACCTAAGAATTCATGTTGCTTTGAATCCAAATCCTCTAATTTCTCGATGAGATACCTTACTCGTTCTAGATAAGCATGTACTAGATAGTTCAATAGCTCATATGAGTCACGTTGTACTCATATCAATTCACTGATTCATCAAGTCACATTGTTCACATAAGGTTCCAATCACAGCCAAGTACAATCAATCCATTGACATTTATAAGGACCTTACTATCATAGTACCCACCGACTAGTACTCTTTTATTCAAGTCATATTTTAGATTAACCCTACTTACCCAACTTATCACATTAACTAAACAAGTAAAACTTACATCACAACCATCATTTTAGAACACTTCTAAGAGTGTTATACCTAAGTTAAACATGCTGATGTTAACTCCTTTATTAACCTTAGTATTTGCACTTAGTTAAGTCCCTATACCATTATGATCTGACACACATATCATTCCACTTCTACATTTCCACTTGTGACACTTATCACAGGTTCCTTACTAGACTCGTTGCCCAGTCACACGATTAATTACCAGACAACACACAAATGCACATAGTTCCATGGACCTAGACAATAGTCATGAAATAGTTTACATTTCTGACCATAGTAGTAGTTGACATCAAATACTTAAACTTACAATTATTAAACCCCAAACACCCATACACGAGGAAGCAAGCCATACACAACAACTAATTCAATTCAACAACCTTAACCGTACACCTCTCTAAAAAATACACCTCACTATTTCCCCTACCGTATATAGTAGAATAGAACCCTAGTATATTATTGCACTCTATTTTATTTGGATCTCATTTCCCACCATATTCTTCTTCATATTTTGTACCTTCCATTATTTTATGAATTAATGGCTAAGATGTTTTTGTTGTATTTCTACCACACCCCAAACTAAGGGGTGTGGCCGGCATTCGTTGCCCTACTAGCCCGAGCATACCACTATGATGACCAGTCTCCTGTGCAAACAGAACTTCCGACCGACAAGGCTGTACTGAGATATATCATGACAACAACTTTGGATAAGAGGTATTAATCAAACAAACATATATAGAACGGGTCCTATAAGGTCACAACCTGGTTTAGCAAATGCTAACTTAGCCGACAAGGCTATACACCAATACTATACATGCCAAAATAAGTATGTGAGCCTCTACGAGTAATTGAACTAATATATGGTCGGGATAGGGCCACGACCTACCCATACTATACATAACTCTTCAAAATGCTCTATACATATATGACTAAAAAGATTTGAGAAAATGAAGCTCACTTACTGATGGCTGAACTCGACAGCTCCTACTGAGGTGGCCTGACAGAGTCTCTATCAAAACCGACAGCATGAACACACAGCGCTCTCGGTAAAAGGGATGTCGGTATGAAATAATGTACTGAGTATATAAATCATGAATAACAATATAAATCTATAAGTTATAAGAAAAAACATATAAGCAATATAAAGCTAATAGATGTAAGGGAAAGCATAAGCAATCTGAGCCACATGGAGTGAATAATGAAACTCTGAAACTTAATATAACCTGTCTAGGTAGGCTTTTTACTGTATAACTTATCCTTATCTTAATGTGCGAGGTATAACATGTCCTTGATTCTGGGTGTATGTATAAATATGCAATGAAATTTGCACCCTAGCTCATGTATGTGTTTCTGAATGCGCAACACGATCCATCATTTGTATATGTTGTGGAATGTGCAACCCGATACAATAAATATATATATTATGAAACATGCAACCTGATCCTCTATAAATATATGTTGCAGAATGTGCAACCCAATCCTCTATATGTGTTGTTGCGAAACGTGCAACCCGATCCTCTACATATGATCATGATTGTATGCATGATATTAATGCCAATGAAAACTATATCAATACCAAATGGGACTCAGGGCTTGAACAATAGACTATGATAGCAATGACTCTTTGGCCCTCTTAGAGACTGATAAACTCTTTGGCTCTACTTTTAGAATGATTCTTTGGTCGACTTGATGCCTATATTTTAGAAGCTTTCTTTCAAAGACTTATGATATGACCAATAACCAACAACAATGATCATAAGAACTGGAATAACAATGAGTACTTCTCAATATGAAACTTCTATAGACAATAAAATGGAATTCATAGCGTTTCTTTTTGAAAATGATAATCCTGTAGATTTCATGCTTCTAAAAGAAAGGAATAGCCTTACATAACTTATCCATGAAGTTATACGTCGTGCTATAAGCTCTCATACTCTTCACGACTGATTATTTATAACAAACAAAGGGTCGATATCAACATCTAATCCATATTCAACAAGGAAACTTCACTTAGGCATCTTAGCGATCATCTTAACATAAAATGTTCTTAGACTTGTTAACAAAAGGGTATTCATGTAATTTGGCCCTACAATTCTCTGAAATATGCCCTCTTAGGTTTACAACATCAACAACTAATATATAAACCAATATCAACTTATAATTCCAACCAAAACAACCTACAACTCAACATATCTTAACTTCATAATTGACATCACAACGGGATGTAAAACTACGAGGTGTAATAATTTCATGGTAGGGTACCCGATAAATACACGACATGGTGCGAGTGTGAATCAATAGTTAAAGGGTTTAGTCAAAACCATTACAACTTGTACAGAACGTATAAGGAAGCCTTTGAAGCTTACATCGATTACCAGAGATCTAATACAAGTCAAGATAAGGTTGATGTTGTTGAAGAGCAGGCTGCCAAAGTTGATGTTGTTGAAAATGTTGATGCTGAATCAATCTATATTATACAGGCTTTTATAGCTTGAATAGTTGTTGGGGCTTCTTGTACGAAGATAAATGAATGAAGGGTCAACTTCACTTTGTACTGGGATATTCATGATTAAGATCTAATTTTTGAAAAACTCTTGTCCAATTTTTGTAATTTTGATTTTACTAACAGAATCATGAATAGTTTGTCCCTCTACTTTTGGTGATTTTCATGATTAAGATCTAATTTCTGGAAATCTCGTGTCCTTATAATTAAATGATTGAAGCTTCAAGTAGTATAATATAATCAATCAACTAATTTAATTGAAATGCCCCAAGTATTCACGCTAGATTACATCGCAAAGAATTAGGAAGTAACCGATGAGATTAAGGAGTTCTACGAGGATAATGATGGCTTAGAATGAGTGCTAAGGTAATGTCTTAAAAGTTAGAGGCTAAATGAATCAGAGGAAATAAATTTAGTTGAAGTTCGGAATGTTGAACAAGTTATATAGGTCGTATAGAATTTTGGTCATACTCATGTATGCAGATCAAGAGTTCGGTAGAGAAAAGGATGAAGGCCCGAAATAATATTTGGTTTTTGGAAAAAGAGGCTATGGACTAGTATTATATCGCATGATTATGATAATGAATTTATGAATGGGTTAAAGATGATTATTATTTAAGTGAATTGAGAGACAAAAGAATTAATTATGGATATACAGTAGGGGACAATATGTCCACGTGTCCATAGGAGGGAGATTAGTTTGTGACTAATCATTTTTAAGGTGCTAGTGGTAATTAGTGTATGGATAAGTATGGTGATGGCAAATAATGTGAAGCTTTATGATTACATGTCTATATAGTGTAGGAGACATATGATAAAGGTGTGGTGAGGTGGATTACATTTGTAAGAAAGGAAAGGACCCTAAAACAATTATGCTACTTTGATTAACTTTCCAATTTTGAAATTTAGGGTAATGCAACGTGATATTTAAGTTGAGACATTACATACATGTATCTTAACATCTTAAATGGATACAACCTCTTTATAATGATGTAGGCACTAACATTTATATACATATACATTTACCCATCGTGGAAAAAATATATGGAGAATTCAATAAAGACAATTCTTTTCCCCTTTCTTGGTTCAAGTTTGTCATGGGCAGCAACGTTTCATTTCTAAAGTAATAACGTTAATTAAAATATGTGACAATGTTAGTTCAATGTGTAGCAACATTTTCCCATCTAAAGAGGATTGAAGATTACTTCATAGTAAAGTAAAATGACAGAGAGTTCGAAGATGGATAGCCAAAGTACGACTCGTCATCCATGACCTTTGACGAACTCATACAAGCATCTAAGATTAACGTGTAGAGGAGGTTGGTATCAACATCATCAATAGTTCAATGAAAGGTATGTTAAGACTATTCCTTTCTTTGTTTTGGCATGAATCCTCAACCGAGTGAGTCCTGAACAAGAGCACAAAAACGTGCCTCCATAAAGATCCCATCTCTACATTATTGTTGATAAATTATTAGTAATTTCCCCTTGTCAGGAGTTTATTTTTAGTCATGCATTGTTGCTTATATGTTTAATAGATAGAAAGATGATTGCAGAGTTCATAGAAGTGTGCACGTGCCTACGAGGATATCTATTCACATGTTGCCTTTGGGGATATGATACAAATTGCCTTTGGGACTATATAGATATGTGCATTGCCTTCAAGGCTATTTAAATACATATTTCCTTCGGGGCTATACAGACGTGTGCTTGCCTTCGGGGCAATGCACTTACACACCGGATCCCTTGTGAGGCTGAAATATTGTGTTTAGATTGTATGATATATAGTAACATAACATAGGTCAGAAATCAGAGATTGTAAAGATAGTATATAGAGTCGCGACATAATAGATATAAACAAAGGGGCCAAGTGGTGTAAGAAACAATGACCAGATAAGTTGACCGAGACATTGTGGTCAGTCCAGTCCCACCCATTCCTTTCAGTAGAGACTCCCAACATATTTATTCTTGTTTTTTAGTTTTAGAATTTATATATATACAAATTATATTCTACCTTACATACTTAGTATATTTCTTTGTACTGACGTCCCATTGCAGGGGCTATATTTCATTCCTGCAAATGCAGGTAATCAGTTCGATGAGTTCACCCAATAGAGCATATTGGAAATTAGTGAAGGATCGGTAAGACTCCATCTCTTTGGGAGTGCAACCGATTCTAGAGGTCAGATAGCATATATTTTGTATAGACTATGGGTAGTCCAGAGCTCTATCCGACCACGTCTGATATCAGTTATCTTTAGAGCCTTTGAAGGCACAGGTTCAACATGTACAGTTTGTTAGTGGCCTTGTCGGCCCTCGCTTTATGTTTTCTCATGCTTGTCAGTATAAGTGTTTATAGAGGCCTTCTTGGCCCACAATGGCCTCTAATAAGAACAAGTCCGGCCTTGTCGGCCTAGTTTGAGATTACTTTTATAGTATAGACTAAAGGGCCTAGCTTACCTACATGGCTCAGACGTCGAGTTTAGTTTGGTACGCTCGGACCTAGTAGAGTATTGTTTATTGATGTGTTATGCACCACATGTTTAAATAGGAGACTACAGGGCATTTAGGACTCTGTTACCCTTCTTTCAAATCCAAATCTTGTTATCCAGCTGAGTCATAATAGTTTTAGTCAAGACTTATGTTTGTGAATGATACAGAGATGTATGCAATTAGAAAGATTACAACTAGCCAGAGGACTAAAAAGCAGTAGGTAAGGGCATTAGTAGAAACAATTCTTAATTGATGTGGCCTTATTTTAGGCCCTATCAGATCGTGCATACTGGATGTGCAAATTTCCTTCTTAAGACCCTAAGATGGAATATCTAACACAACCCATGAATAGGAGGTTATGAGGGTAATATTAAGTAAAAGTATAAGTTTCAACAGGCAAAATAGGCAAGGTGAAAAGAATACGAGGTACCCTTTCAATGAATATTATAAGTATTTACAATTGAAGCAAGGAAATATAAGCATGAGTCCTCCTTTAACTGTAATAGAGGTACGTACAATTTGTTGCGCCCATTTCAGTTATGCTTTGTGAGATATAGCTAGGGTTAGAGTGACCCAGAACTGTGGACATGTTGTTAGCAGTAAAGGACATTCCCGAATAATATGGTGAAAATGGTAATAGTTCCCCTTATGAGGCGCCAAGGTAGTGTACTCTAGAACAATACAATCAGATATGATTACCAAAATGTTTGAAAAGTCTAGAAGCTAGGTGATTGAATCCTTTAAGAGATAGTACTAACCTAAGCATGGGTTCCATCACCAGTAAAGGAAAATATTGAGTGACCAAAAGAATAAAGTGGGACAAAGCCAGAGGAGCTAAAACATATCGAGTGTCTTGTTGAAGTATTCAGAATAAAGAACGAGGTGGGAACATTAGTAAGAGGATAATAGAAGTATAAGTGAAGGGATACAAGTAAAATGTGGTAAATGGATGATAACAATAAGTTAGAATATGGCAGGATGACAAAGTTTGTGTCCAAGTACAAGAGGATAAAATAGAAGACAAATCTTAAGGTCATAAGAGAGTATAAGCCATAACATTATACATATATTTTGAGGAACGAACTGGAGATTGGAGTCAGCAAAACAAAGTATAAGTTAGGAGGTAAAATGAATGACCTTGGTGTAGGGGTACCATAAATATAGATTCATACAAGCTACGTAATGAAATTTAATAACAGTTGCAGGCTTAATGAGTTCCAAGTAATACGCCTCAGCATAAGAATAAGGTTTAAATGAATAGTATGTCATACACATACTGTTGGAATTGGTGGAAATAAATTTTGTCGAAGTTCATAATGTTGAACAAGTTATATGGATTGTATGGAATTTTGGTCATACACATGTATGCAGATCAAGAGCTCGGTATAGAAAGGGGATGAAGGCCCGAAATAATATTTGAAAAGAGGTTATATGGACTAGTATTATATCGCATGATTATGATAATAAATTTATGAAGTGTGTTAAAGATGATTATTATTTAAGTGAATTGAGAAACAAAAGAATTAATTATGGATATACACTAGGAGACAACATGTCCACGTTAGATTAGTTAGTGACAAATCATTTTTAAGGTGCTAGTGGTAATTAGTGTATGGATAAGTACGGTGATGACCAATAAGGTAAAACTTTATGGATTACATGTGTATATAGTGTAGGAGACATATGATAAAGTTGTGGTGAGGTGGATTACATGTGTAAGAAGGAAAGGTCCCTAAAACTATTATGCTACTTTAATTAACTTTCCAATTTTTGAAATTTAGGGTGTTGCAACGTGATATTTAAGTTGAGACATTACATACATGTCTCTTAACATATTAAATGGATACAACCTTTTTATAAATATCTATGCAACAACATTTATATACATATACATTTACCCATCATGGGAAACATGTATGGAGAATTCAATGAAGATAATTCTTTTTCCTTTCTTGGTTCAAATTTGTCATGGGCAGCGACGTTTCATTTCAAGAGTAATAACGTCAATTAAATTGTGCAACAATGTTAGTTTAATGTGTAGCAACATTTCCCATCTAAAGCGGATCAAAGATTATTTCGTCGTAAAGTAAAGTGACAGAGAGTTCAAAGAAGGACAACCAAAGTACGACACGTCATCAATGACCTTTGACAAGCTCTTACGAGCATCTAAGATTAACGTGTAAGAGGAGGTTGGTTTTAATATCATCAATGGAACGACGAATGATATGTTAAGTATATTCCCTTTCTTTGTTTTGGCTTGAATCCTCAACCGAGCGAGTCCTGAAAAAGAGCACAAAGAAGTGCCTCCATAAAGATCCCATCTCTATATTATTGTTGATATATTATTATATGTTTCCCCTTGTCAGGAGTTTATTTTTAGTATATAATTGTTGCTTATATATTTAATAGATAGAAAGGATGATTGCAGAGTTCATAAAAGTATGCACCTGCCTTCACGGCTATCAGACGTGTGATTGCCTTCGGGGCCATATAAATATAGATTGTCTTCGGGGACATTCAGATACACTTTCCTTTAGGGCCATGCACTTACACACCGAATCCCTTGTGAGGACGGAATATTGTGTTCAGATTGTATGCTAGATAGTAACGTAATAAAGGTCAGAACTCAAATATAGTAAAGATAGTACATAGAGTTGAGACATAATAGATTGTATAGATAAATAAAGGGGCCAAGCGGTCCAAGAAAAATGGACCAGGTAAGTTGACTGAGATGATTTGGTCAGTCTAGTCTCGACCATTACTTTCAGTAGAGACTTCTAGCATATTTATTCATATTCTTCAGTGTTCGAATTTATATATATACAAATTATTTTCTACCTTACATACTATATTTCTTTGTACTAACGTCCCATTGATGGGGCTTCATTTTATGCCTGCGATTCGCCTAATCGGTTCGATGAGTTCGCCTAGTGGAGCAAATTAGGATTCGAAGGATCGGTAACACTCCATCTCTTCCGCAAAGTGTAGTCTAGTCTAGAGGTCTGATAATAGATATTTGGTACAGAGTATGGGTAGTCCGGGGTCCCGTCCCTGCCAAATTTGATGTCAGTTATCTTTAAACGCTTTGTAGACACAAGTTCAACATGTACAGTTTGTCAGTGGCCTTGTCGGCCCTCACATTATGTTTTATCACGCTTGTTAGTATAAGTGTTCACATTGGCCTCCTTGGCCCACAATAACCTTTAATAATTACAAGTTTGGCCTTGTTGGCCTAATTTGATATTACTTTTATAGTCTGGCCTGAAGGTCCTAGCTTGTCTACAGGGATCACACTTCGAGTTCATCTTGGTACGCTCGGGCCTAGCAAGGTACCGAGTGACAGCCATACCCCCCTAGGTTAGGTTGTGAAAAAGTTGAATCATAGTAGTTTAGTCCTAGAGGAGTCTATAAAGCCGTGTCTAGTAGATGCTTGTTTATGAATGTGTTATGCACCACATGTATAAACAGGAGATTACAAGGCTTTTGTGAGTCTATTAAACGTTTTTCAAATCCAAATCGTGCTATCGAGGTGTGTCATAATAGTTTTAGTCAAGACTTATGTTTGTGAATGATACAGAGTTGTTTGCAGTTAAAAATATTATAGCTAGCCAAAGGACTAAAAAGCAGTACGTAAGTGCACTGGTAGAGAGTGTTCTTGATGACATGGCCCTATTTGAGGCCCTATTAGATCATGCATACCAGATGTGTAAATTTCTTGCATAAGACCCTAAGATGAGAATATCTAACACACCCCATGAATAGCAGGTTATGAAGGTATCAGTAAATAAAAGTATAAGTTTTAGCAGGAAAAATATGCAAGGTGAAAAGGATACGAGATACCCATTCAATGAAGATTATAAGTATTTACAATTCAGAGGGAAATATAAGCATTGTGAATCCTCTTCTAACTGTAATAGAGGTGCGTATAACTAGTTGCACCCATTTTAGTTATGCTTTGTGAGATCTAGCTGGGGTTAGAGTGACCTTAATCGTGGACATATTGTTAGCAGTAGATGACATTCCCAAATAATAAGGTGAACTTACTAATAGTTCCCATTATGAGGCACCGAGGTGGTGTACTCTAGAATAGTACAATCAGTTATGATTACCAAAATGTTTGGAAAGTGTAGCAGTTAGGTGATTGAATCCAAGAAGATATAAGCACTAACCTAATCATGGGTTCCATCCCCAATAAAGAAAAATATTGGGTGACCAAAAGAATAAAGTGGGACAGAGCAAGAGGAGCTAAAAACTATCGAGTGCCTTATTGAAGTATTCAGAATAAAGAACAAGGTGAGAACATTAGTAAGAGGGTAATATAAGTATAAGTGAAGCGATACATGTATAATGTGATAAATGGATGATAACAGTAAGTTAGAATATGGCAGGATGACAAAGTTCGTGTCCAAGCACAAGAGGATAAAATAGAAGACATATCTTGAGGTCATAAGAGAGTATAAGACAAAAGGTTATACATATATTTAGAGGAACGAACTGGATATTAGATTCATCAAAACAAAGTATAAGTCAGGAGGTATATTGAATGACCTTAGTGTAGTGGTACCATAACGATAGAGTCATACAGGCTACGTAACGGAATGTAATAACAGTCGCAAGCTCGATGAGTTCCAAGTAATATGCCTCAACATAAGAATAAGGTTTAAAGGAATAGCATGTCATAGTATATGTTCTTATAATAGTTATTTAGCTAATTGTTTGATGTGTCATTGGACTAGTCCAATATGCGTGTAAGTCAAACCTTCGAGGACGAATGTCCCTAAGAGGGGAGGATGAAATGCCCCAAGTATTCACGCTAGATTACGTCTCAAAGAATTAGGGTGTAACCGATGAGATTAAGGAGTTGTACGAGGATAATGATGGTTGAAAATGAGTGTTGAGGTAATATCTTCAAAGTTAGAGTCTAAATGAATTGAAGGAAATAAATTTTGTCGAAGTTCGTAATGTTGAACTAGTTATACAGATTGTATGGAATTTTGGTCATACTCATTATGCAGATCAAGAGCTCGGTATAGAAAAAGTATAAAGGCCCGAAATAATATTTGAAAAGAGGTTATGTACTAGTATTATATCACATGATTATGATAACGAATTTATGAAGTTTGTTAAAGATGATTATTATTTAAGTGAATTGAGAGACAAAAGAATTAATTATGGATATACACTAGGGGACAACATGTCCACGTGGCAATAGGAGGGAGATTAGTTAGTGACAAATTATTTTTAAGGTGCTAGTGGTAATTAGTGTATAGATAAGTACGGTGATGACAAATAAGTGAAACATTATAGATTACACGTGTATATAGTGTAAGAGACATATGATAAAGGTGTGATGAGGTGGATTACATGTGTATGAAAGGAAAGGTCCCAAAAACTGTTATGGTACTTTGATTAACTTTCCAATTTTAGAAATTTAGGGTGTTGCAACGTGATTTTTAAGTTGAGACATTACATACATATCTCTTAACATCTTAAATGGATACAACCTCTTTATAAGATCTATGCAGCAACATTTATATACATATACATTTACCCATCATGGGAAATATGTATGGAGAATTCAATGAAGACAATTATTTTCCCCTTTCTTGGTTCAAGTTTGTCATGGGCAGCAACGTTTCATTTCAAGAGTAATAACGTCAATTAAATTGTGCAAAAATGTTAGTTCAATGTGTAGCAACATTTTCCCATCTAAAGCGGATCGAATATTACTTCGTAGTAAAGTAAAGTGACATAGAGTTCGAAGGAGGACAGCCAAAGTACGACTCATCATCCATGACCTTTGACGAGCTCATACGAGCATCTAAGATTAACATGTAAGAGGAGGTTCGTTTCAATATCATCAATGGATCGATGAAAGGTATGTTAAGCATATTCCCTTTCTTTGTTTTGGCATGAATCATCAACCGAGCGAGTCCTGAACAAGAGCACAACGAAGTGCCTCCATAAAGATCCCATCTCTATATTATTGTTGATAAATTAGTAGTAGTTTCCCCTTGTCGAGTTTATTTTTAGTATATAATTGTTGCTTATATATTTAATAGATAGAAAGGATGATTGCAGAGTTCATAAAAGTATGTGCCTGCCTTCTACGGCTATCGGGATGTGATTGCCTTTGGGGCCATATAAATATAGATTGTCTTCGGGATATTCAAATACACTTTCCTTTAGGGCCATGCACTTACACACCGAATCCCTTGTGAGGACGAATATTGTGTTTAGATTGTATGCTAGATAGTAACGTAATAAAGGTCGAACTCAAATTAGTAAAGATAGTACATAGAGTTGAGACATAATAGATTGTATAGATAAATAAAGGGGCCAAGCGGTCCAAGAAAAATGACCAGGTAAGTTGACCGAGACATTTGGTCATCCTAGTCCCACCATTACTTTTTAGTAGAGACTTCCAAGCATATTTATTCATATTCTTAGTTTTAGAATTTATATATATACAAATTATTTTCTACCTTACATACTATATTTCTTTGTACCGACGTCCCATTGACGGGGCTTCATTTCATACCTGCAGATTCGGCTAATTAGTTCGATGAGTTACCCTAGTGGAGCAAATTGGGATTAACGAAGGATCGGTAAGACTCCATCTCTTCCCAGAGTGTAGTCTAGTCTAGAGGTCGATAATAGATATTTGTACAGAGTATGGGTAGTCCGGGGTCCCGTCCTCGACCAAATTTGATGTCGCTTATCTTTAAACGCTTTGTAGACACAAGTTCAGCATGTATAGTTTGTCGGTGGCCTTGTCGGCCCTCACATTATGTTTTATCACGCTTGTTAGTATAAGTGTTACATAGGCCTCTTGGCCCACAATAACCTTTAATAATTACAAGTTTGGCCTTGTTGGCCTAGTTTGAGATTACTTTTATAGTATGGCCCTAAAGGGCCTAGCTTGCCTACGGGGATCACACTTGAGTTCATCTTGGTACGCTCGGCCTAGCAAGGTACCGAGTTGCCATACCCCCCTAGGTTAGGTTGTGAAAAAGTTGAATCATAGTAGTTTAGTCCTAGAGGAGTCTATAAAGCCGTGTCTAGTAGATGCTTGTTTATGAATGTGTTATGCACCACATGTATAAACAGGAGACTACAAGGCATTTGTGAGTCTATTACGTTTTTCAAATCCAAATCGTGTTATCGAGGTGTGTCATAATAGTTTTAGTCAAGACTTATGTTTGTGAATGATACGAGATGTTTGCAATTAGAAAGATTAGCTAGCCAAAGGACTAAAAAGTAGTAGGTAAGGGCATTAGTAGAGAGTGTTCTTGATGATGTGGCCCTATTTGAGGCCCTATAGATCGTGCATACCGGATGTGTAAATTTCTTGCATAAGACCCTAAGATGGAATATCTAACACACCCCATGAATAGGAGGTTATGAAGGTATCAGTAAATAAAAGTATAAGTTTTAGCAGGAAAAATATGCAAGGTGAAAAGGATACGAGATACCCATTCAATGAAGATTATAAGTATTTACAATTCAGGCAGGGAAATATAAGCATTGTGAATCCTCTTCTAACTGTAATAGAGGTGCGTATAACTAGTTGCACCCATTTTAGTTATGCTTTGTGAGATCTAGCTGGGGTTAGAGTGACCCAGAACTGTGGACATATTGTTAGCAGTAGATGACATTCCCAAATAATAAGGTGAACTTACTAATAGTTCCCATTATGAGGCGCCGAGGTGGTGTACTCTAGAATAGTACAATCGATATGATTACCAAAATGTTTGGAAAGTGTAGAAGCTAGGTGATTGAATCCAAGAAGAGATAAGCACTAACCTAAGCATGGGTTCCATCCCCAATAAAGAAAAATATTGGGTGACCAAAAGAACAAAGTGGGACAAAGCAAGAGGAGCTAAAAACATATCGAGTGCCTTGTTGAAGTATTCAGAATAAAGAATGAGGTGGGAACATTAGTAAGAGGATAATAGAAGTATAAGTGAAGGGATACAAGTAAAATGTGGTAAATGGATGATAACAATAAGTTAGAATATGGCAGGATGACAAAGTTCGTGTCCAAGCACAAGAGGATAAAATAGAAGACATATCTTGAGGTCATAAGAGAGTATAAGACAAAAGGTTATACATATATTTAGAGGAACGAACTGGATATTAGATTCATCAAAACAAAGTATAAGTTAGGAGGTATATTGAATGACCTAGTGTAGTGGTACCATAACGATAGAGTCATACGTGCACGTAACGGAATGTAATAGATCGCAAGCTCGATGAGTTCCAAGTAATATGCCTCAACATAAGAATAAGGTTTAAAGGAATAGCATGTCATAGTATATGTTCTTATAATAGTTATTTAGCTAATTGTTTGATGTGTCATTGGACTAGTCCAATATGCGTGTAAGTCAAACCTTCGAGGACGAATGTCCCTAAGAGGGGAGGATGAAATGCCCCAAGTATTCACGCTAGATTACGTCTCAAAGAATTAGGGTGTAACCGATGAGATTAAGGAGTTGTACGAGGATAATGATGGTTGAAAATGAGTGTTGAGGTAATATCTTCAAAGTTAGAGTCTAAATGAATTGAAGGAAATAAATTTTGTCGAAGTTCGTAATGTTGAACTAGTTATATGGATTGTATGGAATTTTGGTCATACTCATTATGCAGATCAAGAGCTCGGTATAGAAAAAGTATAAAGGCCCGAAATAATATTTGAAAAGAGGTTATGTACTAGTATTATATCACATGATTATGATAACGAATTTATGAAGTTTGTTAAAGATGATTATTATTTAAGTGAATTGAGAGACAAAAGAATTAATTATGGATATACACTAGGGGACAACATGTCCACGTGGCAATAGGAGGGAGATTAGTTAGTGACAAATTATTTTTAAGGTGCTAGTGGTAATTAGTGTATAGATAAGTACGGTGATGACAAATAAGTGAAACATTATAGATTACACGTGTATATAGTGTAAGAGACATATGATAAAGGTGTGATGAGGTGGATTACATGTGTATGAAAGGAAAGGTCCCTAAAACTATTATGGTACTTTGATTAACTTTCCAATTTTAGAAATTTAGGGTGTTGCAACGTGATTTTAAGTTGAGACATTACATACATATCTCTTAACATCTTAAATGGATACAACCTCTTTATAAGATCTATGCAGCAACATTTATATACATATACATTTACCCATCATGGGAAATATGTATGGAGAATTCAATGAAGACAATTATTTTCCCCTTTCTTGGTTCAAGTTTGTCATGGGCAGCAACGTTTCATTTCAAGAGTAATAACGTCAATTAAATTGTGCAAAAATGTTAGTTCAATGTGTAGCAACATTTTCCCATCTAAAGCGGATCGAATATTACTTCGTAGTAAAGTAAAGTGACATAGAGTTCGAAGGAGGACAGCCAAAGTACGACTCATCATCCATGACCTTTGACGAGCTCATACGAGCATCTAAGATTAACATGTAAGAGGAGGTTCGTTTCAATATCATCAATGGATCGATGAAAGGTATGTTAAGCATATTCCCTTTCTTTGTTTTGGCATGAATCATCAACCGAGCGAGTCCTGAACAAGAGCACAACGAAGTGCCTCCATAAAGATCCCATCTCTATATTATTGTTGATAAATTAGTAGTAGTTTCCCCTTGTCAGGAGTTTATTTTTAGTATATAATTGTTGCTTATATATTTAATAGATAGAAAGGATGATTGCAGAGTTCATAAAAGTATGCACCTGCCTTCACGGCTATCAGACGTGTGATTGCCTTCGGGGCCATATAAATATAGATTGTCTTCGGGGACATTCAGATACACTTTCCTTTAGGGCCATGCACCTACACACCGAATCCCTTGTGAGGACGGAATATTGTGTTCAGATTGTATGCTAGATAGTAACGTAATAAAGGTCAGAACTCAAATATAGTAAAGATAGTACATAGAGTTGAGACATAATAGATTGTATAGATAAATAAAGGGGCCAAGCGGTCCAAGAAAAATGGACCAGGTAAGTTGACCGAGATGATTTGGTCAGTCTAGTCTCGACCATTACTTTCAGTAGAGACTTCTAGCATATTTATTCATATTCTTCAGTGTTCGAATTTATATATATACAAATTATTTTCTACCTTACATACTATATTTCTTTGTACTAACGTCCCATTGATGGGGCTTCATTTTATGCCTGCAGATTCAGCTAATCAGTTCGATGAGTTCGCCTAGTGGAGCAAATTGGGATTCAGCGAAGGATCGGTAACACTCCATCTCTTCCGCAGTGTAGTCTAGTCTAGAGGTCTGATAATAGATATTTGGTACAGAGTATGGGTAGTCCGGGGTCCCGTCCCTGCCAAATTTGATGTCAGTTATCTTTAAACGCTTTGTAGACACAAGTTCAACATGTACAGTTTGTCAGTGGCCTTGTCGGCCCTCACATTATGTTTTATCACGCTTGTTAGTATAAGTGTTCACATTGGCCTCCTTGGCCCACAATAACCTTTAATAATTACAAGTTTGGCCTTGTTGGCCTAATTTGATATTACTTTTATAGTCTGGCCTGAAGGTCCTAGCTTGTCTACAGGGATCACACTTCGAGTTCATCTTGGTACGCTCGGGCCTAGCAAGGTACCGAGTGACAGCCATACCCCCCTAGGTTAGGTTGTGAAAAAGTTGAATCATAGTAGTTTAGTCCTAGAGGAGTCTATAAAGCCGTGTCTAGTAGATGCTTGTTTATGAATGTGTTATGCACCACATGTATAAACAGGAGATTACAAGGCTTTTGTGAGTCTATTAAACGTTTTTCAAATCCAAATCGTGCTATCGAGGTGTGTCATAATAGTTTTAGTCAAGACTTATGTTTGTGAATGATACAGAGTTGTTTGCAGTTAAAAATATTACAGCTAGCCAAAGGACTAAAAAGCAGTACGTAAGTGCACTGGTAGAGAGTGTTCTTGATGACATGGCCCTATTTGAGGCCCTATTAGATCATGCATACCAGATGTGTAAATTTCTTGCATAAGACCCTAAGATGAGAATATCTAACACACCCCATGAATAGCAGGTTATGAAGGTATCAGTAAATAAAAGTATAAGTTTTAGCAGAAAAAATATGCAAGGTGAAAAGGATACGAGATACCCATTCAATGAAGATTATAAGTATTTACAATTCAGGCAGGGAAATATAAGCATTGTGAATCCTCTTCTAACTGTAATAGAGGTGCGTATAACTAGTTGCACCCATTTTAGTTATGCTTTGTGAGATCTAGCTGGGGTTAGAGTGACCCAGAACTGTGGACATATTGTTAGCAGTAGATGACATTCCCAAATAATAAGGTGAACTTACTAATAGTTCCCATTATGAGGCACCGAGGTGGTGTACTCTAGAATAGTACAATCAGTTATGATTACCAAAATGTTTGGAAAGTGTAGCAGTTAGGTGATTGAATCCAAGAAGATATAAGCACTAACCTAATCATGGGTTCCATCCCCAATAAAGAAAAATATTGGGTGACCAAAAGAATAAAGTGGGACAGAGCAAGAGGAGCTAAAAACTATCGAGTGCCTTATTGAAGTATTCAGAATAAAGAACAAGGTGAGAACATTAGTAAGAGGGTAATATAAGTATAAGTGAAGCGATACATGTATAATGTGATAAATGGATGATAACAGTAAGTTAGAATATGGCAGGATGACAAAGTTCGTGTCCAAGCACAAGAGGATAAAATAGAAGACATATCTTGAGGTCATAAGAGAGTATAAGACAAAAGGTTATACATATATTTAGAGGAACGAACTGGATATTAGATTCATCAAAACAAAGTATAAGTCAGGAGGTATATTGAATGACCTTAGTGTAGTGGTACCATAACGATAGAGTCATACAGGCTACGTAACGGAATGTAATAACAGTCGCAAGCTCGATGAGTTCCAAGTAATATGCCTCAACATAAGAATAAGGTTTAAAGGAATAGCATGTCATAGTATATGTTCTTATAATAGTTATTTAGCTAATTGTTTGATGTGTCATTGGACTAGTCCAATATGCGTGTAAGTCAAACCTTCGAGGACGAATGTCCCTAAGAGGGGAGGATGAAATGCCCCAAGTATTCACGCTAGATTACGTCTCAAAGAATTAGGGTGTAACCGATGAGATTAAGGAGTTGTACGAGGATAATGATGGTTGAAAATGAGTGTTGAGGTAATATCTTCAAAGTTAGAGTCTAAATGAATTGAAGGAAATAAATTTTGTCGAAGTTCGTAATGTTGAACTAGTTATACAGATTGTATGGAATTTTGGTCATACTCATTATGCAGATCAAGAGCTCGGTATAGAAAAAGTATAAAGGCCCGAAATAATATTTGAAAAGAGGTTATGTACTAGTATTATATCACATGATTATGATAACGAATTTATGAAGTTTGTTAAAGATGATTATTATTTAAGTGAATTGAGAGACAAAAGAATTAATTATGGATATACACTAGGGGACAACATGTCCACGTGGCAATAGGAGGGAGATTAGTTAGTGACAAATTATTTTTAAGGTGCTAGTGGTAATTAGTGTATAGATAAGTACGGTGATGACAAATAAGTGAAACATTATAGATTACACGTGTATATAGTGTAAGAGACATATGATAAAGGTGTGATGAGGTGGATTACATGTGTATGAAAGGAAAGGTCCCAAAAACTGTTATGGTACTTTGATTAACTTTCCAATTTTAGAAATTTAGGGTGTTGCAACGTGATTTTTAAGTTGAGACATTACATACATATCTCTTAACATCTTAAATGGATACAACCTCTTTATAAGATCTATGCAGCAACATTTATATACATATACATTTACCCATCATGGGAAATATGTATGGAGAATTCAATGAAGACAATTATTTTCCCCTTTCTTGGTTCAAGTTTGTCATGGGCAGCAACGTTTCATTTCAAGAGTAATAACGTCAATTAAATTGTGCAAAAATGTTAGTTCAATGTGTAGCAACATTTTCCCATCTAAAGCGGATCGAATATTACTTCGTAGTAAAGTAAAGTGACATAGAGTTCGAAGGAGGACAGCCAAAGTACGACTCATCATCCATGACCTTTGACGAGCTCATACGAGCATCTAAGATTAACATGTAAGAGGAGGTTCGTTTCAATATCATCAATGGATCGATGAAAGGTATGTTAAGCATATTCCCTTTCTTTGTTTTGGCATGAATCATCAACCGAGCGAGTCCTGAACAAGAGCACAACGAAGTGCCTCCATAAAGATCCCATCTCTATATTATTGTTGATAAATTAGTAGTAGTTTCCCCTTGTCAGGAGTTTATTTTTAGTATATAATTGTTGCTTATATATTTAATAGATAGAAAGGATGATTGCAGAGTTCATAAAAGTATGCATGTGCCTTCGGGGCTATCAGGCATGTGATTGCCTTCGGGGCCATACAAATATAGAATAACTCCCGGGCTATTCAAATACACTTGCCTTTGCGGCTATGAACTGACACACCAGATCCCTTGTGAGGACGTAATATTGTGTTCAGATTGTATGCTAGGTAGCAATGTAATAAAGGTCAGAACTCAGAGTTAGTAAAGATAGTGCATAGAGTTGAGACATAATAGATTGTATACACAAATAAAGGGGCCAAGCGGTCCAAGCAATATTGACCAGGTAAGTTAACCGAGACATTTTTGTCAGTCCAGTCCCACCTATTTCTTTTAGTAGAGACTTCCAGCATATTTATTCAAATTCTTCAGTTTTAGAATTTATATATTATTTTCAACCTTACATAGTATATTTCTTTTTACTGACGTACCATTGCTGGGGCTTCATTTCATACCTATAGATGCAGCTAATTAGTTCGATGAGTTAGCCCAGTGGAGAAGATTGGGATTCAACGAAGGATCGGTAAGACTCCATCTCTTCCAGAGTGCAGTCGAGTCTAGAGGTCAGATAATAGATATTTTGTACAGAGTATGGGTAGTCGAGGGCCCTGTTGCGACCAAATTTGATGTCAGATATCTTTATAGGCTTTGTAGACACAGGTTCAGCATGTATAGTTTGTCAGTGGCCTTGCCGGCCCTGACATTATGTTTTATCACGCTTGTTAGTGTAACTGTTTACATAGGCCTCATTGGCCCATAATAACCTTTAATAAGAACAAGTTTTGCCTTGTCGGCCTAGTTTGAGATTACTTTTATATTATGTCCTAAAGGGCCTAGCTTGCCTACAGGGCTCACACTTTGAGTTCATCTTGGTACGCTCGGACCTAGCAAGGTACTGAGTGCCAGCCACACCCCCCTAGGTTAGGGTGTTAAAAAATGGTATCATAGTAGTTTAGTCTTAGAGGAGTCTATAAAGTCGTGTTTAGTAGATGCTTATTTATGGATATGTTGTGCACCACATGTATAAACAGGAGACTACAGGACATTTAGGAGTTTGTTACCTTTCTTTCAAATCCAAATCGTGCTATCGAAGTGTGTCATAATAATTTTAGTCAAGACTTATGTTTGCGAATGATACAGAGATGTTTGCAATTAGAAAGATTATAGCTAGACAGAGGACTAAAAAGTAGTAGGTAAGGGCACTAGTAGAGAGTTCTTGATGATGTGGCCCTATTTGAGGTCATATCAAATCGTGCATACCGGATGTACAAATTTCCTGCTTAAGACCCTAAGATGGGAATATCTAACACACCCCATGAATAGCAGGTTATGAAGGTATCAATAAATAAAAGTATAAGTTTCAGCGGGCAAAATATGCAAGGTGAAAAGGATACGAGATTCCCATTCAGTGAAGATTATAAGTATTTACAATTCAGGCAGGGAAATATAAGCATTGTGAATCCTCTTCTAACTTTAATAGAGGTGCGTAGAATTAGCTGCATCCATTTTAGTTATGCTTTGTGAGATCTAGTTGGGGTTAGAGTGACCAAGAACTGAGAACATATTGTTAGCAGTAATATGGTGAACTTAATAATAGTTCCCATTATGAGGCGCCGATGTGGTGTACTCTAGAATAGTACAATCAGATATGATTACCAAAATATTTGGGAAGTGTAGAAGCTAGGTGATTGAATCCAAGAAGAGATAAGCACTAACCTAAGCATGGGTTCCATCCCCAGTAAAGTAAAATATTGGGTGACTAAAAGAACAAAGTGGGACAAAGCAAGAGGAGCTAAAACATATCGAGTACCTTGTTGAAGTATTCAGAATAAAGAATGAGGTGGGAACAATAGTAAGAGGATAATAGAAGTATAAGTGAAGGGATACAAGTAAAATGTGGTAAATGGATGATAACAGTAAGTTAGGATGAATGTCCCTAAGGGGGAAGATGAAATGCCCCGAGTATTCACTCTAGATTACATTGCGACAAATTAGGATGTAACCGATGATATTAAGGAGTTGTATGAGGATAATGATGGTTTATAATGATTGATTAGGTAATGTCTTCAAAGTTAGAGTAAATGAATCAGAGGAAAGGAAGGAAAGTTCTCTAAAGCTATTATGCTACTTTGATTAACTTTCCAATTTATAAATTTAGGGTGCTGCAACGTGATATTTAAGTTGTGACATTACATACATATCTCTTAACATCTTAAATTGATATAACCTCTTTATAATGTTCTAGGAATTAACATTTATTTACATATACCTTTACTCATCACGGAAAACGTGTATGGAGAATTCAATGAAGACAATTATTTTACCCTTTCTTGGTTCAAGTTTGTCATGGGCAGTAACGTTTCATTTATAGAGTAATAACGTCAATTAAAATGTGCAACAATGTTAGTTCAATGTGTAGAAAGTTCGAAGGAGGACAGCCAAAGTACGACTCGTCATCCATGACCTTTGATGATCTCATACGAGCATCTAAGATTAACGTGTAAGAGGAGATTGGTTTCAACATCATCAATGGATCGACGAAAGGTATGTTAAGGATATTTCCTTTCTTTTTTTGGCATGAATCCTCAACCGAGCGAGTCCTAAACAACGCACAAAGAAGTGCCTCCACAAAGATCCCATCTCTACATTATTGTTGATAAATTATTAGTAGTTTACCCTTGTCAGAAGTTTATTTTTAGTCTAGCATTGTTTCTTATATGTTTAATATATAGAAAGGATGATTGTAGAGTTCATTGATGTATGCACGTGTCTACGGGGCTATCTATTAACATGTTGCCTTCGAGGCTATGTTACAAATTTCCTTTGGGACTATATAGATATTAGTATTTCCTTCAAGGCTATACAGATACAGATTGCCTTCGGGGCTATACGGATGTGTGCTTGCCTTCGAGGCCATACATATATAGATTACCTTCGGGGAAATTCAGATACACTTGCCATCGGGGCCATGCACTTACAAACCAGATTCTTTATGAGGCAAAGATATTGTGTTCAAATTGTGTGCTAGATAGTAATGTAATAAAGGTCAGAACTCAAAGATAGTAAAGATAGTACATAGAGTCGAGACAAAATAGATTGTATAGATAAACAAAGGGGCTAAGCGATCCAAGCAACAATGAACAAGTAAGTTGACTGAGACATTGTGGTCACTCCAGTCCCCCATTCCTTTCAATAGATACTTCCAACATATTAATTCATGTTCTTCAATTTCAGAATTTATATATATACAGATTATTTTCTGCCTTACATACTTGGTATATTTTTTTGTACTGACGTCCCATTACTGGGGCGCTGCATTTCATGCCTGCAGATGAAGGTAATCAGTTCGATGAGTTTGCCCAGTGGAACAGATTTGGATTTAGAGAAGGATCGTTAAAACTCCATGTCTTCAAGAGTGTAGCCGAGTCTAGAGGTTAGATAATAGATAGTTTTTATAGACTACGGGTAGGCCGAGGCCCTGTCCCGACCAATGTATGATGTCAGTTATCTTTAGAGGTTTTGTAGACACAAATTCAGCATGTACATTTTGTTAGTAGCCTTGACCTCGTTTTATGTTTTATCATGCTGGTCAATATAAGTGATTACAGAGGCCTCTTTGGCCCACAATAGCCTTTAGTAATAACAAGTTCGACCTTATCAGCCTAGTTTGAGATTAATTTTATTGTATCGCCTCAAGGGCCTAGCTTGCCTACAGGGTTCACACATCGAGTTCATCTTGGTACTCTTGGACCTAGCAAGGTACCGAATGTCAGCCACATCCCCGTAGGTTAGGGTATGAGAAAGTGGTATCAAAGCAGTTCAGTCCTAGAGAGTCTACAAATTTGTGTCTAGTAGAGTCTTATTTATGGATGTGTTGTGCACCACATGTATAAACATGAGACTATAAGGCATTTAGGAGTCTGTTACCCTTCTTCAAATCCAAATCGTGCTATAGAGCTGAGTCATAAGAGTTTTAGTCAAGACTTATATTTGTGAATCATACAGAGATGTTTGCAATTAGAAAGATTATAGCTAGCCAGAGGACTGAAAAGTAGTAGGTAAGGGCACTAGTAGAGAGAGTTCTTGATGATGTGGCCTTGTTTGAGGCCCTATCAGATCGAGCATACCGGATGTGCGAATTTCCTTCTTAAGAACCTAAGATGGGAATATCTAACACACCCCATGAATAGCAGGTTGTGAGGGTATTAGTAAGTAAAAGTATAAGTTTGAGCAGGCAAAATAGACAAGGTGAAAAGGATACGAGGTACCCATTCAGTGAAGATTATAAGTACTTACAATTTAGGCAGTGAAATGTAAGAATTGTGAAACCTCTTCTAACTGTAATAGAGGTACGTACAATTAGCTGAACCCATTTCAGTTATGCTTTGTGAGATCTAGCTGGGGTTAAGAGTGACCCAAAACTGTGGACATATTTTTAGAAGTAGATGACATTCCCAAATAATACGGTGAGCGTGATAATAGTTCCCCTTTTAAGGTGCCAAGGTTGTGTACTCTAGAACAGTACAATCAGATATGATTACCAAAATGTTTGAAAGTCTAGAATCTAGGTGATTAAATCCTAGAAGAGATAAGTACTAAACTAAGCATGGGTTCCATCCCCAGTAAAGGAAAATATTGGGTGACCAAAAGAACAAAGTGGGACAAAGTAGTTGGAGCTAAACGACATTGAGTGCCTTGTTGTAGTTTCAAGAATAAAGAAAGATGTGGGAACATTAGTAAGAGGATTATTGAAGGATAAATGAAGCGATATTGGTAAATATGATAAATGGATGACAACAGTAAGATAGAATATGGCAGAATGACGAAGATCGTGGCCAAGTACAAGAGGATACAAGAGAAGAAGGATCTTGAGGACATAAGAGAGTATAAGCCATAAGGTTATACCTATATTTTGAGGAATGAACTGTATATTAGTGTCATCAAAACAAAGTATAATTCAGGAGGTAGAATGAATGACCTGGGTGTAATGGTACCATAAATATAGAGTCATACATGTTACGTAACGGAATGTAGTAATAGTCGCAAGCTCGATGCGTTCAAAGTAATACGCCTCAGCATAAGAATAAGGTTTAAAGGAATAACATGTCATAGTATATGTTCATATAATAGTTATATAGATGATTGTTTGATGAGTCATTGGACTAGTCCAATACGCGTATATGTCCAACATTAGAGGATGAATGTCCCTAAAGGGGGAGGATGAAATGCCTCGAGTATTCGCGCTAGATTATGTCGCAAAGAATTAGGATGTAACGGACTTGCACGAGGATAATGATGGTTTAAAACGAGTGTTGAAGTAATGTCTTCAAAGATAGAGGCTAAATGAATCGGAGGAAATAAATTTCGTCGAAGTTCATAATTTAGAACAAGTTATATGGAATGTATGGAATTTTGGTCATGCTCATGTATGCATATCAAGAGCTCGGTATATAAAAGGAAGAAGGCCCGAAATAATATTTGAAAAGAGGCTATGAAATAGTATTATATCGCATGATTATGATAACGAATTTATGAAGAGTGCTAAAGATGATTATAATGATTATAATCTCAGTGAATTGAGAGATAAAAGAATTAATTATGGACATACACTAGGGGACAACATGTCCACATGACAATAGGAGGGAGATTAGTTAGTAATTTTTAAGGTGCTAGTGATAATTAGTGAATTGATAAGTATGGTGATGACAAATAAAGTGAAGCTTTATGGATTACAAGTGTATATAGTGTAGGAGACATATGATAACGGTTTGGTGAGGTGGATTACATGTGTAAGAAAGGAAAGGTCCCTAAATATTACACATTGGATTCCTTGTGAGGCTAAAATATTATGTTCAGATTGTATGCTAGATAGTAATGTAATAAAGGTTAGAACTAAGATATAGTAAAGATAGTACATAGAGTCGAGACAAAATAGATTGTATAGATAAACAAAGGGGACAAGCCGTCCAAGCAACAACGACAAGGTAGGTTGACCGAGACGTTGTTGTCAGTACAGTCCCGCCCATTCCTTTAAGTAGAGACTTCCAGCATATTTATTCATGTTCTTCAATTTTAGAATTTATTTATAAACAGATTATTTTTTGCCTTACATACTTGGTACATTTCTTTGTACTTACAACCCATTGTTGGGGAGCTGCATTTCATGCCTTCAAATAGACGTAATCAGTTCGATGAGTTCGCCTAGTGGAGCAGATTGGGATTCAACGAAGGATCGGTAAGACTCCATCGTTTCCAGAGTGTAGCCGAATCTAGAGGTCAGATAACAGATATTTTGTATAGACTATGGGTAGACCGGGGCCATATCCCAACAATGTTTGATGTCAGTTATCTTTAGAGGCTTTGTAGACACATGTTCAATATGTACAGTTTGTCAGTGGCCTTGTTGTCCCTCATTTTATATTTTATCATGCTTATCGGTATAAGTGTTATAGAGGCCTCCTTGGCACACAGTAGCCTTTAATAAGAACAAGTTCGGCCTTATTGGCCTTGTTTGAGATTACTTTTACAGTATAACCTCAAGGGCCTAGCTTGCCTACAGGGCTCAGACTTTGAGTTCATCTTGGTATGCTCGGACCTAGCAATGTACCGAGTGCGAGCCACACCTCTCTAGGTTGGGGTGTGACATGAATATCCTAAACGGTTGCCTAATATGACTTTTAATTGAACCATCATATGAATGCATTCAATGGATTAACTAAGTGAATATCCTGAACGGTTGCCTAATATGAATTTTAGTTGAACCAGATGAATACATTTGATGAGTCAACTAAGTGAGTAGATTGAATGGGGGCCTATATGACATCTAGTTGAACTATCAAATGAATGCATTCAACGGGTAAACTACAATTGTTTGCGAGAATAATTCCCCTCGAATTACATGTTCATGTTCTTGTTGTTTCAATCACAAAATGAAGCCATTATAAAAAAAACATTAGCAAGGCCAATACATCCGTTAATCTTAAGAACCAAGTACAAGAACTACACACATTGCTATTCATATGATGGGTGGTTCAATACACTCGTGAAAAAAATTGATGGGAAATTTCTCTCTGAAAGCATGTATCTTATTTGCGCGCAAACCCTCCATGCTTTGTCCAGCCATAATGAATTCAATGAACTTCAATTAGTATATACCACATGCTTCACCTATTTTGTCTTGTGGGACACTCTCAACAACATTTTTAACCTTCCACGATTTAGTAAGAATGTCCGTGGACAAATGGTTGAACTTGCCGGAGTCTTTGAGCAACTTTGAAAACAACATCTGAATGGGTTTTATTATACCATTAACCTTTTTAATTGAGTTTACTCTCCTATTGCAGTCGTAAACCTCAATCGTGGCATTATTAATGAAAAATACAAAGGTGCAGTCGTGTTGGTTTTCAACATTCCATACACAAAACACTCTTTTAGCACCTACCCAAGACATACCAAACGGTTGCGGATGATCACATGTCACATAATCCAAGATCTAATCATTGAATTCATACTCCTTCAACACGTCGTCAATACTTCTCTGTTCTGCCGTACTCTTAAACACAATATCATCATATATTTCCATCAAGGCACAACAAAAAAATACATCCTTAATGACATCTGATGGATCATAGTATTTAGGGTAATCTATGCTACGACTATGCATCAGTGCCATTATTTTAATAACGTGCTGCAAAATATTGTTCCTATCACCAAATACATGCTTCAAAAATTATGTTTAGATGACTAATAGGAAGTTAACTTACATCATTTGTTAACCAGTTGTTGGGTCTGCTGAGGTACCTGAACCATGTAATGTCCATATTCACGGTATAACCAATGTGATGTTCATTTGACCTCATGTTGATCTAACTAAGGTAAGCTTTCTTCTTCTCAATGTCAACAAGTTTTTAGAGGTCAAGTGTCTTCACATTTTTAACTCCTGAACCCTCAGGACTTCGATTATGTATACCTCATTTCAAATTACTCTTCCCACACTGCTCTACTCTATGAAAAATGGTATCATGTGCCACTAAGATATTTGCCACCTCTTCTAGCACCTTATTTAAGGTAGGTGACTCATGGACATAATGACTACAACTGATTGTATGCCTTAAGGTACCAACACCTCCTGCTGATACCCCCTCTACATCAACTGAACCAGATGGAAAAACTCCATCTCCGAGCCTCCACCAAAAACATCACTTACACCTATAGCAACTTCTGCCCTTGTTATTGTTGTTTCCCCTTCCAATTGTTTTCTCATCCTATCAATTCTTTTGTCTAGAAAATCTTGGCCAAGTGGAAAAAAGTCCCTCATGAACGGTTGATATTTCTCTTGATGAATAGTGATAAGGAAATGATGCACCTCCGTCTGCAGCCATCATAAAAGAATTTTTTTAACGAGCATAGAAGCGAACCAAACTACTAAAATGCATCAAAATTGATAAATTAGCTTACATATGCATGGTGCATTAAACCATAGCCAAATGGATCAACCTATTTCCATAGAGATAGAGTTTTTTTCTTCTGCCATTTTAACATCCTGGGGAAGGATGCCTCAGTTGATCCGATGAAAAGTTGTCCAATTGACGGTATATCTTCATATATTCAACACTGACATTAAAAAATCATTACATAACTAACTTGTCAATTCAAATACGCAAAAAGGAAAAAATATATAGGTAAAAGTACTACCACGAAGGCATATGAGAAACTGAGAAAATTGTAATGGTATTCCCTCTTGTCATTTTTTTTAGTTAGAATTGGTTGCTTCATGTCCTTTTGCAAGACATCCACTAGAAACTCAAAGCTCTTTCTTCCCCATGGATATGGAAAAAAATTATATTATCGGCCATCTTTATCATCTTATGGTCAATGTCCTTACTGTTAGCGCGACACATGATTATGGTATGAACAAAGTACACCAAGCTCATAGTTAGCTTCTCCGTTGAATTTAGTTTTGAAGACCTTATTTTCCTGAATAGATCATCTGCTTATAAGCTTGTCATTTTACGTAGGACTTTTTGTAGAAGTGCAACAACACTAGGACTAGTCAGGACATCATCTTCCTCCTCTTGGGACTGTTCGGTAGAGCAACAAAGTCTAGTCATGATAGAAAATTCATTTAAACCGAAACAAATTGGTTTGCCATAGACAATGAACCATACCTCATGCTTCTTGTCGCATTTCGTTATTCTACAAATGAGAAGATTATGAACTAGTTCTTTGTTGAAGCTCTAATCTTGGCTCATTTTCTTGAAAGGACCAAAGCACATCTCCTCGAAATCATGCATAATATTCATTTCCAATAATGTGTTTTTGAAATCTTCCAACTTACCCATAGATCATCTCTCGATCATCATAGTTGGGGCCCACGCATGTTTATTCAAAGATGTCTTGAATCTGTAGGAGGATATGTCGATGGCGCTTACACAGTCAGGTATTAAGGGTGTATGTAGATCCTCTTCATTGACAACATCATCCTTGACATGTTGAGTAAACAAAAAACTTAATTATATGTCTAATTTAATTATGTTCTTTATAGAGTGAATATATATAGAAAGCCACAAACTCCATTTTTAACCAATAAATATTGAATAATTATTGATCATTTCAGTTGTAAATTTTCATGCAAGCAATTCATACAACAAAGACATATGATAGAATAACCAACACAGTAATCAAGACTCATAAAATCATGGGAGGTGGGAATCTTTATGGATACCCAGACATACCTTAATGGTGGTTCCTTGCTCCTTTTCACCCTCATTCTGGTCACTGGCGCCTTCATCCGATTCTTCTACTTCGTTCTCACCATTAGCATTTTCCTCTTCAACTACAACCACTACATCTCCACCCCTTTCACCATTACCCTGGTCATTTTCAACTAAATCCACTTATCTCTATCTTTCCCACCATCAACATTATCCTCTTTACCTGCATCCATTTTATATCCATCCCTTTCACTATCAGCCTTGTCATCTTCAACTAAATCCACTTCATCTTCATATTTCCCTCCATCAACATTGTCCTCTTCAATTTCATCCACTTCATCTCTATCCCTTTCACCCTCAGCCTTGTCATCTTCATTCACATCCACTTCATCGCCATCTTTCTCACCATCAACCTTGTCTTCTTCACCAATATTTAATTCATCTCCATACTTTTCACCTACATCCACTTCATCTCTTTCCTTTGCACCATCATCCTTGTGAGCGGCGTCTCCATCAAATTCATGTCTTTCATTGTCACTCTCATTCATGTCATCGGATTTTTCATCTTCCTGTTCAATCTTAGCCTCATCATCAGTAACTACATTCTCTACACTTTCAATAGTGTTAACTGAGGTATAGCTTCGACAATTTTTCTAGATCTAGTTCTTGGACGATTTTCCACCGTTGGATGTTCCTTAACTTTTCTCTTCCTTTTCCCTTTTCATTATTATTATTGCCACTTTTACTTAATTTCTATCCAATATCAGGGTTCTCTAACTCTTAATTGACTTTTTCTTAGTTTTCTAAAGAGTTATCGGCAGTATTCATGGCCCTATTTTCTGTTGAAGATCTCATTTTGCGATGTTTTACTAGTGGTTGTGGAGGGACTTGTACTAGCGCTGGTTGTAGAGGGTTTTCTACTTGTGCTAGTTCTGCACTACGGCAACACCATTTTTCCCTCCTCGTCACTTGTCTTGGTATGATGTTTTTTATCTTTGGCCTTGCCATCGTATATTAAACTTTGGTGTTTTAGCGGGTAGAAAACCCAGAGAAGGAAGAGAGAACGCCGGGTTCGAAATTGGGAGGGGAGTATAAATCAAACAACTTAGTATTTTAATCTAGCAGTGGGAATAAATTTTTTTTTAATTTCTCACATATTTTTATTTTATTATTATTCACATCTTGGTTGATCGTCATGTTGATTCATCTGATGGTCAGCTAAGTGAACCATAGGAAAATGAAGGAAATAGAGGATTTAGATAATAATAATCACTTTTTGGGGTGTTAAAGCCACATAACAAGATATTATATGTGATAACATGTACAACCACACTGCTTTGGTTGAGTTTTTAACAACAAATTCATTACTCAAACACATTTTCTCATTTACTTAACTAACTCCTACGTTGGACGAACTAGTTATGGTGTAGTAGCTTGTGCTTTGCAGGATAGTGCCATTTTACCAAATCACAAATCTTTTCACATACAACTATATAAAAGAATCTAAGGCCCTTTACTAGTATGTATTATGAGTTGATTTGAGCCATTTATTTATTTAAATAATAATTTATTTTTTTGTCTACCCCCACAATAGGTACTGGATAAGTACATTTGGACTAACATGACTGAACAGATGTGGCTATTCTAGCCGAGTGGGGTCGAGTCATCTATGCGACCACCTGTTCTCGTGTTCGAATCCTACGAGTGTCACTTATTTTTATTTTATTATTATTCACAAGTTGGTTGATTCATCTGATGGTCAGCTAAATGAACCATAGGAAAATGAAGGAAATAGAGGATTTAGACAATAATAATAACTTTTTTTGTGTGTTAAAGCCACATAATAAGATATTACATGTGATAACATGTAAAACCACGCTTTTTGGTTGAGTTTTAACAATAAATTCACTACTGAAACACATTTACTCATTTACTTAACTAACTCCTACGTTGGACGAACTAGTTGTGGTGTAGTAGTTTGTGCTTTGAGCGATAGTGTCATTTATCAAGTCACAAATCTTTTCACATACAATTGTATTAAAGCATCTAAGGTACATTAGTGGTGTGTATTATGAGTTGATTTGAGCCATTTATTTATTGAAATAATAATTTATTTATTTGGTCTGCCCTTAGAATAGGTAGTAGACAAATATATTTGGACTAACACGACTGAACAAAGGTTATTAAAGCCGAGTGGGGACGAGTCATCTACGCGACCACCTGTTCTCGTGTTCGAATCCTATGAGTCATATTTATTTTTGTTTTATTATTATACACAACCTGGTAGATCCATCAAGTTGATTCATCTGATGATCAACTAAGTGAACCATAGGAAAAGGAAAAAAATAGAGGATTTAGACAATAATAATCACTTTTTGTGTGTTAAATCCACACAATAAGATATTATATGTGATAACGTGTAAAACCATGTTGTTTTTGTTGAGTTTTAACAACAAATTCTCTACTCAAACACATTTTCTCATTTACTTAACTAACTCCTACGCTGGACGAACTAGTTGTGGTCTAGTAGCTTGTGTTTTCGCGATAGTGTCATTTATCAAGTCACATATATTTTCACATATAATTGTATAAAAGAATCTAAGGTGCTTTAGTGGTGTGTATTATGAGTTGATTTGAGCCATTTATTTATTTAAATAATAATTTATTTATTTGGTCTACCCCCACAAAGGTACTGAACAAGTACATTTGGACTAACATGACTGAACAGATGTGGCTATTCTAGCCGAGTGGGCCTGAGTCATCTATGCGACCACCTGTTCTCGTATTCAAATCCTGTGAGTCTCACTCATTTTTGTTTTATTATTATTCACAACTTGGTAGATCCGTCAAGTTTATTCATCTGATGGTCAGCTAAGTGAACCATAGAAAAAGAAAGAAAATAGAAGATTTAGACAATAATAATTACTTTTTGTGTGATAAAGCCACATAACAAGATATTATATGTGATAACATGTATAACCACAATGCTTTGGTTGAGTTTTAACAATAAATTCACTACTCAAACACATTTCCTGATTTACTTAACTAACTCCTATGTTGGACGAACTATTTGTGGTGTAGTAGCTTGTGCTTTGCGGGGTTGTTCCATTTACCAAGTCACAAATATTTTCATATACAATTGTATAAAACATCTAAGGTCCTTTATTGGTGTGTATTATGAGTTTATTTGTGCCATTTATTTATCTAAATAATAATTTATTTATTAATTCAGCCCCCACAATAGGTAGTGGACAAATATATTTGGACTAACATGATTGAACAGATGTGGCTATTCCAGCCGAGTGGTGATGAGTCATATATGCAACCACCTGTTCTCGTGTTCGGATCTCGTGCGTCTCACTTTTTTTATTATAATTCACAACTTGGTTGATTCGTCAAGTTGATTCATATGATGGTCAGCTAAGTGAACCATATGATAATGAAGGAAATAGAGAATTTATACAATAATAATCACTTTTTTGGTGTGTTTTAACAACAAATTCACTATTTTTCTAATAATTATTCAAACTTCATTCATTTTAAAAAAAACCCATTTAATTTTGTCACATATCTTTTAAATTAAAATTAATTTTCAAATGGGGTAAATTATTCTAACAGATGTGTGATTAATTATTTATTCTTTGTTAGTATATATTTTTTAAAATTTATTCATTTTTGTTGAATGACATTCAAAAAGAACTTAGGATGTGTAAATATCCCACTACATTACTTCAAACTTCATTCACTTTAAAAATGTACAAACCTTAGAATATTGTAGAATGAGCGAGTCTTTCAATTGAAAAAATTTATATCCAAACTTTATGCTAAATTAGTGTCGTGCAATTCATACCTGGTTATATGCCAAGAAAGTCATATTTGTTAACCATCACAATTTGAACGACATCAATTTAGCAGAAGGTTTGGATGTACAATTAGAGATAAAACCAGAGTAAGTAAAGATAAGATTGTGTTGCCTTAAGTGATGACGGCTATGAAAATAGAAATGTCACACGCAGGTTAACTATATGTCTTGTCCGAATTTTTTAGCCTTATCCAGCGAACAAGTCCTGTTGGAGTATTTTTCCATCTTCAAAATTCAACAAAAACTCCAAATAAAGACAGACTTGTTCGCTGGTAAAACTACCAAACCCAGGCAAGATATTTAGATAACAACTAATGTCATTTTCACAACTTATGAATGAATATAAAATTATAGAGAAAAGAAGGGGAATAGAGATGAAAGTGATGAAGTGTGAGAGTAAATATAGAGTTGCAACCTAGTGTGAACATACTATAAGGGGGTTTTAAAATACTAAAAGTTTTTCGGGAAACTAAAAGGTCTTTTAAATTTTGATGTTTTATTTCCCTCTACTAAATTCCTATTTATTTTTCTGTACACATCTACTTCGAAAATACAAAAAAAAATCGAGAAAGTAAAAGGTCTTTTCTAAAAAAAATTGTTTTATTTTCCCTCCACTAAGAATGTGCAAGTCTTTCATAATTAATTTGGTTGATCCGTCAAATGAAATTATATGATGGTCAACTAAGTAAACCTTAGGAATTACATAGATTTATTTGAGAAAATTTAGACAAAAAAGGAGTGAAGGAGACTCTTTTAACCCATGACAATAACCTAACATTTTCAAATAAAATTGAAATTTCACAAAATAGTTTAAAATCAGCAATATCAATACAAAACTCATAAAGATTACTCAAGCTCAATTGGACAATGAGGTGTTCCTTCTTGGTTCACTTTGGATACTTTCTTAACGTACTGTAGAATTTGTAAGTGATACTAACTAATTGAGAGTAACACACAATGTCAATGCAATGCTGTAAATATGAAATGCTTGTGGTGGTAATGCATAGCCCCGAAGGAAACCACGCATCTATATAGCCCCGAATGCAACTATTAAATCAATAGCCCTGAAGGCAAATGCATAGTCTCGAAGGCAAGTGTATAACTCTGAAGGCACTCAATATAGCCCCAAAAACAAGTGTATATATATGCAATGGTTCATGATGCAATGTGATGCCAATATCTTCTCATATGACATGTTAACATACTTATGATGACTATATACTCCCCGAGTTTTATGAGTTTATTTGATTTGATTTCTGTGTGAATTTAGAGGTTTTAAGTGTGAATATTGCTAATGGGTGTCACTTTGTGTCTAGATGAAGACGAACTTAACATGAAAAATAAAATTGATAAAACAAAGAAGAAAAAAAAGAGCAAGCGAGCTGAGGAGGTGCGCGGCCGCGCACCTGGTACCCTTTTAGTGTGGCACTTTGCACATATGAGGTAGTGAATGAGTAAAGACCACCATCAGCCGCGCGGTCATCTATGCAAAGAGCCTTCCAGCTACCCAACCACATAGTGTGTGCACTGAGAAATTCGTTGGGCTATATTGGACATTTCACAGATAAGCCCATAGATGCTATATAACGTTTTTACACACCCAAATTAAGGCATCTTGGATTTTGAGCATAAAAACTAGTGGAAGCTTAGGTATTCGCTATCAATACGAAGTTTGGATCGAAATTGGTTGTAATGAATTCTAGTTTGCTTTCTTCTTCCCTATTTCTTATTTCTACTATTATGGAATAGATTTCCTTTGGGTTTTTGACGGACATGATGTCTTGAGACTTATGTATGTATTAGCGTCATTCCTTTCTTGAATGGTCTTATGTACTTTTGAACTTTAAGTATATGAATTCCTTATTTTAGTTTAATCGAAAAAGGAACTACTTTATTGAATATTTATGCAAGCTTGTTTAGGTTGAATTGCAATTCTTTTTAGTAATCGTAAGAGATTTCTTCAAATGTGTTTGACTAAAGATAGGAAGATAATCGAAAGAAGTTTTCCATTTATTAAATCCATTCAATAGTTTGAGCATATGTTCTTGAGTTTAATTTTGTCTATTCTTGACAATAGTTAGTTCATTCGAAAGAAGAATTAAGTATCACATGGAGACTAATCATTCGTTGAAATAGAAAGAGTCAACGAAACATATGTAATGAACCGTGAGCGATTATTAATCCTACGTATTTCTCTCGCACTAGTCTCATCATTGCCCTTATTTCTCTTATTGATAATTAATCCTTGATCAATTACTAGGTTTTTATTATTCTATAATTAAAAGTACAAATCATTACTCGTTGTTTACACAATAAAACTTTAAAGATTGAATTTCTTGAATAATACTGAGCAAGATCTTGTTGAATTATTAACTACACCAATCCCTGTGGAGATGATCTTAACTATACTAATACTATTTTTGACTAGCAAAGCGCTTAAGTAAATTATATCGTGTTTGCGCTTGTCAAATTTGGCGTTGTTGCCGGGGATTGGCAACAAATAATAATCAAGGAGAATCTTGTGTATTAATTCAGGATTTTATTTTAATTATTTTTAGTAACACTTAACCTACTGAGTTTTCTCCAATTGTAGGCAACATGTACTATTTTTTTACTGTTGGTGTATGACACGATCATCGTCACAGGAAATCATTCCGTATAATCCAGAGTTAGAGAAATATTTGTGCCTACTAAGGAAAGAACTTGCAAAAAGGGTATCTGGGTAGTTATCGAATCGAGTCGTCATGGATGATCATTTGAGAAATGCTAGTCTAGAGGACCCACTCTACCCCAATCGTGTCAACGATGCACCACCCGCTAATGGGGATGGTGTCGCTGAAGGGTTTGGGAACTGGAGAAATCTTCGCCCTCCAGTTGAAGAAGTTGATCAAAATAATACAAAGGCGGGAGCCTGCTTGGAGATTATGCTAGGTTAAACTACAACGGGATGCAATCCAATGTAAGATGTCCACCTGTTGCAGCCAACAACTTTGAAATTAAGCACAGTGTTCTTCTTGCCATTCAAAACAATTGTTTATTCAGAGAAAAACTAAATGAAGATCCAAACAGCCATCTGATGGATTTTGATGAAATCATGAACACTTTTCGTTACAATGGGGCACAAATGATACAATCTACTCTCGGGCATTCCCTTTCTCTCTGAATGATAATGCAACTTTGGATAGCTATATTCCGAAATGGTGTTTGATTCTTGGGAAAGGTTCAAAGAATTGCTGAGAAGATGCCCTCATAATGGAATAGAGCCTTGTATGCAATTGACAAATTTCTAGGAAGGCTTGACACCTGCCTCTCAGAGAATACTTACCAATGCAATAGGAGGTCCTCTGATGAAGAAAAAGCATGATGAGGCCATTGAAATTTTGAATGAACTATCAAAAGATGCTAACCAATGGTTTTCAGATGGTACATAGAGGAAGAAGACAATTGGGGTACATCTGGTAGAGACATACACTACATTGCAGGCACAAATTGCATCTACTGCTAAAGATGTGAGGCAACTGACCATAACTCAAGCACAACCTGAACCACCAATTATGTGTGATTTTTGTGGAATGGGACACCCAACTCATGATTGTCAATAGGGGAAAGTTTCAAAGGAAGAAGTGAATCTTGTCGAGAACTTTAACAGAGGAAACTATCAAGGAGGGAACGATTTTAACTCAATGGGGTAGAAGCATCCCGGGTTTTCTTAGATTTCTCCCAGTGGTAGTGCTAATACATGGCAGCAAAATAATTCTAGAGGTCAAGGACAAGCACAATCAGGGTATCAAAATCAATAGAGGCAATAATATCAGCCTCAACAATCAAATCAGTCTAGTCTAGAAGAGATGATGAAGGCATTTGTTACCCGAACAGATTGTTCGTAACAAAAACTGACGAGAGGTTCAAAATTCAGAATTCGGCTATTCGAAACTTGGAGAAACATGTGGGACAAATGGCTAATATGTTATCAGAAATAACTCAGGGCACACTGCCTAGTGACACAGAGAAAAATCTGAAGGAAGTGAAAGTAGTTACTTTGCGATGTGGGAAGACATTAAACAATTCTTGTAAGGATTCAAGCATTGAAGAGATAAACAATCAAGAGGAGACACGTGATGAGCAGAAAGTCCCAAATAAGCTAGTTAAAGAGAAGGATGGGTCAGAACCAAAAGCTAGTAAATATATGGCAGCACTACATTTCCATCAGAAAATGAAAAGGGGAATCTGGATAAATGTTTCGATAAATTCCTTGACATGCTAAAATAGTTGCATGTAAACATCCCATTCACAGAGGTGTTGACTTAGATGCCTGCATATACAAAATTATTGAAGGAGATTTTGTCAAGTAAAAGAAAGTTCGAAGAAACATTAGTGGTAAAGTTGAATACTCAATGTAGTGCTATTCTTCAGAACAAACTTCCTCAGAAATGTGGGGACCCTGGAAGTTTCACCATCCCGTGTTCATTCGAAAGCACCAAGTTGGATAAGGCTTTGTGTGATTCGGGTGCTTCGATAAATCTCATGCCTTTGTCTATTTTTAGGAAAATAGAAGGAGAACTCGGGATAATAAAATCCATATCAGTGCCATTGCAATTGGCGGACCAAACTACCATCATCCCTGAAGGTATAATAGAATATGTTCTAGTTCAAGTGGATAAGTTTGTATTCCCCATGGATTTTATTGTGGTAGACATGGTGTAGAACAAGTAGGTGCCACTGATCCTTGGAAATGCATTCTTAGTGACTGGCAGAACAATTCTTAATGTTTATTAAGGGCAACTCATGCTGAGAGTGGGAGAAGAAAAAGTGGTATTCAATATTAAAAAGATGATGAAGTTTCTCGAGGATGAGGAAAATAGTATTTTTATTTTAAGGTAGACGTTTTGAATAAGCTTACAGAGGAGTACAAGTATGACAAGTTGGTAAAGGATTCGCTAGAGAGATGTATTACTCAGTCAAGCACCACAGAGGATGAGGACCCACATGTTAGGAAGGAAGCAGAGGCTCTTGAGTCTGATAGTTAAGATGTAAAGGGAGAGGAATTGTCAAAGGACTCCAAACCAAAAGTGGAACTCAAAGTGCTTCCCATGCAATTAAAGTATATTTTTCTAGAACCTCTTAACAATTTTCCTATGATTATTTCAGTTTATCTTATAGGTGAATAGGAAAGGAAGTTGCTTATTATGCTGAGCAAATACCAGAAAGCAATTGGATGGATAATAGCAGATATCCAAGTCATCGACCCTGCTCTGTGCATGCATAAAATGCTCTTAGAGGAAAATAGCAAGCATGTGGTCAAACCTCAATTTAAGTAGAATGAGAAATTAGAAGAGGTTGTACAAAGAGATGTTCTAAAGTTATTGGATGCAGGAATCATATTCCTTATTTATGACAGCACTTGGATTAGCCCAATCTATGTTGTGCCGAAGAAAGGGGGAATGACAGTGGTGCAAAATGAGAATAATGACATGATCCCAACTAGAACCATCACACAGTGGAGAATGTGTATTGATTATCGAAGATTGAATGATGCAACCTAGAGGAATCATTTTCCACTCTCGTTCTTTGACCAGATGCTCGAGAAGGTGTCTAGACAAGGGTTTTATTGCTTCTTTGATGGTTACTCAGGGTACAACCAGATACACATTGCCCTTGAAGACATGGAAAAACCCACTTTTACATGTACTTCAGGAATCTTTTCTTATAGAAGAATGTATTTTGAATTGTGTAATGCACCAGCCACTTTCCAACGGTGCATGATGTCAATTTTCTCTAATTTGAATGTGAAGTGTCTCGAGGTTTTTACGGATGATTTCATCTTGTTTTATGAAGACTTTGATAGTTGTTTGAGTAATCTAGAGGTAGTTCTGAAGTGTTGCGAATAGACTCACTTGGTCTAGAATTGGGAGAAATATCACTTCATAGTTCGAGAAGGAATTGTGCTGGGGCATAAAGTGTTAGCAGAGGGAATTGAGGTGGACAAGGATATCATTGCAAAACTTCCATCGCCTACTATATTCAAAAGAAATATAAGCTTTATGCGACATGCGGGGTTTTATAGGAGATTCATTCAGAACGTCTCCAGCATCTCTAAACCTTTGACCACGCTGCTAGGTAATTATGAAAAGTTCATGTTCACAATGGACTGTCTGAGATATTTCAATATGATAAAGGAGAAGCTCACTAGTTCTATTATCATGGTCACTCCTAATTGGAACTAACCTTTTGAACTAATGTGCGACGCAAATGATTTTGCAGTGGGTGTAGTTCTTGGGCAGAAGAGGGATAAGTTGTTCAGACTTATTTACTATGACAGCCGCACTCTCAATAGTACACAGGTGAACTATGAAACCACTGAAAAAGAATTCTTTGCAGTGGTTTTTGCTTTCGATAAATTCAGATCATATCTAATGGGTAGCAAGGTGATAGTTCATGCAAACCACACTGCTCTGAGGTATTTATTGAGTAAAAAAGAGGTGAAGACAAGGTTTTTGAGATTGATCCTTCTACTTCAAGAATTCGATTTGGAGATCATAGATAGAAAGGGTATGGAGAACTAAGTAGCTGACCACTTGTCAAGATTGGAGAACCCGCTTATTGAAATAGTGCCAATCAAAGAAGAATTTCCAGATGAGCAGCTATTCTTAGTTGTTGCAGTGTCAGAAAAACCATCGTGGTATGCCGATATAGCTAACTTTTTAGTTAGTGGATGGGTGCCCCAAGATCTGAGCTACGAATAGAAAAGAAAACTCCGAAGTGAGGTAACAAACAATTTTTTGGATGACCCTGTTCTGTTTAAATTTTGTGTAGATGGAATCATTCAAATGTGTGTTCCTGAAGAAGAGATAGTCAATATCATTTCTTATTGTCGTGATGGAGATGTGGAAGGACACTATGGAGGAAACCACACGGCTGCAAAAGTCTTGGAATACGGGTCCGTTTGGTCATCATTATTCAAGGATGCAAGAGCATATGTTGCTACATGTGACAAGTTCTCACGAGCATGTAATATAAGCAAGAGAGATGAGATGCCTCTTAATTCAATTTTATTTTGCGACATCTTTGATGTTTGGGGCATCAATTTCATAGGCCTATTCCCCTCTTCCCATTCTTATGAATACATCTTAGTAGCCATTTACTATGTCTCAAAATGGGTCAAAGCAATCCCTACTAGGACTAATGATGCTCGCAGAAAGAATATTTTCACTCGTTTTGGAACACCTCGAGTCATCATTAGTGATAATGAGTCTCATTTTGTGAATAAGTAGTTTGCAGCGTTGCTTTCAAAATATGGGGTGACTCATAAAATGAGAACCCCGTATCACACGCAAATTAGTGGGCAAGTCGAAGTAGCTAACCGCAAACATAAAAGAATTCTTGAAAATACAATTAGTGCTTCTCGAAAAGATTGGTCTCTAAGGTTAGATGAAGCTCTGTGGGCGTATAGAACTACATTCAAAATGTCAATAAGGACTTCTCCATATAAGTTGGTGTTTAGAAAATCATGTCATTTACCCATGGAAATAGAACATAAAGAATTTTGGGAAATTAAGTTGCTTAATTTTGATCTTTGTCTTGTAGAGGTGAGAAAAGGCTTTTGCAGATGAATGAGCTGGAGGAATTCAGAATGGATACATATGAAAGTGCGCGAATCTTCAAAGTGAAAACAAAGCGCTAGCATAATCGTCTGATTAAACCAAAAGAGTTCCACGAAGGGGACATGGTCCTGCTATACAATAGTAGGCTAAGACTTTTCCATAAAAATTTAAGCCAAGGTGGACAGGACCATATGAGGTGAAACACGTCTCTCCGTATGAGGCTATTGAAATTCAGAATTTGAAAGGGACAAAGAGTTTCAAGGTAAAATGGGTACATGTTAAAGTTGTATGTTGTTGGAGGATTTGACAAGCAATCCTCTAACATCGTAATCAACTAAGCCCGAGTGAAGAAAGCAAGCTGAAGACTATAACCCAGAACTACCTCTAATCCTTGTATCAATAATTAGAGTTAGATATTTTGCTCATTTGAGCAGAAAGAAAAAAATTAGGAAGGTAGATTATTACTCTATACACGGTTTTGCATGTGCTATTCACTTCACATGGCACTTCACGCAGGTGAAGATTTTTGGAGATGGGATCACTGCCTCAGCTGCGCGAACGCGCATCTGCTACCTACTCCGCTCACAGCTTCGCACAGACCAGGTAAGATTATTTTGATTCCTTTTCTATTTTAGAAAATTAAAATTAAAAAAAAGATTTTATTGTCGTTTTTTAAAGGGTTTAGACCCATCTCCCTTTATATAACCCTATTCCCATTCTTCTCTTTCCCAAACTCTTTAAACACACAAAGAGAGAAAAGAAAAAAATTCCTAGTTCCTAATTTCTTTTTCATTCTTCAACCTCAATTACTCCATTGGCGAACAAGTGTTTTCTCCACTCCACAACATGTATGTTCACTCTATCTCCTCAATTTCTTGTTTTTTCACTTGGTTGAAAATATAGGTATTAAATTTTGGGGTGTGAAATTTTACTTTATTGTATTTCATAAATGTGTTGAAATTATGTTTCTATGAAATTGATCTTTGAAAAAGAAGATGAGTTTGTTGATAGTTGTTGCTTGTTTGATTAATTGAGGAATGATTACTCAAGCTAAATTATGGCTTTGAAAGAAAAAGTTCTATGCACCTAAAGTGTTTGAAAACAATGCCGCAATGGGCAGATTAGTTGAAAAAGAAAGTTTTGAATAATTTTTCTTGCTATCTTTGAGAATGCATAATTGTGGTGTGTAAATTGTTGCGAAAAGGGGAAATCATTGTGATAAGAGTATGCAATAAGCATAAAGAGGATGAGAAAGAGTTGAAATAAAGTTTGGGAAAGTCTTATGTATCCAAACAAGAATGTGCTTTTTTGTGCTTTATTACAAAGTGGTATGAATGCTAATTGGGTGAATGACTTTGCAGGATCAACGACTAATAAGAGGAAACAACCAAGTGGATATCTGAGCAAGAAAGAAAGCAAATTTGTTTCTTGGAAGACTCAAGAGCTATTCAATATGAAATCCTCAAATAAGCCTTTGATGGAAAAAAGGATTGATGTCGATGCATTGATGGGAGACCGCCTAGAGGTCTATGGGGAGCTTATTCGATAGAAGTTAAAGGTTTTTCTTCAAGGCGTCCATGGGGTGGCCGGAGACGAAGTTGTCTTCCGGCGTTGCTCGTCTGAACAAAGGGGATGGTCTCCGGCAATTGGGAATTTTTTCCTTGTTTCATTGGAGATTTTAATAGGGCCGGGTACGGGTTATTAGGTGGATTCGGGTTTTGGGTTGAAATTTAGGTTAATTATAGAACTAACCAATAAGAATATGACACGTATTAAATGAAATTTTTAATTATATTCCATTAGAAATAAGGGCATTTATGAGCCGAAAGGTTAATGACGAGGCTATTTGTGGGCTCAAAGGTGGATGTAGGGTATTTTTGTACCAATTCTAATAGTTCAGGGGTATTTTAGGCCCTTTCCCGTTATAATAATGTATAATATTATTTAAATTATTGATTAAATAGCTAGGTAAAATAATATTATACATAAAAATGTATTACCTTTGTGGAGGATTAAAAATATTTAAATTCAAAAGTAAAATAGATATTTGCGTAGAATAAAAGAGGGAGAATATTTATCAAATTTTATTTTTAAAGTTAAGTAGGAAACTTAAAATAATTTTTAACGTTGCTATTTCTTTCACTGACTGCGAGCATCTGTTATTGCCCTACTGATTGTTGGACTCCGCTTGATCCTGTATGTACATTTTTTTAGTACATCTTCAATTGATGTTTTCTTAACCTTTTGAAGACCTTGCATAAATTTTTGATGTGATTGGTTCTTTCTTTTGAAAAGAATACAAAATTCTCTATGTAAGGCTCACATATATTATGTAGGAGGTCATTGATAATTTGTGTCGTCGCTATTTGATATGTTACATTTTTTTGGCATATCCTAGTAAGGAAAGAAAGTGAGGGGACTCATTCGAATTAAATAGCTGAAACTACTACAATTCCTATTTTTCTGCTTTAAGAGAAACTTGCTAGCTTGTTTTAAGGCATTGAAGAGAGATAGGACATTCTAAAGATAGTTGTGAGGAAGTTATTTCTAACTAAAAGTCCCTTTACAAGCTAATTGAATGTCTAACTGCTACGAGTTCTGTTCCACTATATGTTGTTACTGCTCTCGTTGCCGGGGTGATAGTCTAAATACACGGTGCTCTTTTTCCTATTATTTTTGGATTCATAACTGGTTCTATTGAATATGCAGTTAATGGAAAATCACTAGTTCTTAGACAAGCTTCAAGCAAGAAGGAGGAAGACCCTCTTTTTGTCAATAGATCACATAGTCAGAATAAGCGGGCTCAAGTTAATGCAGAATAATTCATTCTTCCCCTCTTTTCATGGAAAGGTGTCAAGGAATTGACGTATTTAGAGTTGTGGGACTTAAAGGAATAGAACGCCCCGTTAGAATGGACAGGGACAGTCTATTATTGTGATGTAAAAATCTACGTGAGGCCAAAGTTCCAATTTAATCCTCAAGTTTATAAGCCCGGGATTCCAAGGATTGTCAATCAACCTATGATAATGTGCTCATTGTGGTATGGCAAAGGGAGCGGAATTGGGCTTGTGACGCGAAGATCTAAGGAGGAGACATTTTATTCGGCCTTCTTGTTGGTCTTGGCTGAGACCATGTTGTTTTCTTTTAGATTTTATTTATTTCATAGCTTAGGACATATTTAATGTACCATGTAATAACTATCATAGGACATAATTAATAAGTCACAAAGGTGGCTAGACCGAGAGTACACCACGGAAAGGACAAAGGATGACTTGGGCGACAAATTGGCAAGGACGAGACTTAGAAGATGAAGACTTCAATGAAGGATTTATGAGATAACAAACTCATAAATGTGGTCACATAGAAGAACTCAAACTCGGCCTTGGGAGAGGAAGAGGTGGCCGAACACCTTGACCACCAAGTCAATCCCAAAACCGTACATACTTGGCCAAACTTCCAAGCATATTGTGTCCCTTAGTTTTCTTCTAGAATAGTCTATTTTGTACTATAAATATAGGCCTTGGGCCATTGTAACAGTTAGAGTTTGATGAAATACAAAAAGTGAGTTTTACTTAGAAGTAAGGTATTCAACTTGTGTGTTGTATACATTAGTTGGTCCTTGTGTGGGCCTTTGGTTATTGTATGAGTCAAACCCCTTAGTGTAAGTTGAAGCTACGACTTGTGTGACCTAGTTAAACCCAAACTAAGGTTTCCCTTCGGTGTAAGCTTGGTTAAGACTGTGTGACTTAACTAAGTCCAAGCTTAAGAGCTTCATTGGTGCAAGTGGACGTTGGGACTGTGTGACCCAACCAAACCCAAACCTATGGTCTATCTTAAGATTTCTGGCCAACCTTACTTGGTTAGTATTCGGTCTTGTACTTAGCAATCCTGGTCTAGTCCTTGTTAAATTGGTCACCCTCATCTTGGTGTCGGCTCGGGCATTAAAAATCCTTTGTCATTATCCAAGCCATATCGACCGTACCATCACTTCACCAAGTCGACCATTCTTCACCCGATCTTGCATCTTGTAACGCGTGGGCCATCCAACCCTAACCCACTATATGTTGATCACCCTCACCTCCCACAACACCTAATGAATACTCTCCTTAAAGGCCAACACCCGAAACCAAGTGTACTCTTCCGTCTAATCCAAAGAACACCAAACTATCCTCTAAACACCTATTTACGATACCTTATAGTTTCAGGCCATCCCCATCACCTTAGAACCACTAAACAAACAAACCCGACCACTACAATAACCTCTGGGTGTCCATAATAATCCCATGAAACGCTATGACCCAACTCCCCTTGAATCCACCCGAAACAACCTTCAAATACCCACTGGTCGGCAATAGCCGAGAACCCCCACTTTGTGTCTTATTTTTGAGTCAACTTATTCCCTGCTGAACTCAGCCCCATTAACCCTCCCTCACCTGTCCGTACATACATCATATTGGTATCAGAGCAAGACACTCCAGTCCCACGCCTTGACACGATTCCTTACACAAAGAAGGATTTTTGGTGGATCGCAAGTGAAGTTTTGGACAACCGTATGCAAGCCATAAGAGAGGAACTTGCGGATCATGCCATTTATAATAATGCTGAATCCGGAGTTGTGAAAAACATCCCAAGGCATGGAGATTTAGTACTCCAACATGTGTTGGAGGATCAACTTGAAACACTTGAGGAAACTCAAAAGGCTCAAGTCTTTTACACCCTATGTAAAGTAAAAGATAGGGTGTGTAACATAATTATTGATGGAAGAATTAGTGTCAACTTGGCCTCCTTGGAAATGGTGGAAAAGTTAAAAATACCCGCCCTAATCATCCGAAGTCATATGATCTCCAACGGCTAAACCAAGACGAAATGCTATGAGTAGAAAAACAAACTCTTGTTGGCTTTCGGATTGGGAAGTATGAAGATAAAATATGGTGTGACATCCTCTCTATGGATGTGTGTCATATTTTATTGGGATGACCTTGGAAACTTGATCAGAAGGTGCAGCATGATGAAGAAAATAATACCTATTCTTTCGAAATGATGACAACAAAATCCGATTGGTTCCATTATCACCGAGTAAGGTGAAAGAAATAAAAATCCAAAGTGCCGAGAAGCGCAAAACCAAGGCTCTCTTACTTAATGCACAAAGAACATAGGAAGGATCAAAGAAGGGGAGTCCTATGGACTCATTGGTATGCGAGGAAAGTCTCGAAGAAGACACGGGTGGAGATGCAAATCAGAGGGAACCCGTGAAGAAACATGAAAATATGTTGTCGGGTAATCTTACAACCGAGTCTCCATCGACGGAAGATATTGGACATGCTCTTGGTTTATTTTCAAGAAGCTCATTCCCTAACCGCCATTCCTATAGACACCATCCGGGAGGGGAGACGACATCTACCTTGTTAGTACAAAAGGGAAGTGAGGCTTGGCACACATGTGTTCTCATCCAAGCGATCGACAACAACATGAAATGCAAGTTTTCCAGGCCGAGGTGGAAAATTTCTTTTTAGGAATCAAGTGGATCCAAATGGTTCTACAAGATAAACTCAAAAGAAGGATACCATCTAAAGGGAACCCGAGAAGGAGGTACGTGGGGGAAGACTACCAAGGTCAAGCATGATGTGTACAGGGAGCGTGTGATGCCACGTAGAGTATTCCAAGCCCTCCCAAGAATTTCATGCATGGGATAGCACAATCCATGGGTTCCATGCACACGTTACTACAACCATACGTAGTATCACCCTAGGACTTTCCTATGTATCAATCCAAGGTACGAGGTGAAGCTAACCGTGATGTTAAAAGAATTGGTACCGGCTCAATGCAAGGCAAGGAATCTATGGCCTTCTATAGTGGAAGATTGGATGATGCACTAATTGATTCTTATACCTACCACGAGGAATTTTATATGGTGAGGCCTTGGGATAAAAGGGAACGTTTTGTTAGGCTTGGCTTAACATGGCTTGTACTTGGAACGTGTGGTTTGACTAAACTTGCGGAAGGAAGGGACAATTGAATAACAAGAGCGGATCGTCCTTGCAAGATGTTGACCGTCAAAATCGAGCATGATTTGTATGAAGAATCTGTGAGGCCATTTGAGTTATGCAACGCTCCAAACCTATCCGTAAATATAACACACAAGGAAGGTTTGAACCAAGAATACAAGGTAATGCCCAACAACCCATCCGAGGTAAATCAAATTTGGTGCAAGGGTACAAGGGTCACCCGAGAGTATGGTGTGGCTCATCCATATATCCATATGTTGCGGAACTATGGTCCTTTTGCTGCCCCTATCCTGATTATGAAGGTGTCATTTGGAGTTGAACATGAGGTTTGGGAAGTTGGTACCAACCAAGTCGAAAAGCAAGAACCCATAGTCCCTTGTGGTGAGAAGTTGAGAGGTTCACATCTCAATCCTTTGGCATATGACTCCTTGGTTCAACGGGAAGACTACTTGAGGTATGACCCCCTTAAATTGTTGACCAAGTTCCGAGTAGACGATTACAAGAAAGAACTTCTGGATGAGGATGAAAGTTCGGGATTTCATATGGAAGAGTTGTTAATCCATTTAGATTATGAGAATTCGAGGGCGAATTCTTTTGAAAAATGGGAGATTGATGTAAAAATCTCCGTGAGCCCAAGGTTCCAATTTGATCCTCCGAGTTGATAATCCCGGGATTCCAAGGATTGTCAATCAACCTACGATAATGTGCTTATTGTGGCATGGAAAATGGAATGGAATTGGGCTTGGGATGTGAAGATCTAAGGATGAGATATTTTATTCCGCCTTCTTGTTGGTCTTGGCCGAGACCATGTTGTTTTCTTTTAGATTTTCTTTACTTCTTAGCTTAGGATATAGTTAATGTACCATGTAATAACTACGTTAGGACACAATTAATAAGTCACAAAACTAGATAGACCGAGAGTACATCATGGAAAGAACAAATGATGACTTGGGCGACAAAGTGGCAAGGACGAGACTTCTAGCAGATGAAGACTTCAAGGAAGGATTTATGAGATAACAAACTCATGAATGTGGTCACATAGAATAACTCAAACTCGGCCTTGGGGAGAGGAAGGGGTGGCCGAACACCTTGGCCACCAAGTCAATCCCAAAACCGTTCCCACTAGGCCAAACTCCCAAGCAATTTGTGTCCCTTAGTTTTCTTCTAGAATAGTCTATTTTGTACTATAAATATAGGCCTTGGGCCATTGTAACAGTTAGAGTTTGATGAAATACAAAAAGTGAGTTTTACTTAGAAGCTAAGGTATTCAACTTGTGTGTTGTATACATTAGTTGGTCTTTGTGTGGACCTTTGGTTCTTGTGTGAGTCAAACCACTTAGTGTAAGTTGAAGCTACGACTTGTGTGACCTAGTTAAATCCAAACTAAGGTTTTCCTTCGGTGTAATCTTGGTTAAGACTGTGTGACTTAACTAAGTCCAAGCTTAAGGAGCTTCATTGGTGCAAGTGGACGTTGGGACTGTGTGACCCAACCAAACCCAAACTTATGGTCTATCTTAAGGTTTCTGGCCAACCTTACTTGGTTAGTATTCGGTCTTGTACTTAGCAATCCTGGTCTAGTCCTTGTTAAATTGGTCACCCTCATCTTGGTGTCGGCTCGGGCATTAAAAATCCTTTGTCATTATCCAAGCCATATCGACCGTACCATCACTTCACCAAGTCGACCATTCTTCACCCGATCTTGCATCTTGTAACGCGTGGGCCATCCAACCCTAACCCACTATATGTTGATCACCCTCACCTCCCACAACACCTAATGAACACTCTCCTTAAAGGCCAACACCCGAAACCAAGTGTACTCTTCCGTCTAATCCAAAGAACACCAAACTATCCTCTAAACACCTATTTACGATACCTTATAGTTTCAGGCCATCCCCATCCCCATCACCTTAGAACCACGAAACAAACAAACCCGACCACCACAATAACCTCTGGGTGTCCATAATAATCCTATGAAACGCTCTGACCCAACTCCCCTTGAATCCACCCGAAACAACCTTCAAATACCCACTGCTCGGCAATAGCCGAGAACCCCCACTTTGTGTCTTATTTTTGAGTCAACTTGTTCCCTGCTGAACTCAGCCCCACTCACCCTCTCTCACCCCTCCGTACATACATCACATTGGTTTAATTTTTTGGATTTGGGGACTCTAATATTTTTAAAAAATCGGTATTTCATCGTGAAAGTGTCACAATTCGATTATTATTATTAAAGGAAAGAGCCGAATAGACAGAGGGTTTATATGACCGCTCGCTTTGGACAATATGCCATAGTATAAAAATGAGACCTTTGTTTGCCAATATGACTTTCCTGCTTTCCTTTGTGAGGGGGTATGTGCACATGAATTTATAGTTAAAGTATAAGAAATATGGTGTAGAGTATAAAATGAGATTGATGCTTTGAATGTCACCTGTGTCGGTTTGGGGTACGGTCAGTTCACGAGAAGGATCACCTCCCAATTCGAAGTTTTTTTCCTGGAAGTTGCCCTCTTTTTAAGGGTTGTGATAGAAAAAATTGTGACACGTTCGCAAGGGAAAATTAAACTAGGATGTCACAGTTATAGAAGGGGAAGCATAGCCAGGGGCGGCTCAACCAGATTAAAAATTGATCTCAAAAGTACCTTTTGAGTTTTTGAATCAAAGTTTTAATTTTTTTTGAGCTTCTAGTAACAAGCTTCATTATTTACTAATAAATACATTCAACAAAGGGTAATTAAAACCTATTCAAAAATAATAATAACCATGACTCAATTTGAAACAAGTCGGGTTGAATATATGAATCCTCATTAACCATATTATTTCACCATTTAAACTCATATTATGCTAATATTATACAAAATAAAGTAAAGAATTGGAAGTTACCATACAACTTTTTAGGATTAAAAAAATTATCTTAGTTTGACTTGACATAAGGAAGACTTTTAAAATGTGTGGTCCAAAACAAGCCTTAGATATTTGTGGGACAGTAAATCATTTCATAAAATCAAAAAATTTTAAATATAGAAATGTAGTAAACTTTTTAGGACAAATTAATAAAAAAATAAGACATTTTTTTTAGGATAGAGAGAGTATCATTTTTTAAGATAATAGAAAGTTAGAGTAATAGAACTTGATGAAGTTGATTCGATAACTTGATAATTAGTGTCAAAATAAATCAATATATGAGACTCAATATACCCATATTTGCTTCTTTTTTTAAAGTTGTTTTTTGTTACCATCAACTAGATTAAAATTAGAACTTTTTTCTCTACATATATATTTTAAGAACTACTAAAAATTTGGGCCCCCCAATATTTGTGGGCCAAAAGTGAGGGCCCGAAAATAGCATTTCTCAATTGTCGATCGATGTGACAATCATGTCTACTTGACAAAGTCTTCTTCATTCAGTCTCCCAATAAAGGAAAAATAATATGGTGACACGAAAGTTGTGTTCGACGCTCACTTTCCTATTCCACTGCGCTAAGTGATCTTCCCCTTTCTTGCTGAATGACTATTATGAAAAAGCGGAATATATGTTATTTAAACCTTTTGGCCAAGTGAGAACAAATGTGAAAGGGTTCGGGTTTTCTTGGTGGCTAAGGGTGTTCTCGATGTTGGAGAGAATATTGAGAAAGGGTTTGACTTTTCTTGGAGACAAGGATGAACTCAAACTCCTTCACACCTCTTTGGGGCATCCAAGTAGAAAAGTGGATGGATTTGGCTTCTGAAGGATCTCATCTTCTTCGAATGTGTTTGGAAGCTTCCATTCTTTGTACTTGCTTGATAAACCATTTCGGCCAACCTTTACATCTCCCCTTGGAAGATTTTGAAGACTTTTAATGTAGCCAAATTTATGAACTAGTTGGTTCATGAATTGTCTTCTTGGAAGCCTTAGCTTCTAGATCATTCTTGTCCTTGCCATTTTGTCCTCTTACCCTCTTCCTGGCTTGTCAACTTGTAGGAAGAACTCTCGGCCTTGTGACCTTATTACATGGCTCATTAAATGTGTCCTAATGAAAACGAATAGCTAAACTAGGAACTGAAGGAAAACAACAAGCTAAAAGAAATGCATGGTCTCGGCCAAGACCAACAAGAAGGCCGAAAATACAATGGCTTCTTGAACCTTCACGTAATAACTCCAATTCCATTCCATTTTCCATGCCATATTAGGCATGTAAGTGTAGATTGACGGGAAATCGTTGGAACTCTTATTAAATCATCTTTCGACTTAGGTGGAGAGTTTAAGACCGCGGGCTTTCTTGCATCAATCTCCCCTTCTTTGAAAGAATTTATCCTCAAATTCGTGTTGTCTAAATGTGAGGACACTTCATAACATGTTTAACCTTAATCTTTTCCCTGAAGTTTAATTTTGTGGAAGCCTTCCTTGAAACTTGCCAAATATGGATCCGCATACAAGGCAAATGGTTTTGACTTCATATGATGCCCGTATTAGATCACGGATCCCAGCATATCATAGTCCTTACCGTGAGGGGCACAATCGAACCATGTACCACTCAATTTTCCCCTGTCGGTTCCCTTGTCTTGAACTAAGATGGTGACAATGCCGATCCCACTATTTTCATGTCCAAGCATGGTCAACCTCGTGAGCTTTCGGGAAAATGTATCTGACATTAAATCGAACTCATCATTTTTGAGTTTTGTGGAAGGTTGGAAGCATGCTATTCCCTTATCATATCTTGGACTTGACTTCCTTTGCATCATATAAAATTCCGGGTTGGAAGTAGAATAGGGAAGCCGCGTATCACCTAATCTTCCATTCGAGGAAGCTATGGATTCTTGCTCTTGAATTAGACCGGTACCAACTCCAAAACCTCATCTTCAATCTTAAATAGTACTTCATGATTTGGATAGAGGTGGCGAAGGAACCATGGCCTCGGAATATATGAGAATAGGAACAAGCCAAACCATAGTCTCGAATAACACTTGTAGTTTCGAACAAACTTTGGTCAACTTCGGGTGGTTTAACACAAATGTTCTCGGGTAATTCCTTGTGTTCTTGGTTAAGCATATCCCTTGCATGAGACTTATGGAATAGTTTAGGTCACCACAAATTTTTAGTGACAACACAAGGCATTCACACCCACCTTGTTGGCTTTTGATGACCATTATTCATTTCACCCCACTTTGGATGTTCTTTAGTTGGGAGCCGCCCTTACAAGACACTTCGGAAAGTAATGAGGCTCCACCCAAGTCACCCAAATTGTCCTCTCTTCTCGGTATCGGAGACTTGGACTTCAAAGTGACGTTGTAACTCACTCGGCCATCAATGTACACATGCCAAGTTTCATTTCTCTTTGACACCAACTAGATAGGTACCGTATGTAGGAAAAAGGTCCTCTTGGATTCTCAATTCTTTAGTCTCCTCCAGGTGGCATTCGTAAGCTTGATGATTGGTTAACGGCCTCCTTGGAAATAAACCAAGAGCACGTTGAATGCTTCCCATCGATGGTGGTCCGATTGCAAATTCAGTCAAAAGATCATTCGAGTTTGGCATATGAATTGTGCACTTCATGGTAAGGTCATTAACTTCTCGGTAACTTGCGTGCCAAGTCTCTTTCGAGACCAACAATGCGGGTATTTTGTAGGTGCTAAGACACTTTGGGTCATGTTCTTTGCCTACCAATCCTTGTTCTTGGTGAGTAGACAATGAGCTTCCTGAAAATAAATCAAGAGGAAGTTCACTATCTTTCATTGGTGGTGTTCCCGATGTAAGACCATTCACAAGTTTCTTCACATCGGCATCTTCCAATGTAACTTCCGCAATGTTCTCCCTTTTCTTGCATGCCAATGAATCCATAGGACTCCTCTTCTTGGATTCTTCTTCTACCCTTCGTGCATCAAGTAGTAGGGCCTTGGCTTCACGCTTCTTTGCATATCGGATTCTCATATCCTTCACCTTACTAGGAGACATTGACACTAGTCGGATTTTCTTATCACCTTTTCGAAAGGAATAAGTATTCCTTTCTTCATTATGTTGTGCCTTCGTGTCAAGTTTCCATGGTTGCCCTAATAAAATATGACATGCATCCATAAGGAGTTTATCACACCATACCTTATCTTCATATGTTCCAATCCGAAAGCTAACAAGAGTTTGTTTTACTACTCTTAGCCTTTCGTCTTGGCTTATGCGTTGGAGATCATACGACTTCGGATGATTGTGGGTGGGTAGTTTTAACTTGTCCACCATTTTTACGGAGGACAAGTTGACACCACTTCTCCTGTCAACAATCACATTGCACACTTTATTATTTACTTTACAACGTGTGTAAAAGAGTTGTTCCCTTTGTGTCTCCTTGTGTTATTTAAGTTGAACACCAAACACATGTCGGAGAACTAAATCTTCACACATTTCGCAAGATATATTTCTCCACATACCTTGGATTTCTTTGCACAACCCTTGGCTCAGTATTTTTACTCTCGGCCTGATCCGCAAGTTCCTTTTTCAAGGCTTGCATTTGTTCCGCAACTAACTCGGACATAACCCTCGTAAGTTCCTCGTTCATGTTAGCCATAGCGTTGTAGCGTGGGACGGGAATGCTTGGCTCTGAAACCAATTTGATGCACGTAAGAGGGGTGTATTTGTGTAAGTGGGTCGGGTGTTTGTGATATTCTGGTTGACCCAAAAATGGATGCCAAAATGGGAGTCTTGGGTTCTCGGTTTGGCTGGACAGTGGGGTGTTTGGTGTGTATTTTGGGTAGATTTAAAGAGAGTTGGGTCAAGGAATTTTATGGGGTTGTTGTAAACACGTTGAGGGTTGTTTTGATGCTCGGACTTTGGTGGTTGGATGATGGCAATACGACAGAATATTACTGAGACAATAAGGTTCTCGGTTAAGTGTGTGGTGCGGACTGTTTGGGGTTGTCGGGATTGGACGGGCATTTTTGGGCTGTTTCGGATGGTGACCTTCGGTGGGGATGTTTATGAGGTATTATGGGAGGTAAGGATAGTCGGTATATAGTAGGTTGGGTGAATATTAAACTCGAGTTACCAGATGCAAGCTCGAGTGAAGAATGGTTGATTTGGTTAAGTGTTAGTTCGGTTGATATGGTTTAAGTGTTTAGTGGTTGTGGTTGTAGTGAGGTACGGTCGATGAGCCCAAGGATAGAGACATGGGGTTTTACTACCCGATTTGACATCAAGGATAAGGTGACCGATTCCACAAGGTCAAAACCGGGGTTTGCTAAGTGCAATGCCCGTGAACTGTTAAGTGAGGGTGATCGAAAGCCCTTTTAGTGACCCGAAGCTTAGGCTAGGGTGTTCCACACAGTTTCAACATTCTCTTACCACTAAGGAGGTTCCTCGAGCTTGGGTATTGATTAGGTCACATAGTCCTTACCAAGACTTACACTAAAGGGAGGGGTGACCCACACATGATCGATATGTTTCAATTGAAAACTCAATTTAGATTTAACTCAAACTCAAACTGTTTATTTACAATATCCTAAGGGTCCTATTTGTAGTAGTACATGAATTATTCTAGAAAACAAACTAAAGGACAGAAACTCTAACTTGAACCTTTCGGCCAAGTGGGGACAAATATGAAAGGGTTTGGGTTTTCTTGGTGTCCAAGGGAGTTCTCGGTCTTGGTGTGCATGATGGGAAAGGGTTTGGCTTTTCTCGGAGACAAGGATGAACTCAAACTCCTTCACACCTCTTTGTGGCATCCAAGTAGAAGAATGGATGGATTTGGCTTCTCAAGGATCTCATCTTCTTGGAATGTATTTGGAAGCTTCCATTCTTCGTACTTTCTTGATAAACCATTTCGGCCAACCTCTTCATCTCCCCTTGGACGATTTTGAAGACTTTTAATGTAGCAAAATTCATGAACTAGTTGGTTTATGAATTGTCTTCTTGGAAGCCTTAGCTTCTAGATCATTCTTGTCCTTGCCACTTTGTCCTCTTACCCTCTTCCTGTCTTGTCAACTTGTAGGAAGAACTCTAGGCCTTGTGACCTTATTACATGGCTCATTAAATGTCCTAATGAAAACTAATAGCTAAACTAGGAACTGAAGGAAAACAACAAGCTAAAAGAAATGCATGGTCTCGGCCAAGACCAACAAGAAGGCCGAAAATACAATGGCTTCTTGAACCTTCACGTAACAACTCCAATTCCATTCCATTTTCCATGCCATATTAGGCATGTAAGTGTAGATTGACGGGAAGTCATTGGAACTCTTATTAAATCATCTTTCAACTTAGGTGGAGAGTCTAAGTCCGCGTGCTTTCTTGCATCAATCTCCCCTTCTTTGAAAGAATTTCTCCTCAAATTCATGTTGTCTAAATGTGAGGACACTTCATAACATGTTGAACCTTAATCTTTGCCCTGAAGTTTAATTTTGTGGAAGCCTTCCTTGAAACTTGCCAAATATGGATCCGCATACAAGGCAAATGGTTTTGACTTCATATGATGCCCGTATTGGATCACGGATCCCACCATATCATAGTCCTTACCGTGAGGGGCATAATCGAACCATGTACCACTCAATTTTCCCCGTCGGTTCCCTTGTCTTGAACTAAGATGGTGACAATGCCGATCCCACTAGTTTCATGTCCAAGCATGGTCAACCTCGTGAGCTTTTGGGAAAATGTATCCGACATTAAATCGAACTCATCATTTTTGAGTTTTGTGGATGGTTGGAAGCATACTATCCCCTTATCATATCTTGGACTTGACTTCCTTTGCATCATATAAAATTCCGGGTTGGAAGTAGAATAGGGAAGCCGCGTATCACCTAATCTTGCATTAGAGGAAGTTATGGATTCTTGCTCTTGAATTATACTGGTACCAACTCCCAAACCTTATCTTCAATCTTAAATAGTACTTCATGATTTGGATAGAGGTGGCGAAGGAACCATGGCCTCGGAATATATGAGGTGGCGAAGGAACCATGTCCTTGCCACCTTGCCCTCTTACCGTCTTCCTGGCCTTGTCAACTTGTAGGAAGAACTCTCGGCCTTGTCACCTTATTACATGACCCATTAAATGTGTCCTAAAGAAAACTAATAGCTAAGCTAAGAACTAAAGGAAAACAACAAGCTAAAAGAAATGCATGGTCTCGGCCAAGACCAACAAGAAGGCCGAAAATACAATGTCTTCTTGAACCTTCACGTAACAACTCCAATTACATTCCATATTCCATGCGATATTAGGCATGTAAGTGTAGATTAATGGGCCATCGTTGGCACTCTTAGTAAATCATATTTTGACTTAGGTGGAGAGTTTAAGTCCGCGTGCTTTCTTGCATCAGATGTGTTTGAGTTCATATGATGTTGTTTCTTGGGATAATGGGAGTCCTGAGATTTGGTATCTTTTGTGACTTATTTAAAATACATATGTGTGCTTATGAGCTGCTGTTATTTACTTTTTTTCATCTTATCTAAGGCTTAGTTGAACATGTGTGAAACCATTTTTAGAAAGTAACAACCTGTTTGATCTGTGTGCAATTTATGTTTGCCTATTTTAAGGACCTTCCCCTTTATTTCATGAAAAGAATGAACCTTTGTGTCTTAGTATGATTCAGCTTTTGGTTGTATGCTTTGTTCTTGAGTCATGTTGCTTGTTTCGAAATTCACATGCCATGCATAACCATACCACTGCATCCATGCTAAGTAAATGATTAGTCATCTTGTGTTTTAGAAAAAATTGTCTGCACCATCTCCATGTGTTATGTGTCATCCCCGCCCACAACATGATATAATTTAATATTTTAAATGTCCAGCATGACCTGGTCCTATTCATATGATGGATGTCTGAATACATCTACGCTTGCCTTATTTCTAAATATCCATAATGTGTTCATGCTATGATTACGGATACAAGATCTACAGACCATGAAATTTGGCATTTGTTTAGTAAGAAAACTTGAGATTCTAAGTTACTTAATTCCGTGTCTTGTCAAAAAAAGAAAGGAATGAATTGGTGAACCTAGGTGGGTACTTAGGATTAATTCGGAGAATATTTATCCACAAATAAGGTTTGAAAGTCTGTCATGATTGAATGTGTGCATACTCACCTTGTCTGCCTTCATACACTATTTACTAAGTCTTTGCTAATAGTATATATGAGATATACATGGAGATATACATATTGTATACAAGGTATACTTAGTATACAAGACATACATGTCTAATATATTTCTCATGTGTGATTTGAATATCTTTGTGTGTATGCCTTTGGGCTTGGCCCAATCCTTTGCTTCTCAAGGTCATCTTTTGTTTGACTTAATACATGTTCTGGGATTAGCCCATTTTGCCTTCTTTCATGTTATTTTCCTTAACCACTACTGTTAATTAGGCTTAGCCAATGCCATACATTATCTTGTTTGAAATTAGGCTGAGTCCCCTTTATCTACCTCTCCATGTCATTTTGTTGTGCTGATTTGCTTTCAGTAGTTTAACTTGCACTTTAGACTGTTTTTGCATGATTATTTTATTTATGTTATGTGATAAGTCCAAGGTACTTTCTAACTTGGATTTTCCCCCCTCTTTCTCTCCACTGCCGATACACTGTGGATAGGCTCCTTTGGGCCTATTATTTCCTTCAGCTAGTTGGGCCAAGGCCCAACTAACTTATTTGATCGAGTCCGCGAAAGTTACAGTGCATTTGAAGGCCCAACTATGAGTGAAAAATCAAACTAGTGGCCTTAGGTAGCCCGCCAGCCTAAACTCAACCTCTTTCATTTCCATATATGTATATTTATTGTATATTATTTGTAATAAAATACTTTGTATATTATTGGAACCCCTACGGTTGTGAAGATAGGATAGGCAAATGATACATATATCGTTTAGATTAGAAGCGCCAAAAGAAAGGAATTTACAAAATAGTAAACTTTATAATTTAAAAAGAAAAGCAGACCATTTTGTACTTTAAAAGGGATTGGAACCAAAAAATGATTTTCAAGCTCGATTTGGGACTAAAATGAATATTGTGAATGCTTTAAACTCTTTTACTCAAACCATATACTTTCTAATGTTTTGGGCTTCATAAAATGAATAAAAAAAATGGGTTGTTGAGTTGATAATTTAAATCTGAAATTTTCTGAAAATCTCATTGAATTTGAACATTAGAAGTTATTCATTTGGTCTGAGCCCAACTCAAAATTATTTTGAAAATGATTAAAATACTTATCTTGGACTCTAGTTGAGTGTGAGCATTGGAATGTTAGAATATGAATTGACGTTTGGGACATAACTTGAAAAAAGGAAATAATGGTTTTGGACTCCTTTCAGAAAACCCAAAACTTATCATTTCAAATGAATTACACTCACTTAAAACTTTAAAAGATTTTCAAAATATGAAAGTGATATTGGATAATTTATTAGACTAATAGTAGAGTTCTACTCAAATTAACCTTTGAGTGTTTTGAAAATAAGTTGACCCAAATTACCCCTGTGCAAACTATTTTTTTTGTGGAAGTTAACTCTTTTGTTTTCAAAACCTTTGCGTTTGAAATAAATGAATGACAAGAATTTTACGGGAATTTAAACACTTTAAGAAATTCACATCATTTAAGTATGCTATAGAACCCGAAGGTCAACAATATTCTACGGATCCTTAATACCGGGGTGTCTAACACTTTTTCCAGAAATCACCAAAACTCTTACTTAGACTCTTGTTTAAATAGAATTTTTCATTAACTTGAATAAACCCTTTCAACTTGGTTTTTCTAATTTACCTATAATTTAGGTAGCGACTCTAAAAATAATTATCCAATTTAGAGCACCAACAAACTCATAGTATCTTTTATGCCTCCGTGTAAAAGTGAACCATAGCAAATAGAGACTCCGCTAGGGATAAACCTAGGTTCTAACCGTAAGGGTTCCAATACAACATATTTTAAATGATATGAATTGCTTATGTGTTTAAATACTTGCAATTATAAATGTAATTCATGCATTTCATACTCCGCCAAATGGCATGCATACACAGTGCACAAAGATGATTATGCGGATTTCACAATCATCCTCCAGTATAAAATCAAAAACATTTTCTTGGAACACGTTGAAGACGGAGTTGGTTCGCGGTCGTCCAATAGTCCACAACGGTTCATCCTTGGTAGTCTGTTTAGGTCCCTTAGTCATTTCCTAAACCACTCTAGTACAACTAGGATAGAGCGGAGTCAATCCCTACTGAACTAGGGCATGCTTGACCTAGACGGGTTCAGATATCTCAGACCTACTAGGATATATTAGGCTGACTACCTTATGCCTTGATGGTCTATGACCTGACCACACTGCATCCTACTACTTGATATGTAGAAACATTAAATGTTCCTTATGTGATAAACCATTATCTCTTGAGGGGAAAATAACCGTGTTCTATTTTATAGATGCATACAAATATGAAATTCAACATGGTTATCGACGCACTTGAGTTGCTGAGTTTTTGGTGGTCATGGTTAGATGACCCGCAAAAGAGAGATGTAACGAACTATCTAGGACACCTACCCTCCCTTATGTCCATGAAAGGAAATAGAGAACTCCTAGAAGTCTTTACCATGTATTGGGATTGTGATAAAATTGTGTTTAGGTTCGGAGATTTTGAGATGACCCCGACCCTAGAAGAGATAAGGGATTGTATAGTTAACATTAGGACCTGTATGAGAAAGATGAAGAAACCCGATCATAATCTTCTAGTGCCCCATAAGACTATTCCCGATGAGATTATAAAATTCCTATCCCTACCTAGCTCCAATTGGCCATTTGGCCCAACAATAGCCTATATGGATCTTTATAACCGATATGGGTCCAAACTGGGGTACATAGAACACTCCGTAGAATTCTGATCCTATGCGAATTTGGAAGCCACCCGACATATACTGAGCCCTAGGCCAATGTCGAAACCTACATATGTACTTCCAAGAGTGTGACCTCTTAGTGCAATGGTGGATCATTAAACACCTCCACAAAAGTGAGGGTCTATCATACCGAGATCTGGAATATAGAGAAGATAACCATAAAGTCACTTACCTAAATTTTGGGAATTAAACCAAAGAGGGGTGGGTTTTTATCTTTTCTAGGCTCCGAGAGGATAACATCCAATGGAGATTTCCCGACTTTATATCCGAGACCATAGTTGGAAGAGGTAGAAAATGCTCTTTCCTACCACTTATGAGGATTTGGGGAATCCAAACATACGTACTTATTAGGGTCCTAAGATAGTTTAGAAGGATACATGTAATACCCCAAGTAGGAACCATGGGGGGATTAAGTGGTCCACTACGAAGGAGACAAGATTGAATGAGTTGCCGACATCATCCAAGAATGGAACGCTCGAATCAATTGGGGTCCACAGACTAGCCAACGATGTCTTTTGCTTGGGTTGTGATGAAGACTACATAGATTGTCTAAGAACACATTTGCAAGACACCCTCACACCGGGTCCCAACCGCTACTCATTTAGTCATGACAAGGATTCAAAGGTCGAGGTCAAAGCCTGCCATATTCAGAGACAAGCTGATGATCGAGATTCCAGGTATCTAGAGAAGATGGAGCATGACAATACTATCATAGCCAACATGACCGAGGAGTTATAATTTACTCACGAGTGTCTAGGGGACTTAGACGCTCGCATGAGGAGAGCCATGGACGAGACTGCACCCATGACCTTCACAGAAAAAGATTATTGGGTTTATTCATTGCTGATGTCTACTCAAGATTCAGACCACCCTTCAAAGGTAAAAGAAAGCTCGGACAGACGTAGCTTCATCATCTGTCACTGGAGGTTAATTCTTCTAATTATACTACTTTATTCATCTTTTGTAACCCCACTGGGGAAAATGTATTATTAATGAAAATGATTATGGGGCAATGGTTTAATCACATTTGGCACAATTATGCTTCAAACGATTACAAAGCCTTGGAGTAACGAGGTTTAGGAATGCGACTATTACAACTGCTTACGTGCTTGTGTGATATAAACTGTTATGAATTTTCATGTGTTCCGCCTGAACTCTTTATTGGTTCCACATTCCCGACACCAATCAAAAACAAAAACACAAGAAAATACCAAAACTAAACTAAATTTGCACCTCCTCTTAAAGGTTGATTAGTTGTACAATAGACACTCTCGATAGACAAAGTGCCACGTCACTAGTTATTGATTTGGTTAGCGATGATGAGACAGAGGAGTCGCTTAGAGAAAAGATCCGCAAGATTGACGCAAAGATTGACTTGGCTAGAGCTAAAATGAAAGAGGTTGAAAAAATAATGGAATTTATGGAAAATCTCGCAAAAGAGTCTCTTGAAGGGAAGCATCAAATCAAAACCTCTCTAAAGAGGTCAAGAAAATGGTCGATGACTACGTTCCACATTTCAAAACACCAAAACAAGAATCAGAGTTACCTGGAGCAGATCCTATGTCGTATGAGGAATTAAGTGGGGTACCGGAGAGAGTCACCCCAACTTCTGACGCAACTGTTAACTACTACGGGATGCCACAAGGGCCTCCCCGTACGTCATATCCTATGTGGTGGGCAATTGCACTCAAAGTTCGTAATTCGCTCTATAGAGTTGCACCTAGGTTGGTGCAAACCATTGAGGTATATGACGGAATAGAATATGTCGGATTGGCGTGTGCCAGTTCTGACGTCCTCCCAACTTGTGCATGGCTATGCCCATAAGAGGTGCCTATTCCATAAGAATTAGCCCGGCCATGTCATAGACGAGTGCGTGGCCTTCAAAAGAAGAATTATCAGACTTATTGAGGAAAATGTCATTCATAACCTATGGGGGCCACATTCCCTACTAGTCTACGACCCCATCATGCTTGGTAAATGAATCACCATGGAAAACCAATTATGGCGTTACGACTTCACTTCCTTTGAAGACTCATATGCAAACACCTTATCCATTTTAGCCCGTATCGGCAAGGTTTGCCTACTGAAATACATTTTGAAAGTCTCTATTAGCACTTCAAGGATGAGGATTTGCTTGTACCATTCAGGGGCACTGAGACACGACATTGAAGAATGTGAAGCCTTCAAGTTTGAGCTAGAGCATCTTGTCAACACCATCAGATTTGACTTCGATACACGACTACTTCTAGAAAAGTTGTCACGAAATATGCGATCGTAAGGACGACGACCCACAATGACTTCAAGAAGAAGTCATCTTTTGGGTAGTTTTGGCATACCATTTTATATTTCAATCAAAATGTTATTCTCTCTCTCTTTTTATGAAAGACACTACGTTCGACCTAATATCCCGATGAGGGATATGTAGGAAGCCCATATCAGGTCTAGTCTGGGAATGATTTGGGTAGAAGAAATTAAGATTAATTTCTATGTAACCCGAACTACGTACGGGCTTGATTTCCTACATAGGGATACATAGGCAGTCTATCTAAGACTCGCCTCCTATATAATATAAATTATAATTCTCCCTATTTATAGAAGATTTTTTGGTTCAACGGCGTCGTGGTAGCAAATCGAACATAGACCTTCAAACCAAAACCCTAAAAAACAAAAAATGTCCAAAATACCCTGGAATGGAAAATTAATCAAGAGTTTGGATTGAATACATGAATCTATGTGCTTTATGTGCAATTTGAATGTGATATCTTCCATTATTAACTTTCGACTAACGTACTAACGTCATTTATATTTGAGTTATTCTTTTCTTATAGAAAATAGTTGATCCATGTTGCGTCACACTGGTACGCTTTACTAGATTGAAAGCCGCAACAATATCCCTAAACCAACAGAATCAAGAGAAAATGGCTGGTACTTCCGAACAAACATGCAATATAGAAGCTCTCATTATCGAGGATACTGCGCCTCAGGACCTTCAAAATTCCTCACACAACGAGGATATGATCAATTTGATGTTCAAAAAGATCACGGACCTTCAAGAATAGGTCATGAAGAACAAAGACATCAACGCTGCCAGAGAGGCAGCTGCTGAAATAAGAAGGCCTGCACCGCCTTTTCCATCAAGGAACTCACCCATTCCCAAACAGTTCCCAAATACCCATGCTGGTACCTCGTACCAAACACCACCTCCAGTAAATGACACCCATATAGTCGGGACTTTCGATTATGCACCTTCTTTTCAAGTACCACCTGCTTATGCTGATCCTAGCATACACCAAAATAATACTACTCATACAACATCCAGAGCCGCTGGCACTCTCAAAAGTCACCCAACACACCCCACAATATCCTTTCACACTCTAATTACTCCCATTGACTATTTACTAGAGCTTGACCATTACAAAGAAATGGAAAAAGAGTGGAGAGCCAAACATGACTGAAGGGACACAGAAATAGAGCGGAAAATGGTATATCTGCTCAAAAATCCAACAAGGGCTCTCGAAAAGCAACGGGCCTGAGATATGATGACCTGTACATGGATCTAGACTGTGACCTGCCTGAGGGATTCAAGCTGCCCAAGTTTGAACTCTTCAACAGGACAGGAAATCCCAAAGCCACCTAAGGGAGTATTGCGACCAACTGGTCGGGATCAAAAGAAATAAAGCACTGATAATGAGGTTGTTCAGCCAAATCCTCACATGGGAGGCATCAAAATAGTTCATGGCTCAAGACATCCATCACTAGGATTCTTGGAAAGAAATGGCGGGGGCCACCATGGATAGATTCCGCGTTAACGTGGAAATCATGCCTGATCATTATTATTTAGAGACAATCAAAAGGAAATCTACTAAAACCTACCGCAAGTATGCGAGTAAGTAGTGGGCCAAGGCCACCCGAGTACAGATACTAATGAGCGAAGAGGAATTAGTCTCGGTCTTTATTCGATCACAAGAGTTGGATTGTTATGATCGCATACTGTCTATGGCCGGGAGGCCATTCTCTGAATTAGTAAAAATTGGAGAGGCAATAGAAGACGACCTCTAAATTGAGCCATGTTAACAATTCAGAAGTTTGGGAATTTAAGACAGGGAGTTTGAAGTTGAAAAACCAGTTTTAGTTCTGCAGACTAGTTACGCCCAGTTTATAGGGACCATCAATTCTTATCGTACAATTTCTTTATGAAATTGATGGTACACAGTAATTTATATGAACCATATAAAATGTTACGGTCTGTCCTTTTTTACCGTCTCAATCCCTAAGATTTATAAGTCTCTAGAAAGTTGTATTTTGATTGACGGTCTATTTATACGGACCATAGAAAATCTGACGGTCCAAACTCAGACCGTACACAGTTTGACGGACCATCCATTTCTTCCGTAAAATCCTTTCAACTGGGAATAATATAAATACGTAAATTAGTTCTGAAAAATCAGTTTTCACACTTCTCAAACCCTAACATGAAGGTTCTCTCATCCCATCTCTCTCATACACCAAGGTAAGCCTATTCCAAGTATTCCAATTGGATTCTAACGTATATACATGAATTCTAAGTAGAAACTCATTGTTCTTAACCTAAGGTCTTCAAGATAAACCCAATTCCAAGGCTCAAGATTCAATCTTTGAACTTCTATTTCCAAGTTCAAATTTTTAAGACAAGACTAGGAGCAAACAAGGTATGTAGAGCTTCTATCCACGTTTGTGACCATCATTGTTCTTCCCCATGCTACATTTATTCATGAAACACAAATTTCCTCAGACCTAGGGTTTTTGCTCAAATTCATGATAACCCTATATATATGTACAACTATATATATATATATATATATATATATATATATATATATATATTTTCATTTATTGTATTCATGATATGTTGTTATGATTGTCATGAACCTGTCCATAATTCATGAACGCATGTTTCGAATTCCATGAGTTCTTAAATACTTGTTGTTACCATTGTTACTCAGTTCATGAAAATTATATATGTTTTTCACATTTTACACAAGTTCTATTATATATCTACTTACATGCTAAATTATGATTACTAGTCATGCTTTACAAGTTGATTTCATGAAAACCATGGGCCTACAAGCCACTATTTTCAAGTACATATTTTTAGAAGTTGCATAGTTTACCGAGAAATAGTTTACCGAGAAGGGTCAGATAGTCTGAAACTATGTATGCCACCATAGGATAAGTGTCACACTCCCAGAGGACGATACCTTCAGATTGCAGATTGGATCATTTCATGCCATGTTTATGTGTCATACCCTAGCAAGGTATGGAATTGCTCTGCTGGTCGGGTTAGGTACGAGACTCCACGTACCTACATGGTGTTTTATGTTGTCGGTTATGCTACTGCTGTCCCTATTGATATACATATATACATATACACAACATTAAAGATTTTACATATGTTTCATACTCATGCCAGATCATGCTCATACTCATTTTCCAGTTTCAGTTTTATGTCCAATTATTTTATGTTCCTGCTTATTCTTTGAGTTGCTTTACATAAGACATAATTCAAATGTAATAATATCTCTTTTCATGGGGCATGCACTTCCCGGTGTAGGTGTTGAGTTTTAGGATGATGGAGCTACATGCTAGGACTTCACATGTATCAGCTTTTTGGTAAGCCCCATTTCTTTTGGGGTATCAGCCTTTCAATTGCATGATTATATTTTGTGATAGAGGTATGCCAGGGCCTTTTCCTAGTAAACATTATTGTAGTCAGACTCATGTCTAGAGCTTTTATAGACTAGAGTAGTTTAGTATGTCATGTTAGCATTAGTTCTCAGATTTATCATGATTTTAGAAATATTCGCATTTTATATAATTTTTTGACTATGTCTTAGCACTATGCGTTACATGTTTTAAAATCATTACTATTACATGCTTTTGATGCCTATGTTGAATCAACAACCATGTGGTTCGCTCAGTCACATGCAGTCAGACACCGAGTGTTGTGTTTCCCTAGGCCATGGTTCAGGGCGTGACAGTCAGCATAGCCAACAAAGATGGATTGGCAAGCGCTACCGAGGTCGCAAGGAAAAAGAAAGAGGATGTGACAAATGTCTCCGATATCCCTAGCTCGAAGAATCAAAGAAAAGACGGATCACAATCTTCCTTCGATATATAACAATCTCCTCCCACAAGCAACTACACACCATCTCCACACATCCCTGTGCCAGTATATCAAGCTCCACAACCAAATTATCAAACACCAATACCCACTTACCAAGCTCCATCACCAAATTACCAAATTCCCACACTTACTTACCAAGCTCCTAAAAACAAAATCATCAAAACCAGCCGCCTCTGGCTACATATGACTTGCCATATCTAAATTTTGAGAAAATGCCTCCCCGGGCGTTCACTCCACTTCCCTAAACCCGAACAAGGTTGTTCGAAAAGCTAAGTGCTACCAGAATAATCCACACTGTTCCGCTAAACCTCCTAATCCCAGAAGTCACTTCTACAGAGCCAATCAAACTTATGCTTACCATTGGACACAATGTAGAGGATTGTGTCAACCTAAATCACAAGTTATAGGATTTAATTGATAAATGAGAGATCGTATTGGAAGAAACGAAGCCAAACATAAACACAAATCCTCTCCCCAATCATGGTTCCAATCATATACATATAATTGAACGGGAGTAGGATTGGGCTATATGCCAGCCGCTGGCCCAAGAATCTGTTGAAAGCTTAGAATGGATAGTCGCCTCTATTTCTCTACAAGAGCGTCCTAATTTCAAGGTGTTGATCCTGGCCCCGAGAAAACCTTTCATGGTCCAAGTACCACAAGAAGTGGGCCTAGTCCTGAGAAAATCATTCATTGTCCAAGTACCACAAGAAGTGGTCCCAGTTCCTAGAAAAGAGTTTGTTGTCAAATCGGCCGTGGCTCAGGAAATGACAAGATCGGGAAGATGTTATTGTTACGCCTCGTAGTTTCACGTTTCATAGTGTCGTCGATTGACGCTGATGTCCCTTGAAGATATATGACCTTATAGAAGTTGATGGATATAAGGAGCGGGTTGGATAGGTAAGTGGGTTGGGTGTTGAAGACAGTAGGGTTGACCCGAAAAGGGATAGCAATATCGGGGTTCTCAGATATATGACCTTTAATGGCTATTTCGGGTGGATTCAAAGGGAGTCGGGTCAAGGCATTTTATGGGGTTGTTGTAGACATGTTGAGGGTCTCTTTAATTGTCAGGCTTGGTTAGTTCAGTTGTGGAAGGTGTCGTTTACTGAAACAGTAAAGTTCTCAGTTGGGGCATTTTCGCCGAGTAGTATGGGATTGAGAGACTATTTCAAGTAGATGTAGTAGGAAATGGACTGAGGCCTTTTGTGGAGGTATTCCAGGTATATTGAGGGTCAGGAATATGCTTGGGAATTGGTGGTTTGATGGTGGAAATGCTGCGGGACTAAACTGTGGCAGTGAGGTCTCGGTTGGTGATTATAGTGGACTGTTTGTGCGTTGTTGGGATTGGATGAGACTTTGTGGGTGGTTTCAGGAATTGGCCTTTATGGAAGATATTTGTAATGTATTCTGGAGAGTGGGGGTGAAAGGACCAAGTGTTGGTTGGTACGTTTTTGGTTATTGTGGTTGTAGTGAATTACGGTCAATATGGTAAGGATAATGACAAAGGGGTTTTAATTCCCAAGTCGACACCTTAATGAGGATGACCAATTTAACAAGGACTAGACCGAGGTTGCTAAGGACAAGCCCGAATACAAACCAAGTGAGGTTAGCCGGAAACCTTAAGATAGACCCTAAGCTTAGGCTAGGTTGGATTACACAAGTTCCAATGTTCGCTTACCACTAAGGGGGTTCCTCAAGCTTGGGTTAGTTAAGTCACAAAGTCTTAACCAAATTTACACCGAAGGAAAACCTTAGTTTGGGTTCAACTAAGTCACACAGTCATAGCTAAACTTACACCAAGGGTTTGGCTCACACAAGAACCTACTAAGAGTAGACACACACAAGTGAATACAATTAGCAAATCAGTAAACACTCAAGTTTTTAAATCAATCAACTCTTAATATTTACATATCCTAAGGGTCCTATTTATAGTAGAGAATAGACTATTCTAGAAGAAAACTAAAGGACTCAAACTACTAGTACTTTCGGCCATGTGAACGAGTTCAGGTGTACTTGGTGCCTAAGGAACTTCTCAACTAAAACAAGGCAATGTGAATGGTCTTTACTTGGAGATAAGGGTAAACTCAATCCCTTTCACATCCCTTTGTGGAGTCCAAGTCGAAGAGGGAATGAATTGGGCTTCTCAAGGATCTCATCTTCTTAGAATGTGCTTGGAAGCTTCTATTCTTGGTGCTTGTGCGTTGAACCATTTCAGCCAACTCCTCTTATCCCCCTTGGACGACTTTGATGTCTTCAAAATAGCTAACTTCATGAACTTTCTAGTTCATAAAGTCTCCTTGAAATCTTCCTCTTTCTAGAAGTCTCTTGTCCTTGCCAAGTTGTCGTCCAAGTCATCCTTTGTCCTTGCCATGGTGTACTCTCACCTTTGTGACTTACTAATTGTGTCATAATGTTAATTATTACACAACATACTATGTCCTAATCTAAGATCTAAAATATAAGCTAAGAACTAAAGGAAAACAATAAGCTAAAAGAAAACAAGATGGTCTCGGCCAACACCAACAAGAAGGATGAAAATACAAGACTACTTAGACCTTCATGTCACAACTCCAACTCCATTCCATTTCCCATGCCATGTTATCCATCTAAGTGTAGAATGACGTGCGATTATTGGCGTTCTTAGTAAAACACCTCTCAGCTTAATTTGGGAGTTTAAGTCCGTGGGCTTTCTTTCATCAATCTCCCCTTCTTTGAAGGAATTTGCCCTCAAATTGGCACCGTCAAAATGTACAAAAAATTGTTCAATAACAAGTGTTGATATAATATTTCCACCATTAGATAGGTTTGGAAGTTTTATCTTGTAGGCACCTTCCTCAAAATTTTCCAAATAAGGATCCGAATACAAGACAATTGGTTTTGACTTCTCATGATGTTCATGTTGGATCTCGGATTCCATAAGACATGTTGCCTCGCCATAGGTAGAATGATGACATGGTGCACTACTCAACTTTGTGTTAGAGCAAAAGATGACACCTATACTTATTTTATGTTTGATGCTCAATGGCCTTTCATTTCTTGGCACGGGTAGGACCAGGGCTTCACAAATCTCCAACATGGAATCTTATTGCTCCTCGAAACCATTCATACTTATCTTTCCCCATCATACCGTGATATGAGTAGCACAAGGTTTACCTATTTGGATGTCACAACTTCCGAAAGCCTCCACAAGACATTCGTACTTACCATGTAGGTCCTTGAAAACCTTTTCTTGTTCAATCTTCATTTGGGTCGACATTAGTGAAGTTCTTTTGTTCAAGCCAAGCTTTGAAGATATTTTGGCTCCACAAAAATTATAGAAATGAGCACTCCATATTGGTCGTGGAGACTTATACCTTATAATGATATTGTAGGCCAATTGGTTGTTGATGTACACCTTCCAATCTTCATCATGCCTTGGTGCTAATAAGACACATGCCATGTTGGAGCTAAGGTACCCTTGGTCATCCTCTTCTTCTAATACGTCTTGCCTTCTACATCCATAGGCTTGGTTTGTGGATAACGAACCTCTAGAAAATAAATCAAGAGTGAGTTCATTATCTTCCTTTGGTAAGGCTCTGGATGTGTTGTTCCTTGGGAATTTCATGTCGGCATCTTCTTCTATACGGTTTGGTTCATATAATGGATTGACAAAGAAGGTACCGCCCATTTCCTCAACCTAGTACAAGGGATTGGTAAAGAAGGTCCACCGTCGTGTTGTTTCTTCATAATCATGGCTAGGGGCTTGACATGGAACAAGGTCCTCTGGAACATTTGGCTCGATTGTTGTAGTTAGATCATCATATGGAGGAAGGGGTATTTCGAGATCTACTTCACCACAAGTATCAACATCATTGTTAGGTGGTAGCTCGGCTGTTGGCCCATGTGACTTGGCCATTTCTGAGACCTCTAAGGTTTCCTTCGGCCGGTTTCTTCTTCACATGCCACAACATTCATGGCACTCCCCTTCTTAGATTTTTTCTATCCTTTGTGCATCAAGTGAAAGAGCCTCGGCTTTGTGCTTCATTGCACTTCGAATTCTCATGGCCTTCACCTCACTAGGTGACATTGACACCAACTGGATCTTCTTATTATTTTTTTGAAAGTAAAAAATGTTCCTTCCTTCATCATGTTGTTCCTTTGTGTCAAGGTTCCACGGTTGTCCCAACAAAATATGACATGCATCCATGGTGTCCTTGCCAAGTTGTCGTCCAAGTCATCCTTTGTCCTTGCCATGGTGTACTCTCGGTCAAGTCACCTTTGTGACTTCTTGTGTCATAATGTTAATTATTACACTTCATACTATGTCCTAAGCTAAGAACTAAAGGAAAATAATAAGCTAAAAGAAAACAGCATAGTCTCGGCTAAGAGCAACAAGAAGGCTGAAAATACAAGACTACTTAGACTTTCATGTCACAACTCCAACTCCATTCCATTTCCCATTCCATGTTAGGCATCTAAGTGTAGAATGATATGCAATTGTTGGCATTCTTAGTAAAACACCTCTCGGCTTAATTTGGGAGTTTAAGTCCGCGGGCTTTCTTTCATCAGAAGTATAATGAAGGTTCATAGCTTGTTTATAGAAGTACCAGAGTGTATAGAAGTTAAACAGATCGAAGAAAATATATTTCGATAAAATTAGAAATTTTCAGAATTGACGGCCAACATGTACGTACCGTACAAATTGGGACCCTCATCGTATTTTTCTTTGCAAAATTCAGGTTGTAGGTCTGATTATACGGACTGTACAAAATTGTACGAACCACATAATTAGGCGGTGCAATTTTCTTTTCTTGTATATAAATCCTCTCCTCAACATTGGGTCCTCATTTCTTCATTTCCTAGACCTTAGAACACCCCAAACTCCTCTAAAAGGCTCTCCATTAACTTGGGATCAAATCCAAGGCTAAACCTTGCCAAATCATCGTTCAGAACCCCGTGGCTATTATTAGCATCTTTCCTTGTTCGTTGTAACAACTTAGAAGGTACATTGGTGTCGAAGTAAGCTTAGAACAAAGGATACTTAGTGTATAAAGGTAAATTTTATCTTCCTTAACCTAAGCTCAATATTTATATAAGTATTAAGTTGGATTTTTGAAGAGATTTCTTGAAGAACATATCGACTATGAAGTTTGAGGTTAAGCTATGTTGTATGAGCTATTTTCACATGATTTGAGCTATTAAATGGAGTTGTACAAGTATGAATATCTTGGTAGGAAGGAGTAGGAGTAAAGATGAAGGTTGTTGAGCCGAGATATGTAGAGTTTGACTTAGAAATGACCTTATGAAGTATTGCACACAAGTTGTTTGATGAGTTGTCTAAATGAATTTTTTATAAGATATGAGCTTGATATTGATACGAATCCCCCATGTAATGTAGATAATCATCCCTAGCACGTCTAAGGCTTTACATAATGTAACTAGCTTCATCAACAAGGTATGTAGGGAAACTTTCCTTCTTGGCATGACTTGACAAAACACTATTTTGAAATAGAGTTGCATCTTGCAAAATAAAATAACGATATGCCTTTCTTGAAAAAATTGATCTTAATCCTTATGTAATTCTTATCCAAAGCATCTCTCAGATTTTGTATGTTCCAAAATGGCTGTATTGAGATTTATGAAGCTAGCGCAAGTAACAATAGTTGGAGGGTAATGACGATAGGTCACTCCGGCTCTGCTTGTGATGTCCTTTGATTGTATTGCATTGCACTTATCTATATGTATCTATTTTATTACCTAGCTATGCTATAGTCAGCCAAGTACAACACTTATATGTGCACACCACTGTAATTGGTTTTGATATTTCCGAGTCCTATTAACGCTGGGTACAACCAAGTCCTATTCGAGGCCGGGTATGATATACTTTGACATGATTTACCCCACAGAGCGGCTTGATAATATACTATATATAGCCCCATTTAATGGCTTGATTTTACAGACATACATATATATTCATACATTGTGACAGGATATGTCCTCAGAGGCTTCTTATGAGTTTCAGGTTGACTTATGTACCCATATCTCTTATGTTATATCTTCTATTTACATTTATTATCTTCCTTACATATTCAATACATCTTTATTACTGATGCCCCCTTTCTGGGGCACTGTGTTCATGCCCGTAGGTATAGCTAGATAGGGCGGCGATCCTCCTTAGTAGGTTGTCTATTCAGCTGTGATTATTCCACTCCTCTATCTTGGAGTTTCTATAGAAGAGTCGATAGGTATTGTTGTACATATTCCTAGTATTTTGGGGTATGGCGGGGCCCTATCCCGATTGGTTGATGTATTATAGCACTCTTAGAGTCTTGTAGACTAGTGTACATTGGGTATATGTATGTCATGGCCTTGTCGGCCCCCTTTGTTAGTGTAGTACTCTTCTTTTGGCCTAGTCGGCCTTGGTTATCTATATATATCGTGTTGGGACTCTTATATGTGCATCTGTCATACATTCTTTCCTTATTATGGTTATATGGAGGCGTTGTTGGCCCAGGATTCATATTATAGGTTGCAGATACTATAGTTGGTTTGCTCAGGTCTTTGGGTGTTAGGTGCCAGCCACCCCCCTAAGGTTGGGGTGTGATAGTTATACTCCCAAAGAGTTGGCGCAAGGAGCACCCCGTAAAGAGGGAAAGCAAAGAAGTCCTATAATCGAAAAGGAGGCCTATGCCTTATGGGGCAGGATGCAGCCGAAAGACTATTCCATTGTTGAACACTTGCAAAAAATGTCGGCTCGAATATCAATAATGGCATTACTCTTAAGTTCATCACACCATCGCCAAACCCTAATGAGAGTTTTGGACGAAGCTCATGTCCTAACCGGGATGAGCAGTGAAACATTGGCTAACATAGTAGGCCTTGTTATTGGAGCTCAACAAATCTCATTCACTCCTGAGGAGTTGCGAAGAGAGGGAACGACTCACAACAAGGCTCTCTACATCACTTTCAAGTGCAGAGACAAGGTCATATCTCGAGTACTTGTCGATAATAGGGCTGGTCTCAATATATGCCCCGAATCAACATTAAAGTAGTTGGGATATGACATTGGGAAGATATGGCAGAGACGTACCAATGTAAGAGCTTTCGATGGAGCACAACATGACCCCATTGGCGAAGTAGACCTCAACATACAAATGAGGCCTGCCAAGGTCACTACTAAGTTTCAGGTTATAGCCATCAGTGCCAATTACAACCTACTATTGGAAAGACCTAAGATACATATAGCCAGAGTAGTTCCATCATCTCTCCATCAATCACTAAAGTTTTTATGGGAGAATCATGAAGTAGTGATTGACGGGGAGGCTAATATTCACAACTATCCCAATAAATCTGTATTGGTGATAGAGGAAATCTTGAAAGACACGGATTTCCACATGGTGGAACTCATGGGAGCCTCCCACCAAGGTAAAGACAAAAAAGCCCTACGCTACCAGTCTACAAGATGATTGCTACAACCATGCTTCAGAATGGGTTCGAGCTCAACAAAGGCCTTGGTCGAGAGCTCCAAGGTATCAAGGAATCGGTGTCAATGTCGGACAGTGAGTACCATTTTGGTCTTGGATACATCCAAAGATCTGAAGAAGCCTCCAATGGATCAAAAGAAAAGAGGTCCACCATAGTTGTGTACGCCTTTTTCAGGCCTATACCAGTCATTCCTAGTCCGAATGCCCATGCACAATGGTAGAGACACAAAAGATGGTTTAAGGATGCTGTTCCAAGAGGAAGAGTGTGCCGTGAGACTAAAGGAATGCTCTAAAGCACCCACCATCCGCAATGCTAATCCAGACGACCAGCTGTCCAATTGGACCTCTACCCCACTTTTGGCTCCTCGGTAGAGAGAACGATTTTTAAATTTGCTTTAAAAAATCGATGAAATTTGGTTGAGGCCCGAGCATTCACCATTTGCACCTTTACATTTCTATGTAATATTTCAAAAATAGAAATGACTCGACGTTGATCCGAGTCAGGACCACAATTTGTAATTTCTTTATCAAAATCAATGAAAGACTCAAATTATGCATAAAGTCTCTTTATTTTATTTCAGATTAATATGTTTTTATACACTAACAATGCTTTGCCTTGTTTTTTAGTAATAATAATAGAACAACTCATAATGTTATGACATGTCGCGAGACGAGTGAGACAGTAATATAGATGAAAAAGAATATGTGGAGTACGACGAAGAAATCAAGTCGCTAAAGGATCTCGTCGACGAAGAAGATCAGTATTAGAATAGGCCAAAGCCAAATTTGGATGAAACTGAAGCAATCAATCTCAGGGATGGGGAAACGGTTAAAAAAACTCAAATAAGTGCGCATTTGGATACGCCCAGGAAAGAGGAGCGGATAAACCTATTAAGGGAATACGTCGACGTATTCGTGTGATCATACGTGGATATGCCCAAGTTGAGCACAAACATAGTAGCGCACAAGCTACCCATCCACAAGGGCTTCACCCAGGTTAAACAGAAAATCCGACAATTCATGCCTGATCTGAGCATAAGAATCAAAGTTGAGGTTGAAAGGCAGATAACTCCATAGCCCACATGGTTGACCAACATTGTTCCCATACCAAAGAAAGATATAAAGATCTAAATTTGTGTGGACTATCTTGATCTCAATCGATCTAGTCCCAAGGATAATATTCTACTTCCAGAATACACATACTCATCGATAACTATGCGAAGCACGAATTACAATCATTTGTGGATTGCGTCACTGGTTACCATCAGATTCTGATGAGTGAAGAAGATGCCCAGAAAACTACGTTCATTACTCCATGGGGAGTATACTACTACCGTGTAATGTCATTCGACCTCAAGAACGTTGACACCACTTATATAAGAGCAATGACCATAATCTTCTACGATATGATGCACAAAGAGAAATAGGTCTACGTGGATAACGTCATAATAAAGTCACGGGAAAGTTTGGATGACATCATACACTTGCAGAAGTTCTTTGATAGACTTTGCAAGTTCAATTTGAAGCTAAAGGCGGCTAAGTGCGCATTTAGAGTGCCTACTAGAAAATTATTGGGATTCATATTCAGCCGCAGGGGCATAGAGTTAGATCCCTAAAGAAATCCAGGCCATTCAGGAGTTGCTACCACCAGAAACTAAAAAGGACATCATGAGCTTTCTAGGAAGGTTGAACTACATCGGGTGCTTCATAGTACAATCTACGATAATTATGGAGCATATCCTCAAGATGTTGAAAAAGGATGTGCCCATCAAGTGGACAAATGAGTTCCAGAAAGCCTTTGACATTATCAAAAGATATCTTTCCTATTTGTTATTTTGGTCCCTCCCTAGATCAGGGAGTCTACTATTATTGTATCTGTCTGTTTCATACAATGCATTCAGATGCATATTGGCACAACACGACAAAACTGGGAAGAAAGATCGAGCAATTTACTATCTTAATAAAAATTTCACCACTTGTGAGTGAAGGTACACCTTGGTAGAAAAGACGTATTGTGCTCTAACATGAGTAGCACAAAAGCTGAGACATTACATATCATCCTACACTACCCACCTAATCTCCAAAATGGATCCTTTAAAGTACATCTTCCGCCAACCCATGCCTATAGGGAAATTGGCCAAATGGAAAATGCTGCTAAGTGAATTCGACATTACATATGTGCTCCAGAAAGCTGTCAAGGGACAAGAATTGGTCGATTTACTAGTAGAAAGTTCGATCGATGATGAGTTTGAACGACTAAAGACGTATTTCCCGGATGAGGAAATAATGAAAATTGAATAAGACACAGTCGAAACCTACTCAGGATGGAGAATGTTCTTTGATGGTGCCGTCAATTACAAGGGTTCAAGGATCAGAGCAGTCTTGGTCTCAGAAATGGTTCAGCATTACCCAATGGCAGCAAAGATCAATTTCTCATGCACGAACAATATGGCAGAGTATGACGCTTGCATTTTCGGTCTTCGCATGACCATCGACATGGATATTCAAGAATTACTAGTAATAGGATATTCAAATCTACTGATTCATCAGGTTCAAGGAGAATGGGCCACCAAGAATGAAAAGATCTTACCGTATGTAAACCTTGCACAATGATTTTGCAAAATATTTAGAAAGATTGTGTTCCGACACACATAAAGGGCTCAAAATAAATTCACTGATGCTCTTGCAACCATAGCATCCATGATACATCATCCAAAAAGTCACATCGACCCGCTAGAGATCAACTTTAGGGAAGAACATGATTATTATTCCTATGTGGAAGCGGAACTTGATGGCAAGCGGTGGTACACTGACATAAGCACATATTTGGAAAAAAGAGAGCATCCCGAGAATATCACAGCCAACCAAAAGAAGAACATTAGAAGAATGACCAATGGTTTCGTTCTTTACAAGGGAGTACTCTACAGGAGGACGCCTTATCTAGGGCTACTCAGATGTGTTGATGCCACAGATGATGCAAAACTATTAAAAGAAGTATACATTGGGATATGTGGCCCTCACATGAATGGGTTCATCCTAGCCAAGAAGTTTTGAGAGCATGCTACTATTAGATGACTATGGAAACTAACTATAGGAAATTTGTGCAAAGATGCCATCAATGCCAGATCAATGGATATCTAATCAAGGTCCCACTAGGTGAACTTAACGTCATGAGCTCACCCTGGCAATTTGTACCTTGGGGCATGGACATCATCGGACCCATAGAGCCATCAGTATCTAACGGATATTGTGTCATCCTGGTTGCCATATACTACTTCACAAAGTGAGTTGAAGCTACTTCTAATAAGTCTGTGATAAAGAAAGTGGTAGCTGACATCGTATAGAACAACATCATATGCCGATTCGGCATCCTAGAGTCATTCATAACTGACAATGTAGCAAATTTGAACAGTCATCTAATGAAAGACATTTCTAAGCAAGTCCGTATAACTCATTGGAATTCGATCGCATACAAGCCATAAATGAACAGAGCTGTAGAGGCAGCCAACAAGAACATTAAGGAAAATGACCAACAACTACAAGTGTTGGTATGAACAGCTACCCTACGCATTGTTAGAATGTTGAACCACCACTCGAACCTCAACTGGAGAAACTCCATACTTACTTGTCCATGGTACTGAAGCTGTAATATCGGCCGAGGTAGAGATACCGTCTCTCAGAATCATCCAAGAAACAGATCTGGATAACGCAAAGTGGGTCCAGAAAAGATACGCAATAGGCTCTAATTGATGAGAAATGATGGTTGAATTATGTTGCGGTCAACTATACCAACAAAGAATGGATCACGCCTTCAACAAGAGGGTTAGAGCCTGAATCTTTCAAATAGGACAAATGCTACTCAAGCGCGTGTTTCTACACTAAGATGAGTACAAAAGAAAGTTTGCACCCAACTGGCAAGGATCCTACATGGTGCGTAGGTTACTATCAGGAACATCGGTGATATTGAATAAATGGACGACCAATAGTGTCCCAAGATAATAAACTCTGACGCTATCAAGAGATACTATGCATGAGGACATGTCTTTCAATTTGTAATCATCTTTTTCTTGTAATTGCATTATCTTTACTTGTAATCGCATTTGCTTTGCTTGTAATTGCATTTTTCTACTTGTAATCGCAATAGAAAAAACCACCCTCCTTGTAGTATGAACTACACGATGACCTGATCTCAAAGAGGGATACGTAGGCGTCTATTCAGGACTCAGTCGCATTATTATAAAAAACTACCATCTTTGATATCAACTATGCAATGACCTGATTCCCAAAGAGGGATACATAGGTGTCCATTCAATACTCGGTCACACCATTATAAAAAATCAACCATCTCTATTTTTGAACTACGTTCGACCTGATTCCCAAGATAGGATACGTAGGCGCTCTTCACGCTCAATCACACCAAACTTAAAAATAAAGAAACCCTTAGAAAGCCTATGAGATATATGGATTCGATGGATTGCCTCACAAAATACAGATATCCCAACTTACTACTGGGGTAGATTTTTTTAGAAGATCTCAATAATTCCACCAACAAACCCGACACAAAGGATCAGACGACCCAAATTTTCAAACTGGTGCAGAATTTTTGAGAAGGTCTAAAAAATTCCACTAATGGCATCAACATAAAAGTCAGTTGGTCTCAAACCTTCAACTAGGGAATATTTTCAAGGGGCACAAAAATTCCACTAGGACAAACGAGGAGCACGCCCAGAGCACTAAGGACGGTCGGAGAACCTCACTTAGAGTTCATATGTCATGACATTGAGTTAATAAATTTTAAATATGATAAAATGTTTTAGTCAAAGATTGTTTTCTCAAATATTTTCAAATTTTAACTTAAAATTTCATCTTTTGTAATACCGAGCCCAAAAGGGGGTTCGATAATAGAAAAGTAGAAAAATAACGAAGCGGGAGTCAGCTGTCTGGATCGACCCCATAAGAACTAACAATTTTTCTGTGTTTGCAGGTTCGCAAAACATTGTAAGGAGGACGACATGATTTTTTACTAATCTATTTGTTCATGCATGAAGCAGGTACAACAAAAAAGAAAATCCGACACCGGAAGATGACATTGGAACAATTAAAGGCAGCAAAGCGCTATCAGTGCAACACAATCAGGTCAAGAGAACTATTTAAAGCGGTAAAGCGCCACCAAAAGAGACAATCCAGCCATGAGAGCCATATAGAGGATAAAACAGCTATCTGACCAACAAGGGTCACAACCGACAAGGGACATAGAAAAGAAAATCCGACCATAAGTGCCATACAAAGGACAAAATTACCATATGACTGAGAGAGTCTCAACAGACAAAAGGACGAAGAAAATATAATCCAGCCATAAAAGCCATGCAAAGGACAAAATAGCCATATGACCGAGAGGGTCATAATTAACAAAAGGATGAAGAAAATACAATCCATTCATGAGAGCCATACAAAGGAAAAAATGGCAATCTGACCGAGAGGGCTAAAACGATAAAAGGACGAAGAAAATATAATTTATCTATGAGAGCCATACAAAGTACAAAACGACAATCCGATCGAGAGGGTCACAGTCGACATAAAGGATGAAAGAAAGACAATTCATCCAAGAGGGCTATATTTGTCAATTACATGCCGAGAGTGCCATTCATACAAACACTACTGAGAGGGCCATTCATAAAAACTGCATGTCGAGAGGGACATTCATACAAACTGCATGCTGAGAGGGCCATTCATACAAACTGCATGCCAAGAGGGCCATTCATACAAACACTGCCGAGAGGGCCATTGATACAAACTGCATGCTGAGAGGGCCATTTATTCAATCACTATCGAAAGGGACATTTATACAAACATATGGAGAGTGTCATTCATTCAAACTACCAAGAGGGCCATTCATACAAATTACATGCCAAGAGGACCATTCATATAAACATGTTGATAGGGCCATTCATACAAATACTGCCGAGAGGGTCATTCATACAAATTGCCGAGAGGGCCATTCATACAAATATTGTCAAGAGGGACATTCACACATGAGCTAGTTAGTGCTGCAAGTGGCATCCGCTCAATAACAAAATGCATGAGCCAGACGATGTTGCAAGTGGCATCCACTCAACAAAAGTATGCACGAGCTAGATAGTGTCGTAAGTGGCATCCACTCAACAAAAACTACATTAACTAGTTGGTGCCGCAAGTGGAATCCGCTCATCAAAAAAATGCACGATCCAGACAATGTCGCAAGTGGCATCTGCTCAACAAAAATATATATGAGCCACATAGTGTCGGAAGTGGCACCCGCTCAACAAAAATATGCACGAGCTAGACTATGCCAAAGGCAACATCCGCTCTAGTCAATAGAGTTATATGAGCCAGATGGTGTAGGAAGAGGCATCCGCACTGACAATATTTAACTAAAGGGGTTAGAGAAGCCAAACGGTGTCAGAGGTGTCATCCGCTTAAAAGTAGCCACCCAAGAGGGCACAACAAACATAGCCATGATGGTATGGCTAAACAAACAATCAAATATGTCAGGTCCTGTCAAAATGAAACAAGTTTGAAGCTACTGAAGGAGGGAAGCAAGCAGACCAAATCCAGATGCATGCAGAGCAAACGTAGAATCTTATCTTGGGAAGCTAGTCAAACCGTGTATCAACGAGAGTCAAAATGTCTATACTTGGGCCTGAAAAATCATTCCACTCCACACTCGATCACAAACAGTAAAGAAAATTCTAGTTTTTATAAAACCCCATGATTGGTCGGGCAATACAATAGAAAGGTTTTGAAAATCGTCAAAGGCATTCCTGCATAAGGAATACCCTGTATACATTGAATGCATAACCCTATCCATCATATGTATATGTTAAGGAACGTGAAACCCAATCCAATATATGTATATATTGCGGAAGGTGCAATCTGATGATGTATATATATATGTATGTTATGGAATGTGCAACCTGATACTCTCTATATATATATGTATGTTGCAGAATGTGCAACCTAATCCTCTATATGATCATGATTATATGCATGATATTAATGTTAATGAAAACATGTCAATACCAATGAAAATAGGGGTGTGGACAACATACTTATGATAACAATGGCCCTTTGGTCCTTTTTGAAACTCATAACTCTTTGACTTTATTCTTATAGAGACTCTTGGTTGACTCAAATATTATATCTTTCTAGAATGCTTCCTTTCGAAGACATGATATGATCAGTAACCAACAAAAAGGATCATAAGAATATGAATAAGCGATAAATACTTCTCAACATAGGACTTTTATAGACAATAGAGTGGAGTTCTCACCGTTTCTATTTTTAAAAAAATGATAGCTCTCCCGATTTTATGTTTTTGAAAGAAAGGATAGCCTTACATACCTTATCCACAAAGATATATGTCATGTTATAAGCTCTCGTACTCTTCAGGACGGATTACCCATAACAATTAAAGTATCAATATCAACGTCTAATCCATATTCCATAAGAAACTTCACTTAGGAATCTTAGCGATCATCTTAACATAAAAGGTTCTTAGTCTTATTTAATGAAAGGGGTATTCATGTAATTTGGTCCCACGATTCTCCGACACATACCCTCTTAGGTTTAAAATACCAACAATTAATATATCAACCAATATCAACTTACAATTCCAAAAAATAGCCCACAACTCAACATATCTTAACTTCATAAGTTTACGGGTTTCGGTTACATAAATCCTTTCATAACTTATCCCAAATCATCAATTAATCACCAATATAAATAGAGGAGAATAAATCCTTACCTTTAGGGATCCAAACTCCATGAAACAACAACCCAAACCAACACCTAGGGTTTTCAAAATAACATCGAAATGAGAAATATGGTTTCTACGATTATTGTGGGGATTATCACATTAATCTTGCGTGATTTGACTTTGGATTGATCTTGGGTGTTAGGGATTTCTTAGAGAGAATTTTAGGTGTGTTCTAAGTTTGATTTTGGGGGAAAATGGTTTACATAACGCAATACCCGACTTTAAACCCATAAATTTTTCAACCGCCGTACATTGACTGTGGGATCGATGGTCAGTCGAATGATAGACGGTCTATCAATCCTGACCGTCGATTTTCCACTTGAGATTAGAATTTATCAAGCAGTTTGATGGCTTCCCTTGGCAGTTTGATAGGTCGTCAATCCCTTTGATAGTCCATCAACTGTCCCGTCAAACTTCCATAGTCCCGTTTTCGTCGAAACATATTTCCTTTGATCCGTTTAGCTTTCATATACCCCGAAACTTCCATAAACAAGTTATAAACCTTGGTTATCCTTTCGTAATGTCATCTCTCTACCCGGGACATCAATATTTACTAACGACGTAACGGAACGCAAAACTATAGGGTGTAACATCCTTCCTTATTTAGGAACATTCGTCTGCGAATGTTAAAGATATTCTTAACTTTCGAGAGTTCTAGAAATTTTGGCAGAGTTTCCTTTGTAAATAAAACTATCCAAAATCTGGTAAACAACCCAAACATATATCTAATGCCACACAGGGCAACATAATTATAAAATACGAACAACTTGGCCTCACACGACCATCTATATAGGCAAGTATCAAGAGGGTTAGCTATAACTCACCTTAACTATCCTCTATCGTATTCTGAGCTGAATTTTCCACATCTATCTTAACATCAACACCTAAAGACTGAAATAGGTCAGGATATTTAGACTTCATATCTTCTTTGACCTCCCGAGTCATCTATTTTGTATTGTTATTCCTCCACAACACTTTAATGGATGCTATTTGTTCAGTCCAAAACTTCTAGACTTAATATTGAAGAATCATATTTGGGACCTTCCTATAGGATAGGTCTTTAGTAATCTGAGCACTTCCTACATGCAGTACATAAAAGGAATCTCCTATGTACTTTCATAATATCGTTATGAGAGAGACTGAAAAACTGCCTCTGGCTTCGGAGGTAATCTCAAGCTCAAGGGTCATTTAGCCAAGTCTCTAAGTAATACCATATGATCCGCTATATCTGTGGTTTAAATATGTTTTTCCGGTTTAATTCTTATTACACTTTTTTTGAGTAAATTCTTCAGGGATACCTAATTATGAATAGTGTTCTTCAAGTCTCGACATCGCACATCAACAAGTGACTTCTGGAAATCTTAGACTATTAACACTTATTTATAAAGGAGCTTTATATTTTCCACATTATGGGGAATTAACAAGACTAACACAGGTTTAAGTAAGTCTTATTTTCTTACAGCAAGTCAATCCATAGACAATTTTTATTCCCAACCAGACAGGTCTCATAAGGATCTGTCCTGATGGAGACATAATAATCTTTATAATACGCATTTCGTAATGGGGTAAATGACCATCCCAATTCCTTTTTATATCAATCATACCTACCCGTATCATATCATTGAGCGCCTAAATCATGTGCTTAGCCTGACCACCTATCTAGGAATGAGCTATATCAGTGCTTTCCCTATGCTTCTAAACCTTCCTAGAGAAGTCTTAGAATTTTACTGTATCCGAACCACTTCATTCTTTATTAGACAGGTAAAATGTCCTGAAATCATACTATCCCTTTCAGTGTATAGCTAGTATAATCCTTGATTGTACGGATCACTTTATCTTGGCAAGAAGTGGGTCAAACATATATAATTTTTTTACCATTGATTACTTCAAGAAACATTTCTGATAAAATTAGGAATAAACCCATATTGTACTTTATCTTTGAATCATTTTTATCCTTTCCAGGTGGAAATATGCATTTCTCTCCACTAGCCCATTAGGCCTTTAATGTTTTATCGTTACTAGCTAACCATGGGGTCTCTATGCCAAAACTTGGCACTGCTTTACATTTTAGTTATTACCTGAATCCATGTCTTGGGTAGGGTGGTACGTCTTCGTCGAACCCGGACGAATAGAATAGCGAGAACAAAGTACCTTTACTCTAATCTTGTCCTGGAATCAGCTAGATCTAGGATGCATGATCAACCTAGGTATCGAAGAAATCCGTCCTCCTTTAACAAAAACATTGGCATTCTTTGTCATGGAACCTTCTCTTCCGGTAGTATTAACTCCAATTTCACATATTGTTACTTCTTTACTTACCACAGAGGCAACAATGATACAATCTACGCTATAACTCTATTATCATTGGAGTCCTAAAATTGGACCCCTTGAACTTGCTAACTGCAGAAGCTCTTTGGCGGATCTTCTCTCTCCCCGGCCTCTAAGTGGGCTAAATTGCATATACCTTGTATCTTATGTTGCCTTGCAAGGCTGCCACTTTGTTCTATCAAACTTTCTCTTTACCTAGCAATAGGATCGAATCCCTATATGGTTATTCCTCCATTTCATCATCTAAGGGAGTCATCACTAAGTTTTCGGTATAATATTTCTATCTTTATTGAGTCCCATACTTGGATTCTCAAATGGTTGAAGGAACAATTCTATACTTTTGCCTTCTCATCGCATTCGCTGAATATCCTTCTATCAAAATCTAACTTCTGAAATATCTCTCTTTTAAGGAGAATCATGCTAGACTGTATCATCTTGAATATTCTTTATTTACATTCAAGCTCGAGAATGGTTATTCACTTTAAGAAGGCTCATAAGTCTTTGTATCACTGTAACTTGTCTATAGTAGAAGATTATCTTAGAATTCAACTATTGCCATTAAGGGTGTACCGGAGGTCTTTGTGGTCACTAAAGATATCACGTCGCACCTCCAATATGTGATTACTGTTGCCGACCTAGAATCTTAGGTTTGGAATTCTCTTTGGCTTTCCCAACCGTTCTTAAGTGTAAACAACCTCATCTCTTTGTTTATTTAGAATATGTGCATTACAACGCATTAAGTTATCTCAACCCCTATTATTTGGGAGTTTCTTATCCATCTTGGCTTAAATCCCACAATGAGGTCAACTCTTGGTGTCTCATTCGACCAATATAGTTGGTACTGAACTATTGACATTGTCCCCTATTTGGTACACATCTATACTCAAACCTTCATATTCGGAGTAAGTTCCTCTTTTGTCTATTGGATAACATTTTTTAGCATTATACTTACAACAATCATGTCTTCATGTATTCCTACAGGATCTTGGGCCCTTTAACTGCCCGCAGTTATCCTTCTTACTCTTACTCTCATTTTTGCTCTGGTGGTACTAACTCTGAGCATGACCTCTAACAATTTTCTTTTACCTCCAGGTTTCATACATCTTTATCTCGATTTGTTTCATACTAGTCCTTTTGTTTGCCATTACTTTCTATCTAATATACTCCATGAGAGTTGAGATTACTTATTGTGAAATTAGAACTCTAGGCCCTGAGACTATCATATATTATAAAATTATATATCAATTGACGAGTTGTCCATCCTTCTAGATAGCCTACTTCTAGGATTTCATATACATCATCTCTCGATATAACTTGACTTACCATTCTATTGGTTAATTCTGAATGACCCCTCATGGGTTTACATATGCCACTATCTTGATTACTCCTCATGTTTCCCTTTATGAGTCCTGTATATCTGGCGACTCTTATCATTGCTTTAACTCTTCTAATTGGAAGGCTACCACCCATCATTTCTTCACATTAATACCTACATACCATTTGATAGTCATATAATACCAAATAATGTCTATTCTTATTAAAAGGATGACAAAATATCCGGTTGGCACCATTGTCACCTAGTGAGGTGAAGGAAATAAAGATCCAAAATGCTAAGAAACGCATGGAAAAGTCTGGGGCCCTCTTGATTAATGCATCAGAGATAGAAGAAGAATCGAATAAGGGGAGTTCTATAGGTGCATTGGTGTGCAAAGAGAAATAAAGTCTTATAGGAGATGCAGATGAAAATGCTGGCTTGAAGGAACTATTGATAGACATGTTTTCAGATGATCTTGCATCCGAATTACAGCCAATAGAAGTCTATAGATGGAATCCAAAAGAGGCCAAGGAGTTACTAGACGAAGGCGTTGTCCAAGAGGACAGGACATTAGTTATTGGTGCCAAAGAAAAATGAGATTTGGCATATGTTGTACGAGTGGCTCGTGTTGCCATTTGGATTGTGTAATACTCCAAGCTCTTTCATGAGATTCATGCACAAGGTACTACAACCATTCATGGGATACATAGCACTATCTGAGGACATTCATGGGAATCTATCCAAGGTGGAAACTATCCGGAGTTGGCCCGCACCTACGAATGTAAGTGATGTAAAAGGTTTCCATGATTTGGCTAATTGTTATTGTCATTTCATTCGAGATGATTGTACCCTTGTTGCCCCTCTTCCGAACATTGAAAATCTACTTGAAGTTGAAAGTGATACTAGTGGAATTAGTGTTGGTACCATCCTTATTCAAGGCAAGAGACTCATTGCTTTATCTAGTGGAAAATTGGGTGGTGCACGACTCGATTATTCTACTTACAACAAGGACTTTGATATGGTGAGATCCTTGGTTCATTGGGAACATTGTTTGAAGCCGAAACCTCTTGTTTTGTATTCGGATCCTTATTTGGATAGTTTCGGGGAAAGTTTCTAAAAGATAGAACCTCCGAACGAATACAAGAGTATTAGTTCAACGTTTCATGTTGGAAACTTATCACCCTACATAGATGGTGAGAATTTGAGGACAAATTCTTTTAAAGAAGGGGAGATTGGTGAAAGAAAGGCCGCGAACTTAAGCTTCCAGAATGAGCCGCGAGGTGAATTGCTAGGAGTGCCAAAAAGTTTCAACTATCCTATGGTGAAATGCGTAATATGGAATGGATTATGGAGTGGAGTTAAATATTGGACGTGAAGATCTAATAAGGAACATGTTTATTTTCGGCTTTTATGTAGGTCTTGGCTGAGACCACTTCCTTTTAGCTTATTTTAATTCCTAGATTAACTACTAGCTCTCTTTAGGACCTAATTAATAGGTCATGTACTAGAGTAAGGTGATAAGGCCAAGAACCATCTAGAAGTAGAAGATTCCAAGGATATAATTCATGAACTAACTAGTTCATGCACTTATCTACATGGATGACACAAAAGGTTGTCCTAGAGAACATGAAGGGTTGGCCGAGCATTTCCCCTTTTCATCGGCCAAGATACATGCTAATAGGAGAAGCTTCCAATGTTTCCCATGGAGATGATTCATTAACTAACTAGTTCATGCACTTATCTACATGGGTGACACAAAAGGGTGGCCTAGAGTACATGAAGAGTTGGTCGATCCCTTCCCCAATTCGGCCGAACCACTTTCCTTTCCCATTCGGCCGAATGGTTCTTGTATTGTGTCTATTTAGTTTTCTTATTGAAATGTCTAAGCACTAGTATAAATAGGATGTGTAGTTGATGTAAATAGACATTGAATATTTATGAAATATATTTGAGTTTTACTCAACTTTGCTAAGTTATTCAACTTTTGTGTTGGTTAATTTAGTTGGTCCTTTTGTGGTCTGAACCTCGATCCTTTTGTGGGTCAACCCCTCGGTGCAAGTTGAGTTAGAAATTTTGTGACCTAATTACACCCATGACAAAGTTCTATCCGGCCTTTCGGCCTACCTCACTTGGTTTTCACCCGAGCTTGTCCTTAGCAACCTCTCGTCCAATCCTTGTCCATATTTGGCCCACCTCACTTGGTTTGCACCTGAGCTTGTCCATAGAAACCTCATGTCCAATCCTTGTCCAAATTACTTCATCCTTTTCACCACCATCAACTACAACATTTTCCTAACCCACACACAAAAGGTTATTAACCGAAACACCCCAAACTTACCCGAACACCCCAACTATTTTCCTCTTCGTCCCGGTCGAGTCCCTACACCGTCAATCTATTGTCCCAATAAGTTTCTGCCACTTTACCACCGCCCAACCACCACACACAAACCACCAACATAACCCTCAACGTGTCTAGAACATCCCCACAAAATGACTTAACCCATTTCCACCCAAAACGACCCGTGCAACCCCAACAACACCCAAACAGTCCGCAAAACCCAAGAACCCGACAATCTCCATTTGAGTCCATTTTCGTGTCAACCCATTTCCACCCGAACTCCGATAAACATACCCTCACAAACCCCTCCTTATATACATCAGATTCCCAAGTACATCATGTATATGTTCCCAAAAGGGAGGTATCACTACCTAACCATACTATTCTTCGATACCATACCTGCTAAGGATCGTGCTAAATTCTTGCTATATCCTGAGGTCCCACTTCCTTTGAGACTATATCCATTGATGTTAATAGATCAATAACAGAAATAGTTACTTCTTACTAGAATTCCATACTGCTGAAGGTCGAACAACATTACCCTGTTCATTGTTATCTGGATTTCGACCTCATTATGATCTTCTATACTTTAGACATTGGGAACCTCCATCACTTTACTCCGCGTATAGTTATAAGTCGATGCTTTATATTCTTGTCTTACTTCACTTTCTTCATAAATAAAGGGAAGGCAGTCGCTCATACTCTAAAAATATTATATCATACTCGCATCTCTGGCATATCAATAATCTGAATTAAAATATTTCTTGGACTGTCTTTAAATACGAGTTAACCAAGGTCTTTCTGGTTATTATCAGAACTGAAACTAGGTATAACATGAGTTAGACTGGAATTTTCACAACTCAGCTCTATTGCACGATCAATGAGATAAAAGAACAGAAACCATCCCTAAATGCCCGACAACCTCTTTCTTATAAGTGTGGTGCAAAACACACCCATAAATAAGACTTTGTTAGATACGGCTCACAGACTCCCTAGGATTGACCTGCTTTAGTACCAAGTTTGTCACACTCCAAAGGGGGGGGGGGGGGGTGTGGCTGGCACCCGGTGCCCTTCTGGCCCGAGCTAACAACTCTAATGACCAGTCCTCTGTGCAAGCAAAACTTTCGGTCGACATGGCCATACTGAGATATATCACAACAACAACTCTGGATAAGAGGGATTAACCCAACACACATATATACAATGGGACCTACAAGGTCATAACATGGTTTAACAAAAGATAACTTAGCCGACAAGGCTCTACATCTATATTATACATACCAAAATAGGTCTATAAGCCTCTATGAGTGACTAATCTGACATATCTCCAGGACATGGCCCCGACCAAACCATACTATCCATATCTCCGCTAAAATACTCCATATATGTACAATCAGAAAGCTCTGGGAAGACAAAGCTCACGTACGGACGGCTGAACTCAATAGCTCCCACTGAGATGGCCTAGCATAGTCTCTATCAGAACCCATAGTATGAACACACAGTGCCTCCGATAAAAGTAATGTTAGTATGAAATAATGTACCGAGTATGTAAAGCATGAATAGCAATGTAAATTTGTAAGTTGTAAAGAAAAGCACAGAAGCAATGTGAAATGATTAGATGTAAGGGAAGGCATAAACAAACTAGGCCACATAGGGGAATAATGAAACTCTAAAAATTAACACAACCTATCTGGATAGTCCTTTACTGTCTTATAGTGCGAGATTTAACATGTCATTAATCTTAGGTGTATGTATGAAAATGCAATACAATATGCACATTAACGCATGCATGTGTTACAGAATGCGCAATATGATCCATCATATGTATATGTTGTGGAACGTGGAACCCGATCCAATATATGTATATGTTCCAGAACGTGCACCCCGATTCTCTATATATGTGTATATTACAAAATATGCAACCCGATCCTCTATATATATATGTATGTTGCGGAACATTCAACTCGATCCTCTATATGATCATGATTATATTCATGATATTAATGGTAATGCAAACATGTCAATACCAATGAAAATAGGGGTGTGAACAACAGACTAATGATAACAACAACCCTTTGGTCCTTTTTGAAACTCATAACTCTGACTTTATTCTTTGAGCGACTCTTGGTCGACTCGAAGATTATATCTTTCTAGAATGCTTCCTTTTGAAGACATGATATGATCAGTAACCAAAAACGAGGATCATAAGAATATGAATAAGAGATTACCACTTCTCAACACATGACTTTTATAGACAATAGAGTGGAGTTCTCAATGTTTTTTTAAAATTATAGCTCTTCGGATTTCATGCTTTTGAAATAAAAGGACAACCTTACATACCTTATCCATGAAGCTATATGCCGTTTTATAATATCTCGTACTCTTTACGACCGATTACCTATAACAATTAAAGGATTGATATCAACATCTAATCCATATTCCATAAGAAACTTCACTTAGGCATTTTAGCGATCATCTTAACATAAAATGTTCTTAGTCTTTTTAATGAAAGGGTTATTCATATAATTTGGTCCCACAATTCTCCAACACATACCCTCTTAGGTTTAAAATACCATCAAAAAAGCCCACAACTCAACATATCTTAACTTCATAAATTTACGGGTTTCGGTTACAAAAATCCTTTCTCAACTTATCCCAAATCATCAATTAATCACCAATATAGATAGAGGAGGATAAATCCTTACCTTTAGGCATCCAAACGCCCGTCAAATAGCAACCCAAACCAACACCTAAGGTTTTGAAAATCACTTCGATACGAGAAAAATGGCATCTACGATTATCGCGAGGATTATCACGTTAATCTTGCGTAATTTGACTTTGCATTAATCATGGGTGTTAGGGATTTCTTAGAGAGGATTTTAGGGGTGTTATATGTCTGATTTGGGGGGAAATGATTTACAAAATGCAATAACCGACTTTAAACCCATAAAATGTTTCTGCCACCGTACTTTGATGGTCGGATTGACTGTCCGTCAAATTATCGACGGTCCATCAATACTGATTGTCGATCTGCCACCCGAGATAAGAAATTGTTAGGTTGTTTCATGGCTTCCCTTGGCTGTTTGACGGTCCATCAATCGCTTTGACGATCCATCAACTGTCCCATCAAACATCCACAATCCCCATTTTCATCAAAACATATTTCTTTTAATCCACTTAGCTTTCATATACCCAAAACATTCTGTAAATAAGTTATAAACCTTGGTTATCCTTTCGTAAAGTCGTACCTTTTCCCGGGACATCGGTATTTACTAAACACAGGATGGAACGTGAAACTATAGAGTGTAACAGAACCCCTCCCCTCATTGTCAAACAAAGGTTTTTTCAGTCGATGATTTTGAGTTCTGAACTTATTATTCGTTGAGTTTCACCTAATTGCCTAATTTTAAGTATCTATTTTGATTGATTTGGGTTCCAAGACCTTTGGTGGAACCCTAAGTGTCATTTTAGGTTTATTAGTTTTAAAATCTTCCTTTTTGTGTGTGTGTGAGCTTAATCGAATGGAGGAGCTGAAGATTCAAGTCCCAAATTGACTCGGCTGCCACTACAAGAGGTAATTCTTGATCCTTTTGTATTTTCTAGTTTAATTTTGGTTAATTTTAGATCAATAGTAGTTATGTAGCATTATAGACTGTTTAGAATTTACATGATGATTTTAACTAGCATGTATAGTTAAGGTGATGTGTCAATTTAAGGTTTGATTTAGCTAAAAATAAGTTGTTTAAGTCGTATGATATTAAAAATATGTTAATTTCAGACTTAATTAATCATATATAGGCTGTTTTAGTTAATTTAATGACTAATGTTGTTAACTTAAAGTTTGTTTGAGCATATGTGACTGTTTAGATTTCTTAAGATAGTATGGTGTCTAGAATGATAAGTTGAAACTGGTTTGGTTATGTACACTGATTTGAGACCCCTGATAGGTGATGTTTGAAGCCTGTTTTGGTTATGTGTGATCTGTCTAGGTTATAATGATAGCTACTGTGTTAGTTGATGTTTATCTTAGCTAGGTATAAATTATGTAGGTTGATATACTGTCTAAATGTGCTGGTTTTGAGGTTTGCTTTGACTGAAAATAGTTTGTTTAAGCCAAAATAGCTATATTATGATATGAGTTTGTGATTAGGGAAATGTTTGGTTAATTTGTCAATATACCTTGCCTTAATACCACCTAATGTTAGCTTAAAACTATGAGAATAAACTAGATTGGTTGGTCTTTAGTTCAGTTAATGCATACTTGCTCCTAAAAGTGAATATGGTATCTGTCTTATATGTTTACTGTATTTAAAGGAAGATGTGAGGTTAACAGGATATGAGAGCTGATACTAGAATAACTTGGAAAGAGTTTTGGGATTCTGAATATAGTTTCAAAGGAGGTCTTGTCACTAGACTATTTTAATACTCTTGAAGACTATTTAGGACGTGCTAACTTAAGTTTAAGCTCTGAATAAGTTGAAAATTATTCGTCCTAGCCTAGTACTAGATATATGTGATCTAGGAAGTTAAATAACAACAACCTTCCCTAAATTCCTCGCAGCCTCCTGTTTATAAGTGTGGTGCACAACACACTCATAAAAAGACTCTACTAGACACGGCTCATAAACTCCATAGGACTGACCTGCTCTAATACCAAATTTGTCACACCCTAAACTAGGGGGTGTGGCCGGCATATGGTGCCCTTCTGTCCTGAGCGTACCACTCTCATAACTAGACTTATATATGAGTAGAACTCCCAACCGACAAGGTTTTACTGTATATAACACAACAACAATACTGAACAAGAGGGACTAACCCAATATATATTTACATAACAATACCGACAAGGTCACAATATGGTTCAACAAAATACAACTTAGCTGACAAGGCTATACACCAACAACTATACACCAGATAAGTCTATATGCCTCTACAAATAACTGAACTATCATACGGTAGGGACAGGGCCCTGACCTACCCATACTGTACATAACTCAACAAAACATACTGGATATCTATCTGGGAAGATCCGGGAAGGATGAAACTTACTTATTGATGGCTGAACTGGACAACTCCTATTTTGATGGCCTAGTAGCGGCTCTACTAGAAGCTGTGGTATACACACACAGTGCCCCCGACAAAAGGGACGTCAACATGAAGTATCAGTATGTAAAGAATGAATAAAAATATGAAACTATAAGCTATAAAAGAAGGCATAAAAGCAATATGAAAAGATAAGTGGTAAAAGAAAGCGTAAAGCAACCTAGATGCCATATAGTGTGAATAATGAAACTCTGAAACTAAAATGAAACTAATCTGGATAGGCCTTTACTGTATAAATTGCCCTCAACTTATAGTGCGAGTTGTATAATATGTCACTGCCCTCAAGTATACTCTAAGGTGTATGTATTGATACACATCTACGTGCCTACCCGACCGACTATAATGCAGCGCGCTGTGTATAATGTACATGTACAACTGCCCACCGGCTATTTGCAACGGTGGTGTGAGTAATATATATATATATATATAGTACTTAAGGCCTCTTTGGAACTCAAAACTCTTTCACTTTACTTTTGGAATGACTTTTAGTTGACTCTGACGGTGAACTCTTTGAGACACTTCTTTTTGAAGGCTTATGATAAGGTAACCAGTAACCAAACAACAATGATCATAACAATGAACAACCCTTGACAAAAGATTACGATATAAAATAGAGTGTGATGTAAATCAATCCCATACTTAATTCCTCAAATCAAGACAAGGGGTGGGACTCCGAGATCGCCTAATATTAACCATCAACACACGGATAATAGGTTGAAGGTGTATGGAGGATGGAATGGCTTGGGTGACAACACTTAATCATCTAAGAGAATTGAACTTAATCGGCCTTACTGGTTGGTCTTAGCCGAGGCCTTGTTTTAATTATTGTCTTTAATTCTTATCTTTAAATTCCTAGCTTAGTGTTAGTTAGTTAGGACATGTTAAAGGGATGCAATAACCCTTAGCTATGCCATAGGACACATTTTAAGAGGGACGGTGACTAGGTCGATGGAATCCTCATGCAAGGGTGACATGTACACGAAAACAAGAAGAGAATGTACCATCTAGAAGTGTGGTCTTTAAAGTAAGAAAACAATGTATAGATTTCCTCAAATGGAGAACAACAATACACAGTTTGGGGAACAACAATACACGATCTTGAGAAAATGAAGAGTTGCTCGACTTGCTCTCTCCTCCAATGACCAAGGGCCATGAATATCACACTCTCCAAAGAGCTCATTCAAGTTCCATCAAGGGAAGTCTAAAATACATTGTAATTGGGAATAAAGTCTCACTCGGCCGATGCCCTTTGCTTTCACCTGTTCCCATCTTAGCCGTGTAGTCCTTGATTTGTGTCTTTATGTTTGTCATTCTAGAAGGTTCCTTATTTTATAGAATGAGCTCTTAGGATATTGTATTAGAGAGTTGTTTTTGAATGAAAAACTTGAGTGTTAACTCTATTTAGCTAAGCATTTTAATTCAGGATTGTTATACTTAGTGTATCCTCCAGTAGGGTCGCTTGGTTCTCCTGGAGAATCACCAATGTGTCGAAGGATTCGATCACCCTTGCTAGGTTAGTCTTCAACATTGTGGGCAGAAAACCTCAAGCTAGTCCTTGTGAAATTGATCACATTATCTTCGAGCCCACACGGGCAATTAGCTCCTCGTGTTACCACACAAGGACCTATATTGACTGAATTGTGACTTGGTTTGTGTCTTGGATTGTTTCCAAAAATTTGTATTCAATACGTGCTCCAATTACTTATTCCTCCAAATTTCTACCTCCCATATACCTCACTACCATCTCCACTAAAAGGCCTCTATCGAAACCAAATGCAACTCCATGCAATATACCACCAAACACACTAACATTCCCATCAAACGTATCTACGGGACCCTCAGTACCTCAGGTTTTTTCTACAACCTTATCTCCACTAAAATACCAAACCACCACCACCACCCTCTCCCGCAAGACTCTTGGGATCACCTCCCAAAACCCCAACTCACGATTTTAAGCCAAGCAATCCAAAACAGCCTTCAATCACCATACTACCTAGCTTGCCGATAAATCGAGAACCCCATTTACATTATCTGATTTTGGGTCAACCCTAACCTTACCAAGACCCGAACCACTTAGCAACTCAAAGACCTCTGTACATACATCAATTTGGTATCCTATCCAAGTGTTCCCGTCCCATGCAACATAGCTATGGAATACACTGAATAAGAGTTTAGAGTCTCATGAGTAACGTACTTACAAAGCGCGTGCAAGCAATAAGAAAGGAACTTACAGGGTATGTCGTGAGTAAGAACACTTTTACAAGGGTTGTGCAATACAATCCAACATATGAGAAGGAAGAACCTAATGATGGTGAGGACATCTTTTCTACGCAGCACACCAAAACCGAGGAATGCCGAAAGAAAGGGCAAGAACATGCCTTGGTTACTAACCCGTTGTATCACACAGAGTTAAAGAACAATACTTACCTTATAAATCCATTATATTATCAGGAGGACGTAGAGACATGTGAAACCTCAATTTCTCACTTGATGCACACGAGGAGGTGCAACATGAACAGTTCTTTCATACTCGGTGTAAGGTGAAAGATCGTGTGTGCCACATGATCATTGATGGGAAAAGTTGTATAAACGCGGCTTCAATAGAGATGGTAACCAAATTTGACCTACCATACTGCAACCATCTGTGCCCGTATATTCTCCAAAGGCCAACCCAATACGAAGAACTACGAGTAGAAAAACAAACTCTTGTTAGTTTTCGTATTAGAGGATACTAACGATAGCATTTGGTGTGACATCCTACCGATAGATGCCTGCCATATACTATTGGGCCAACCATGGCAACTTGACCGCAAGGAATAACACGATGAGGAGCGGAATAGCTATTCTCTTCGGAGTAATGGCAAGATGATTCAATTGCTGTCTATGTCACCTAGTGAAGTGAAGGACATGAGAGTCCCAATGGTGGAGAAGCGCGAGGACAAGGCTTTATTAGTAGATGTGCAAGGAAGATAAGAATAAGTCAAGAAAGACCTCGCAAAAGACAAGGTTAAATATGCGGCCCCGAAAGAGACCGTAAAGAAATTGGCAAGAGATGCGTGAACAAATGTTGGCACGACTATGCCACCATCCACGGGATATGCTACTCATGACGTGGAAATAATATCATGGAGTGCGCCACCTATCCAGCAAGTCTATGGCCCTTACTTTGAAAAAAAGTCATACTATTATGGAAGATAGCGTAATTTGATGCTCCAACACATATTAAACAGTCAACCGGGGGAGCATAAAGAAACTCAAAGGGAGCAAATCTTCTACACCAGTTGCAAGGTGAACGAGAAAATATGCAAAATGATTATAGACCAGTAGTGCCTACTTGATTTCCATTGGAATAATCAACGAGTTGAAATTGCCAATCCGTATGCAACTTAGCCCTCACTATCTTCAATGGGTAAATAAAGGAAATAGGGTCACCATAGCAACTCAAGCCTGTGTCAACTTCCGGATCAGTGAATACGTCGATGAATTATGGTGCGACGTCCTTCGGATGGATACGTGTCACCTATTGTTGGGAAGGCCATGGCAATTAGATCGAAGGACGTTGCACGATAAGGATGACAACAGCTATTCCTTCCATAAGGATGGAAGGGACTTTCGATTACGACCTCTTTCACCTAGACAAGTAAGAATGATGAAACTTCAAAATGCAAGAGAATGTAAGGCCGAATCCGAGGCTCTCCTGATCGAGTGGAAAAGTGGAGAGAAATATCAAAATAAGGGGAGACCGTGGAACGTGTTGGTGTTATGTGTTGGTTCCACAACCATTTAAGTAGACCCAAGAAGGAAGTGACACTTAGTTCAGGAGTGTCTACGATCACAAGATTCTCAAATTGGTCTTGATGCGCGAACCGACAATGGATGGGTATTGGAATTTTATTTCTAGGATAACATTAAGTGGTGATCAAGGGATGGTTCCTGAGAGACAACATGATAAGTGTAAGTGGATTATGGAATCATGTGGGACGTATGTTGATCTAGGCTGCTCGAGAGATATAAAAGACAAAGAAGATTGGTCCGGGAGTTCAAAAATTAGTTGAGACCATAGTATGGGTATTTCTTATCCTAGGGTATTCCAAGTCCATGGGCATGTTGATGCTCCTATCAAAACTTGGGAGAACATCTTCAAAATGAACACGAAATTGATGCCAACCTAGGCCAAGGGCCGCAAGCTGTGGATGCCCATGGGGAGCAATTAAAGGGTGAACATCACCATTCGTGGACTTATAATTCGTTGATTTAGTGGGAAACATATTTGCATAATGGTCCCTTCAAGTGGATGGACGAACTTCAAGGATATTCTAGCGGGAAACCAAGTCCAGATGAAAGCATGGATACAACATGGCATGATCAAGAGTTGTCCTCGTGTTTGATCCCCATGAATTTGAGGACAAATTCTTCCAAAGAAGGGGAGAATGATGTAAATCAATCCCAATACTTAATTCCTCAAATCAAGACAAGGGTTGGGACTCCGAGATCGCCAAAGATTAACCATCAACACACAGATAATAGCTTGAAGGTGTATGGAGTATGGAATGCTTGGGTGACAACACTTAATCATCAAAGAGAATTGAACTTAATCGGCCTTACTGGTTGGTCTTGGCCGAGGCCTTGTTTTAATTATTGTCTTTAATTCTTATCTTTAAATTCCTAGCTTAGTGTTAGTTAGTTATGACATTTTAAAGGGATGCAATAACCCTTAGCTATGCCTTAGGACACATTTAAGAGGGACAATGACTAGGCCGATGGAATCCTCATCCAAGGGTGACATGTACACAAAAACAAGAAGAGAATGTGCCATCTAGAAGTGTGGTCTTCAAAGTAAGAAAACTGTGTATAGATTTCCTCAAATGGAGAACAACAATACACGGTTTGGGGAATAACAATACATAGTTTCGAAAAAACGAAGAGTTGCTCGACTTGCTCTCTCTTCCAACGACCAAGGGCCATGCATATCACACTCTCCAAAGAGCACATTCAAGTGCCATCAAGGGAAGTATAGAACACGTTGTACTTGGGCATAAAGTTTCACTCGGCTGATGCCCTTTCCCTTTCCCCCGTTCCCATCTTAGCCGTGTAATCCTAGGTTTGTGTCTTTATGTTTGTCTTTCAAGAAGGTTCCTTATTTTACTATAAAAGGAGTCCTTAGGATAATGTATTAGAGAGTTGTTTTTGAATGAAAAACTTGAGTGTTAACTTATTTTAGCTAAGCATTTCAATTCGGGATTTTATAATTAGTGTATCCTCCTAGGAGGGTCACTTGGTTCTCCGGGAGAACCACCATTGTATCGAAGGTTTCGATCACCCTTGCTTGGTTAGTCTTCAGCATTGCATGCAGCAAACCTCAAGCTAGTCCTTGTGAAATTGATCACAATAACTTCGAGCCCACACGAGCAATTAGCTCATCGTGTTACCATCCAATGATCCATAGCGACCGAATTGTGACTTAGTTTGTGTCTCAGATTGTTTCCAACAATCCGTATACAATCCTTGCTCCAATTACTTGTTCCTTCACATTATACCTCACATAATACCTCATTACCATCTCCACTAAAAGGCCTCTATCCGAAACCAAATGCAACTCTCCGCAAAAACCACTAAACACACTAACGTTCTCATCAAATATCTCTACCAGACCCTCACTGCCTCAGGTTGTTTCCGAAACCTTATCTCCACTAAAATACAAAACCACCACCCCACCCTCTCCCGCAAGACTCTTGTGATCACCTCCCGAAATACCAACTCACGCTTTTAAGCCAAGCCATCCTAAACAACCTTCAATCACCATACTGCTATCTTGTCGATAAACCGAGAACCCCATTTTCCTTGTCCTATTTCGGGTCAACCTACACCTCACCAAGACCTTAAGAACTTACCAACTCAAAGTCCTCCGTACATACATCAGAGTGAAGCTTTCAACATTTCTCTTTTTGAAAATAATAAACTCTTTGGATTTCATGGTTTTGAAAGAAAATGATAACCTTACATAGCTTGTCCACGAAGCTACAATTGTTATGGTCCTCGTACTTCTTACGTATGGTTATCTATATCAAACAAAGGGTCGATATCAATATCGAATTCATATTCTATAGAGAAACTTCACTTAGGTTTCTTATCGGTAATCTTAAGCACGTAGGGTTCTTAGACTTCATAACATGGGATACTTATGTAATTCGATCCCATAATTCTCCAAAACGTACTTTCTTTAATTTCACAACATAAACAATTAGTTTTCTAATCAATTCCAACTTATATCTCAACTAAAACAGCCCACAAGTCATATCACGATGATTTCATAGGTTTATGAGTTTCGATTATGAAAATCCTTTCACAACTTACTCCAAATCATCAATTAATCACAAATATAGGTAGAAGAGGATAAATATTACCTTCACGCACCAAAGTCCTCCTTAAACAGTCAACTACTTCATCATACAAGGGTTTTTAAATTGTTTCTTTAAGGAGACAATAATTCCCATGATAACCACGGGGTTTATCATGTTAATCTTGCATAATTCGGCTTGGATTTGGTCTTGGGATGATATGGAACCTTAGGATTTAGGGAGGTTTTGGGTTCTGTATATAGAAAAAATGAAGTCCCAAATTGCATGACCCGATTTAAAACCGACATAAAAATTACACAGCCTCAAAAGGGCGATCAGATTGACAGTCCATGAAACTTTTGACTATTTGTCAATCTGGACCATCAATCTGACTCCTGAAATCTTAAATCTGTAGGAATTTTGACTGTTCACATTGAGAAATTTGACAGTATGTCCGTCAAACTTTTAACGGTCCGTTAATCTTCTCGTCAAATTGTCTAGTTCTCCAATTTTCATCGAAACATATTTTCTTCGATCCAATTGACTTCCAAATGCTACTCTCATAAACAAGCTACAAACTTTTATTATCCATCCGTAACGTCGTACCTCTTGCCGGGACATCGGTATCCATTAACGACACAACACGACACGAAGCTTTGGGGTTAACACTTCAACAAAACCCCAGTAACACTATCACACCTCAAATTTGAACAAAACCTCATAGAATCCACGAAGGCAATACACTTAAAGACCATGAGTTCCCTGACAAATAAAACATAAGCCACCCGGACATGACTCTAACCATCACGACACTAAACCTGGTCCTTTCACAAATATGCGATGAGTGATTCTAAATTGTTCTCACAATGAGTAATCCTGCGCTGTCACCCTCAAATCCAAAGGCTGAGATCTATCCAAGTCATTAACCTAGTATCGAAGACCTATACTTTATTATTGCAATCTTCATGTTCCTCACTTTTACCCGATATGCAACTTTGAACTCTACAATGAAAAACCTACGACCTTGCTTATTACCCTTTTTACTCGTCAAATCTCTACCTGTAATACCTCAATATGCCATTTGACAAACCCAAGTACCGAGTCTCACAACCCACATATCATACCAAATCTCAATTTATATGCCTTATCCTGTACAATTTACTCTCACATCCTCGATGTTTGAAATACACGTTTGCCTTAACATAAATTGCTATCATGAACACAACTTCGTCTCATCTGAAGGATTCAATCCAACGTCACCATGATCCACAACCGACTCAAATCATCCCACTTCTTTGAATCCAAATCCCTTCTTTCTTGAAGATGTTTCTTACCCCCTTCCGATCCTTGATCAACTATACCTTATCTTATTTCCAGTTTCTGTTATCCAATTCTTATCACACACACCTCTATCGATTGGCATTTACTCAAGATCCACTTGAAAGCATGCCGTAATATCATATGTCCTGCAAAATAGCAAAACTGATCCTGAAGATAATAGTGTACCCACGAATCAAACCACAGAGTTTTCACTTGCCTCAGTCAAACCTTCCAACTGAATGTCCTTCTCATCCTGGAACATCCCATCACCATTTATTTACGAAATATCTCCACCTAGAGCCATACCCAAACACTACCAATGTAATTCCCTAGACTGCGACTGATCTAACCTGTAACCTGTAGAGTGACCATTATTTATCATTCACACAATCCCGCTATTTCCGTTCAATGAGTTCACAGAGGTAAATATCGACCAATGCTTCCCCCTCCTCGAGGGTCTTTATTTGAAATTTGTCTGCGATGAACCAACCCTTACCATATTTGGCTGAACCAAAACACATCCCATAAATCGAGCGACCATCCTTCTTATTCGATTAACCCCAAAGTTATTACCCTAGTAACTGTAGAACCTCTCAAAAATTGACCCCGATACATCATGCTCACCAAGCTTACCTAGGAACTAGATCTAACACTCAAAAAATTCCCTCAAAACAGAATCTCCACACTTGCCCTATGCTAGAGTTGACCCTACAAATCAATCACTTACCTCTATTGGTTTACGACAAAATACAACATACAGATTCATTCACGACTCTCATGTCTATTGTACATTACATAACCATTGTCTAACTATCAATCAGCAAGCTCTTATTTCAACCAATCCCCTTGTTACCATTGAACTCGAAACACCAAATGATCCTGCGGGCACAAACTTTACTGAAGAATCTCGGCTGCCCAATTTGTTAAACTTCACACGTCGTAAGTAACCTTACCTTCTAACCTATAATTGATAGTCATTACCTTGAAGGAACCCACAAATCTTGAGTTCTTACTCTACCACCGCGATCCTATCATGTCGAAGCCCAACTTATATTTTCCTTGCCGAACCAACTACCATTCTCACCTACCTTGAACCCCTAACCCGAGGAATACGTCAGATACTAATTGTTCCATTTTGACATCTAAAATTGTTCCATTTAAATCCTCTCCCTTATATGTTTGTCCCACATAACAATAGTATACTCTTCACAAACAATCCCCCAAGATCACACCGGTTTCCTATACTGAATACTATACTCTGCCATCGATACACTCATGCCACAACCATTATAATTAAACTAAACGATGATGAAACTCTCCACTCTAAGCATTAATCGAGCAAACTACTTCCCCAAGTTTTACTGAAATTGAATAGTCCTAATAACAACCCTATTCAACTGAAACACCAAGTCATAGACAAAACCTGAACTTGGTCACTTTCTTGTATCATGATGATGAATCCAGGGTCATACCATGAGTTACAATTTTAGGTAGTTCACGCATGAATTTATGACCGAGTTCCCACATCAGTGAGTGAATTAAGCGAAAGTTTCAAATACCAAATTGAACAAACTCGCACGATAAGAATAAAAAATTGAAGTTTCCTAAATTCCCCATAGCCCCGCATGGATGGGTACGGACGTCTACGTACCATTCCATGAGGCTTTACTAGACATTTCTCTTGTACTTATAGACCGGGTAACCTAAGGCTCTGATACCGACTTGTCACGACCCAAATCACTAATTGTGAGAGCATCTACCCTTTTCCACCTGGTAGGCAAACCCATCACTTAAAGCCTCATCAAACAACATAGATAAATAAGAACAATGGAAATCTAAATCTTAATAATTGTTAATGTGGATTACAACAACTACCCAAGTATTCTGGTCTGGATAGTACAAGAGCTTCTATGTATACAATTTGAATAAAAGTTACAACCACAACCTGAATACAACTTTTGTTTAGAAGGAGAATTAAACAGAAAGTCTAGATAAACTCCACGAGATGCTTGAAGACTAATGGCACCTCGCTCATGTACCTTGAACAACTCTACACCTCGAAAAGGTTATAGCAAGAGTAGTATCAGTACAAACACTATGTACTGGTAGGTATCATAGGCCGACAATAGTTAGCTAACATATATAAAGGAAGAAACTGAAGAATAGAAATGCTCGCATTCAAGTACAAACACAATCACAGTCCAAGAATAAACAACCCAAGTGTAGTAATCACTAAGCAGTAAAGTGAACCACTCTTGATCTCAGTAGGTTACAGTCATAGCCTATGTAGGATCTCTAGTCCTTGAATCCATCATGTAAGGTAAGAATCACACAACATCTCAAATAAATCAACAACCAAGAAAAGAAGGCTGAAACACATCATGCAATACAATGAATACAACAACCAGAATCAGAGATATGAGTGGATGTAATATGAATGTCTGTGCGATGCAATTTAATGCACCAGCCAAATGTAGTATCCATACACATATGCTCCAAGCGGAATATCTATACATCTTGGAAGTCATGACCCATGGGGGACCCGCGAAGTCTATGTACCACTCTCATGACCTCAGAAAAGACCTCGGGCATCAAACACTATCATGATCCCGACAAAGACTCGGGCATCGGACACTCATCTCTATTTTATGCTCTATGATGAAGACCTCGTAGGCTACACTCTCACTTATCATCATTTTCAATTACAATTCATAACAATTCACCATATGAATAAGAATGTATGCCATGTATGATATCAATTACACTTGTCATAAAGTACACTTCAAAATTTCAAGCCATTATCATTATCGTTCCATTTCTGATGATAATTGAGATATCAAGAGATAGATGAATGAAAATACAAATAATAATATCAAGTGAATAATATCAATCCCAGTCGTGCCACACATGGACACATATTACAATATCAATATCAAATCAAGTACTTTCCTCTATCCATAATATTTCAATATAAGTGAGAGACAACCGTATCAAGATCACAATGTGGAAACTAAGTACAAATCCAATAGCACACACACGACAACAAGCCAATAAGTCACAAGAAGGAAACAAGCCCACAAATGAGTCAACAATACCAAAACTAGGTAATCCATCCCAACTTCATACTTAAAGGCATAACATTCTTTCTTCAAAAGTAACTAACTCTACATATGTTTCGCTAACCAAAGTCTAACTAGAAGGTAAGCCATAACTTACCTAGAAGGACGAACAAGCGCCAAGAACTATTCAACTCAAGCTTTCTTCTTTTGAAATGTCTCAGAATAAGAACAGTCTAACAATTATCAATTTTACCTTAACACAAGATTTGAAGGATACCCATAATAATCTTAGAAGAATTTTGGATAGAAAAGTTAGTTCAAAAACTCATTCTACACCTCGAAGGGAAAAATAGTTATTTTGTTGGAAATTCAAGTTCAATAAGATTAAAATATTATTCTAGGAAGTCATACCAATCCAATGATACCTATATTGACATACTTTAAATCCGAAACCGAAAAGTCACCCAAAATAGGATTCTGAGCCACGAATGGAAAATAGGAAATTTAGTACAAAATCAGTTTACCCATTACTTATGGAGGGTGCATACCAAAAATGAGTGAAATACATCCACTAATTCATGCTTACTTGAAGTAAACCCAATTTCAAGCCTATGGTTTCAAATATCCATTTTAACCCATTTGGGCAAAGAAATTGAAGTTAAAACACTTACTCAAGTCCCAAACAATGAAATCCCTTCATAAAGATTTATAAATTTAGTGAAAAATGACCATTATCAACCTAAGGTTCACTATCATTATAAACTCTTATTTCCCAAGTCCCAATCATGGAAGGAATTAGAAAATCAAAAGATGAAAATATGAAATTATACCAAGATGAAGTTTAGGAAATTATCCTGACAAAAAATCTTGAATGTAGGACTTGAAATCACCAAAAACCGAGCTCTAGAACCCCAAATTTTTTAAAATGAAATGTTCGCAATGAGTTTTGGATTTAAACACTGTTTCAGGAAACCCTTCATCGCAATTGCAGAAGCACCTCGTGATCGCGATGTATTGCGACCAGGCCCAGCAAACATTGCCTTTATGAACGTAGCCACAGGCCCACGAAGGCAAAGCGACCCACTCAAGTTCTCCTTCGTGAATACGAAGAGTGACACACAAATGTGATGTTCACATCTGCGGCCCCTCCTTTGCGAACATGAAGAACGAAACCAACAGAACTAAACACCTGAATTTTCTGGTGTTCCCTAATTTGGATTCAATGCCTGAAACTCATCCGAAACCCCACGAATGCAAAACAAACATGGAAACTGAGTATCTTGTTGGCCACATAAATCCCCAACAGCTAAAACATGAAAAGCAAACCAAAAGATAGAAATGCCCTTAATTTCTCAGGAACCAATCTAACCAAGCTCCCAGGACTTAAATTACCTTTCAAACCTAACAGAATTATCAGAATTCTAGTCTGGATTCAACAACACAAATGTCAAGTACAAGTCAAACTGTTTCTAATCAAAACAAACTTAGGGAAACCAAAAACACAAATAAGAGGTTATTAGAGGGCATTTTAGGAAAAGTAAGCGAAAGACAAGTAATGACGAAATGGGTCATTACAATTTTACCCTTCCTGAGGAATTAAGACTATTATTTAAGCATTACACTCATTAAGTAGATTTCTTCCATGTATTCTGTTACACCATGCAATTTCGCATTTCATCGTATCGGTATTAAATACCAATTACGAAAGGGAAATAAAGTTTTAAGTCTTATTTATGTAAGTACTAGAGTATTAGGAAGTCAAACAGATCGAAGATAGTACGTTCCAACAAAATTAGAAAATTTGGTCATTTTATGGGAAAGTCAACGGATCGTCAAATACTTTGACGGACCGTCAATTTTCCTCTATGGGACATCAATTCCCCCTCTAACTTTTTCAATGAGATTGACAGACCATGAAACCCATCAATCCCACCATCGATTATGGCGGTGGAGAATTTTTCGGGTATAAAGTGGGTTTTTCTAATTTTTCATTCATTTTTCATCTAGATCAGACCACAACACCACTTAAATCTTCTCTAAGAAATTAAATAGCACCTAAGATCAATTCCAAGGTGAATCACATAAGATTAGCGTGATAATTCGTGCGGTAATCATAGAAATCATCATTTCCGTAGTAAAGCAATTTATGGAAACCCTAGGTATGGTGTAACTTGCACAAGGGGTTTTGATGAAAAAAGGTAAGATCTAACCTCCTTTATCTATAATCATGGTTAATTGATAATTCGGAGTAAGATGTGAAAGGAATTTTGTAATCAAAACCCATAAACTTAAGAAATCATCATATAACGACTTATGGGCTATTTTGTTCAACATATGAGATAGAATTTATTAGTATATTGGTTGTTGGTATTATTAACCTAATAAATTATTCTTCCGAGAATGGTGGGATCGAATTACATAAGTGCCCTTTGTTAACAAGTCCAAGGACTCTCTGTGTTAAGATTATCAATAAAAATGCCTAAATGATGTTTCTTATTGGGAATATGGATTCGATATTAATATCGACTCTTTTTTTCTATAGATAGCTATTCGTAAGGTGTGCAAGGGTGTATAAGGAAATTGTAATCTCATGGATAAGGTATGTTAGGCAAACCTTCATTCTTGGCATGAATCGATACGTCATTTCCTTAAATGGCAATCTCGTTGGCGAAATGAAGTAGCAAAGAGTATTCTTAGACAATCGATCATAATTCTTGAATATGTTCTTGCTCATAGAATCTTCCGAGTTATACGAGTCTCAAATGTTCATATAAAGGTTTTTGAATGTAGTGCCAATAACAATAATCGGAGGATAATGACAATAGGTCACTCTACTCTGCTTGAGGTATCTAACAGAGTTTGTCTTGCATTGCACTTATATATATGTATTTAATTTCTTATCGAGTCTCACTATAGCTGGCCAGGTAAGACACGTAGATGTGCGCCCAGATGCAGTTGGTTTGATATTAGACATTACCGAGTCCCATATTTGGGTCGGGTATGACTAAGTTCTCATCAAGGTCGAGTATGATATATATATACAGTATGACATGATTTTCCCCACAGAGTGGCATTATTTTTATAGACATGTATATATATTTTTATGGTTATGACAGAGTAAGGCCCCAGAGGTTGTTATGAGTTTCAAGTTAATTCTTATCTCTATACCTCTCATGTTTACATATGTTACATGCCTTAACTATTCAGTACAACTTTCGTACTAATACCCCTCTCTAGGGTAATGCGTTTATGCCCGCAGGTACAAATAGACAGAGTGATGCTCCTCCTCAGTAGGCGATCTTCTCAGCTGTGATATTTTCTCACTTCCTTCTCTCATAGTTACATTACAGGAGATTTAGGTACTTATACATATGATACTAGTATTTTAGGGTATGGCGGGGCCCTGTCCCGACCTATTGGTATGTTTATATGACTCTTAGAGGCTTGCAGACCTATGTACAATAGATGTTGGTATGTTGTGGCCTAGTCGGCCTCTTTTGTTAGCAATATACTCGTATTGTATCCTTGTCATCCTTGGTTATCTGTTCATATGTATATATCTTTTTGGGACTCTTCTGTGTGCGGGTTATCCTTTAGTCTTGTCATCTATAGTTAATTAGAGGCCTTGTACACCCATGTATCATGTTTCAGGATTTGGATACTAGTGGTATGCTCAGGCCTTCGAGCACTGCATGCTAGCCACACCCCCCAAGACTAGGGTGTGACAAACTTGGTATCAGAGCAGGTCTGTCCTAGGGAGTTAGCAAGTCGTATCTAGTAGAGTCTTGTTTATGTGTGTGTTGTGCACCACACTTATAAACATGATGATGTAGGATATTTAGGATGGGTACTTTTATTTCTCATATAGATCATGCGATAGTGCTAAATGATAAATGATCACTCCTAATATTCATCTTGTTTATCTTCTCATTTATGCTTGCTACTACTCGACGATAAGAATCCCAGTGAAGGGTAGACGAGAATGCCAGAGAAGGTGCCACTCATGCACCACACGTTGGTCCTGGCAAACATGAACAACAAGATAAGGATATATCTAGGGCCTCCAGAACTCTACCCCCACCACCATCTCCAGAAGAAGAGGAGAGAGCTGATATACCTCTGGTTCCTCCTCCAATTGCCCCCGAGCAGGATTTGGATATACGGAGTGCAGTGCAATTATTGACTCGACTTGTGGCCTCTCAGCCCCAACGTCAGACTCCAAATGTTGTTGATAGAGTTATAAGTGCAAGAGTTTGGGATTTTGTTAACTTGGATCCTCCGGTATTTACGGACCATAAGATCCTACAATTATATTCCACCAAAATAAGCTAAATTTAAGGCAAAGAAGGTGGTTGGAATTATTAAAAGATTACGATGTCGATATTTCATACCATCCTAGTAAGGCAAATGTTATAGCTGAAGCCTTATGTTGTAAGTATATGGGAAGTTTGATGGGATTGAAGCTAATAAGCTAGAAATGACCAAAGAATTTCGTCACTTATCCAGTTTAAATGTGCGACTTTTGGAGATGGATAATGGTGGAGCAATAGTATAGAACACCGCAGAATCATCCCTGATAGCAGAGGTATAGGTGAGACAGTTTAAGGACCCCGAGTTATTCTGGATGAAAGAAGGAATTCCTTTATATAAGAAACCAATATTTGAGCTTACAAGAGATGGAGTCCTTATGTATCATGGTCGACTATGTGTACCAAATGTATAAGGACTCCGAGAGCAAATTATGGCTGAGATTCACCAGTTCGGATATTCCATTCATGGTGGATTGACAAAGATGTATCATGACATTCGACAGGTTTATTGGTGGAATGACATGATGAAAGATATAGTTGCATTTATATCTTAGTGCCCAAATAGTCAACATGTTAAGATCGAGCATCAAAACCCTAGAGGTTTGCTACGGAATACGGAAATCCCTACTTGGAAATGGGGAATGATCAATATAGATTTCATCACCGGATTACCCCGTTCTTATCGAAAGTTTGATTACATTTGGGTTATCGTCGACAGGCTAATGAAATTAGCTCATTTCGTACCCGTTTGTACTACCTTCTCAGTTGAGGATTAAGCCAACCTATATATCAAGAAAATAGTCCGGCTATATGGTTTTCCGATCTCTATTATATCTGACATAGGTGCTCAGTTTACGGCCCACTTTTAGAGATCATTCCTGAAAGGTTTAGGCACCCAAGTGAACCTTAGCACGACCTTCCATCCTCAGACTGACTGTCAGGTCGAGCACATAATCCAAACACTCGAGGACATGCTACGAGCTTGTGTATTGGATTTCAAAGGTAGTTTGAATGATCATTTGTCCCTTATTGAGTTCGCTTATAATAATAATAATTATTCTAGTATTAATATGGCCCCGTATGAGGCATTGCAAGGGCGAAAGTGTAGATCCCCAATAGGTTGGTTTGAAGTGGGTGAAGCTGATTTACTAGGTCCCAACTTTGTCTAGCAAGCGGTGGAAAAAATGAAGCTAATTCAAGATCATTTATTGACTACCCAGAGTCGGCAAAAATCTTATTCTGATGTTCGACGTCATGACATAGAATTTGCCATTGGCGATTTGGTATTCTTAAAGGTTTCTCCAATGAAAGGAGTTATGAGATTTGGAAAGAGAGGGAAACTCAGTCCCATATACGCCAGACATTATAAGATCATTTGCAGGATAGGCCGGGTAGCTTATGAGCTTGAATTACCCCAAGGATTTGATGTAGGACACCCAGTGTTCCATGTGCCGATGTTGCGAAAGTGCATGGGATATCCTTCCTGCATCACTCTCGTAGAGGATGTATGGATCACTAAAGATTTTTCCTATGAAGAGACTCTAGTAGCTATTCTGGATTGGCATGTTCGGAAGTTGAGAACTAAGGAAGTCGCCTCCATCAAGGTGTTATGGATAAATAACAATACGGAAGAGATGACTTGGGAAGAAGATATGCGATTCAAATATCCTTATTTGTTTCAGTCCTCAGGTTTATACCAATACTCTTGCGATACAATTCTCTCAGTTTTATTCCATTCGACTATCTTAAATCCTATACCTTGTTTAGGTGCTAATGTTGTGGCCGATATGGAAGGTGCATCTAAGAGTACGATAAAGGATAGTTGAGGTGAGTTATCAATAACTTTCTTGATTTTATATATACAGACGGTCGTGTGAGGCCTAGTTGATATTGTTTTATTGTTATAATGCCTTGTGTGGCCTTGGATAAGTGTTTGGGCTGTTTAAAAAATTGTGGACAGTCCTGTTTACAAAGGAAACACTATCGAAATTTTTAGAACCCTCAAGAATTAAATAATATCCTCAACATTCGAGGACGAATGTTCCTAAGGGGGAAGGATATTACACTCCGCAATTTTTGTGTTTCATCGCATCGTTAATAAATACCGATGTCCCTAGAGATACGACTTTACGAAAGGAGAATGAAGGTTTACCTCTTGTTTATGGAAGTACCAGAGTATTCAGAAGTCAAATGGATTGAAGAAAGTACATTTCAACAATATTGGAAAATTTGGGCATTTGATGGGAAAACCTCTACGGGTTCCTCTGGTGTTTCATCCCTAACCGTGTCTCCTCCGAGACATTCCTTCCATACCAATGAGTCCATATGACTCCCCTTCTTAAGTCCTTCCTCTACCCTTTGTGCATCAAGTGAGAGACCCTTGGCTTTGCGCTTCATTACACTTCATATTCTCATGGCGTTCACCTCACTAGGTGACATCGGCACCAACCAGATCTTTTTATTATATTTTTGAAAGGAATAAGTGTTTCTTTCTTCATCATGTTGAGCCTTCGTATCAAGTTGCCATGGTTGTCCCAACAAAATATGACATGCATCCATAGGGAGGATGTCACACCATATTTTATCTTCATATGTTCCATTCCTCGAGCTATCAAGAGTTTGTGTTAAGATTTTTAGCTTTTCGTCTTGGTTCACCGATTGAAGGTCATATGGCTTTGGGTGGTTGCGAGTTGGCAACTTTAAGTTGTGTACAATCTCCTCGGAAACCAAGTTAACACAACTCTTCTCATCTATAATCACGTTGCACACACTATCATTTACTTTGCATCGAGTGTGAAAGAGTTGTTCATTGTGCAGCTCCTCGTGTACATTAAGTTGAATGCTTTGAACATGTCGGGGATTTGAGTTTTCACACATCTCTGCCAGAGTGACATCTTCCTTCATATTCTCTTTACCATACAATGGATTAATTGGGAAGGTACTGCCCTTTCATTCAATATGATACAACGAGTTTGAGCAAATGGTACGACTTTGTTCTTCCTCTCAAAACTCCTTGATTTCAATTTCCTCCATAGAAAAGGGATTCCTCAAATCGTGGAATTCTTTCTTTTCATATCTTGGATTTCTTTGTACAACCCTTGGTTTAGCACTTTTATTCCCGGCATGTCTCGAAAAGTAACTTCTCAATAGTTGCACTTGTTCTGAAAAGTACATTCTCAATAAGTGGGTTGAGTGTGGAGGTTCCGGTTGACCCGAAAATAAGGCACAAGTAGGAGTGTTATTGGTTGTCTGATTATCAGAACAATGGGGTGCTGGGTGAATATAGAGGGAATCAGTTCATGGCATTTTGTGGAATGGTTGTGGACACGATGAGGGTGAGAGTGATGGTCGGGGTTCGGTGGTTGAGTGGTGGCAGGTCGATGGAATAGAACTGAACATGTGAGGTTCTCAGTAATGAGTGTTATACGGACAGTTTGGTGTTGTCGGGGTTGGGCGGTGAAAGGCTCTGGATTGAACTGAGGCAGTGAGGTCTTAGTTAGTGATTGTAGTGGACTGTTTGTGTGTCGTCGAGCTTGGATTGTTATTTGTGAGAGGTTTCGGTTAATGGAGTTTATAGTGAACGTTAAAGGAGTATTCTGAAGTGTGTTGGTGGAAGGGTAAAGGTAGTTTGGTCAAGGGATGCAATCGGAATGCGAGATGCAAGTTCGGACGCACACCAAGTGTGATAGACTTATTTTGGTTAAATGTTGATGATTGTGGCTAAGCGGTGATGGTTGTGATTTTTAGTAGCTTTGGATTTCGTGAGGGATGGATGATAGGCTTGGATAGAGGAACGAGGAGTTAATTTCCCGAACCGACACCAAGGATTTGGTGATCAATGCCACAAGGTCAAGACCGGGGTTTGCTAGTTGCAATGTCCGTGAACAAGCCAAGTGAGGGTGATCGATGCCCTTGTTGCTCCCAAGGCTTAGACTAAGTTGGTCCACACAAGTACCAACCTTCGTTTACCACCAAGGGTGTTCTTCAAGCTTGGGTATAGACTAGGTCACACAAGTCCTAATCGATACTTGCATCGAAGGAGAGTTTGGTACTCACGGAGCACCAACTAAGATTATCAATCCCGGAGTGAAACACTTAGAGAAATGAGTAAAACTCAACTTTTTCTATTTACATATCCTAGGGGTCCTATTTATAGTAGAGAATAGACCATTCTAGAAGACAAACTAAAGGACACAAACTACATGCAACTTTCGGCTATGTGAACAAGTAGGAACGAGTTCGGGTGTACTCTGTGCCCGAGGAACTTCTTGGCCAAACCAAGGAAATGTGAATGGTATTTTCTTGGAGAGGAGGTTAAACTCAATACCTTTCACATCCCTTTGTGTAGTCCAAGTGGAAGAATTGATTCTTCCAACAATATTATCTTCTTGGAATGTGTTAAGAAGCTTCCATTCCTTGTACTTGTGTGTTGAACCATTTCGGCCAACTCCTATTTTCCCCATTGGACGACTTTGAAGTCTTTAAGTTCATGAATTGTTATCTTGGAACCCTCATCTTCTTGGAAGACCTTTTGTCTTAGTCATCTTGTGACAAGGACTCTCAATTTTGCAACCCCTTACATGACCTATTAATTGTGTCCTAAGGTAGTTATTCCAGGGGCTACTATGTCCTAATCTAAGAGCTAAAATCTAACCTAAGTAATAAAACAACAAGCTAAAAAGAAAATATGGTCTCGGCCAAGCCCAACAAGAAGGTCGAAAATACAATGACTTTTTGAACCTTCATGTAATAACTCCAACACCATTCCATTATCCATGCCATGTTAGGCATCTAAGTGTAGAATGACAGGTAGCTCTTGAAAACCTTAACAAGTCTCCTTTAGGCTCATGATGAAAGTTTAAGTCCACGGGCTTTCTTTCATCAATCTCCCCTTCTTTGAAAGATTTTGCCCTCAAATTCAAGCAGTCTAAAAGTGAAAAAACAAATTTCAGCAACAAGTGTTGATCCAATATTTCCACTATTAAATAGGACCGGAAGTTTTATCTGGTAGGTGCCTTCTTCACAATTTGCGAAATAAGGATCTGAATACGAGACAATTGGTTTTCCTTCTTATGATGTTCATATTACATCTCGGATTCCATAAGACATGTTTTCTGGACATAGGTAGAAAAATGGTGATGTGCACCATTCAATTTTGTGTTATAGCGAAAGATTGTACTAAGCTTTTGTTCAATCCGCACCATCATAACCGTGATAGGGGTAGCACAAGGATCACCCCTTTAGATTCCACAACTTTCAAGTGACATTACAAGACATACACCCTTTTCTTGCTTAACTTTATTTTGGTTCTTCATTGATGGAGATTTTTCTTTTAAGCTGATCTTTGGTGGCATTTTAGTCCCACAAACATTATAGAAATGAGCACTCCATATCGACTACGAAAATTTGTAGATTATAGTGAGAATGTAGGCCAATTGGTTGTGGATGCACACCTTCCAATCTTCATCATGCCTTGGTACCAATAAGACATATGCTATGTCAGAGCTAAGGTACCCTTGGTCATCATCTTCTTCTAACACATCTTGCCTTTCACATCCATAGGCTTGGTGTGTGGATAACGAACCTCTTGAAAATAAATCATGAGTGAGTTCATTATCTTCCTTTGGTAAGGTTCCGGATGTGTTGTTCCATGGGAATTCCATGTCAGCATATTCTTCCATGCGGTTTGGTTCATATAATGGATTGACAAAGAAGGTACCACCCATTTCCTCAACTTGGTACAATGGATTGGTAAATAAGGTCAAACCTTGTTTTTTTCTTCATCCTCCTTCGGAATATGATCATAGAGAGGGAGGGACCTTCAAAGAACTAGCTCACCAATATGATCAATATTATTGCTTGATGGTAGTTCGGTGGTTGGATCACTCGGTATGGCATCTTCCGAAACCTCTATGGGATCATCTGGAGTTTCATCCCTAACCGTGTCTCCTCCGAGACTTTCCTTGCATAATAATAAGTCCATAGGACTCTCCTTCCTAGGTTCTTCCTCTATCCTTTGTGCACCAGGTGAGAGAGCCACGGCTTTGCTACTTCATTGCACTTCGGATTCTCATGGCCTTCACCTCACTAGGTGACATCGGCACCAACTGGATATTTTTATTACCTTTTTGAAAGGAATAAGTGTTTCTTCCTTCTTCATGTTGAGCCTTCGTGTCAAGTTGATATGGTTGTCCCAATAAAGTATGACATGCATCCATATGGAGGATGTCACACCATATTTTATCTTCATATGTTCCAATATGAAAGCTAACAAGAGTTTGTGTTATGATTTTTAGCTTTTCATCTTGGTTTATCGATTGAAGGTCATATGGCTTTGGGTGGTTGCGAGTTGGCAACTTTAAGTTGTGTACAATCTCTTCAGAAGCCAAGTTGACAAAACTCTTCTCATCTATAATCACGTAGCAAACTCTATCATTTACTTTGAATCGAGTGTGAAACAGTTGTTCATTGTGCAGCTCCTTGTGTACATTAAGTTGAATGCTTCGAACATGTCGGGGATTTGAGTTTTCACACACCTCTACCAGAGTGACGTCTTCCTCCAGATTCTCTTTACCATACAATGGATTAATTGGGGAGGTACTGCCCTTTCCTTCAATATGATACAAGTTTGGGCAAAGGGTACGGCTTTGTTCTTCCTCTCGGAACTCCTTGATTTCAATTTCCTCCATAGAAAAGGGATTCCCCAAATCGTGGAATTCTTTATTTTCATATCTTGGATTACTTTGGACAACCCTTGGCAAGCACTTTTATTGCCGGCATGTCACGAAAAGTCCCTTCTCAATAGTTGCACTTGTTCTGCAACTATTTCGGATAAGGCCCTCATAAGTTCATCACTTACTTGTTTTACGTGAGCCATATCGTCAAAGCGTGGGACGGTATGGCCTCGCTCTAATACCAATCTGTTGGATATAAGGAGGGATGATGTTGGGTAAGTGGGTCGGGTGTGGAAGATGTTCGGGTTGACCCGAAAATGAGGCACAAGTAGGAGTGTTATTGGTTCTCGAATTATCGGGACAGTGGGGTATTGGGTGAATATAGAAGGAATCAGTTCGAGGCGTTTTGTGGAATGGTTGTGAACACGTTGAGGGTGAGAGTGATGGTCGGGGTTCAGTGTTTGAGTGGTGGCAGGTCGATGGAATAGAACTGAACCAGTGAGGTTCTCAGTAAGGAGTATTATACGGACAGTTTGCTATTGTCGGGGTTGGGTGGGGAAAGGCTCGGGACTGAACTGAGGTAGTGAGGTCTCGGTTGGTGATTGTAATGGACTATTTGTGTGTCGTCGGGCTTGGATTGTTATTTTTGAGAGTCTTCGGTTAATGGAGTTTATAAGGAACTTTAATGGAGTATTCTGGAGTCTGTTGGTGGAAGGGTAGAGGTAGTTTGGTCGAGGGATGCAATCGGAAAGCAAGATGCAAGTCCGGACGCACACCAAGTGTGGTAGACTTATTTTGGTTAAATGTTGATGATTGTGGCTAAGTGTTGATGGTTGTGATTTTTAGTAGCTATGGATTTTGTGAGGTATGGAGGATAGGCCCAAGGATAGAGGAACGGGGAGTTAATTTCCTGAACTGACACCAAGGATTTGGTGATTAATGCCACAAGGTCGAGACCGGGGTTTGCTAGTCGCAATGCCCATGAACAAGCCAAGTGAGGGTGATCGATGCCCTTGTTACTCCCAAGGCTTAGACTAAGTTGGTCCACACAAGTACCAACCTTCATTTACCACCAAAGGTGTTCTTCAAGCTTGGGTATAGACTAGGTCACACAAGTCCTAATCGATACTTGCACCGAATGAGATTTTGGTACTCCCGGAGCACTAACTAAGAGTATCAATCACAGATTGAAACACTTAGAGAAATCAGTAAAACTCAACTTTTTCTATTCATCAACTCTGATCTATTTACATATCCTAGGGGTCCTATTTATAGTGGAGAATGGACCATTCTAGAAGCCAAACTAAAGGACATAAACTACATGCAACTTTCGGCCATGTGAACAAGTAGGAACGAGTTCGGGTGTACTTTGTGCCCAAGGAACTTCTTGGCCAAACCAAGGCAATGTGAATGGTCTTTTCTTGGAGACGAGGGTAAAGTCAATCCCTTTCACATCCCTTTGTGGAGTCCAAGTGGAAGACTTGATTCTTCTAACAATATCATCTTCTTGGAATGTGTTAAGAAGTTTTCATTCCTTGTACTTGTGTGTTGAACCATTTCGGCCAACTCCTCTTTTCCCCATTGGATGACTTTGAAGTCTTTAAGTTCATGAATTGTTATCTTGGAAGGCTCATCTTCTAGAACATCCTTTCCAACTTGTCCTCTAACTCACGGCCCAGTCATCTTCTTGGAAGACCTTTTGGCTTAGTCATCTTGTGACAAGGACTCTCGATTTTGCAACCCCTTACATGACCTATTAATTGTGTCCTACGGTAGTTATTCCACGGGCCTAAAGGGCTAATACAAAGTATAGATATCTTGACTTGAAAATGAGAGGTGGTTAATATAAAGTTCACTATGGGTTTACCCCATTCTTATCAGAAATGTGACTTCACAAGAGTTATATTCGATAGATTTGCAAAGTTGTTTATTAGGGATACAGTGCGACTTTATGCCATTCTAATGTCTATTACCTCAGATAGAGGAGCTCAATTTATGGCAACTTCTGGAGATCCTTCAAAAAAGATTTAGGGGCACAGGTGAACCATATTACAACTTTTCACCCCCAGATAGATGACTGAGCCAAATGCATCATTAATACACTCAAGGATATGATACGAGCATGTATGCTAGACTTCAAAGGAGGTTGGGACGATCAAATACCCCATATTGAGTATGCGTATAAAGATAATTATTATTCTAATATCAAGATGGCTCCTTATGAGACCTTGTATGGTCGGTAGTGTAGACCTTCTATCGATATGTTTGATGTGATATAATCAGAGTTGCTTAAACCTATTTTGGTCCACCAGACTATAAAGAAATGAATGATTTTTAGCAGTGATTGTTAACATTCCAGAATCGCTAGAAATCACATACTGAAGTGAGATGACAAGATTCAGAATTTTATGATTTATTACTAAGTCTTCCTAAAAGTGCCACATATGAAAGGCGTAATGAAATTTGGAAAGAAGGGAAAGTTGAGCTTGATGTATATCTGGCCTTAGATGATCATCTATAGAATAGGACAAGTGGCCTATGAGTCATAATTACCCTTAGAGTTAGAGACGGTGCATCAAGTATTCCATGTATTTATGTTGATGATGTTCAGGTAACTAAGAATCTATATTACGAGGAAATCCCATTAGCTATTCTAGACCATCAGGTCCGAAAGTTAAGGACTAAAGAGGTATCCTCTGTAAAGGTATTATGGAGAAATAAGAACCGAGAAGATATGAATTGGGAGGCAAAGAAATCAATGAGGAAGAAGTACCCTCACATGTTTCAGACAGATAATGTAACACAAAGTGGGACACTATATCTTGACTACGAGGTGAAGTTCCAACACCCTCGCTTTTATACCGATGTTGGATAGCCATTGGGGCTAGTATTGTGTGATGTGTTGTGATATACCCTATGTAGAATTTAGTATGTTTTCTGGGTTATGTGCAATTTTCGGATAGTCAGGATGATAGAGGAGACTCTGTCAAAATGTTTAGGAAAGTTTATAAGAGTTAGTTTCCTCATGTATACCCCTACATTCGAGAACCAATGTTCCTAAGTGACGGGGGGGGGGGGAGGTTACATCCCGTATATTCTTTCAATATATGTATGACCAAGTTAAAGTTGAAGAATGCACTTAAATGTGAGAAATGAGATTTTGGGCAAATAAAAATGAGTTGCTTGCTTACCCAGAATGAGTTGCTTGCTTACATGTCCTACTTATTGAAGCTGCTTAGCACGTGTCTTAATTATTAAATGGGGATGAGACATGTTTTATTTAAATAGGGGCAGTATGTGACACCTATTAACTAAACATGTAGGTGAAAAGTAAGTGCATCACCTACTTGCTAAAAGGAAAGGCCACCATTTTTCTAATTAAAAAAAGGGGGTCGGCCAATTGACCCCTTTACCGGGATAAGTTATCTCACCCTCACCTATTTTTCAGATCATATAGAGCGCATTGAGAGACCATCAGAGTTATCTCTCAAATCATCCCCAAACCCTAAGTGTTTTCAAGTGTTACAAAGTGATTTGAGTGCCGAAACTTTTGAGGTGATTGCTACTTCCTCAATCTGATTATTGTGGTGGATTAGAAGGTTAATTCAAGGTGAAGAAGGCTCAGGGAAAGTTTGTTCTAAGTGTTTTAAGGTGAATTTTCATTCTCATCCTTATGGTTAATCTTCTATGGGTTGTAGCCATGTTGTGAAACATAGAACTTGTGACTTTTGGAAAATAAATTAGATTCTAATGTTTTGCTATGTTGGGTTTCGTATGAAGCCAAATTTTTAAGTTATTCCATTGCTGAAATTCTTAAGAAAGGGTTTATATATGTGTTGTTGATAAAGTTCCATAATTTGGAAGAAGGAAGCAGTTGCAGAAGCGTTGTATGATTTTGTAAACCTAGCTTGTCACTCGTGTATTGTCATTTGAGTTGTTGGCTAGGTTGTAGTTGTTATTTATGCCTAATAAAGGCTTGGGAAAGATAACGAAAACAGGGGAGATATTGCCCATTTTAATGTAGAATAGCTTATCGTTCGTTGTATGATAGTTATATCTTTCGTAGCATAAGGATAGTGTCGTTATCGTTGGTGTAGATTAAGGCATGACTAATTGAGTCCAACGTGGTTATTGGAAAAGATTGTTAAAAGGTATGTAATATCCATCCCTTCTTTCTATAGCATGATTCTGTATCTAAAATGATAATCATTTGAAATGTATAATAGAAGTGTTTATAATGAGTTTGTGCCTCGTATTATGACATCTCTCAGCTCCCATTATTTGTCCCTTGTCGAGAGTACTTTATGACTTAGAGCTAATTACCTCACTATGTGAGTATGTACAGATCTTGCGAATGTTGTCCATGGTTAATGACATTTGATATCTTGGATATCCCTTGTCAGGAGTATATTGTCACAACCCAAACCGGAGGGGGTGACTTGCACCCGGATCTTACCTGCCGAACACCAACTTATGTGACTTAACAACATAATTTTACAAGGAAATGGGCCATCAAGGCCTCCATGATGAACTAAATGAAAATAAAAAGACTATAAGCAGTTGATGATACCAACATGATATGCATATACACATACACAATGGCCAACAAGGCCACCATGAAAGTATATACATCAAAAGATATGCTGGAAAGGCTAACATGACATCTATATATAGGACATACGTCTACAAGCCTATAAGAGTAACATAAACATCACAAGGTCGGGACAGGGCCCTGCCATACCCATAACATGTACATAAAGGTCGTACCAATTTAAAACAACAACTCTGGATCAACTAGAGTAAACCACACTGCGTTGAGATATAACATACTGTGGAGGATCATCAGTATGTCTACCTAAACCTGTGGGCATGAAACGCAGTGCCCCCGGCAAATGGACATCAGTATGAATAAATGTACTGAATATGTAAGGCAAGTAAGAGCATAGATAAATACATCAAAGTAAATGAGAGACAAAAAGGATAAATCCTGTAAGTCTGTATTGCCACTGTAGGCCATAATATGCAATATGGAATGATATAATATATACACGTATATAACGCCATCATTAATTTATTATGACCTCTGTGGGCAATATCATCATTCATCATCACATTACCAACTAATTAGTGGTCGCGTATATAACGTGCTTGTCATTTTACATTGATGCAAGTAAGGAGGGATGTAAGTGGTTAAGTGGGTTGGGGCTTGGTTGTAAACGGATCGACCCAAATTTGGCACACAAAGTAGGGTTTTCAGGTGGGGTGTTTCTGCCGAGCAGTGTGGTATTGGTGGTTGTTTCGGGTGGGGGTGTCACGGGTGTATTGAGGGTGATGTTGATGGTTGGGGATTGGTGGTTAAGTGGTGACATGGGGGTGGAAATAGACCGAAACAATGAGGTCTCGGTAAGGGTGTTTGAGTGGACTATTTGTGATTGTCGGGTTTGGACAGGGAGATGTGTGTGGCTTTGGGTCTTAGTCTTTGTTGTGGGTGTTTGTGAGGTATTGTTGGAGGTGAGGGTGATAAGTATATAGTGGGTTAGGTAAGGATTGCACACGAGTTGCGAGTTGCAATCTAGGGTGAAGGATGGTTGAATTGTTTAAGTGTTAGTTTGGTCGATATGGTTTAAGTGAGGTACGGTCGATATAAGAAGGATATAGATATGTGGTTTTTAATACTCGAGTCGACACCAAGTAGAAGGTGGCCAATTGGACAAGGACTTGATCGGGGTTTCTAAGTACAAGCCTGAATGCAAACCAAGTGAGGGTGGCCGGTAACCTTAAGATACAGCCTAGGCTTGGGTTTGGTTGGATCACATAAGTTCTAATGTCCACTAGCACCAAGATGGTTCCTTAAGCTTGGGCTTAGCTAGGTCACACAAGTCCTAACCAAACATACGCCGAAGGGAACTTAGCTTGGGTTTAACTAGGTCACACAAATCCTTGCTTCAACTTACACTAAGGCGTTGGCTCATACAAGAACCAAAGGCCCACACAAGGACCGACTAATGTATACAACACACAAGTTGAATACCTTACTTTTTGAGTAAACACTCAAGTTTATATTTTATTCAACTCTCTCTTCTTTTTAAAACATCCTAAGGGTCCTATTTATTGTAGTACATGACTATTTTAGAAGGATAACAAAAGGACACAAACTACACAACCTCTTCGGCCGAATGGGAACAAATGGGGAAGGGTTCAGGTTTTCTTGGTGGACAAGGTGGTTCTCGGCCATTGTGAGAACAATGGGAAAGGTCTTGGATTTTTTTGGAGACAAGGATGAACTCAACCTCTTTCAGACCCCTTTTGTGGTTTCCAAGCAGAAGAGTTCATGAATTTGGTTCTCCAAAAATCCTATCTTCTTGGAGTGTGTTTGGAAGCTTCCATTAATTGTATTTGTTTTGATGAGTTATCCGGACAACTCTTGATATTCCCCTTGGCCGATTTTTATGTCTTCAAGTAGCAAAATTCATGAACTATTTGGTTCATGAATTGCCTTTTAGGAAGCGTTATCTTCTAGATCATTCTTGTCCTTGCGAACTTGTCCTTAACCACTCGGCCTAGTCATCCCTTAGAAGACCTTTTGGCCTAGTCATTCTTCCTTATTACACTACTTATTAATTGTGTCCTAAGAAGAACTAAAATCTAAGCTAAGAATTAAAGACAAGTAAAAGAAAAGTAAACATGGTCTTCGACCAAGACCTACATACAAACCGAAATAAAATATTGCCTTCTTAAACCTTCACGTGATATTTTCAATTCCACTCCATCTTCTATTCCATGTTAGGCGTCTAAGTGTAGATTGATGGGCCATTGTTGGCACTCTTAGTAAAATCATGTTCAGAGTTTAAGTTCGCGGGCTTTCTTTCATCAATCTCCCTTTCTTTAAAAGAATTTTCCCTCAAATTCACGTTGTTTAAGTGCATTGACAGGTCACCAACATGAAGTTGAACCTTCCTCTAAGTCCGGAAGTTCCTCCTTCTAGGTGCCTTCCTTGAACCTCGCCAATAACTTGAAAGGGCCATACTTCAAATAATTTTTCCACTGGATCAAGGAACCATAGGTATAGGAAGTGAGCTATGCGTTCCCGCTTCTTTACTAGAGGGAGCCATGGGTTTCTTTTCTTGATTTAAGACAGAATCAATTCCAATAACCTCATGCCCAACTTCAAATAATACTTCAAGGTTCGGAAGAGGGGTAGAAAGAGTGCTACAATCATTAATGGAATGTTGACAGAAACAAGCCAAGTCACGGAAGCTCCTTACCATATTTACATTAGTACGTTCGGACCAACTACGGATAGTTTCCACTTTGCGTGGACTAACATGAATTACTTCGTCATAAGTAGGGTAATGATGTCGTACACCACTTAATTTTGTACTAGAGAAAAAGTTAACACCAACACCAATTCCGCTAGTTTTACGTTAAACTTCAAATAGCTCTCTACGGCTTGGTATAGCTAAAGTTGGTACTTCACGTACCCTTCCTCCGTGGTTCACAACATTCCTTTAGACTATTCACACTCATTCTTTCTCATTAGCTTATTGATAGAGGTATCTTTGGTACAATAACCCTGGATGAAATTATGAAAGAAAGAGGCTAATTCAAGGTAATCATTTATCGCAATTATACCCGTATGCTCGGAACAACTTCGAGTATATTTCCCTTGGGTGGGTTGGCATCAATGTCTTCGAAAGATATTAAGTGTCCCCAGGATGGGTGTTATACCTCGTGTAAATAAGAGTTTGGAACGTCATACCATTCAAATGACATTACAAACCATTCGTCCAAACCACACTCTATTTCGAGGGTTATCATCCATGCATATTCTTCTCGGGTTCCCCTTAGCGGGTATCCTCTCCTCGAGTTTATCTTGTAGAATCATCTGGCTCCACTTGATTCTTCAAAAGGAAATTTCAGCTTCATCATAGAAAGTTTGCATTTCATGATGTTGTTGATCGCTTGAATGATACCACATGTGTGCCAAGTCTCTTTTCCCTTTTTACTAACAAAGTAGGTACCGTTTCCCTATCCGGATGGTGTCTATAGGAATGGTGATTAGGGAATGAACTTATTGGAAATAATCCAAGAGTATGCCCAATTCTTTCCTTTGGTGATGGTCCGGTTGCAAATTCATCCATCAGATATTTCGATCTCGGAATCGTGCACTTCGTAGTGAGGTTATCAACCGCTTGGTGACTAATATATATATATATATCTGTATATAACTGCCCACTAGCATAGGTTCGGTGGTGTGGATATTTTACTATGATAACAATGGCTCTTGGCTCTTTGAAACTCATAAACTCTTTGATTTTTCATTGAAATGACTCTGGGTCGACTCGATGACTAGCTCTTTAGAACTCTCCTTTTTTAGGTCTATGAAGTTCAGAGACAAACAAGTAATACAGAATACAATAGCGAGATTAACGTATGTTCTACGAAGGACAAAAACCTGTGAATAGGAATCGACTTCGAAGGTAACCACGACTTTCATCCCTTAACTTTGATTCGATATTTTTTTCGCTTTTCAATGACAACTTGTTGGTATACAAGACTGTAACATGAGAGACTCCATCATGAAGGAGTATGGTCTCAATTGGACGATCAAAAATGAACATGGAAGACAATAATAACAAGTGAACTCTTCCTGACAAGGGATAATATACATATAAACAGAATAATTTTCGATGATTCTTTTGAAAATGAAAATTACTTTGGATATCATGCCTTTGAATGAAGGGAATAGCCTTACATACCTGTGTCACTTAGTTACCAATGCCTCTCAAACCCTCGAATGCTTTACGAGCTATCATCTACACAATACAAAGGGTTTGGGTCAAAATAAGATCAACTAACTAGGAATCAGTTCATTCAGACAATTTAACGAACACCTAGAAGACGTGCTTCTCAACAATGATGTACAAGGCTATTAATATGACATCACTTCCCTCTCAATAAAAACAAAACCACAAAAACAACAATAGCATACCATATATATTCTATAACCTCCAACCCCATATCCTTCAACTTATAGCTATGATTATCTTAAGAACTCAATCGAAGCAACTCAAAAACCAACACACCTTCATCATAGAGTTTAGCTCAATTCTCATATATTATCTTTACTAATTCCACTAGATAAACAAGGATGAGATAGAAAACATACAAGATTAGTGGAGCCTTACCATGGACAGTATGAACATACTTCTAACAAGCTTTCCACCAAGCTCAAAGAGATTCTTAGCTTCCAATTATCAACTAGAGAAGAGTACAATGTGATCTTGGTTATCGAAGGGAGAATTCACATCATACCTTTTAGGAAATGTTCTTCAATGATAAAGGGGCCTTTAGGGAGTCTTTGGGAGCAACTTGGTGCTGCCTAGGTCGAAAATGGGATAATACAATTGAGCCACCATCCTTAGCTTTAAATAAGCCTCCCTATCGCCTCTCATCTACAGCCAGTTATGCATCGTAGATCACCATCTGTGGCCGCATATGCTACCGCAGATGGTGGTAGAGAGGTAGTTGAGAGGCGGGCTTGATCCGTTGCACCATTTGCGAGGAAGAACACTTATGTGGGGCAGATTCCTTAGCATATCATCTAATGTTCATTGATCTTTTCTGAGATGTACTTACTTTCATAAAATTGACTTTCAACTTTCTATATACCTCTGTAATACTCATACAATTGACTTTCAACTTTCTATATACCTCTGTAATACTCATACAATTGACTTTCAACTTTCTATATACCTCTGTAATACTCATATAAGTCGTACGTGACCCTCGAAAAGGATCTCAAGTTGCCAAGATCAAATAAACTAACCATACATTTGATGGCACTTAGAATCACGGGGTGTAACATCCATCGCCCCTTAAGAACATTCATCCTCAAATGTTGACAGACGTAACTGAGAGGTTTTAACTCTTGAGTTTTTACCAAAATTTTGGCAGAGTTTACTCAATAAATAGGACTAACTCAAAACCTGTCAAACAACCAGAATCAACACCAATGCCATATAGGGCCATCTAAAGCAATATAATATCATACCGGCCTCACACAACCATACATCCATGAAGGTAATCAAAAGGGTAAGCCATAACTTACCTCGATTGTTCAATATCAGCGTTTGAGCTACATCTGCCATATTTGTGCTATGATCATCATCTGTACAGGTGTATAAAACAAGTTCACTACTATAGAGTACGCCAACCTAATGTCCGGACTATGGAATAATATTTAGATCTCATGCTTTCCTTAGCCGCCCATATCACTACATCTATGCTAATTTTTTTCCATAGTACTTTAACGAATGCCATCTCATAATTCTGAAACCTCTAGTCTTAGTGGTAAAGGATAGTAGTCGACACCTCTTCATAAGGTAAGTCTTCAGCAATCCAAACATTCTCCATAGGCAAAATGTGAGAGAAAACTTCTATATATACTTTGGTGATATCCTTACATCAAAACTGAATGAGCTTCTTCTAATCCCGGAGATAGTCTTAAACTCATAGGTCACTTAGTTAGATCCTTGAGTGATCTTATACGGTCTACTGAATCTGAGGATAAGCTTCTGTTTCTAGTCGAATCTCCTCATGCCTTTTATATGCAACTCTTATAAAAAGATCAATGAAACATAGATAGTGTTCATAAGCTCTTGATATTGCATGTCGGTAGGTGATTCTTGGAAATCTTGAATGGTCACTTTATTTTTTTATGGGACGTTACTTCTTCCACAACCTTGGGAACTGACGAGACCTATATCGGTTTAAACAATGTTTATCTTCTTATGTTAAGGAAATAGATCGATGACTCATGCTTCCGACCATACCAAGTCTTATAGGAATTCATCTTCATAGCAATATAATATTTGCATAATATACATCCCATCACAGGGTAAACGATCATCCTATTCTTCTTATAGATCAAGGACAACTTCATATAGCATCCCCTCAAGTGACTGGATCATGCCTCGGCTCGACCATTTGCTTGGGAGTGAACCACCAGGGTTTTCTCTATACTCCTAAACTTTTCTTAGAGAATCTTAAAACTATATTGCTTTGAGCCCCTTTTACTTGGGGTACAGGGTATTAAAATGTCTTGGGACCTTTAAAACCTTTTGTCCATGGACAACTAGCGAAATCCTTCACCACGTGAATAGATCTTATTTTAGTAAGAACTGGGTCAACCTACAAATCTATATATTATCAACCATTGAAGCGGTATTTTTGATAAAAACATATATGACCACATAGTGAGCTTTATCCTTAACCCATGCTATCGTTTATAGGTGGGAATTTGAAGTCTGTATACTAGCCCTTATAGGTCTCTAATGCTTTATCTTTCCATGCTGACCACTGGGGTGTTATACCAAAACTCGGTGTTGCTATACTTACCATTATTACATCAGTCCCTATATTTGATATCGTATTACGTCCTCCCCAACATTAGATGAGCTAAATAGCGGAACAAAGCACCTCCATTATTAATCTTATCTCGTAACCCAACAAAACATGGGAGACACGATTGACTTAATACTGGAGAACTCTATCTCATTTTAACTCTGGCATTGACTTTATTACCACGAAACTGTATCTTCCGACGGAATCAACTTCCAACTCTCCCTTTTTTGTTTTTTTTTCCTTTTTTTGCCATCGGGGTGACACTAAAATTCCCCACGTATCGCTCTGTTATCATCGGAGCCTTGAAATTGGACTTTTAAACTTGTTACTGGTTGAAGATCCTTTGCTAGTCTTTCCTTTGTTTCCCAGGCCTCTGTATAGGCTAAACCATTTATGTAGCTCATCTTAGGTTACTTCGAAAGCTATGGTTATGTTCTGCTAAACTTACGCCTTGAAGGGTCATAGGACCAAACTCCTATACGGTTATCTTCTACTCTATCCCATAAAGGAGGGATACCACTAAGTTCTATATAACACATGTATCGTTGATTTAGGCCCATGTTTTGATTCTCCATCAGTTGGTTGGAACAATGCTATGCTCTTGTCTTTCCACCATATTTGTGGGATACTCGCTCGCTGAAGTTTAAATTTCAAAACCTCTTCGTCTTAAGGAGGATCACACTTTGCGACATTATCTAAATCCACATTTGCTTACTTATTTTCTTCTTTTCCTTTTAGGAACTATTATTCTCTTTAAGAGGGCTCGTAAGTCTTTATACAATTGCGACCCATCCAAGGGGGTGCCTTTACTTATTAGTAAGAATAACTCATCTCAACTTTACACTATGATTCTTGTGGTTATACTTCTAATGTGGGCCTATTGTTGTCGATCCTAAGTCATGGCTTAACTTTCCCATCCGAGCTTTAGGTGTACATAACCTCATCCTTTGATTTTTTTTCTAGGTAAGCACCTTGCAATGCATCGACTGACCTTAATCTCAATTATCCAGGGGTTCTTTGTATATATGGCCTTAAGCTCCACTTTAGGATTAAAGCTTGGTTCTTACTCAACCATCATCGTTATCAGTAGTTCATTCCCGTCTGTGTGCGGATTAAATCCTTCTCTTGCTCTTAGTAAATATCTATCGGCGATATGCTTTTAGAAATTTCATAATCGTATATTCTTGCGGGATCTTGGATATCCCTAATCTTTTACCGCTTATCCTCCTTACCAATACATCTCCTTTCGTTCATTATGAGTATCATCCTTAATCGTTGGCTTTTACTTCCAAGCTTCGTAGCCCCTCATCCTGGTCACCTTATAACCCCACATATTATTACTTCTTGCTAGAAATATTTCTTGATAATCTATACCGCTAGCTTGAGAGATCAATTTCTCAAATGCTAAGATCGTCCCTTAATATAAATGTACCATAGTCTGATGGCTCATTTGGTCGTTCAGCTCATCTCCTTATAGATTCCGTATACATTCTTTCTCGATGAAACATGACTTATCCTGTTATTCATAAATTCAGAATACTCTTCTCGAGCATACATATGCTTTCATCTCTAATTATTGATCATGCTTTCCTGGAGAATCCCTCGTAGTTAGCGGTCTTTGCCATTACTTTACCTCTTTTAACTAGGAGGTTGCTATCATTCGTTTCATACAATCTCTATTAATACATATATATGCATCGACATTCATGGAATATCTATCAAATTTGAGTAAGGCAACCTTAGCCGTCGGAAAACTTCCCTTTATATCCCTTTCATTTGCTTACTAAACTATTGTACAAGTCTATGTCGGTCCTTTCCCGCACCATTTTCTATGTATTACTCTTCCTGCATCCAGAATTTCCCACTTAAGATATCAAGTCATTAATTCGACATTCTTCATAATATACAGTCCTTTAACGACTCACAACTTTCCTTAAAAAAACACCCCTTAGTAGGGTCACTGAATCTCTCGCATAAGTAAGGTGTCACATGTTCATGACTGACACGCTTAATCTCAATAACTAAAATAATAAACTTGAGGGCGCATTCCTTACTAACCCTTAAGGATCACCTTTCCTTACATAGAACTTATTTACTACCTATTCGCTTATTTGCCATTCTGCGGTAGCACTTATTATACCCTCTCGACAGTCTTCAACTCTTATTCCATTCTATCTGAAGGATGGACTCAACATTAATGTTCCTTGATTTAATGGTTAAATAATCTTGAAGGCCTATCCCGTCGATTTCTCCTTACTCAAATCTCGTAATAGGTACTCGGTCTTATAACACCTTCACCTCGACGTTCCGACCATTACTACTTGCATTACTTTCTATCTTTATTGGCCACGACTTGCCATTCTTCTATACTTTATTTCACGACTCTTCGTCGTCTCATACATTTATTCCAATATTTCATTTACCTTTGCATTATTCTCATGCTATCAATCTCACCTTTTATCATCGTCTATGCATTCATGATATAACCATCTCTTACATCTAACATCTTCCTCTTCTCTATTTCTGCCAGAGGTCTCACTGAGGGAAATATTTACGTTCGGCACAAAGGGCTTCATTCCTGGCCCGCTAATCTTTGAATCTTTTCAAGGTAATATTTGGCTAACAATTCCCAGGTACATCATGTACACATTCTCTAAAGAAGTATCACTACCAAATTATACTGTTATTCGGTACAGTCCATGCTGAGGATCTTGCTAAATCCTGAGGTCCTACTATTGAAACTACATCCATTGGCATTGATGTCAATAACAAAAATAGGTACTTCTCACTGTGATTCTATCACCGCTGAAGATGAGACAACAAGGCTTTCATCACTCTATCTAAATTCCAAACTTGTTACAATCTTCTATATCTCAGGAATTTAATACATCCACCATTTCATTCTTACTATATTTCAGAAATCAACACTTCACCTTCCCGAACATACATCACTTTCTCTGCATACGAGGTAGACAGTCGCTTATATTAAGAAATTTCAATATCATACTCGCACCTCTAGCGTATCAATAATCTGATCAGAATCTTTCATAGGCTGGCTGTGAATATGAGTTAACAAGGTCTTTGTAGTTATTGTTAGAACTGAAACCGTGTAAAGAAGAGTAAGACTCAAACTCGTACAAATCAGCTCTACCGCATGATCTATGAGATGAAATAATAGGAAACCATCCCTAAATGCCTGATAGCCTCTTGCTTATAAATGTGGTGCACAACACACCCATAAACAAGACTCTGCTACACACGACTTATAGACTCTTTATGAGTGACCTTCTCTGATACCAAGTTTGTCACACCCCAAACTGGGGGTGTGGCCAGCAACCAATGTCATACTGGCCCAAGCGTACCATTCTGAAATGTATCCTATAAACTGAATAGAAACTGTGGCCGACAAGGCCATAACAATATGGATAGACAAGACATCATCTAGACATCACAACAAGAATAGTACAGAAACTCCAAACACTATATATAATATGGTATAAGACTGGCAAGGTCGTCATACTGATCAATTAAATTTACTAACCAAATCAACAAGCCTCTATGGAAAACATAACAATGATATGGCCGGGACAAGGCCTATACCTACCCATCAATTGTACTTGTACCAAACTAAGCTCATGACTCTGACTGGATAGTTTCGTGTGAAGTGAAGCCTACCACTCGATCCGCAGAACTCAACCAGCTCCTATTAGGGATGTTTATTTGCATCTCTACCTGAATCTACAGCATAACATGGAGAGCCCTCAACAAACAGGACGTCAGTATGAATGAAATGTACTAGTATGTAAAGAATGAATAGCAATATAAAAATATAAGCTTTAAAGAGAAGCATAAAAGCAGACTAATACTCTGATAACTTGTATGCCACATAGGGCGAACAATGAAATTTTGAAACTGTAATGAACTCTTGGTATAGAAAATGTGGTTTGTAATCTACCCTCGGCTTATAACCCGAGGTGTAATATGTCACTTCTCTCAGGCATACTCTGAGGTCTATGTATGGATGCACAAATAAGTGTCTATCCGAATGACTATATCGCAGCGCGGTGTCTATAATGTACAACTTCCTACTAGCTGGTCACAACAGTGGTATAAATAATATACATATCTCTTTATATATCTTCCCACCAGCATAGGTTCGGTGGTGTGGATACTTTATTGTTATAACAATGGCTCTTAGCCTCTTTGAAACTCATAAACTCTTTAACTTTTCTTTGAAATGACTCTTGGTTGACTCGATGACTAACTCTTTAGAACCCTCATTTTTGAGGTCTATGAAGTTTAGAGACAAACAAGATACATATAATACAATAGCGAGACTAAAGGTATGTTCGGTGAAGGACAACAACTTGTGAATATGACTCGACTTTGAAGGTAACCATAGCTTTCAGCTCTTAACTTTGGTTCGATCTTTTTTTTTGCTTTTCAACGACATCTTGTCGATATACAAGACTGTAACTGGAGGGACTCCATTAGGAAGGTGTATGGTCTTAATTGGAAGATCAACAATGAATATGGAAGACAATAATAACAAAAGAACTCCTCCTGGCAAGGTATAATAGACATATAAATAGAAAGATTTTGTCAACGTTTCGTTTGAAAATGATAATTACTTTGGATTTCATGCCTTTGAAAGAAGGGAATAGCCTTACATAACTGCATCGCTTAGTTACCAATGTCTCTCAAACCCTTGAATGATTTACGAGCGATCATCTACATAATATAGAGGGTTTGGGTCAAAATAAGATCAACCAACTAGGAATCAGTTCATTCAGACAATTTAACGAACACCTAGAAGGCATGATTCTCAACTATGATGTACAAGGCTATTAATATGCCATCACTTCCCTCTCAATAACAAAAAAGCCACAATAACAACAATAGCATACCATACATATTTCGTAACCTCCAACCCCATATCCTTCAACTTATAACTATAATTATCTCAAGAACTCAATCAAAGCAACTCACCAACCAACAAACCTTCATCATAGAGTTTAGCTCAATTCTGATATGTTATATTTACAAATTCCACTAGCTAAACAAGGATGAGATAGAAAACATATAATATTAGTTGAGCCTTACCTTAGAAAACAAGAACATACTCCAAACAAGCTTTCCACCAAGCTCAAAGAGATTTTTAGCTTCCAATCATCAACTAGAGAAGAATACAATGTGATCTTGTTCATCCAAGTGAAAAATCACTTCATACCTTTAAGGAAATTTTCTTCAATGATAAAGAGGCCTTTGTGGAGTCTTTGGGTGCAACTTGGTGCTGTCTAGGTCAAAAATGGGATAATACAATTGAGCCATCATCCTAGGCTTTAAGTAAGCCTCCCTTCCGCCTCTCATCTATGGCTAGTTATGCACCACTGATCATAATATGTGGCCACATATTCCACCACAAATGCTGGAAGAGGTGTGGTTGAGGGGTGGCCTTGATCCGCTACTCCATCCGCGAGGCAGAACATCTTTTGTGTGGTGGATTACTTAGCGTATCATCTAATCTTTGTTGAACATTGATCAGATGTACTTCCTTTAATCCAATTGACTTTTAACCTTTTGTATACCTCTTTAATACTCATATAAGTCATATGTGACCCTCGAAAAGGGTCTTAGGTTATCAAAACTCAAATCGACTAACCATACGTTCGATCGCACGAGGAATCACGGGGTGTAACAATATTCCCCCTACTTTAGCTACTGTGTTAACTTGTGTTTTGTGTGATAAAATGCATGATTAACTTGGTTAAATTTGAAATCATAAGGAACATGATCTAGTTTGAATATTTTTGTGATATGAATGATGTATAGCCCATCTCTGTCTGCCTTATTTTGCATTTATGTTTGTCCTTTAGGTGTACGTCTGATATACACCATGATATACATTATGTATACCAAATATACCTAGTATATAAGGTAAACATGTTAAGTATATCATCAGTGTATATCAACAATCATTCACTCTTTTTAAATGCCTTTGAAACTATTCAATATTAAATGTTTGGGTCTAGCCCATTTTCTTCTCTTCTTCTCCTTATGCATACCATTATGGTTAGATGAACTGGGCTCATCCCATATGTGTTGTTCTTTTATGTTCATGTATATCTCAAATAGGCTTAGTCGAATTGTTACGATTATGTTGAATGATTTTAATAACGGGTCTGCTCTATTATGAATTGCTTCTAACCCATGAGTGGCATTCCTTTACATGTTTTATTTCACATATTAATAGCATATTCATTTTAAATTTATTTTATTATACTTAGATTAGTTTAGGTGCCTTCTAACCGTAATTTTTCTTTTTTCTTCTCTTTCCCACGAATGATATAGATGTGGGCCCCATGGGCCCAAGCTTTGCTATCCTAGTTGGGTCAGGAGCCCAATAACTTTAGTTCTTCGATAGATTCCAATGTATTTGTGCACGAAGGCCTAGCTATAGGTGAAATAAGCCAACTGATGGGCTCAGTAGGCCCACCAGCCTAACTCTTTCTCATGTTTTCATGTATATATTGTATTCTGTAACATACTTGTACAAAATACTTAATATTAGTACTGGAATCTATATGGTTATGATCTAGGGTAGGCAAAATGATATGTACATCATTTAGATCAAATAGTCACCAAAACTGATTTTAAAAATGGACCAAACGTGACTTGTACATTTTATGGAATGAACTAATTTTAAGAGGTATAATTCGAACTGATTTTCAACTTTAAACAAAACTGGACTAATTTAATGGAAATCCGGACTGTTTTGAAAGAGTAAAACAAGTTGAAAAGCTTGGACAAAAGACAGAATTTCAAAGCTGATTTCATTTGAAAAATGGACTAAGTTGTAAACTTTTAAAAACTGCGTTGGGCTAGGCCCCAACCAAATTAATTCTCGTGAAACAAAAGACCTTAAATAACTTGAGTTGACGTAATTGGAAAGTAGAATATGGAATTGACCTTCAAATGAAAATAAAAGGAAAAAAATGTAATTTATTTTAAAACCCTTAACATGTCATTTTAAAACAAACTATACTCTCCTTCTTCAATGATTTTTAAATAAAGTGTATAACAAATATTTGGACAAGCCATTGGATTGAAATAGTGGAGTTCTACTCAAATTAAGTTTTGAGTATACTTTAGTCTCAAAATGGATTGATAAAATTACCCCCTATACAAACCCTTTTAGGCAAAATTCAACTCTTTGGTTCTTCATAACCCTTTTATGATTTGAAATGAAATGAATGACCTGTTATTGCTTTTTGCAAAAAATAAACACTCCTTAAGAATTTTTTAACAAATAAATATGCTATAGAACTCATAGGTCAACCGTATTCTATAGATCTTTAATACTGGGGTGTCTAACACCTTTCCCGAGGGATCACCAGAACACTTACCTCGAACTTTGGTTTAAAAGGATTTTTCACTGAATTTTGAATAAACTTTTTTACTCGGTTTTCCTAATTTCCCTATAATTAGGTGGCAACTCTAAAAAATATATATCTAATTAGAGTTCCAACAACCTCCTAGTAGCTTTTATACATGGTGTAAAAGTGAACAGTAATAGATGGAAACTTCGCTTGGGATAATCCTAGGTTCTAACCAGCAGGGTTCCAATACAACATGTTTTAATTGTTATAACTTGCTTATGTGTTTACTTTCCGTAAAATATAACTGTCATTCATACATTTCAATATTCCGCCAAATGGCATGCGCACACACTCGCATCACTGCATAAAGATGATGGTTCACATCGAGTAGTCCACTCGATTCGACAATTGGTTCGCGGTCGTCCAACAATCGACAATGGTTCACATCGAGTAGTCCGCTTGAGTCCCTAAGTCACTTGAAAAACCACTCTAGTTTGCGTAGGATAGTGTGAAGCCAAATCCATACTGAACTAGCACATTCTTACCTAGATGGGTTAGGATATTTAATATGTATTTGGAACCATTAGAGACTACCTCGTGTATTGAAAGTCTATAATCCGATGGCACTGCATCCAACAACTTATTGTGTGGAAACATGACCGTGCCTTATGTGTAAACCTTTGTTCTTTGGGGGGGAAATCAATCGTGCTCTATTTTGTATATGCATACCAACCTTAAGTTCGATATGGTTTTGGAAGCACCCGAGTTGCTAAGATTTTGGTGGTCATGGCTAGATGCCCCACACCAAAGAGAAGTTATGAACTGTTTAGGACACTTACCCTCACTAATGGCCATGAAAGGGAATAGGGAACTATTAGAAGTCCTCACCGGATATTGGGACTGTGATAGAATGGTGTTTAGGTTTGGGGATTTAGAGATGACCCCAACTTTAGAGGATATCCGAGATTGCATAGATAACAAAAAGACTTGTATGAGGAGGAAGAAACCCGACTATAACCTTCTAGTACCACATAGGCTCACTCCTAATGAGATAATGAAGCTTTTCTCCCTAGCTAGAGCCAATTGGATCTTCGGTATAACTGTAGCCTTTAGGGAACTTTACAACCGATTTGGGTCCAAAATAAGGTACTTAGAACACTCAATTAAGTTTCCAACTTACACCAATTAGAAAGATACCCGACCCGTAGCCCTTGCCATGTGTCTATTAGGAACCATGGTTTTCCCCAAAGATCAACACTGTGCCATAGACACCCATGTCATTTATGTCACCCATGTTATTTTTCATGGAATAACCTCAAATGGAGAAATCAAATACTTTGACCTAGTCCCTGTCATCCTAGCCGACATATACTGAGCTTTAGGTCGATGCCAAAACCTACATAGGTACTTCCAAGGGTGAAACCTACTATTACAAAAGTGGAGTATCAAACACCTAAACAAATTCGAGGGTCCCTCATATTTAGACCGAGAAGGTAGAAAAGATAACCTCCAAGCTCATTGTCCAATAGGGAACCAAACTAAAGAGAGGTGGGCTTTAATATTTTCGATACTCCAAGAGGATAACATATAGTGGATGTTCCCCGACTTCATATCCGAGAATATTTTGGTCAGAGGTATAAAATTTCCTTTCTTGCCACTTATGGGAATCTGAGGAATTCGCCCATATGCACCTATTAAGGTCCTAAGGTAGTTTGGTAGAAGACAAGTGAAACCACAAGTAGGAAAAAAGGGGGAGTATGTGGTCAAATATGAAGAATACAGGATCAAAGGGGTTGTTGGCATCATCCGAGAGTGGAATGGTTGAGTAAGATGGGGTCCAGAGACTCTAGCCGAAGATAGGTTCTATCCGGGTTGTGATGAAAACTATGTCGATGGGTTGAGGGCACATTAGCAAGGCACCCTTACTCTAGGACCCAACCGCTATCAATGTAGCCAAGACAGGGATTCCAAAGTTGAGATCAAGGAATGCATCATCCAAAGGCAACCCGATGACCGGGATGCCAGGTATTTAGAGAAGATGGAGCATGATCAGACCATCATAATTAGTTTGGCTGAGGAGTTAGACTTCACTCATGTGTGCTTAGAGGATCTTGATGCTCGGATGATGAGATCAATGAACGACACTAAATCTATGACATTCATTGAGAAATGGTTCAGAATTCTGACAGCCCTTCGAATGTCCAAGAAAGTTTGAACAAACAAAGCTTTATCATCTGCCACTAGAGGCGACTTCTATTGATCTCTTATTTTCTGCTTTATTAATGTTTTGTAATCCAACTGGGGAAAACCTTATTATTAATGAAATAAGATTATGGGGAAATGGTTTGAATCAACATTTGGCACAATCATGTTTCAAAGAATTAGAAAACCTTGGTGCAAAAAGGTTTAGGAATGCGAATATTATAATTGCTAATTATATGATTGTGTTATTAATGCTTATATGTTTTCATGTGCTCCATTTGAACTCTTGATTGATCCCATATTCCAGACACCAACCCATAAGAAAAAAACACAAGAAAATACTAAAACTTAACTAAAAGTTGCACCTATTTAAACGTGTATTTACTACTAGTGGACGTGCAACATAGCCAAAGTGCCATGATGCCATTTGTTGACTTGATCAGTGAAGAGTAAATCGAAGAGTCACTTTGGGCAAAGATTCGTAAAATATAAAGGAAGATTGACCTGGCTAAAGCCAATATGAAAGAGGGCGACCAAATTCTAGACTTGGTAGGAACCACTCTGGAAGGGACAAACGAATGAGAACATCACCATCAAAACCTCCCAGACGAGGTCAATAAAATGGACAATGACTACATCCTTCTATTTAAGACACCTAAATGGGAGACTGAGGTGAGCAAGGAAGATCTTGTGCCATATGTCGGGTAGTCAAGTGGACTACTTGAAAGAGATACCCCCAATGTCTCTGAAGGTGCTAACTACTACGGGACGCCATAAGGGCCATCCCGGATATCATCCTCTGTCTGGTGGGCAAATGCCCCTAAAACTCTCACTTCTCCTTTCAAAGTCGCACCAAGGCTTGTGCGTAGTATCAAAGTGTTCGAAGGATTGACTGATTCCAGAGCATCGTGTTTCAACCATAATATCCTTCCAACTAGTGCAACCATATATGCTCACAAGAGATGATCCTTTCTAAAAAATCATCCTAGCCACACCGTTGACAAGTGCTTGGCCTTCAAGAAAAGGATCATAAGATTGATCAATGACAAGATTATCTACAACCTGTGGGGCCCACATTTCCTACTAGTTCATGACCCTATCACGCCTTATAAAGTAATTACATTGACACACAAGTTTGGCGTTATGACTTCATTGTCTTTAAAGATTCATATGTAAGCCTCTTCCCCACACTAGCCAACATCGACAAAATCTATTTGATCAAGACTACTTGGAAACCCTCCGCGAGTACATCAGAGAGGAGGAAGATTTGTTTATACTATTCAGGATCACCAGGATATGACATTGAATAATGCGAGGCTATTAAATTTGCGCTAGAGCATTTGGTCAATATCGATCAAATCTGGGTAATTCTACCCTGCTGCTACTGAGAAAGGCTGCTAGGAGAATGTGTGGTCATAAGGATGACAACCTACCATGGCTTTAGGGAGAAGTCATATTTTGGGTAGATCTAGGAGTCCCTTTCTTTTCAATCAAATGTTATCCCTTCCCTTTATTTTTGTAAAAGAAACTAAATCCAACTCGATGTCCCAAGGGGGATACGTAGGAAGCCCATATGGCTCTTGGTTTGGGAATTTGTTTAGGTAGAATGAATGAGGGATAATTTATATGTAAACCGAAATACAGAAGGGCCTGACTTCCGCGGATGGATACATAGGAAGTCTATGTAAAATTAGGCCTCTATTTTATATAAATTATAATTCCCCCTATTAGAGGGTTCAAAGAGTTGGCCTCAACAACATCATGGTAGAAAATTAACCATAGACTTTTAAAGAAAAACCCTCAAAACCAAAAATGGCCAAAATGACCAAAATATTATTATGCCTCGTAGTTTCACGTTTCATCGTATCATCGATTGACACCGATATCCCGGGAATATATATGACCTTACGAAAGGATAATGAAGGTCCATATCCTATTTATAGGAGTACCTGGATGTATAAAAGTTACGTAGATTGAAGAAAATACCTTTTGACGAAATCAAAAAATTTCCAGAATTGACGACCAAAATGTACGGACCATACAAAGTGGGACCCTCATCATATGTTTCTGTACAAATTTTAAGTGTAGTTCTGATTACATGATTCAGTTATACGGACCATACAAAAATTGTAAGGACCATATAATTGCACTGTATAATAGGGCGGTGCAATTTCTTCTTTTTATATAAAAGGATGGGCTTTGACTTGGGTCTTTGTTTCTTCATTTCCTAGACAAAGCACCCCCCAACCTCCTCGCAAAGGTTCTCCACCCATTTGGGATTAAATCCAAAGCAAAACTATGTCAAATCATCGTAAAAAAACCCCGTGGCTATCATTAATATCTTTCCTTGTTAGTTGTAACAACTTAGAAGGTACCTTAGTGTCGAAGTACGCTGAGAACAACGGCTTCTTAGTGTATTAAAGGTAAATTTAATCATCCCTAACTTTAGCTCAAGTTGATATAAGTATTAAGTTGGATTTTTGAAGAGATTTCTTGAAGAACTTAGCAACTATGAAGTTTGAGGTTAAGCTTTGTTGTATGGGATATTTTCACATGATCTGAGCTATTAAATGGATTTGTACAAATATGAATATATTGGTAGGAAGGAGTAAGGTTGTTGAGCCAGATATGTCGAATTTGACCTAGAAACGACATACACACAGGTTGTTCGATGAATTGTCTATATGTAAACTTTTATAAGATATGAGCTTGATACTGATACGGATCCGTCATTTAATGTAGATAATCATCCATAGAACATGTTAGACTCCGCAGAACATAACTAGCTTCATCGTCAAGGTATGTTAAGGATCACTTATGAATAAGCGTAAGCATAACGAACGTTCCTCCAAAAGGCACTTTATTCTTAAGATTTAAGCTTATCAACACTTTTGTTTTTTATTGTTATAGCCTATGACTCTTATTGTTCTTCGTCAAGACCACTTGTCATCTTGATAGCATTTTGAATCATATGTCTTCTTATGATCCTTTTGAACTCTTGGATAATTGACACCGACACAGTTATATAACAATAATCAGGGGATAACGACAATTGATTCACTCCGATTGAATCCATAAGTCCCATCAGAGTCATTACTTGTATTGCACTTATATATATGTATCTATTTTCTTACCGAGCTGCGCTATAGTCGACTGGGTACGACACTTATATATGCATACCACTGCAGTTGGTTTTTACATTATTGGGTTGTATTATGATTAGGTACGACAGAGTCTTCTTCGAGGCTAGGTACGATATAACATTATATGATTTTCCCCACAAGTGGATTGATACTATATTATATATAACTCCATTGAGTGGCTTGATTTACTGACATGCATATATATATCCATACTTGTGACATGGTATACCCTCGGAGGCTTCTTGTGATTTTCAGGTTGACTTCTGGTTCCATATCTTTATCTATCTCCTGTTTACATATGTTATCTTCCTTAAATATTATGTACATCTTTCATATTGATACCCCTTTCTGGGGTGCTGTGTTCATGCTCGCAGGTACAAATAGACAATGTGGCGTTCCTCCTCTGTAGGTTATCTATTTAGCTGTGATTGTCACACTCCTCTCTCTCGGAGTTTCTATAAAAGAATCGATAGGTATTTTTGTACATATTCCTAGTATTTTGGTATGTTGGGGCCCTGTCCTAACCGGTTGATGTATTACAACACTCTTAGAGGCTTGCAGACTAGTGTACATTGTGTGTGTGTATGTCGTGGATTTGTTGGCCCCTGTTATTAGTGGAGTACTCTTCTTGTGGCCTTGTCAGCCTTGGTTATCTATATATATCGTGTTTGGACTCTTTTGTGTGCATGTTCTCATACATTCTTGTCCTATATGGTTATATGGAGGCCTTGTCGGCCCAAGTTTCATATCATAGGTTGTAGATGTTATGGTTGGTTCGCTCAGGCCTTCAGGTGCTAGGTGCTAGCCACACACCCCAAGATTGAGGTATGACAAACATGGTATTAGAGCAGGTCTATCCTAGGGAGTATACAAGTTGTATTTAGGATGGTTACTTTTCTTGTTGATTTAGATCGTGCGATAGTGTTGAATCATAAGTGTCCACTCCTAATGTTCATCTTGTTTATGTTCTCAGCTATGCCTGCTACTACTAGACGACAGGAGGCTCTGCGAAGGTTAGATAAGCAGGTAGGAGAGGGTGTCAGTCAAGTACCACCCACTGACATGGGGAGACAAGAGCACTAGGATGAGGCTACATCTCGAGCCTCCAGGACTCCACCCCCACCACCACCTCCAGAGGGGCATAGAGGAGTTAATTTACCCCCATTCCTTCCCTAATTACTCCTGATCAGGACTTTGACATACGGAGTGTGATGTAATTATTGACTAGTCTAGTGGCATCTCAAGTCCAGCGATAGACCTCTGGTACTTCCAATAGAGCAGTCAGTATGAGAGTTAAGGATTTCATCAACACCCTTCGCTATTCATGAGATTAGACCCAAATGCGGACCCGTAGAACCTTTTATATCAGATGCAACATACTTTGCAGGTAATGCATGCCACTGATGTGAGTTAATAGAGTTGGCTTCCTATAGGTTTCATGATGTTGTCGTGACTTGGTTTGAGACTTAGGAGCATACTCGGGGACCCAGAGCCCCACCTATGGGCTGGAGGGAGTTCTCCGAGGCATTCTTACAACTGTATCTGCAAGTTGAGCTTTAACGGGGCTGGCAGAATAGGTTCTTACACTTAGAGTAACGTAATATGAGCATCCTAGAGTATAGTTTGTATTTCAATGCATTGGCTCATTATGCTCCTACTATTGTTGCTGAGTGAGTGATCGGGTCCATCAGTTTATTAATGGATTGGGGACACATTTGGTGAACGAGTGCACTACATCTTCCTTGAATCTAAATATGGATATCTACCGCATATAGGCCTATACAAAGATCCTAGAGGACCATAAGTGGCAGCAGCTAGCCAATCGAGAGCATGATAAGGGCCAGCATAAGAAGGCCCGATCGATAGGTGACATGCGAGAGTTTCGATGTGGGTTTAGCCTCTATTTCCTAGATACCCCTATTATTTGGCGGCTAGTGCACCACTATAATTTCAGGGCTAATGACATGATCGGACCACATATTTTGGTCAGGGTCAGACTTCCCCAGCACCAAGCCCATAACATAAGGGATATTCTAGTCAGGCGAGGTCACTAATGTCATAATGTGGTCAATATGGCAAGACTCATTTTGAGCAATGCCGCCAGGGTTAGAATGTGTGTTACTCATATAGGTAGTCTGATCATATTATGTAATTTTTTCTGATAATGGTCTCATGCCCTGAACCATGTCCTGGACATAACACAACACTTGGAGCACTTGGAGCCTAAATGCATGTGACCGAGCGAACCAACTGGATGACAAAATCAACATGTGATATCAAATCATACTAAAAAAAGAATTAAACTAACACATGTTGATATACGAAAATTATGAGTGAACAATCATTAAGTGTGGAAAATATTGAATAAGTCTGAACATAGTAAAAGTGGCAACATGGAAAACATGAAAATCTTATGAACTTTGTCTAACCACTATTCTAGTCTATGAAGCCTCTAAAGAGTACTAAAATGCAAATTGTTTTCTAGGACAAGGCCCCCGACATACTAACAGTTTGTAATAAATTATAAAGACTGCAAAATAAATTATAAGGCCCCGAAATACTAGGCTCATCAACTCAGTTGATACCAGAGATCCTAGCCTGCAGATGCATCGTCCTAAAAGTTGTTACCTGTACCATGAAGTGCAAGCCCCGGGAAAAAGGGATATTAGTACATTTGAATTGCACTAGTATGTTAAACCAATTGAAGGAAACATATATTTATGGGGTGTTCGGGAATGGGGCAACCCAAATCAACAAACATAGATACATGAATAAATACGAAACTGAAACTAATAACTGATAACTGATGTGAACAAAGAAGTGAAGTTATGAGTACTTCCTATTCGGAATATGGAATCACTTGTTTAACTTAAATAATAAACTATGGCCTTAGGCCCAATATATATGCACAAATTTGTGGCCTAGGGCCCAAGTATACGTATACATAAATTGTGCCCTGGGCCCAAATACATATGTGGCCTTGGGACCAACATATAGGTGTTCAACATTAAAAATGTACAATAAGGAACTGAGAATCATATTGTTATACAAGATATTGAAATACTGAATCATACTAAAGTACATGATACTGAAATACTGAATCATATTAAAGTACATGATACTGAAATACTGAATCATACTTTAGTACATGACATTGGAATACTGAATAATATTGAAGTACATGATACTATAATACTAAATCATACTAAAGTACGTGATACTGAAATACTTAATTGAACTAGACTGAGACATGTATTCATAAACTGATTATGAAGTTTAAGGCATTAATTGTTCATAGTAACCTAAATTTTCATAATTGAGACTCATGGGATATCGAACATGAGTCTATACTTATTACGTAATGAGTTCACAATATTGAAAGTTATAATTATGAACAACTACGAAGTTATATTCTCAAAAGATAGAAGTTCTAGATTTTTCATGAACTAGGGCACATTCTCTATATCTAAAGAAATTTGTAGTAATCATGATGAACTAGGTGCGGGGATAATTACTAAGGTTCCTACACGTAGAGAGTTAGTCTCACATACATGTAAAAACTTCTAGCAACGAACCATGTTGTTTTCTAACGAAGAACGCTAAAAACCCTAGCTTGAATTACTTGCGAAGGATTTCATTTCTAATCCTATATTTTAGTTAGAGGATCATGTTACTAATCATGATTTAATGCTTGAATTACTAAGGAATCGTTATGAGCGAGCTTACCTTATTTTGAGAGGTTGAGAGGAGAGGATAATGGATGTTAAGGGTTTTTGAAAGAAGTGGGATAAGTCTCAAGGAGTTAGAGATATTTATAACTTGGAAAAATTCATGTCTTGCTGGAAAATTTTCCTGGCACAGCGCGGCCATGCCCAAGGTAGTCGCCCCGCGCCAGGCTTATTTTGACTAAGCCAACAATCTTTGATAAATCATACTTAACCTTTCGTATGTGTATCCATTTGACCTCCACCATATACCATTGGAAAGCTATTTCAAATAACTATAACTATAATAAAGGAAGTATGCTAAAATTCCTTATAGAATTTTGCTAATGCTCGCCTCAAGTGAGGCCTTGTGCAAACTCATTTGAATACATGACCCGTAGAGTAGCTATACATTGCGCAAAGATTCTTCATATAACTTGGTTAGTTTTCAAAACACTTCATATACTCCTCATATTAGTTATATTACATTCCAATCATACAGGTCAAACCTTAGCCCAAATGTACGAGGTGTTACAATATCTCCCCTTTGGGATCATTTGTCCTTGAATGATGGTTCTTGGTTAGGAGTATGACTAACTCTGGATCATAAACGTGACTGATGGAAACATGTGTACACCGAACTAACATGAACACATGAGTACTAAACTAAATGAATGTTGAACTTAATAGGTACTAAACTAAATGACTACTGAAATGACTAAATACTGAACTTGCATAAACATTTGAGTGTTGACTGACATAAGTATTTGAGTACTGAGTTGACATGAAAGACTGAGTGTTGAACTGGCATGTATATCTGAGTACTAGAACATTAATATTATAATATAAGATCTGAATAATGGAAACGTGAATGTTATCACATGACACTGAGTGTACGATGACCAGCCCTGGTGGTAATTTCAGCTCATATGCTACTGGACCGACCCCCTTGTAGGATCCTGCATGGTCTAATTATATATGTGACTAAGCTTCCATTTATTCTCAGATCGCTTGACGCCTTCCATAGGCAAAACTTTCAAGAAACTCCCAAGCACTAACATGAAACATTTAATCTTTATGTTGCACGTCCGAATAGGACTTCTGGCAACTCTTAGCCTCTTTGAAACGCTCTTGAATCACTTTAACTTTTTCCCTGGCCTAATGGACCAAGTCTTGCCCTAGCAATTCTTTCTTTCAAGCTTCATACTAACCAATAGGTGATCTACACCTTCGCTGATACAATGCTTCAAACAGTGCCATATTGATACGAGGGTGATAACTGTAATTATATGTGAATTTGATAAGAGGCAAGTGATCATCCAACTACCTTTAACATCTAAGACATATTCTCAAAACATATTTTCCAAAGTTTCAATAGTGCACACTGCCTGGCCATCTGTCTGAGTGTGAAAAGTTGTACTAAGGTTTACCCGGTCCTAACCCTTTCTAATATGTCTTCCAAAAGTTCACTGGGAACTGAGCACCACAATCTGAAATGATAGACACAAGGGTCCCATGAAACCTGATGATTTCCTGATTATACTACCTGACGTAGTCTTCTGTTGAATCAATAGTCTTTACCAACAAAGGCGGTCTTACTTAGTGAGTCATTCCACGATCACCCAACTCAAATTGGGCCTCCAAAATGAGTGATGTAAACACATTATAAAGTCCATAATTATCATCTCCACTCAAGAATATATGTATTTTATACTAAACCACTGGGCTTCTGATGCTCGACATTCACTTGCTGACACTTTGTACACTCAGTCACATAATTTTCTACACTATTTTTCATGTCATTTGACCAATAAATCTCCTCAAGGTCATAATACATTTTCGTGGAGCTTGGGAAGGTAGAATATATGAATTTGCGTGCCTTTGACATAATCCTCTCTTTGTGTCTATCTACATCTGTGATGCATATGTTTTCCTTGGTAGCCTAGAGTACCATCATCTTCCCCATTTTCTAAAGACGTAGGTTTATGCTTGTTAATCCCTTCCTTTAGCTGCATTTGATAGGGATCATAAAATTGTTCTCCTCTTTTCTCAACTACTAAGGAGGATTCAACCATGTTTTGAATAACAACTACTCCATCTTCAGAGTCCAAAAGTCATACTCCAATACTGGCTAGGTGGTGAACTTCCCTCACCATAGTTCTTTTGTCTTCTCAATGTGAGCTAAACTTCCCATACTTCATTTCTTTTTAAGGTACTTCCTAAAAATACTCATAGTTACATTATGTTCTAAGTCTTTGACCAACACCCTCAAGATTAGAATCTCGTTCAATGGAAACATCCACGTTACACATGACTTGACATGATCTAATAGCTTTTCTAGATTTTCTATGATCTCCTGCAAAAATAACTGAGTTTGACGTAAGTCAATCGACGAACATTCTACTCACTTCGGGTTTCTTTCCTCCTTATGGCGACTATATCATTTTTGCTCACGTTACTAAACTAGGTTTCTTCATATCTCCTGCTAACTCTTTGGTTTTCAAATGTCCAACTGGACTTACTAATGATTTACACATCTCTCCCTTAGACCAGAGGTTAAGGTCTCATACTTGTAGATCCTTATCTCTTATTAGGATCCAACTAACTTTCTTGCTCTTCTGCAATTTTTGGTACTTTACAGTAATGATGAATTATCTTTGGACTCAATTTTAAGAAATCTTCTTTACTGAGAAAAACTAAATTACTTATATAAATGGGGAACTAATGTATTGATAACTGACATACTTTGTATTAACTATTTAACTTTGCTCACACTATCAATCTTAGGGAAACCCTTTTTTGATAACTCTTTTCTTCTATATCTTGCTCTATTACTTCTTAGATGATTTCTTCTCTCACTAATTTATATACCTCGAATTTAACTTAAACCCTTTGGACTCTAACGCACATTTGGATTGTATTGAAACTGTTGCCCACTTCACTAGTGTTATCCTAACTAAAGAAATTAATCATACCTCTACTAGCTCTGCTGAATTGCTAAGTCACTGTATTTGCTCAAGACTTACTTACTATTCTTCAACTAACCACCTGCTAGCCTCATGTTCTCCTATTTTGCTTCGAATAACCCAACTTATTTCTAACTTTCCCTCATCATCGGACCACATTATGAGGTTGTACACTATCTTTTTGGAACTACATTCATGAGTCACACTTAAGGCTATTACGTCTCTCTTAAATGAACAATTTAAAATTCCTAACCCCATACTTTCTATACACTTCCAAATTTACACCAGACTATACACACGTGGGGTAAAAACTTAATCACATAACCTAAGAGGGAACTTTCACATCTTCTTATCTCATAAGTCACTAGTTTTTATAGTAACTTACTAATGTCGTACTCTCTGGCTCTTATTTGATAAAACTTAAACAACTTAAACTATGCCTAGAAATTTAACACTGTTTGCTTATCGTTCTCATGTCGTACAACATCTCCTCTTATTCATGTGCATGAGTCGAGTGAAAACTACATATTTTTTCTTAAAATCAAACCACTTTAGAATCACATGTAATTTGTCCTTAGGGTTTTTGCTCAAATTCATAGTGATGTATATATATGCCTACTGCATCTAAATGCTTAACCTTTTATTCCATGGGGTCTGACATTAGAGATATCATCATCATACCTGTGCTGATATCTAAGGATTCCTCTCAGTCTTGACGACCTGTTGTAGCATACAAATAGTTCTTTATAGCGGCCTCCAACACCATATTCCTTTAGAGAGTGACCCTGCTTGCTACACCCAAAACACATATCCATGTCTGAACGATACACCCCTTGGTGCCTCTTATCACACTTGTTCCACATAGGATTCTAAAAAACTTTGTGGCTTATACTCGCCTTTGACTGAGAGCCTGGTGCTCTGAAACTCTGTTTCTTGCTGAATTAACTTTTTTAATCATATTTGGAGCTTGCGACTGGTGTACTAGATGCGCATGGAGTGGGTCTGATGACCTCCTATATAAAAAATTCTGACTCTACCTCCATGAGATCCTCCATGATTTACGTTTCATGTAGACTTGGATCATTTTCTAATTTCTCAGTCATTCTCTTCCTGCAGTCTCTCATTCTCCTTTTTCAAGTACATTGTTATTATTCAACTTCCAAATTCATTATACAACACCCCTTCTCGGGAGACGTGCACTTTATTCCGCTCTTAATATCCCCTCAAGTCACATTCTTTACTAGTAAGTACTTTAGTGTAGCCCTAAGGGTAACCATCCTTTGTTAGACCATGAATTCCCTGCTCGTCACTTGTACATTTGAAGCGTACGTAATTCGGTAGGAAGCGAAGGTTACTTAATGCTCTAAGATTCATGGTACGATCTAGCATAAAAAGAAATGAGACAATCCTAAATGTCTTGGTAGTTAACCATTTATATGTATGGCCGACACACACATTGAAGGAAACTCCACTAGACACGGCTTCATAGGCTCCTTAAGACACTTGAACCTAGTACTCTGATACCAAGCTTTATTACGCCCTAAACCATGTCCTAGACGTAACACAACACATGGAGCCTAACTACATGTGACCGAGCGAACCAACTGGATGACAAAATCAACATGTGATATCAAATCATACTGAAAAATGAATTAAACTAACATATGTTGATATACTAAAATTCTGACTGAATAATCATTAAGTGTGGAAAATACTGAATAAGTCTGAATATAGTAAAAGTGTCAACACGACAAACATGAAAATTTGATGAACTCTGTCGTTCACTATTCTAGTCTATGAAGCCTCTGAAGAGTATTGAAATGAAAATTGTTTTCCAGGATAAGGCCCCTGACATACTAACTGTCTGTAATAAATTATAAAGACTGCAAAATAAATGATAAGGCCCTAAAAGATTGGGGCTCACTAACTCAGCTGATACTAGAGATCCTAGTATACAGATGTATCATCCTCAAAGTCGTTACGTGCACTATGAAATGCATGACTCGGGAAAAATGGATGTTAGTACATTTTGAATTGCACTGGTATGTAAAACCAACTAAAGGAAACAAACGGTTGTGGGGTGCTTGGGAAAGGGGCAACCCAAATAAAAAAACATAGATACATAAATAAATACGAAACTGAAACTGGTAACTGATAATTGAAGTGAACAAAGAAGTTGAAGTTATGAGTACTTATTGTTCTGAATATGGAATCACGTGTTTAACTGAAATAATAAACTATAGCCTTAGGCCCAATATATGTGCACAAATTTTTGTCCTCAGGACTAAGTATACATATACATAAATTGTGGCCTTGGGCCCAAAATATAGGTGTTCAACATTAAATAATTTACAATAAGGAACTGAGAATCATACTGCAATACAAGATATTGAATCACACTGAAGTACATGATACTAAAATACTGAAGTACATAATACTGGAATACTGAATCATACTGAAGTACATGATACTGGAATATTGAAGTACATGATACTGGAATATTGAAGTACAAGATATTGAAATACTAAATAGAACTAGACTGAGACATGTATTCATAAACTGATTATGAAGTTTGAAGCATTAATTGTTAACAATAACCAAAATTTTCATAACTAAGACTCATGGGATATTGAATGTGAGTCTATACTGATTACATAATGAGTTCAAAATATTCAAAGTGATAATTATGAACAACTATGAAGTTATATTCTCAAAAGGTAGAAGTTCTCGACTTTTCATGATCTAGGGCACAATAGCTATATCTAAAGAAATTCATAGTAATATTTATGAACGATGCGTGGGGATGATGAATAAGGTTCCCACACATAGAGAGTTCTCCTCACATACCTGTAATTGCTCCTAGCAATGAACCATGTTGTTTTATGATAAAGAATGCTTCAAACCCTAGCTTGAATTACTTGCGATGGATTTCGCTGATAATTCTATCTTTTAGTTAGAGGATCATGTTACTAATCATGATTTAATTCTAGAATAAATAGGTAATTATTAGGAGCGAACTTACCTTGTTGTGGGAGGTTGAGAGGAGAGGAAAACGGCTGGCAAAGGTTTTTTTACCAAAGTGGAGAAGTCTCATGGAGTTAGATATATTTAAAACTTGGAAAAATTCATGTCCTGCTGGAAATTTCCGGGCGCGGCGCGGCCATGCCCAAAGCGGGTGCCCCGTACCAGGCTTATTTTGACTGAGCCGATGATCTTTGGTAAATCATGCATAACATTTCGTATCGATGTCAGTTTGACCTCCACCATAGACCGTTGGAAAGGTATTTCAAATAAATACAACTTTTATGAAGGAATTATTCCCAATTTCCTAATAGAATTTTCCAAATACTCACCTGAACTGAGGCCTTATGCAAACTTACTTGAAAACATGTCCTGTAGAGTAGCTTCCGTCTATACTTTGTGATGGAAAAATCCCTGTGATCTCAAGGTTCCAATTTTATCCTCCATGTGCTAAGATCGAAGTTCCGAAGATGCTTAATCATCCGATGATAATGTGATTATTATGGCATGGAAAATGGAATGGCATTGGGCTTGTTACAAGAATATTCAAGTACATATTTTATTCGGCTTTGTATGTAGGTCTTGGCCGAAGACCATGTTTTATTTTAGCTTGTTGTTTTCTTTTTTCTTAGTTTAACTTTTAGCTCTTGGATTAGGACATAGTAGGACATGGAATAACTACCTTAGGAAACAAATAATAGGTCATGTAAGGGATGGAAAAACCGAGAGTCCTTGTCACAAGATGACTAGGCGAAAATGTCTTCGAAGAAGATGACTAAGCCGTGAGTTGGAGGACAAGTTGGAAAGGACAATGATGTCCTAGAATATGAGGCTTTCAAGATAACAATTCATGAATGGAAGTCTTCAAAGTATTCCTAGGGGAGATGAAGAGGTTTGGCCGAAATGGCTTGTCAACCAAGAACAAAGAATGGAAGCTTCCAAAACCCATTCCAAGAAGATGTGATCCTTGAACTACACAATCCATTCCCTTTTCGACTTGGAGTCCACAAAGAGGTGTGAAGGAGTTTGAGCTCAACTTTGTCTCCAAGAAAAGCCAAACCTTTTCCTATTGATCACACCAAAGTTGAGAAGCCTCTTGGCGACAAGAAAACCCGAACCGTTTTCCCACTAGGCCGAAAGTTTGTGTCTTTAGTTTTTTTTTTCTAGAATAGTCTTTTTCTTACTATAAATAGGAACCTTAGGACTTGTAAATGATAAGAGTTTATTGATATAACAAAGTGAGTTTTACTCAAAGCTAATTGTATTCACTTGTGTGTGTTTACTTTTAGTTGGTTCTTGGGTGAACCAAACTCTCCTTCGGTAAAAGTATTGATTAGGACATGTGTGAACTAGTCTATACCCAAGCCTGAAGAACACCCTTGGTGGTAAACGAAGGTTGGTACTTGTGTGGACCAACATAGTCTAATCCTTTGGAGCAACAAAGGCATCGATCACCCTCACTTGGCTTGTTCACGGGCATTGCGACTAGCAAACCCCGGTATCGACCTTGTGGCATTGATCACAAAATCCTTGGTGTCGGTTCGGGCAATTAAGTCCCCATTCCTCTATCCTTGGACATATCTTTCATATCTCACTAAAACCACAATTACTAAACATCCAAACCGAAGCAACCAAATCAACACTTAGCCTGAACATCAGATCAACCCTCAAAGTGTCTACACTAACTCCCTAAAACTCCTTGACCCATTTCCTTATACAACTACCCAAAACAGTAATCAACACCACGCTGCCCGGTCGTTATACACCTACCGAGAACCTTACTGGTTCAGGTCTGTTCTGCACCCTTTCTCCCACCGAACCACCAAGTCCGTAGCGTATCCCTGACCCTTAACCCACCGGAAACAACCCCTCAAAACTCCATAAGCCTACTCCCACTACTTTCACCCGAAATAGCCTCTCATGCACCACACACACGGCTAATCCGGAAATCAAAACACCCCTACTTGTGCCTTAATCTTGGGTCAACCCGAACACCCTCCACACCCGCCCCACTTACCCAACATCACCCCTACTTATATCCATCAGATTGGTATCAGATCTTGGACATCCCGTCCCACGCTTTGACGCTATGGAGCAAATAAGCAACGAACATAGGAGTGCCTTATCCAAATTAGTTGCGGAACAAGTGCAACTATTAAGAAGGGACTTTTCAAGACTTGCCATGAGTAAAATGCTGAGCCAATGGTTGTACAAATAAATCCAAGGTATGAAGAGAAAGAATACCACGGTTGTGGGAGTTCCTTTACTATATAGAAGACCGAAATCAAGGAATTCCGAGGAGAAGAACAAAGTTGTGTCCTTTGCCCTAACTCGTTGTATCATGTTAAAGGAAAGGGCAGTACCTCTCCACATAATCCATTGTATGGTCAACAAAACATTGAGGGAGATGTCACTCTAGTAGTGGTGTGTGAATACTCAATTCCCCGACATGTTCTAAGCATTCAACTTGATGCACACGAGGAGCTACAAAATGAACAACTCTTCCACACTCGATGCAAAGTAAATGATAGAGTGTGCCACGTGATTATAGATGAGAAAGGTTGTGCCAACATGTCTTTTGAGGAGATTATACACAAGTTAAAGTTTCCCACCCGCAACTACCCAAGGTCATAAAACATTCAATGGGTGAACCAAGATGAAAGGCTAAGAATCATAACACAAACTCTTGTTAGCTTTCGTATTGGAAAGTATGAAGATGAAATATGGTGTGACGTCCTTCCTATGGATGCATGTCATATTTTATTGGGGCAACCATGGCAATTTGACACTAAGGCACAACGTGATGAAGTAAGGAACACTTATTCCTTTCCAAAAGTTAATAAGAAGATCTGGTTGGTGCCGATGTCACATAGTGAAGTGAAGGACATGAAAGTCCGACGCGCCAGGAAGCGCGAAGCTGAAACCCTCTTACTTGAAGAACAAAGGAGAGAAGAGGAATCTAAAAAAGGGATTCGTACGGAATCATGGGCATGCAAGGAAAAGGAGAACGTTGCGGAAGTCACGGTGGAAAGTTTAGACGGAGAGGAACTTCCGAATGGCATTGCATCCGGAACACGACCAACGAAAGATGGTGAACTTTCCCTTGACTTATTTTCAAGGAGTTCATTGTCTACTTAACAAAACTATGGATGCCAAGAACAATAATTGGGAGATGTCATACCAAGTGAGCCAGCCCCCGAGCTACCATCAAATAATGATGTTGATATTCTTTGTGAGATAACTCTCGGAAGACCCCTTTCTCCATATGATGTTCGACGACAACAACCAGCCACATATTCAAGAGGACCTTGTTCCATGTCAAGCCCATCCCGAGGGTGGACCTTCTTTACCAACCCCTTGTGACAAGTTGAGGAAATGAGTGGTACCTTCTTTGTCAATCCATTATATGAGCAAAGCCGCATAGAAGAAGATGCCTACATGGAATTCCCAATGAACAACACATCCGGAATCTTACCAAAGGAAGATAATGAACTCGCTCATGATTTATTTTCAAGAGGTTCGTTACCTACACACCGAGTCTATGGATGTGGAAGGCAAGGCGTGGATGACCGAGGGTCCCTTAGCTCTGACATGGCATGTCTTAGTGGTACCAAGGCATGATGAAGATTGGAAGGTGTACATCAACGACCAATTGGCCTACAATCTCACTATAATGTGCAAGTCCCTGTGGACAATGTGGAATGCTCATTTCTGTAGTTTTTGGGAAGCCTCAGTTCTAACGATGCCTAGTCAAAAAATCCATTGGATGTCCAGCATGAAACTAGAGTCAGTGAATTCTTTTACTCTAGAACAAATTTGAATGGCGCACCGGACCAATGTTCTACTTATGGCCAAGCATTATACGATATGGAATTCACGACACTATGCGGACATCGTTGTTCAAAACCACGTGTCGTATATTTGGATCCTTATTTGGAAAATTTCGAGGTAAGCTTCCAAAAAATAAAACTTCCGGACTTATCTAGACGTGAAAATATTAGATCAACACTTATTGTTGAGAAAATTGTTTTACACTTAGATAGATCGAATTTGAGGACAAATTCTTTCAAAGAAGGGGAGTCTGATGGAAAACTCCCCGTGATCTCAAGGTTCCAATTTTAGCCTCGATGTGCTAAGCTCGAAGTTCCGAAGATACTTAATCATCCGATGATAATGTGCTTATTATAGTATGGAAAATGGAATGGCATTGGGCTTGTTACGTGAATATTCAAGTACATATTTTATTCGGCTTTGTATGTAGGTCTTGGCCGAAGACCATGTTTTCTTTTAGCTTGTTGTTTTCTTTTTCTTAGCTTAACTTTTAGCTTTTGTCTTAGGACATAGTTGGAGATGGAATAACTACCTTAAGACACAATTAATAGGTCATGTAAGGGATGGAAAACTTGAGAGTCCTTGACGCAAGATGAGTAGGCGAAAAGGTCTTCGAAGAAGATGACTAAGCCGTGAGTTGGATGACAAGTTGGCAAGGACAATGATGTTCTAGAAGATGAGGCTTTCAAGATAACAATTCATGAATGGAAGTCTTCAAAGTCTTCCTAGGGTAGATTAAGAGGTTTGTCCGAAATGGCTTGTCAACCTAGAACAAAGAATGGAAGCTTCCAAAACCCATTCCAAGAAGATGTGATCCTTGAAGTGCACAATCCATTCCCTTTTCGACTTGGAGTCCACAAAGAGGTGTGAAGGAGTTTGAGCTCAACTTTGTCTCCAAGAAACTCCAAACCTTTTCCCATTGATCACACTAAAGTCAAGAAGCCTCTTGGCCAACAAGAAAACCTGAACCATTTTCCCACTAGGCCGAAAGTTTGTGTCTTTAGTTTGTTTTCTAGAATAGTCTTTTGCTTACTATAAATAGGAACCTTAGGACTTGTAAATGATAAGAGTTGATTGATATAAAAGAGGGAGTTTTACTCAAAGCTAAATGTATTCACTTGTGTGTGTTTACTTTTAGTTGGTTTTTGTGTTAACCAAACTCTCCTTCGGTGCAAGTATTGATTAGGACTTGTGTGACCTAGTCTATACCCAATCTTGAAGAACACCCTTGGTGGTTAACGAAGGTTGGTACTTGTGTGGACCAACTTATTATAAGCCTTGGGAGCAACAAGGGCATCGATCACCCTCACTTGGCTTGTTCACGGGCACTGCGACTAGTAAACCCCGGTTTCGACTTTGTGCCATTGATCACCAAATCCTTGGTGTCGGTTCGGGAAATTATCTCCATGTTCCTCTATCCTTGGACATATCTTTCATATATCACTAAAACCACAATTACTAAACATCCAAACCGAAGCAACCAAACCAACACTTAGCCAAGAATCCCTCATTGCTTGACTAGCGTTGTATCCTACAGCTCGTGTTCAACCTCACCCAAAATAATACGTACCGATTACCCCTTCCTCCCACAATATCTCATTAACACCTCCACCAAAGTTCATCACCCGAATCAGGCCAAAAATACCCACCCAATCCAAACACCACCAAGTAGTCCGCATAATATATTCACCGAGAACCTTACTATCCAAGGTACTGTTCCGGCTTCCTACCGTCATCCCATCACCAAAGACCGAACATCACATAAACCCTCAAAGTGTCTACACTACCTCCCTAAAACTCCTTGACAAATTTCCTTATACAACTACCCGAAACAGTCATCAACACCACGCTGCCCGATCATAACACACCTACCGAGAACCTCACTGGTTAAGGTCTGTTCCGCACCCTTGCCACCACTAAACTACCAAGTACCGAGCGTATCCCTGACCCTTAGCCCACCTGAAATAACCCCTCAAAACGCCATAATCCTACTCCCACTACTTTCACCCGAAACAGCCTCCCATATACCACACACACGGCCAATCCGAAAACCAAAACACCCCTGCTTGTGCCTTAATCTCGGGTCAACCCGAACACCCTCCACACCCGACCCACTTACCCAACATCACCCCTCCTTATATCCATCACTTTGCCCAAAGACTCTTCTTATAACATTATTAGTTTTTAAAACAGTTCTAATACTCCTTATATTAGTTCCATTACATTCCCATCATATAGGTCAAACCTTAGCCTGAAGGTACGAGGTATTACATAGGGGTAGAGGTGATATGGAACAGCCGACAGGGTCTATAGCATCCTCTTCTTCATCGTTACGCCCCTTGGGAAAGGCACGCAGACATCGGCTGGTAGAGGTAGAGGCAGAGACAGAGATGGAGCATCTAGCTCAGGCGGTCATCAGAACTGCATCTATGTGTTATCAGGCCAACTGGATCTTGAGTAAGCTCCGAATGTGATTACAGGTATATTATCCATCCTCTCTCTTGACGTGTATACTTTAATAGATCTGGGTTATACCTTGTCATGTATTACTCTATTTGTTGTTGGCATGTGTGGAAAGGAGCCTGAATTATTACATAAGTCATTCAAAGTGTATACGCCCATGGGTGAGCCTGTGATTGTTAAGCGAGTGTATAAGAGTTGGGATGTACAGATCTATTATTGCCATACTTTAACCGACTTGAATAAACTAAAAATGGTGGAATTTGAAGTTATTATGGGTATAGATTGGCTAGCTTCTTGTTATGCTAATGTGGCTTGTTGGACGAAAGTCGAATTGCTTTAATTTTCCAAGGTAGCCCGTCATTAAATGGAAGGGCAATGTTGCAGCACCTAAGGGGAGGTTTATTTCCTACCTTAAGGCTCAAAAGATGATTTCAAAAGGATATATCTATCATTTAGTGCATGTTCAGGATGTGGAGGCAAAGCCTCCTGCCCGTAAGTCAGTTCCTGTCATTAATGAATTTTCTGACGTATTCCTTGATGAACTCCCTAGCATTCCTCCCAAAAGGGGAATTTATTTCGCTATTGATTTGCTTCCAGATACCCAACTTATATATATGCATTTGTATCAAATGGCTCCTACCAAGCTAAAGGAATTGAAAGCTCAATTAAAAGATCTTCTAAAAATAAGGCTATATCAGGCCTAGTACTTCCATGTGGGGTGCACCTGTGTTATTCGTTCGTAAGAAGGACGGTTCATTGAGAATGTGTATCGATAACCGTCAGCTGAACAAGGTAACTATTAATAATAAGTACCTCCTTCCCAAGATCAATGATATGTTTGATTAATTGCAAGGCGCCAAGCATTTCTCAAAGATCGATCTTCGATCTGCATATCATCAGCTGAGAGTTAAGGAGAAGGATATTCCAAAGACATCTTTTTAGACCAGATGTGGCCACTGTGAGTTTCTGGTTATGTCTTTTAGCTTAACTAACGTACCAGCATCTTTTATGGATTTAATGAATCGGATGTTTAAGCCATTTTTGGATATCTTTGTGATAGTATTTATTGATGACATCTTGGTATATTATTACTCAAAAGAAGAGAACGTGGATCATCTGAGAGAAGTATTACATATACTCCAGGATCGTAAATTGTATGAAAAATTCTCAAAATGTGAGTTCTAGTTGAACTTGGTGGCTTCTCTGGGTCATATAGTATCAGACGAAGGCATCAAGTTCGATAGGCAGAAGATCAAGACGGTAAAGAATTGGCCAAGACCCATAACTCCTACAGAGGTACGTAGTTTCTTGGGCTTGGCATGTCACTATCGGATATTCATAGAGAATTTCTATTCCATTGCCGTTTCACAGACAAAGTTGACTCATAACACAGCTAAGTTTTAGTGGCCAGAGGCTTGCGAAAAGTGTTTGTAGGAGTTAAAGAGCAGGTTAACATCAACACTTGTTCTGGCACTTCCTGAGGGATTTAAGGGTTGTGTTCTATACAGTGATGCTTCTAGAGTGGGGTTGGTCTTTTTTTATGCATTATGGCAAGGTTATTGCGTATGCTTCAAGGCAATTAAGAAAACATGAGCAGAATTACCCGACTGCGGCTGTTATATTTTCTCTGAAGATATAGCGTCACTATTGGTATGGGGTTCATGTTGATATATTTATAGATCATAAGAGCTTGTAGTACATATTCAGGCAGAAATAGTTGAACTTGAGGCAGCGAAGATGGTTTGAGATGCTGAAAGACTACGATAACGATATCTTGTACCATCCTAGCAAAGAAAACATTGTAGCTGACACGTTAACTCAGAAGTATATCGGCAGCCTGAAGCATATGGGAGTTCATAAGTTGGAAATGGCCAAAGATCTATATCGGTTGGCCAGTCTGAGTGTGTGATTGATTGATACAAGCGATGGGAGTGCCATAGTTTAGAATACAACTAAATTCTACTTAGTGGTAGAAGTGAAGGCATGATAATTTAACGATCCATCCTTGGTAGGTATTAAAGAAAGCATTCCTTTTCAAAAGAAGTGGTTGCTCGAAATCGGGAGATGGAGTTCTTAAGTATAAAGGTCGGTTGTGTCTACCCGATGTTGAAGGACATTGAGGGTGGATTATCATAGAAATTCACTAGTCCAAGTATTCTATTTATCCTAGTTCTACCAAGATGTATCATGACCTCCAACAGCTCAGGGCCCGAATTTCCAACAAGTTAAGATTGAGCATCAGAAACCTAGAGGATTGCTGCAGAATATAGAGATTCCAACATGGAAATGGGAAACAATCAATATGGATTTTATTACGGACTACCTAGTTCCCGTCGAAAGTTCGATTCTATATGGGTTATCATAGATAAACTTACAAAGTCAGCTCATTTCCTACTTGTCCGAACCACTTACTCAACTAATGATTACACTAGGTTTTACATTAAGATAGTCCAACTTCATGGAGTTCCGGTGTCTGTTATATATGACAGAGGCGCTCAGTTTATTGTTAACTTCTGGAGGTCCTTTCAGAAAGGTTTGGGTACTCAAATTTATCTTAACACTGCTTTCCATTTTCCACTTATTGAGTTTTCCTATAACAACAGTTACCATTCTAGAATCTGGATGGGCCCGTATGAAGCCCTGTATAGACAAAAATATAGGTCTCCTATCAGTTGATTTGATGTGGGTGAGACCAAGTTTTTGGGACCTGACTTAGTGAAACAAGTCATAAAGAAAGTGAAAATGATTTAGGAGCGGTTGTCGATAGCTCAGAGTCGATAAAAGTCCTATTCAGATAACCAGCATCGGGACTAGGGAGATCGTTGTGGGAGAATGGGTGTTCCTTTATGTATTGCCTATGAAAGGCGTGATGAGATTCGGCTAAAAGGGCAAGCTTAGCCTCAAGTATGTCAGACCGTCTTAGATTATGTAAAGAATATGCCAAGTAGTCTGTAAGCTTGAGTTATCCCCAGAGTTAGAAGTAGTCCATCCTGTATTTCGCATTTCCATGCTTCGTAAATGTCTAGGTGATCCCTTCCGCATCACCCCCTAATGAGGATGTTCAGGTCACAGATGATCTGTCATACGAAGAAGTTGCAGTTGCTATCTTAGATTGCCATATCCATAAGCTACAGACCAAAGAGGTAGCCGCGGTGAAGGTGCTTTGTAGAAATAATAATACAGAACAAATGACATGGGAGGCCGAGGAAGATATGAAATTCAGATACCCTTATCTGTTTCAAATTTCAAGCTTATATGAATATTCGTGTGATATGATTCTTCCACTCCTATTCTATTTATCGATCTTGATCCATATACCTTATTTAGGTGGTGATGTTAAGACAAGTATAGCAGGTGCAACTCAGGTATCAACAGGAGAACGTTGAGGTGAGTTATGTCTAACTTTTTTCTCATTATTATAACCATAAGTTGTCGTGTGAGGCTGATTTAATGTTATCTTGTTGTTATATAGCCTTGTGTGGTGTTGGATATGTGTTTGGGCTGCTTGACAAGTTTTTGGATAGTCTTGTTTACAAGAAAAAATCTTCCAAAAATTTTAGAACTCTTGAGAGTTGAGAATATTTCAACATTCGCAGACGAATGTTCCTAAGGGGAGAAGGATGTTATGCCTCATAGTTTAACGTTTCGTCGTGTCATCGATTGACATCGATATCCCGGGAAGATATATGACCTTATAGAAGTATAATGGATGTTCATAGCTTGTTTATAGAAGTACCAGAGTGTATAGAAATTAAACGGACTGAAGAAAATATGTTTTGACGAAATCGGAAAATCTCCAAAATTGACGGCCAAAATTTATGGACCGAACAAGATTGTACGTATCGTACAAATTGGGAACCTCACCATATTTTTCTCTACAAAATTTAGGCTGCAGGTCTGATTATACAGTTCAGTTATATGGACCGTATAATTGCACTATATAATAGGGCGGTGCAATTTCTTCTTTTTGTATAAAAGGATGGGCTTCGACTTGGGTCTTCATTTATTCATTTCCCATAACCTAAAGTGCCCCCCAAGATCCTCTCAAAGGATATCCACCCATTTGGGATTGAATCCAAAGACAAACTACACCAAATCATCGTAAATAACCTTGTGTCTATTGTTAGCATCTTTCCTTGTTCGTTGTAACAACTTAAAAGGTATCTTAGTGTTGAAGTAATTTGAGAACGGAGGATTCTTAGTGTATTAAAGGTAAATTTCATCTTCCCTAACCTAATGTCAAGTTGATATAAGAATTAACTTAGACTTTTGAAGAGATTTCTTGAAGAACTTAGCGACTATGAAGTTTTAGGTTAAGCTTTGTTATATGGGATATTTTCACATGATTTGAGCTATTAAATGGAGTTGTACGAGTATGAATATATTGGTAGGAAGGAGAAGGAGTAAAGATGAAGGTTTTTGAGCCGAGATATGTTGAATTTGACCTAGAAATGACATTATGAAGTATTGCACACAAGAAGTTCGATGAATTGTCTTAATGAAAACTTTTATAAGATATGAGCTTGATATTGATACGTCTTTAGTTTAATATAGATAATCATCCATAGCACGTGCAAGACTCTGTGGAATGTAACTAGCTTTATCGGCAAGGTATGTTAAGGCTCACTCTTTCTTTATTTTGTCATGACCTATGAATAAGCGTAAGCATAACGAACATTCCTCCAAAAATGCAGTCTATTCTTAAGATTTGAGCTTATGAACACTTTTGTTTTGTAATGTTATAGCCTGTGACTCTTATTGTTCTTCGACAGGACCACTTCCCGTCTTGATAGCATCTTGAATCATATGTCTTCTTATGATCCTTGTGATCTCTTGGATAATTGACACCGACATAGTTACATAACGATAATCGGAGGATAACTACAATTGAGTCACTCCGGTTGAATCCATAAGGCCCTTCAGAGTCATTACTTGCATTGATTAAGGTCAGGTACGATCGAGTCCTCTTTGAGGCTGGGTGTAATATAACATTAAATGATTTTCCCCATAGATCATCTTGATACTATATTATATATAGCCCCACTGAGTGCCTTGATTTACAGACATGCATATACATATATCCATACTTATGACCGAGTATCCCCTCGAAGGCTTTTTGTGAGTTTCAGGTTGACTTCTAGTTCCATATATCTTATGTTATCTTCTATTTACATATGTTATCTTCCTTAGATATTCAGTATATCTATCGTACTGATTTCCGCGGGTACAGAGAGACAGAGCGGCGCTCCTCCTTAGTAGGTTGTCTGTTCAACTGTGATTGTCGCACTCCTATCTCTCGGAGTTACTATACAAGAGTCGATTGGTAATGTTGTAAATATTCCTAGTATTTTGTGTATAGCGAGGCCCTGTCCTGATTAGTTGATGTATAACAACACTCTTAGAGGCTTGCATGCTAGTGTATAGTGTGTGTATGTAAGTCATGACCTTGTTGTCCCCCATTGTTAGTGGAGTACTCTTTTTGTGGCCTTGTCGGCCTTGGTTATCTATATGTATCGCATTGGGACTCTTCTACGTGCAGGTTGTCATACATTCTTGATTTATATGGTTATATAGAGGCATTTTCAGCCCATGTTTTGTATCACATGTTCCAAATGCTACGGTTGTTTCGCTTAGGGCTTCGAGTGTTGGGTGATGGCCCCCTCCCCCAAGATTGTGGTGTTACAATTACCCTCGAAATGAAAAATCAATTAAGTATTTGGATCAAATGCATGAGTTTATGTTCTTTATGTGCAATCTATATGTGATATCTTGTATTATAATTTTTCACTAACGTAACTAACGTCATTTGCCTTTGAAATTTTCTTATCTTAAAGAGAGTGTCTATTCGTGTCGTATTATGCTGGAATAATTCACAAGATCTAAAGATGAAACAACATTCCTTCCTTAACAAAATCAAGAAAACATCACTGGAACTCCGGATGACGGGCATAACAAGTAACCACTGGTTATAGAGGACCCAACACCTCTAGACCCTGAAAACCTATCACATCATAAGGATGTGATCAGTCTACTATTTGGAAAGATTGCGGACCTCCAAGAATAGGTCGTAAGGGATGAAACAGCTAATGCCGCTATAGAAGCGGCCACTGAAGTTGTTACACCTCATAATTCTTACGTCATTTTCATCATAAGTTATCTAACGTGAGCTCGAAGAGGTCTACATCGGTTAAGGTGAATGACACTTGGAAAAATATTTAACATCCCGCATTTTCATTCAAAATATATACGACTAAGTTGAGGTTGACGAATGCACTAAAATGTGAGAAATGATAATTCAGACAAACAAGATTGAGTTGCTTGCTTACCCATCCTACTTGCTTGAGTTGCTTGCTTATACATCCTACTAGCTTAAGCTACTTGACACGTGTCTTTATTATTAGGCAAGGACGTGACATTTGTCAAATGATGAGGGACCAGCAAGTGTCACCTACTTGCAAAAGAAAAGGCTACAAATGTCTTAAAAGTGTAGCATGGATTGGACGAGCAAAGACCCCTTTAGGGGATGGTTTATCTCATCTCTCATCTCATATTTTCAAGCTTAACTATCAAAACAATCTATGGAAGCTATTTCTCTCTCCTAAGTAAAACAACCACCCTTCTCTCTCTAGGGTTATAAAGTGGAAAAGGCTTCAAGTTTCAGTCCTCTCTCATAGTGTGAGATGATTTTCATGTATTTTATCTTCTCTCCTAAGCTATAAAATGTTTATTTACCAAACAGCCCAAGGCAGGCCCTCTTCCCTAAGGTTAAACCACCTATTCTTCATCAAAAGTGTTGTAGAAGTGGTGGAGATCACTTGTATAGTGTTGTTGCTAAGTTTTGATCTCTTCCAAATTAAAGAAGCCTTATTCTTGGAGTTTTTCTTTCTGGATAAGATAAGTTTAACCCCCTATTTCTTTTGTTTGGGATTATCTATGTGTTGTTTAAGTTTGTTGGGTGAAGAACTACAAGTTAGCAAATGAAGTAGAGTAAGATGTCGTTGTCTCTTGTTGGACTATTTTGGGGATGTATATATATAACTTCACATGGCTGGAAATGATGGGGAATAACTTGGTTATGTTTTTTTTGTTGTTTTTGTGCTTGTCTATATGTTGGGTATGTTGATGATGTTATTATAAGTTACAGAGAAGAAGTGACCATGTAACACTTGAAAGTTGTTAGTATTGTTCTTATCTCTTGTTGGGCTGTTTGGTGTTGTTTTGGTGATGGATATAAAGTTGGATATTGATGTATATATTTCTTACTAATATTCTACACATGTTGGTTTTGTTGGTTGATTGGAAGAAAGTCAAAGTAATAAGTGGAGGTGTTGTCCAAATTTTCATAGACGAGCTAGTCGATCATTTGTGTTGAATTCTAGCTTTCGTAAGCTTAAAAATGGTCCCTTATCATTTTTGTATCTTGAAGTACTAACGGGTTGAAATGACGCTGTGTGGATAAGTAAACAACAAAGGTATGTGAAGGCTATCCTTTCCTTCTTTTGGCATGACCCGAATGTCAACCAAACGTATACGAATGTCCCTCCAAAATGACTTTATTCATGTTAAGTTAACGATGTCTAAGTTCTTCATTCTATTGGAAGGCTTATTGATTTATGTTTATGTCTTATCTTATTGAATCATAATGAGATGTATAATGACATGTTAAGCTCCAATATGTAATGGCACCACGGATCAATTGGTTATGACGATGATGTTAGCCCCAAAGAGAGGCTTAATGATTTATGATAGCGCTATATGCGTGTGTATATTGCATAATACATATCATGACCCTCAGTGGCAAATACAAGTTACAAGTTGATCCTTCTTGACTCTTTTTTACATTGAGGCTCTTACTTGTGACATATTCAGTACATCTTTCGTACTAATGTCCCTTTTGTTGGGGGATGCTGTGTTTCATGCCCGCAGGTTTAGATAGATGGATTGATGACCTCGCTAGTAGGTTCGTATCTCAGGTGTGGTTGGTGCACTCCTTTTGTTCTGGAGTTGCTTCTTTGGAGTTAGTATGATGTTATGTACATGTTTATGGGTATGGCGGGGCCTTGTCCCAACCGTATGAAGATGATGATATTCTCTTAGAGGCTTGTATACATGAGTCCTATGTATATATGTCATGTATGGCCTCATCGGTATATGTCTTGATGTAGAGATTTGTCGGCCCATATCTGTGTATATTCATGTTAGGATGGTATCGTTAGTTTTTTATTTTCTATCATATCTCTTTCAGTCTACCATGGAGGCCTTGACAACCCGTTTTATATTAAAAATAAGGTTAAGTCATATATGTTGGCACTAGACAAGTAAGGCTCGGGTGCCTGTCGTACCCCTCCGATTTAGGGCGTGCCAAACTTGATATCAGAGTAGGAATGTCCTAGGGAGTCTACAAGCCGTGTCTATTAGAGTCTTGTTTATGGGTATGTTGTGCACCACACTTATAGACAGGAGGCTACGGGGCATTTAGGATGATGGTTACCTTCCTTCTTGATCTAGAATCGTGCGATAGAGCTGAGTTGTAAGAGTTCTCTATGTAACCCTTATCATGTTTATGATTACAATGATGCATTCTTTTAGAAGGGAGATTGAGGATGACTTGAGAGTGGATGCAAGTAGTACACCCTCTATTGAGACAGAACTATTAGAGGATATGAGTGTGTCGTTTTTCCATGTATCTTCTACTCTAGTAGTACTAGAGGAGCTGAATAAAGCTCTTGTACCATAAGTTCTACCATTGGCTCCATCTGATGAGGATGTTAGGAGAGCGGTGTAGGTATTGACTCGGTTGGTTCACTCTCAGGCACGACGTTACCCTAGAGCATTTGATAGAGATAGGCCTCTTGAAGGGTCATGGAGCTCACATCCTAGGGAGTTTATTGGTCAAGGACCATCGATGTTTATAGGGTACACAGACACCAGTATCTAGGGTCAGTGTGGTACAGGTCGAGTGAAACTGCCCTGGACATCTTGTAGTCACTGTAGTGGAGCGCATGTCGGATTATGCCACAAAGATACAGGGGGTTGTTAATGGTGTGGCAGCTAAATCCACAAGGTTCAGAAGTGTCCCAGGTTGATATGTAAAGGTAAGGGTAAGAGAGAAGATGGAGCCTCGAACACTAATGTTATTTGAGGTGAGCAAGACCATGCTGGTATGTTATCATCACACCCCAAACTTGCGGGGTGTAATGACACCCGGTGCTCTAAGGCGCAAGTATACCGATCCTGATACCTGAGAAATATACAACAACTTATGGGCCAACGCGGCCTCTATCACATACTTAACTCAATAAGGACATCGCCACCTGCACTCAGAAAAGGCCCAAACCATATATCTATATATAACAAGTCTAACAAGGCTAGAATCTATATCTGTACCTACAGGCATAAAATGCAGTGCCTCTGAAAAGACGCATCAGTACGAAAGATGTACTAAATATATAAGGTAGATTACCAATGTAGATAGGAGAAATAACAATGACATAAGAGATAAAGGTAAATAAGTCAACCTAAAACTCATAACAATCCTCTGTGGGCCTACCTGACACAACCATGAAAATATATGCATGTGTGTAAAAATCAAGCCGCTTAGTGGGGCCATATAAAGTAATATCTATTCTCTCTGTGGGTAAAATATGTCATAATACATATATATCATACCCAGCTTCGATGAGGACTCGGTCGTACCCGACCCAAATGTAAGACTCGGTAATATCAAAACCAATTGTAGTTGGGTGCACATCTACGTGATGTACCCAACCGACTATAGCGTGGCTCGATATGAAATAGCTATATATATAAGTGTAATGCAAGACAGACTCTAAAGGGCCTTATGAAACCAGTCGGAGTGACTTAAGGTCGTTATTCTCCGATTAACGTTATGTAACTGTGTATGTATCCCTAACTGAGAGACATCAATGATCAGAAGAAAATATAAGGTTTAACAGACTATCAAGTCAGGAAAATGCTTCTAAATAAGGGTGGCCAGTGGGCCAGGATCGGGACCGGTGGGCCAGGATCGGGACCAGCGGGCCGGGTTTGGCGGGATCGGGGCGGGGCGGGACGGGGGGGAGGGCGGGATAGGGTCGGGTCGGGACCAGCGGGATCGGGACGGGCGGGATTCTCCGCCGTCTCGTCCCATTTCTGATCCCGGGTCGGGTGGGTCGGGATTGGGATATTTTTAATTTTTTTTGTACTTAATTTAAAAAATAACATATATATAAAAAAACTCAATAATTAAACAAGATAGTGTAATAAAAACATCCAAAAACTGGTTTTGTGCCATTTATATTATTTAATAGACATATGATTTTTTTTGTAATACAAATACAATTGTCAAAATTGCAACTTTGTGGTGTTGTTCAAAAGTTGCAAATTACATAGTAAAATTACATTTTGAAAAAACATGTTCTAGTTTCTTGATAATTTCTTGTGGTTCTTCGGTTGGAATTGGTATTTGTTGGTCAAATTGCTCCACGTCTCTTCCACCACCTTCGAATAAGATTTCGTTGTAGCTTTCGTCTTCTTCTTCAATGATCTCCGGTTGACCGCACCTTTTCCGCTCCGCTCGTATCCAATCTCTGAATAATACTACAATCTCCAAGCTATCTCCGGCTAATGAGTGTCTGTGCTCACTTATTTGATATCTGCCGGCAGAAAGAGAGCTTTCAGACGTCGTTGATGACGCTTTAATGTTCAAAACATCTCGGGCCATCATTGAAAGCGTCGGAAATGTCTTCTCATTCCCCTCTAGTATTTCAGCAAGTCTTCACGTCCTTCTTCATTGAGAACTGCTTGGTATGGTACAAAACCCTACAAAATAAAAATATCAAACTCGCTAATTTGGTTAGTAGCGGTACGGCCACACATTCTATTTCTAAGGCTTTCAATACTAGCCACAGAAACAGCATGTCTTTTGTAAGGTTGTGTTGAAGAAAGAAGAAGAAGATGGTATGGAAGCCCGTAGGTTGCTAGTACTTTCTTGTTGGTAAAACCTATATATTTTTTTGCATTCGTCTTCTACGTAGACGACACTTCTTCTTTAGTTTGTTCAATAGGTGGAGGGTGATTTGGATTTTTGGGACTTGGAGGTGGTAGTACTGCTATACAATCGTAAATAGTTTCAATAAGTGATTTAGTACCGTCTATTTTAATAGTCGGATTTAATACATCACCAATAATATAAATAGTTGGAATAGGAATAAAATATTTCTTTATTTTGATAAATATATTTTTAATAGCTGGTTTATCAATATATTCATTAAGCAGTAAAAATATTAGAGTTATATAAAACAACATAGTTGAAATAGTAGGATAATATATACCGAAAAATTCTTTTGTTCCTTGAAAAAAATTCTCTAAAAATACAATAAGTTCAAAATTTTTTCCCCAATCGCTATTTACAACCATATCAGCTGGATTTTGATTATGAGAGTTAAAAAATAAAGTTATAGGTTTTCTATAGTCATAAGCAACAAGTAGTTGCTCATATAAAGAATTACACCTAGTGGGTACTTCTTCTGGAATTTTTCTATAAGGTAGTTGGCAATCGTGACAAGTTTTTTTATATTTTTTTCTTCATTGTATTCTATTATTTTTAAAATAAAGTTTATAGAAAATTGTATTTTACTAAGAATGTCTTCAAAAAGTGATAGACCATCCTTTACAATTAAGTTATATATATGGCACACACATTTTATATGAAAATGATCTGCAAAAGATGGAGTTAAACTATTTTTTAAAATTGTAATAGCGTAATTGTTAGAAGAAGCGTTATCTAATGTAATAGTCATAATTTTATCAGTTATTCCGTAATAATCGCACACTTGATAAATATTTTCTGCAATAAAAGTACTAGTGTGCCTATCATCTATATATCTATACGCTAAAATACGTTTTTGCATAGACCATTTATAATCTATCCAATGACATGTTACCGTTAAATAATCATGGACGTTAGTACTACGGCCTATATCAGAAGTGATAGCCACTTTTCCATTAGCTTATTGATCACCTTATGACGAGGCGAAGAATATCGTGACTATACATAGTTTCTTTTAACTGATCCTTTTATTTGCTTTTCCTAACAAGCGATTGTATAATGGCTTGTGATAACCTTCGTACTATTAACTTTCAATCAACTCCAATGGTATAGATAGACTCAATTGTCATAGTATAGACTAACGAGTCACTTAGGCGCAAATATTTCAAACCAGAATAGTTTCCAATGATACTGTAATAGTCTATTGATCTTCAGATCATTCAACAATTTCACGGGCAAATCTTCTTGAGTGTTGTTAATCGATATTCATAATAATTGGATCCTAATAATGTTTCCATAACTACCTTCACTATGCATCACTGTAACTTCCAATGGGCACTAGACATAGTGCTTCATCTTATCGTTCATCATTCTTCTAGCGTAAGAAAGTGTCCCTTTACTTATAGCTTAAAGAGAGGTATCATCTGACTTCTATTATGGATGGCCACTTGTTACTTCTTTTGGGCGGTTCCTTCTGGTAATTCCCTTAATGGTTCTTGTTTTACTAGTACGTGACTCTATGGTCCATTATCGTCCTATTTATTACATTAGTATTTCTTACTTTTCATAACGTCTCAAATTTTCCTACTTCCCTAGAAATATTGTGTACTCCAACGATAGGTTCATCCTTCCTCAAAGAAAGACATTATTTCTTCTCTATCGTTGTTTCTTCTTTGTCGATTTTATTTCTTGAAGGTCTGTCATATTTACTGCTTCCGGACTTATGATCTTTCATAATTAGTATTCCCTTTATGCTAAAAGCGCATATTCACTTTTCATAACTCTGAAATTCTTATGATCCTCCATTTATTAGGTATTTCTTGTACACTTGTTTCCTTGAAGAAAACTTTAACGTACTCATGTTATCTTCCAATATCATTCATGCTATGAGTCATCCCCTTTCCTTTTTCACTAAAGGCTTTACTTCTGCAAGGTGTTGATCCACTGGATTCCCTTTGTACTTACCATATTTTAGTCAACATTATCATATTAGTTCCTCTATTTGTCCTCCTTTTTACTGATGTCCTTAACTTTATGATCATAATATTATTCTTCTTATGAGGTATGAAGTTCATTTGGCAGTCAAAATTTTTCCATCACCTATTCATTCATTTCCTGCTTCATTGTTCTTATTCTTTAGATCTTTTACTTACTGCTTGTCTTAGACCATTCTTAATTACCTCATCATATACTCACATCGAATTTTGTTCGTCCTTCCGGTTACTCATATGTCCTTAGATGTCTTATCGATATTTGCGGGGGGAGTAAGATTTTACATGTTCAAATTTGGATCGTAACTGGACTCAATCCTTATTTCTGATTCGGGCTTCCTCCCCTAAATTGGTATTAGAATCCTTTTGTCCATCACTCATTCAATCAACTTGGATATTACCGATTTGAATTCCTTCAAAGATTCCTTTCCTTAGTGTACTTTCGGTATCGTCACTTATGGACATCGTAATCTAAAAATTTAGGTCTCGAAACTTAAATACCACTTTTTTACCAGTACGCCTACTTTTTCTTGGTATCCTAGTTTCTTGGAGGTTTCACTTCAATTCCTTTGTCGATCTTCTTACTTTTACCGGCTTTCCGTCGATCTTTTTGTGAGATATATAATACCAAGTTTATCATAATGCTTCTACTTGTGTTTTTCAACTATCCATTTATCATTTATCATAGTTTCTCTGTGAATCATATTCTCATCGCAAGTTTATTTCCACTTAGTGTCGAGAATCTTACCGTCCTTCACGGTGAAGAAGGATATTTGTTGCCTTTAATTAACAAATCTCATCCAGTTCGATGGTTCTTTATAAATGGTTTACCCTTATGAAATGATTGGGTTTACTAGTTTACGTATAAATTTTCGCATCATTTTCTTCCTTCAACTGTCTTCTAAACAAGCTTCAGGTAACTTATTCCTGGAAATCAATTTCCCTTATTACTCTTCTGGGGTTCCCTAAATTATTTAAGTTCATGAACCTCCCTTTTTTAGGTCACCTCATGTGCTCATATATTTTTTGTATTCTAGTATTACTCAAGCTATAGAAACTAAAGGTACTAGGTATGTATGTAACCAAGATACAGTTGATTTTTAGATCACTTTACTTAGAACCTTGAACATAATTGCCATTTCACTTGCTACTTTTTAATCCCTTTATCTATTCATGGCTTAAATATATCTTTATGACACGCTTTCTATATCAATGGTAGCCAACCAATAATAGGCATAAGCACAACTATCTTTAGTGAAATTATAAACATACCTGATTAATTGCATAACTCTAAGTAGCATCGGGACCTGCTATCTCCCTGACTCAATCTTGGGCATCTATACACTATGTGACTTCTGCTCCCACACCAACAACATTCCTTAGCATCACCCGGGCATTGCCCAGAATGAACCTGCCCATACTGATGGTACAACAATTGATATCTCTAGAGACATTCTCTGGCCCTTTGGCCCAAAGCTCCACATCTAGAACATAGCTCGATATCAGATAAGCATGATTCATCATGCCTCTCTCCAACATCTTCTCACAATTACTTGATTGTTACCCGGGAGCTTCGATCTAACGCCTCTCTTAATATGAATTCTTCAGCACCTGCGTTCATCCCAAACGTTCCGATTTTCTTACTACTAACTTCTTCCTCTCTTCTACTCGTTAGGGGCAAACCTTGGTTAACTGACATCCATGATAATGGGCTTCTCAGTCTCTCTAAAGGTTTATCTTGTGGGGGTATTTGAACATGACCCTACTCTAGGAAGATAACCGGGGGTGTTGTTGCATACACAGGACCACTCATACCTAACCCAAATGAAAACGACCGTTGTGCTGATGGTCTCTGTATTATGCGGGCCTTCCTATAGTCTGGCACTACCACTGGAATCGATGGAACTTGGAAGGGTGATTCTCTGGGGCCTCACATGGGTCATATTCCATAGATGAATCCTCGAACATATCTCCCTCCATAGACAGATCTTCGTCCATGGACATGTATTCTTCCATTGAATAACTTATATTTATTTTGGTGACCTTATATTTCTCGAATCCATGTCAATAGGTGGCTATCGGCTAGTACCTTCTCTCATATTTCTAACCCAATTCCTGCTATCAGTACTTCCCTTGGATCTCAGCATTACTGAAAAGGAAGATCAAGATGAAAATATAGGGATTTAGTGACTTACGACTTTACTCCTAACGCGCGATCTAGATTTTTCAAGAAAGGTAACATCCTAAATACCCTGTAGCCTCTTGTTTATAAGTGTGGCACAGAACATACCCATAAGCAAGACTCTACTAGACAAGGTTTGTAGACACTCCTAGGACTGACCTGCCCTGATACCACTTTGTCACACCTTGGGGGTGTGTCCAGCATCCGGTGCCCTCAAACTCGAGCTTACTGATCTAGATACCTGAGAGATATACAACTCATGGGCCAATGAGGCCTCTGACACATCCTTAACAAAATAAGAATATAGCCACCTGCACTCAGAAAAGGCCCAAAACCATACATCTATATATAACAAGGCTGACAAGGCCGACATAAGCATAATATATCTACTGGAGAGTACAACAAGGCCACACACGACCATCATACATAACACACTGTCTACAAGCTTCTAAAGAGTATACTAACAACAACTGGTCAGGACATGGCCCCGCCATACCCAACTGTATACATATGCATATCTATCATACCTATCAGCTTACTATACAACTCTGGAAGAATGGAGCGTCACAACCTCCAACTGAGTGGGGTCCTACTATAAGGAAATCATCTGCATCTCTATTTATACCTGCGGGCATGAAACGCAGTTCCCTCGGAAAGAGGCATCAGTACGAAAGATGTACTGAATATGTAAGGCAGATACCAATATAAATAGGAGATATAATAATGACATAAGAAATAAAGGTACATAAGTCAACCTAAAACTCATAACAAGCCTCTGTGGGCATACCTGGCACAACTATGAAAATATATGAATGTTTGTAAAAATCAAGCCACTCAGTGGGGCCATATAAAGTAATATACAGCCTCTCTGTGAGGAAAATCATGTCATAATACATATATATCATACCAGGCCTCGATAACGACTCGGTCGTACCCGACCCAAATATTGGACTTGGTAATATCAAAACTAACTATAGGTGGGTGCACATCTATATGTCGTACCCAGCCGAATATAGAGTGGCTCGGTATGAAAATAGCTACATATATATAAGTGCAATGCAAGACAGACTCTGAAGGGCCATATGAAACCAGTCGGAGTGACTCAAGGTCTTTATTCTCCGATTAACATTATGTAACTATGTATGTATCCCTAACAAAAATCATAAATGATCAGAAGAAAATATAAGGTTCGACAGACTATCAAGTCAGGAAAATGCTTCTGAAGGATAACAACAAGAGTTATAAATTGTAAAAATATGATATGAAAGTAATCGCAAGCTTTAAATTTAAGATTAGAGTTCCTTTTGAAGGGATATCGTTATGGTTATACTTATTCGTCGATCATGCCAAAAGAATAAAAGAATAGGCCTTAACATACCTGATTCTTTTTGCTACAATCGCTCTATAAGCCCTCACTTCTCTTACGGGTGATTATCTACATCACATAACAAGTTGTCATCAATATCTCATTCAAATTCCATAGAGAAACTTCACTCACGCACCTTATCAACAATCTTGACCACATGGGGTTCTTAGACTTATTTACAAGGGGTTCTTATGTAATTAGATTCACGATTTTCCCAAAACATAATTTCCATAAAAAACTCATTTAGGTGTTCTTTGACAATTTTAAGCATAGACGACTCTTTAAGCTTTTCTTATACGATAAACTTTATGTGATTCAACCTCAAATCCTTCCAACCATGTTTCTCTTAATCCATAACGTACACAATCGATTCAATCATCCAATTCAACTCATATTTAGAGTAAGACAGAACAATTTCTACTATGAATATTTCATAAGTTTTCGAAGTTCTGATTATGAAAACTTTTTCATAACTTTCTCCAAATCACTAATTAATCATAATCATAACTAGAGATGGGTAAAACATACCTTTACGTATCAAAATATTTTCAAAACAGTAAGCAATCTGATGTTCAAGGGTTTTCCGAACCCATTTTTTTGGAGAATGAGACTACTATGATATCACGGTTTTATCATGTTACCCTTGCGTAATTGGCTTCGATTTTGAATTGGGATATTGGGGTATGCTAGAGAGAGTTTAGGGAGAGTGTTAGTGTTGGGTATTGAAGAAAAATGAACTACAATTTGAGAATTCCCAATATAAAACCATAACCGGATATGCATCGTCGTAAAAAGATGATTCATTTGATGGACCGTCAAACTTTTGACGGTCCGTCAAACTACCAGGAAAATTGACGGCTCAGGGTGGGAAATTTGATGGTCCGTCAAGTTTCCCGTCAAGTTGCCCAGTTTCCTGTTTTCATCAAAACATACTTTCTTCAATCCGTTTAACTTCTAAAAACTATGGTACTTCCATAAACAAGCTGTAAACCTTTATTATCCTTTCGTAAGGTCATACCTCTTTCCTGGATATTGATATTCATTGACGGCATGGCAAAAAGCAAAGCTACGGGGTGTAATAGTTATTATTTTCATTGCGTACATAATAGACTTAGTAGTGACCTATTTTATGGTTGAGAGTATTGACAACCCGTTGTATGTTAAAGAATAAGTCAAAGTCATGTATGTTGGCACTCGACACTGGGTGTCGGACGTGCCCCTCCGGTTAACGTTATCGTGAATCATGTGCATTATATATATAACATCGTCATGAGAACCATATGCATGAGAGATGTAGTATACATCCTGAACTCGTCGGAGTGATGTAAGTTTGTTACACCTCCGACTATCGTTATGGTGCTTAACATGTCATTATACATTTCAACATGAATCAGTAAGAGAAGAGTTAAACATAAATCAATAAACCTTTCAAGAGAATGGAGAGCATGTACATCTTTAACTAACATGAATAGAGTCATTTTAGAGGGACATTCATATACGTTTCATTTACATTTGGGTCATGCCAAAAGAAGGAAATGATAGCCTTCACATACCTTGTTGACAACATAACCCAACTAACGTCGATTTGGTCCGTTAGTACTCCGATCTACAATAATCTTTAAGAAACTATCGTTAAGCTATGAAGCTATAATTTGAAGCAAAAGAACAACTAACTTATCCTACGAAAATTTGGACAGCATCTCCCCTTATTCTTTTCACTTTTTTCAAATCAAACAACAAGATGAACATGTCAAGAACTCTATCGATAATGACATAGCTACGTTATAACATCAATAACCAGCAACTCAAGCAATAGCACACCGAGCAGCAAGCTTGGTTTACGATTAAACAATTATAGCTCTAAAACCCCTTTTATCCTTCTAGAATCTGTTAATAACATTAACCATAACATATTTAGTTATTCCTATTGATTTTCAGCCACAACACAACATTAAAACAAAGTCATAACAATCCAACAATTTACAACAACCCAAATCCGATTTTAAGATCATTTATTCATCAATATTTACTTCCACCTCCTAGTTAAGACACCAATAAGCTTAACCACAACATACTCCAGCCAATACACACATGTGACAGCCATATAACAACATGGAACTACTCCAAAACAGTCCATAACACCACAACAACTTCCACCCAATATCCAACCCCTACTTCACAAGTTCTTCACCAAACAACCTAGCTAGAACTTACATAAACTTAAATACATGAAAAAGGGAGGATTTTCTTACCTAAATTAGATATTTAGGGATGAAACAATGGCAGTAGCTTGCCTTGGATGACCATCAATTTCCTTCACTTCAGATCCTTCAAGATGGGAGGTGTGTCTTTAACTTGAATTGAAAGAAGAAGAGTAGTGGCAGCTTCTTAAGGGTTTTGGAGCTGATTAGTTTGGGAGAATTTCATGGCTCCTCTTATGTTTTACTAATTGAAAGAGACCTCTTGGATTACCTACACATGTCCATTTGGGTGGCTAAATTTGGTCCTTTCCTTTTAGCAAGTAGGTGACACACCTACTTGTCACCTACTTGCTTAATTAATGGGTGTCACATACTTCCCTTAATAATTTAGACGCGTGTCTCATCCTCATTTAATAATCATGACATGGGTTAAGTAGCTTAATCTAGTAGGACGGATAAGAAAGTGCTCAATTTTATGTATCCAATATCTCGTTTGTTTTTCCAAGTTCATTCACCTTAACGTTTTTAAGACTCTGATAAACCTTCCTTAACTTTGTAGAGGGATTTCATCCTTTCTGAGTTTACGTTAGATATCTTATAATGAAAATGATGTATAAAGTATGGGGTGTGACATCCATCCTCCCTTAGAAACATTCGTCCTCGAATAAGTACACAAGTATACAAACAATACTTATGTCTTACTAAAAAATTTGATGGAGTCTCCCCTATAAATCGGACCTTCAAAATCCCTATAAACATGTAGAAGATATCCAAACTTGCCTCTTAAGCCATACAACGCAACATATGCAATATCAGACCTCACATAGTCGTCAAACATCAATTATAACAATATGAAATAGAACTCACCTTATGCTTCTCTCGGAACCTCGGCATTGGCCTGAAATAGGTAAGGATATTTGTGCTTCATCTCTTATTTTGCCTCCCCTGTCATCTCTTCTACATTCTTAATCTGCCATAGAACTTTCACAAAGGCTACTTCTTTAGTCCTCAACTTGTAGACTTGATGATCTAGAATAGCAATACGAACCTCTTTATACGATAAGTCCTCTATAACTTGAACATCATCAACTGGTATGATATGAGAGGGATCCCTAACACACTTCATCAACATAGAAACGTGGAAGATTGGATGAACAAACTCTAACTTTGGAGGCATGTCTAATTCATAAGCCACTTGGCTTATCCGCCGATTTATATGATATGACCCAATGTACCTCGGGCTGAGCTTTACTTACTTCCAAAATCTCATGATGCCCTTCAATGGAGAAATCTTCAAAAAGACCCAACCATCAACCTGAAATTCTAAGTCCCGTTGTCATACATCCAAATATGACATCTGACAACTCTGAGCGGTCAACAATCGCTCATGAAAGTCTTACCTTCTCTACAACTTGATTCACTAAATCAGGTCTAAATAGTTCAGATTCACCTACCTTAAACCAACCAATAGGATATCTACATCTCTACCCGTACAAAGCCTCATGTGGAGCTATTTTGATACTAGCATGGTAACTATTGTTACATGCAAACTCAATAAGAGGTAGATGTTCGTCCCAACTTCCTTTGAAGTCCAACACACAAGCTTGTAACATATATTCGAGCGCCTAAATCGTACCATACAATTGTGGGGGTAGTATGATATCATAGATTCAAGGTCTACCTAACGTAGTCATTCGGATGGATGAAACATATTACACGCTCTGTCATAATGACAGGTATGGGATCCATATCCTTTTAGCCTACTAACGTATATATGAGGTTTTAACTTTTGTTTGGGCTGGAAGCCCTTTTGGATTTTACCTTTACATCAATAACTTTTCCTTTTCGGAATATCTTATACCGCAAGTGGTACCATAAAACTAATCCCTAAAATAGGGCGTCAATTCTCTCAACCATAAAGAATGCCAATACTAAGTCTACAAGAGGTAGATATGTCGATATGAAAGATAGACAAAGAACTTGAAGATATTTCAATAAGGACAAGTTATGGATGTAATGGTAAAATCGAAAAAGGGGCTTCCAGCCCAAACGATAATTAAAACCCCATAAATGTGTTAGTAGGATAAAAGGATATAGAGCCCAAACCTGTCATGGTGACACAGTATGTAATATGTTTTATCCCTCCAACTGACTATGTCAGGTAGACCCCGAATCTATAATATCATATTACCCCGACGATTGTATGAAAGCCCAAGTTTTGTGGGGAAATGGTAATATGAATGTGAGATGTAAAGATGGGATGTAGAAAGAATCATTAGAAAGCTCAATTGTTCATGCGAATCTACCCATTTTACAGTAACCTTCATCAAATTAATGGGAGAATACGCGATGTACGCGTGACCTAAATTATAATGTCTTGCCTAGAATGGATTGGAGATGACCCCATGATATCATTTGTGAGAATGGATTACCATAATCATGTCATGTGAATATTGATCATTGATACCTTTAAGAAGATTATGTAAACTGACGTACCCAGAATAGTGTCCCCAATTCAAATAAGTATTGGATTTTTCACGATAGTAGAAGGCGACATAAGCCTTTCGTCTTTTCGTAAAGGAGCCACACCACTTATCATTGAGCTACATGTATCAATGTTAGTAAGCTAAAGCATGATATATGTATTAGACTGGTAAGATCTTTGGATTCATTATGCAGCATGTTATGATACTAAATAACATCTAGATAAGAATAGCTTGTTAGGGACAAGTAACAAGGAGAACTATGGAACAATCGAAGAATGGTTGTAAGAAATATGAAAACAATTAATAATTGTGAATGGAATGGCATGAAGAAGTATTTAGGTAGAAATGGGTATACTTAATGACAAACAAGTAGAAGGATTATGACAAAGAGGGATAAGAGTGAATGAGATTGTAGTTGTGCAAGTTTCACAGAGGTGTGATTACATTGGAACAATGTAAGGACTAATGGTAGAGAAGGGACAGTAAGGACTCTTTAGGTAGAGATGCTAGACATTCAATGTTCTAGAAGTTAGTATGATAAGTACATTAAAGACAAGAGACCCCCCTAAGGTAACTCGAAATGGAAATGTAAAGGTCAGATGATAGAAATAATTGAATGATGGAAGACCTAATTATCATTAGACAAGAAAACTCAGACGAGTCATTGGATCATTTAACACCATGAATTGGAGCTAAACGTGCAATGTATCGGTTCCTCAACATATGCAGTCATATCTCTCTGAAAGTACGTAATAGAAAGTAATGGTAACTAAAACTCGATACAAGCATATAAAGGATTGAAAAAGGGGCCAATGATGCCTAAGGATACAAGGTAGGCATTAAAGAGATGTGTCAAGAGATAATGACATTATAATGAAGATGAGATGTCAACCAAATAAAGATGTCTACGATCAGTTTTTGGAACTAACTAAAGGTTCTACGAGATAGATAAAGTAATGGATTTACAGATTAACGAGATCAAGGAAACCTTTTCCCAAAGTGCAATTGACAAAAATCATAGCCATGAGGCAAGTGAATGAGTTCGGATGTAAGTATAATGACCAGGTTTGGATATAGTAGAAAAACACCATGTAACGTCAAATTCTTCAGAATCTCATATGTACCCAATAAGGAAATAAGTTAATGACTCATCATATTTAGGATATTAACATGAAGGATTAGAATTGGGAGCAATGTTTCAGTCTATGTATCTACCAGAACATTCCAAAATGAATGAGAATACGATAAGTAAGCAAATAAATGAGGAAGTGTCAAAAAGAAGTAAAAAGAGGAATCGTTTATGATCATTAGTAATGACAAAGTAGAAAAGAGTGTTGTGAACCATGATTAGACTTAACCACAGTGGTCGCGCACTTTGGATGCGATGGAATTACTTATAAAGTGTTTGTGTTGCGACACTACAAACCTTAAGAGATTCCAGCACACCTTTGGATAAACGAAGCTAAGTGGATGATATAGGTGATGGCTTAAGCATTTCAAAGGGTCTTAATACACAAAGTCCTATAACGTTGGGATAAGGTTAACATTATAGCAAGTACAACCAACCATGTATCCATGACCAGTCGGACTGATTTGGAAGCTAAGAAAAGAAGTTTACCTCATGAATGCATCAGTTATCCACTTACATGTTCAAGTCATATTCCAGCTTAACCCCACTTACCCAATATATCATATTAAATAAACGAGTCACACTTACATCACAACAATCATTTTAGAATGCTTCCAAGAGTGTTACACCTAAGTTAAACATAATGATATTAAGTCCATTATTAACCTTAGCATTTACACTTAGTTACGTCTCTATACAGTTACGGTCTGACACACATAGATTGTTCCATATCTACCTTTCCATTAGTGATACATATCACAGGTTCCTTACTAGATTTGTTATGCAGTCACACGGTCAATTACTAGACAACAGAAAAATGCACATAATTCCATAGACCTAGACAATTGTATTGGTATACTTTACATTTTCGACCACAATAGTAGTTGACATCAAATACTTAGACTTAAAATTATTAAACCCCAAACACCCATACACAAGGAAGCAAGCCACACATGGAAATCAAATCAATTCAGCAACCTCAACCATTTATCCAAGTGTTCATAGAGACTAGCATAATCATTATTTGCAAGTATTCAAAGAGACAAGCTCAATCATAGCAATCATTTCGGTCCAATACAATCAATTCAATCCAAGTAAATCATGGTTTTACCCAAGTTCCAATAACCAACCATATCACATTGCCAAACTATAATTAATAAATCTATAGATGTATGTATGGTATGAATGCAATGCATATGGAAGGTACCTTTCTCAACCTGGTATACAATACGTCAAAGTTTATTTATAATTCGTACACTCATAGGGGACCCACAAAGTATATATACCTATCCTAGCCAGCCAGAATTCCACACATTAATCTGGCTAAAGTCCTAGACATATTTTTCTGAAAAATATCATGTTGGAGGCGTGTAACTCTATTTCCCGCATATCAATATCCATTGTAACATACAACCCGAGTCATCTGTATTATCATCATCTTAATGTTCCCACAATTTCATAAGTGTTCTTACCTTTCCGGCCTCTTATGCCCACAACATATTTATACCACTCTCATGATATAATGAGATGCAACCAAGTAAAGAGATAAAATATCACATGCTTTCAAGAGTTTAATAACACACATATAATCCAATACACATCATTTCATATCAAAGCAGTCCATCAACAATAATAACACACATATAATCCAATACACAGGATTTCATATCAAAGCAGTCCATCAACAATAATCCTAGTACAATCAGCGTATCATATCAATCATGTGTGATGAATAAACTAAACAATATCAAATATGGTGATGAGCCCACATAATTGCGACAAGTCCAAATAACAGCAGTCAGAATCAACATAAGATTGATCCCCCAAATTACACATCATCACAGTTCAACACTAATACCCACTCAAAAATTCATCATAACCATTTGAGTGGGACCCCAAACACACCCAATACCCTTCAACATTTATAACTTCTTCATACTTCTATTGGAGTCTCGTAAAACTAAATCGTTGCCTACCTCAAAGCCGAGCAAGAGCCATGAACTCCTAATCCACAAGTCCTCCCGAATGAAAATCGGACGGTCGTAGTTCAAACAAGTGCATGAAGTTCATATTTTAGGACACACATTCAATCAACACATACGGACCAATTCTACATTACACATGATTCTAATGATACCACACATGTCTTGTAAGAAACTCAGGGTCAAAAGTAAATATAAAACCTAATCTCGGACCCCAAGGGTCAAATTGGTAATTTTATTAAGTAAATGAATTCAGTATTATCACAATAGTGTTCTACAAGTTCATAGGAATCTAACAACACCCATATTGCTATATTTTAGTCTGAAATCCAAAAAGTGACATCGGGTCCAAAAGGGAAAAATCAGAAATTTAAGTTAGAAACACGTTACCCATAATCTAAATAGTCATAATCCAAAGTTTCATGGAATTCTAACCCCAATTGAGCCTCCAATTTTATGACTTTGTCAAAACCCTCTTTGTGTTTGAAACCTCCAATTTTACTCAAATCCAACCATAATTAATTGAAAAAAACTCAAATTTCAACTTAGGGTTCAAAACCCCAAATTTTCCACAACCAAACATGGATAAAATCGATAACCAACAGAAATAATAATAAATAAAGGTTTGATACTTACCCCCTAGTTGAGACGAGAACAATTCCATGAAAAGCACCTCAAACAGAGCTCTAGAAGTCAAGTTATGTGCAACATACTAAATGGACGCAGTCTAATATTTTAATACACAATCGATTTTGCTCTGGTGGACCAATTTCCGCCTTAGCGGATCCGTTCCAACGGACACCAGAATCCAGCAATTTGTTTCGAAACTAAAATGGGCATAACTCCCTCATACGGTGTCGAAATTCGACGATTCAAGTTACTACAGATCAAATATTTCGATACACATCTATTCCAACAATCAAAACTCAATTCTAACATCAAATGAATATAATGGTACATTGAAGTGTTGAAGGTAAGCGACATATGCCAACGACTCAAACACTTAAACCTGACCAAACGAAATCCAAATCCAATTGCGAAAGATCCTACAAATCACCAACGATCATACGAAGGTGCTCGAACTCTCAAAACACCCAAACGGATCCGTCTTGACCTGATGTTGACCATGGTCAAGTCCAAATCATCTCAAAATCTAATTACTCAACCAACTACCTTAATCACATCTGAACCTCATGATAATTGAACCAATGACTCGACTAAGTCATAAATCACGTTCTGGAGCTAATAAAATTGACAAAACTTTGAAAAAGATGCATTTTCTGCTGATGTTAACATTGGTCAAACTTCTTCATTTCTTAACATAAAAAATTTCAAAATATCATTTTCCTTATCCAAAACTCCTCTGAAAGTCAGGAATCACTCCACCCATCCCCGCAAGTCAAATACACTGTAATGATGCTAGAGGAGGGTCAACAGGGGTAAAAAGGTAAAATGCCTAAATGACCAAATGGGTCTTTATATCATATACCACTTACACAAACGTTCGTCCTAAAATAGAGAGAAAGAGAATACGAAAACTAATGAGCAACCAAGAAATCCTCATTATAACCTCATGAGAGCTCAAAAAAGTAGGAAATAGATCGATAGCACCACCTATTCACTTAGTCAATCAAAACTACTATAACTTACCTCAACACCTCAAATTTCATAATCCTTCGTAACCGAAATTTCTTCCACATCTGATTCTCGAATGTACGAACTAACTCTGCTCGAATTCCCTAATTTGATCACAACCATACCTCTTTACGCATCCGATTGAATTCACAACTATCATGACAACCACCATCATCCTTTAGTTGTAGCCACAACCATAGTCCAACTTGTATTGATAACATAGTTTGATTTCACTAGCCTTTCTTCTCAGGTATCAATGCCGTCATTGCACCAAAATCCCTTAGAAATACATAAACATACGTCACAAGAAATTTTTTCTCAAATCTCCCAATCACCATACTATAAGCATATCTACTGATTACCTTATCATGCCAGATCCGTAGAAAATCAACTGATCACACTACAGACTTCCCATAAACATTAGTACCTCTACATCGCTAAGTACCTGTGTAAACCATTAGAATTGTCTGAATGATTACCATCCAAAAAATATCATGAATCCTACTTGCAAACTTCAATGAGAAAGAGTAACATTGTCACACCTCCATTCTGAATTCCAATCCATCGAACCTCTGTCGGTTGTTTACTAGAACACTATAAATCCTTCAGGCAATATAAACACGAGCCACCCAGCCCTAAATAAACAAAGCTGACTCAAAATAAAATGTTGACTAAATCATTAATAATCATCCAAACTGATTCCATACATAATTGATAGGATTTCCATAAGCATGTGGTGACCTATTCCATCCCTTTTCTCATAAGTAATCAATCATATGCCATCACCCATGACACCAAAAACTAGATTCCATCCAAGTCGTCAACTCAGTATCGAGGATCTGTACCTTTGATTGTACCTTCATGTTTCTCAACTTCCACCTGATACGTAAGTATGATAGGACCCCGTGAACTCTAAATACATCAAATCCTCTTTGTACTTTCTCTTAACCCACCAACAACTTTGAACATTTTGATGCAAATCCTGCGGCCTCATTTAGTACACCTCCACCCATCGAGTCTCTAATAGTAATACCTCACTATCCTTTATTAATCCAGAAGGAATCAAATCCCACAATCCTCGCACCTTACCAAATCCTAACGCATCTACTATATGATCTATTCACCTTACCTTGCGCAATTACCTCCAAGTCTTTACCACCTAATATACTCACCCATGCTATTAATCAACAACGCTCCAACATAGTCTACCACCGGTTGCCAATTGCAAACCCCATAGAACATTTATCATAACACTTAGTTAATTACCATAGACCTACTCCTCCGAGCATACTAGCAATTTCACCCGATTTGAAAGGTGTGAAACTAAAGCCACCATAATACACACCTAACCTAAGAGTTCTCATTGCTTTGAATCCAAATCCTCCCCTTTCTTGAAGAGATACCTTGCACGTTCCAAATTATCTTAAAGTCTTAATTCACACCTTTCATTCAAATCATAAACCACCACTAATGACCGATCACTTCTCAAACCTACTAACATTCTCATATCGTTTCATCAAAGTACCCTTGCCAAAAATCCCTAACCAAAATAATCCTTCTTTTATATTGGTTTATAAGTCCACTAACCTTATCATCGATATCTGAAAAGCTCTTCACCACTAGTATTAGTCAAACCGTCATCAATCGGTTACTATAAATAACCCCATTGACCAACACCTTAATCGATAGTCCTTAAATAATGCTCACCCATGAAGAACCATGATGTATATAAGGAGGGTTTCGTGATGGTAGGTTGGTCGGAGTTTAGGTGGAAATGGGTTGACACGAAAATGGACTCAAATGGAGGTTCTCAGGTTTTGCGGACTGTTTGGGTGTTATGGGGGTTGCACGAGAGCATTTTGTGGGGATGTTCTAGACACGTTGAGGGTTATGTTAATGGTTGCTGAGTGGTGGTTTGGCAGTGGTAAGGTGGCAAAACCTGATGGGGATAGTAAATTGATGGTTTAGGGACTCGACCGAGATGACAAGGAAAATGGTTGGGGTGTTCGGGTGGTTTTGGGGTGTTCGGGTGGTTTTGGGGTATTTCGGTTAATAACCTCTTGTGTGTGGGTTGGGGAAATATTGTAGTTTATGATAGTGAAAATGATGAAGTAATTTGGACAAGGATTGGACACGAGGTTGCTATGGACAAGATCGGGTGCAAACCAAGTGAGGTTGGCCGAATTGGGACAAGGATTGGACATGAGATCGCTAAGGAAAAGCTTGGGTGCAAACCAAGTGAGGTAGGATGAAAGGCCGAATAGAACCTTGGCTTGGGTGTAGTTAGATCACAAAAGTTCTAACTAAACTTACATCGAGGGGTTGACCCATAAAAGGATCGAGGTTCGGACCACAAAATGATTGATGGCCCACAAAAGGACCAACTAAATTAACCAACACAAAAGCTGAATAACTTAGCAAAGTTGAGTAAAACTCAAATATTTTTCATAAATCTTCAATGTCTATTTACATCAACTACATGTCCTATTTATACTAGTGCTTAGACCATTCTAGAAGACAACTAAATAGACATAATACAAGAACCATTCGGCCAAATGGGAAAGGAAAGTGGTTTAGCCGAATTGGGGAAGGGATCGACCAACTCTTCATGTACTCTAGGCTACCCTTTTGTGTCACCAATGTAGATAAGTGCATGAACTTGTTAGTTCATGAATAATCTCTTTGGGAAACGTTGGAAGCTTCTCCTCTTAGCATGTATCTTGGCCGAATGAAAAGGGAAAATGCTCGGCCAACCCTTCATGTTCTCTAGTTCAACCTTTTGTGTCATCCATGTAGATAAGTGCATGAACTAGTTAGTTCATGAATTATCTAATTGGAATCTTCTTCTTCTAGATGGTTCTTGGCCTTGTCACCTTACTCTATTACACGGTATACTAATTATGTCCTAAGAAGAGCTAGTAGTTATTACACGGTATACTAATTATGTCCTAAGAAGAGCTTGTAATTAAGCTAGGAATTAAAATAAGATAAAAGGAAGTGGTCTCGGCCAAGACCTACATAAAAGCCGAAAATAAACATATTCCTTCTTGGATCTTCACATCCAATCTTCAACTCCACTCCATATTCCATTCCATATTATGCATATCACTATAAGATAGTTGGCACTTTTTGGAACTCCTAGTAATTCACCTCGCAGTTCATTTTGGAAATTTAAGTTTGTGGCCGTTCTTTCATCAATCTCCCATTATTTGAAAGAATTTGTCCTCAAATTCTTGCCATCTATGTTGGGTGATAAGTTTCCAACATGAAACATTGAACTAATACTCTTGTATTTGTTCAGAAGTTCTATCTTGTAGACATTTTCCCCAATACTATCCAGATAAGGATCTGAATATAAGACAAGAGGTTTCGGCTTCAAACAATGTTCCAAATGAACCAAGGATCTCACCATATCAAAGTCCTTGCCGTAAGTGTAATAATCGAGTCGTGCACCACCCAATTTTCCACTAGAGAAAGCAATGGATCTCTTGCCTTGAATAAGAATGGTACCAACACCAATTCCACTAGTATCACTTTCAACTTCAAGTAGATCTCCAAAGTTCTGAATAAGGGCAGCAAGGGTACAAATATCTTGAATTAAACGACGATAACAAGTAGCCAAATCATAGAAACCTTTTACCTCACTTACATTCGTAGGTGCGGGCCAACTCCGGATAGTTTCCACCTTGGATGGATTCACATGAATGTCCTTGGATGATGCTATGTATCATATGAATGGTTGTAGTACCTCATGCACGAATCTCATGAAAGATCTTGGAGTATTACACAATCCAAATGGCAACACGAGCCATTTGTACAAACCATACTTGGCCTTGAAAGCCATCTTCCATTCACCTCCCTCTCAGATCTTCATTTGATGGTAATCACTCCTCAAATATATCTTGGAGAACAACTTGGCCTCACTCAATTCATCAAAGAGATCTTTCAATCTCGGCATATGAAACTTGCACTCCACGGTGATGTTATTGACCGCTTGGCTATCAATACATATGTGCCAAATATCACTTTTCTTTGGCACCAATAAGGTGGGTGCCACACATAGACTAAAGTCCTCTTGGACAATGCCTTCATCTAGTAACTCCTTGGCCTCTTTCGGATTGTATCTATAGACTTATATTGGCGGTAATCCAGGTGCAAGATCATCCGGAAACACGTCTATCAAGAGTTCCTTCAAGTCCGCATTTTCATCCGCATCTCCCATAAGACTTTCCTTCTCCTTGCACACCAATGCATCTATAGAACTCCCCTTCTTCGATTCTTCTTCTATCTTTGATGCATTAAGCAAGATGGGGCCGTACTTTTCCATGTGTTTCTTGGCATTTTGGATCTTTATTTCCTTCACCTCAATAGGTGACAATGGTGCCAACTGGATCTTCTTGTCATCCTTTTGAAAAGAATAGACATTGTTTTCGCCATCATGTTGTGCTTTCGTATCAAATTTCCATGGTCGCCCCAACAAGATATGAAAAGCATCCATAGGTAGGACGTCAGACCATATCTCATCTTCATACCTTCCAATCTGAAAACTAACAAGAGTTTGTTTTATTACCTTTAGCCCTTTGTCTTTGTTTAGCCATTGGAGAGCATATGGTTTAGGATGGTTGCGGGTAGGCAAGCTCAATTTGTCAACCATCTCCACGGAAGCCGCATTGGTACAACTTCCTCCATCAATGATCACGTTACACACTTTATCATTCACCTTGCATCGAGCATATGTTAGAAGATATGCAAAAGAGATAAATATCATGTTGACACCAGACAAGCCTATACTATATAGTTCAATAGCTCATATATGTCACGTTGTACACATATTAATTCTCCGATTCATCAAAACACATTATTCACATAAGGTTCCAATCACAGTCAAGTACAATCAATCCACTCACACCTATAGGTACCTTACTATCATAGTACCCACCGACTAGTACTCTTTTGTTCAATTCATATTTCAGCTTAACTCCACTTACCTAATTTATCACATTAAATAAATGAGTCGTGCTTAAATCCCAACAATTATTTTACAATGTTTCCAAGAGTGTTACACCTAAGCTAAACATGATGACATTAACTCCTTTATTAACCTTATCATTTATAGGTAGTTAAGTCTCTATACAGTTATGGTCTGACACACATAGATCATTCCACGTCTATCTTTCCACTAGTGATACTTATCACATGTTCCTTACTAGACTCATTACCCATTCACACGATCAATTACCAGACAACACACAAATGCACATAATTCCCTAGACCTAGACAATAGTCATGGCATAGTTTACATTTTTTTACCACAGTAGTAGTTGACATCAAATACTTAGATTTAAAATTATTAAACCCCAAACACACATACATAAGGAAGCAACCCACACACGGCAACCAAATCAGTTGAACAACCTCAACCATTTATTCAAGTGTTCATAGAGACCAGCATAATCATTATTTACAAGTATTCACAAACTCAAACATAGAGACCATTCGGTCCAATACAATAAATTCAATCCAAATAAATCAGGATTTCACCCAAGTTTTAAATAACCAAATATAAAACATTACCAAACTACAATTAATTAATGTATAGATGTGTGTATGATATGAATGCAATTCATATGCAAGGTACCTTTCTCAACTTGGTATATAATACGTCAAGGTTTATTTATGATCCGTACACCCATAAGGGACCCGCGAAGTCCATATACTGCTCCTAGCCAGCTAGAATTTCACACATGAATCTGGCTAGAGCCCTAGACTCATTTGACTGAATAATATCATGTTGCAGGCATGAAACTCCATTCCCCACCTATCAATATCCATCGGTGCATGCAATCCGAGCCATTTGTATCATCATCATCTCACTGTTCCCATAATCTCATAAGTGTTCATACCTTTCTGAACTCTTGGGCCCATAACATATTCATACCACTCTCATATCAATATCACATAACCATGAGTGTATGAATGGAAATGATAATATAAGGTAATATATCATGATAAAATGAGATGCAACCAAGTAAAGAGATGAAATATCACATACTTTCAAGAGTTTAATAACACACATATAAAACAATACACTGGATTTCATATCAAAGCAGTACATCAACAATAATCCTAGTAGAATCAGCATTTCATATCAAGCATATATGATGAATAAACACAACAATATCAGATATGGCGATGAGCCCACATAATTGCGACAAGTCCAAATAACAGCAGTCGAAATCAACATAAGACTGATCCCCCAAATTACCCATCATCACAGTTCAACACTAGTATCCACACAAATATTCATCAAAACCATTTGAGTGGGACCCCCAAACATACCCAATACCCCTCAACATTTATAACTTCTTCATACTTCTATCGGAGTCTCGAAAAACTAATATGATCTTATAACCCAATAATGGCAATCCAGAACTATTGTCATAATTCATCTTAAGTAGGTATTATACCCCATCATCGGTCACTAGGAGAACTACCTGTAAACGTGTAAATATAGGAAACAATATATTCCCTACCCATAATTAGAATATTTCCATTTATTGTGTAAATATAATTATGGTAAGACTAGGATTCCTCTTTTGTATAGGCTTAGGATTCCTATTGTATAAGGGATGAATATTGTACTCTATATATACCTTGATATTAATGAAAGACTCCCCAAGGGAGATTAATATCATCTAACATGGTATCAAGAGTCAAATAAACAAAACCCTAAAAACCTTTCTCTTCCACAGCCGCCGGCTGCCTCTCCTACGCCGCGGCCCTCCCGGATTTTCTTCTTGCTTTTCGGTTTTTGTTCTTCCTTTCTTCTCTTCTCTAAATGACTATCCCTGATTCTTCCACAATTTCTGACGCCTCTACCTCCACAAATCCCACCACAAAGTCATCACCCCCGTTTCATCCCGCCCTTACTATTTCCAACATCAAGAACCATATTCCCATTATTCTTGATCAAGAAAACAACCAGTATTCTCCCTGGGTTGAACTTTTTCGCAATCATGCATGTCTCTATAACGTGCTTGACCATATTGATGACATTATTCCGCGCCCTACGGAGGTTGATGATTCTATCTGGCATCGTCTCGACGTCGGCATCAAACAATGGATATATGGTAGTATCTCTCAGGATTTGCTCCTTACTATCATGAAATCTGACTCCACAGCCCTTGACTTATGGAATCGTTTGGAGGAAATTTTTCAGGACAACAAGCACACTCGTGCCGTGTATTTGGAAGAACAGTTCAACAAAACACGTCTTGAAAACTTCTCCAATGTCTATGAGTACTGCAAGCAGCTTAAACTTCTAGCGGATCAACTCTCCAACATCGGCACGCCTGTCCGACGATAAAATGGTGCTACAAATGATTTACGGCCTTACTAAGGGCGAATATGATACTTTGGCCACCATAATTCAACAGGCAGATCCGTTACCGAGTTTTAACAAAGCTCGCTCACAATTGTTGCTCAAAGAAACCCGTCGTGCTAAGAAGGATGAGCACGCCCAGCAGGTGTTAGCTGTAGACATGCAACCCCAAGATCAGACGCCACCAGACAACTCCCAACAGCGGCAGGGCCACGACGGCAAGGGTGGAAAAGGCCGCGGCGGTAGAGGAGGCCATGGTCGTGGCAAGGGTCGCGGTCAACAGAACCAACAGCAGCAACAGCAACAACAACAACAGAGATCGCAGAACAACTGGGTCGCGGCTCCTCATCAGTTCGTCTACAGTGCCGCGGCGCCCCAATACAGAGCCGCGGCACCCCAGTTCAGAGCCGCGGCGCCAAGTCCATTCCAGTATCAGCAGCCATACAATCCGTATTCTTACCCCGGTTTGTTAGGCCCCGCTCCAGCCCCACAGCAGGCCCACTTCATGAAAGGTCAGGTCTCGTAGCCCTCCTCCGGCATGACACCCACTGAGTTGGGTCAGGCGTTCAGCACTCTCTCTATGCAACAGCCTGACAATACTTGGTACATGGACTCAGGCGCCACATCTCACGTCACCCAGTCTGCAGGTACTATTCCTAAACTGTTTAGTTTAAAGCATCCTCAATATGTTACAGTTGGTAGTGGACAACGCATTCCAGTTAAGGGTTATGAAAGACATGAGGGGGTGAATGTCATTCATTGTATGTGGCTATTTCGTCACAAGTTCAGAGACAATGGGGATCTTGAGAGGTATAAAACCCGTCTTGTGGCTAATGGCACAAATCAGCAGGAGGGCATTGATTGTGGTGAGACCTTCAGTTCGGTTGTCAAACCGGCTACCATCCGCACAGTTTTGAGCATTGCCATGGGCAAACACTGGCCGATCCATCAGCTTGATATGAAGAATGCATTCTTACATGGGGATATGAGAGAGACAGTCTATATGCATCAGCCACCAGGGTTTACCCATCCAGCAGTTCCTCACTATGTGTGCCATCTCCGTAAGTCACTATATGGCCTGAAGCAGGCCCCCCGTGCGTGGTATGATCGCTTTGCCAGGTATATCTTGCAGATTGGGTTTGTATGTATCAAGAGTGATACATCACTTTTCATTTTTCATCGAGGTAGTAGCACTGCTTACTTATTACTTTACGTGGATGATATTGTTCTTACTGCCTCCTCCGACGGATTGAAAAATGAGATTATTGTCTTGCTCAAGTCCGAATTTGCAATGACTGATTTGGGGAAGCTGAGTTATTTTTTGGGGATATCAGTGACTAGGTATGCCAATCATATGTTCTTGTGTCAGCGTAAGTATGCAGAAGAGATTGTGTACAGGGCTAAGATGGCGAACTGCAAAAAGGTGCCTACTCCGGTTGATTCCAAATCTAAGCTCAGTGCTATGGATGGTGCTCCGAGTCTACGATCCTACTCGTATAGGAGCCTTGCAGGTGCACTTCAGTATCTCACATTTACCAGGCCAGACATAGCTTATGCTATTTAGCAGGTGTGTTTATTCATGCATGCCCCCAGAGAGTCTCATTTCACTGCTCTTCAGCGTATCATTCGATACATTAAGGGAACTCTTGATTATAGTTTGCACCTATACCCTCTCGCACCGGACGGAGTTGCTTTCATATACGGATGCGGATTGGGCGGGGTGTCCGGACACGCGACGCTCCACCTCCGGCTTTTGTGTTTTCTTAGGGGATAATCGATTTCTTGGTACGCAAGTGAGTGACGGGCTACCCTATCTCACTCCGAGGTGCCGAGGTCGAGTATAGCGGCGTTGCAAATGTAGTAGGCGAGATTTGTTGGCTCGAAATTTCTTGTTAGAACTTCGGTGTCCTTTGCGTCGGGCATCTATTGTGTATTGTGATAACATCTCTGCCATCTATCTTTCTCATAATCCGGTTCAACATCAGCGAACCAAGCATATTGAGATAGACCTACACTTCGTTTGTGAGAAAGTTGCGTTAGGCCATGTCAGAGTTTTACATGTTCCATCATCCTATCGGTATGCGACATATTTACCAAAGGACTTCCCGGACGGTTATTTCTTGACTTCGGATCCGGTCTCGGCGTACGGCCTCCTCCCGCTCTGACTGAGGGGGTGTGTAAATGTGTAAATATAGGAAACAATATATTCCCTACCCATAATTAGAATATTTCCATATATTGTGTAAATATAATTATGGTAAGACTAGGATTCCTCTTTTGTATAGGCTTAGGATTCCTATTGTATAAGGGATGATTATTGTACTCTATATATACCTTGATATTAATGAAAGACTCTCCAAGGGAGATTAATATCATCTAACACTACCAACATAATTCATCTTAAGCAATTATCTATCATCAATTGACAGTAATCCATAAGCTACCGATATGATTCATCCTAAGTGAGGATCTATCATTCATTAACGATTTTAGAGAGTTAATAATAAGGTACTATAACCCAGCAACCATAATTCCTATGCTATCGACATGACTCATCTTAGATAGGACTTATAACCTGTCATTGATTATCCACCAGCTATTGATATGATTTATCTTATGTAACTATCTATAATCCCTCAACAATCTCCTGAAAGTCTTCAATATGATTCATCTTGAACAAGAGCTACAACCATCGATGAAAACCTAAAAGTTATCGATATAATTCATCTTATGTATGATCTATAACACTTTAACAATACTTTGAAAATCATCAATTAACTCATCTTAAGTAAGATGCTCTAGGCCCTTAATGATCACTTAGACACTCGATCATAAGAAGGGAACATCTTAAAGAAGTATCGACTCATAAGCACGCGACGTATCTCTTATTCAACTTATTGGAAACCTTGACCATGGAACAAATATGCCCTTGTAAACTTTAGACTTCATAACTCATGTAGAGAAATAATAAATGAAAGTTGTTTCATAGCGGTGAAAGAAGAAATAGCCTTACATATCTTTGGTTCAATCTTCGAATGATTACAATGAGTCAAGCCTTCAAACATATGCTCAAGATATTTAAGATGGGCTAATATCAACACAACTACAGTCCAATCATATATTATAACTACAGGACCGAATAAAAGCTAAAGGCTAAACGTTGTTGTTAACTTTAAAAGGCAAGTTCTATTCACCTGTTGTTGTCTCTCGTTGAAAGTAATTTTTGTCTCGTATTTATATTCTATATATCTTGATTGTCTCTGAATTCCATAGACCTCTACAAAGAGGGTCTCAAAGAGTTAATCGTCGAGTCAACCAAGAGTCGTTCCGAAGTAAAGTCAAAGAGTTTCCAAGTTTCAAAGAGCCATAAGTGCCATTATCATTTCAGTATTTACTACTCATACCACTAAACTAATATCGGTGGGCAGTTATATATATTTATATATATACTACTTACACCACCGATGCAAATAGCCGGTGGGCAGTTGTACATGTACATTATACCCACCTCGAGCTATAACCAAAGGGTAGACACTTAGATGTGCATCCATACAGACACCTTAGAGCATCACTTGAGGGCCGTACTATATTGCACACTTCGGGCTAAAGCCAAGGACATATTATGTAATAAAACTTATAAATAAAAGTTTCAGTACGGTTTCAGAGTCCCAATGTTTGCCCTAAGTGGCACACAAATTATCAGAGTATAAGGTTGCTTTTTTTGCCCTACTTTATAGCTTATGCTTTCATACTACTTTTCATGCTTTACATACCAGTACATTCATTCGTACTGATATCTCTTTTGCCAAGGGCACTGCATTCATGCTGCATATCCAGGTAGAGGTGCAGATAGACCTCTCCAATAAGTACTAGTTGGGTTCTGCTAATCGAGTGGTAAGCTTCACTTCATCCGAAGCTAGCCAGTCAGAGTCATGAGCTATGTCTAGGTTTGTATGTATAGTTGTCTTGTTATGGACTTGTCGACCTTATGATGTTGACCATGGCCTTGTTGGCCTTGCTCTGTATATGCATGTTGGTCTTATTGTTATTGTATTAGATTGTCATGTTCTGTTTCACCTGTGTTGGTCATTCGGAGGCCTTGCCCGCCTAAGTCATTATTTGCTCAGGTTATAATATATAAGTGGTACGCTCAAGCCATTCAGGAACCGGGTGCTGGCCACACCTTCAGTTTGGGGTTTGACAAACTTGGTATCATAGCAGGTCAGTCCTAGGGATTCTACAAGACATGTCTAGAAAAGTCTTAATTATGAGTGTGTTGTGCACCACACTTATAAGCAAGAGGCTGTCAGGCATTTAAGGATGGTTTCCATTCTCTCATCTCATAGATCGTGCAATGGAACTAAGTTTTAATAATTTGAGTCTAACTCGTGCTTTACACAATTTCAGTTTTGACGATAACCAGAAAGACATTGGTTAACCCGTATTCATGGCCAGCTAATGAATGCTTCTGATCAGATTATTGATACGCCAGATGTCACACCCTAAACTAGGGGAGGGTGGCCGACACCCGATGCCTGAACGGCCGAGTGTACCACCTGTATATCTTAACTTGAGCATACAACGGTCTAGGCCGGGAAGGCCTCTAAATGACTACCACAAGCAAAACTGAATATGATAATCTGATAAAATGACAACAAGACCAACATGCATATACAACATGGCTGACAATGCCATAATAAGACAACTCTGCATACAAGCCCATTCTACAAGCCTCTAACGAGAACATAACTGTAATATGGTCGGGATAGGGCCCCGACCTACCTATAACCTATATCTATACCGATAGTCAGCTCATGACTTAGACTTGGTAGCTTCGGATGATGTGAAACTTACCACTCAATTAGCAGAACTCAACAATCTCTTATGGGGGGAGGTTGTCTGCACCTCTACCTGAATCTGCAACATGAAATACAGCGCCCCCGACAAAAGGGACATCAATACGAATGAAATGTGCTGGTATGTAAAGCATGAAAAGCAATATGAAAGAATAAGTTGTAAAGTAAGGCATAAAAAGCAACCTGATATTTTGATAATCTGTGTGTCACTTAGGGAGAACAATGAAACTCTAAAACTGTACTGAAACTTTAATATACAAGTCTTATTATATAATCTGCCCTCCGCTTATACCCCGAGGTGTGTAATATGGTACTACCCTCAGGTAATGCTCTAAGATGTATGTATGGATGCACATATAAATTCCTGCCCTCCGGTTATAGCTCGGGGTGTGTATAATGTATATGTACAACTGCCCACCAGCTATTTGCATATATATATATATATATATATAGTCGTTTGGTGGTGTGAATGATGTACTGTAATACTAATGGCACTTGTGGCCTCTATGAGACTCATAAACTCTTTGACTTTGCTTTGAAATGACTTTTGATTGACTCGACGACTAACTCTTTAGAACCCTCATTTTTTAAGTCTATGGAATTCATAGACAATCAAGATACATAGAATGCAATAACGAGGCAAAAAGTACGTACAATGAAAGACAACAACATGCGAATATGACTTGTCTTTTGTGCATTTAGCCTTTATATTTTATTCGGTCCTTTTTTTGCCTTAAGATGACAACATATCAATATAAATGGCTGTGATTTGAAAAGCTCCATCACGAGGTAGTATGATTTCAACCCAACAACCAATCAAACCGAGACAATGTGATAAGATGTCTATGTGGGACGTTACTCCCTACAAGAATCGCGTAGACATGGTTTTGGTCCACTTTGAAAAAGGATTCCATGGAATACTCCTTTTCGGAGGTTTATGATACCCAGATGAACAACCAATCAATAAGAGTTGTGGAAAACAATAATAACAAGAGAACTGATCTCAACAAGGAATAAATTACATAGGAATAAATTAGTTCCTTTGACGTTACTTTTTGAAAATGATAAACACTTTGGATTTCATGCTTTTGAAAGTAGGGAATAACCTTACATACATGCATCGCTTTTCTAATAACGCCTTGCAAACTCCTGAGAGATTTATGGATAATTATCTACACAATATAGATGATTCGAGTCAAGACGGAATTCATAGATTAAGAAGCGATTCTTTACGACATTTCATCGAGCACCTAGATGACGTACTTCTTATGTTTGGCTTTCATAGAAACTTGGTTGCTATCAAATCCCATTAAACAACAACAACAGCAGCCACAACAACAACAAGATCAAAACTACATACTCCATAATTTTAACTACCACACCTCACAACTCCTAGCAGAGACACCTACAAATTCAACTAAGAACAACTCAAAGATTACAAAAATGTTTTAATAGAGTTTTAACTCATCTATCAGAAGTTGTCTTAACCAATACAACCAACTAAGTTAAAAGAGGTTAGATACCATCAAAGGACGGTAAAATCTTACCTCCATACAAGCTCAAAAGAATTCTCAACTCCACCTTGCTACTAGAGAGATCTTTAAGATGATCCAAGACTTTTTTAATGAAGAAATCAGTTCATGAACGTAGAGAAATGTTCTTCAATGATAAGGAATCCATAGGATAGAGTTTGGGAATGCATAGCCACCATTTAGGTTGAAAAATGAAATAAGAAATGAGCTGCCCAAATTTTGGCCTTATATATGCCCTTCCACCGCCTCTAACATGCGGGATGATCTGTGGAATAGATCCCCATCTATGGCCACATTTCCCACCATATATGGTGGTAGTGAGGCGATGAAATAGGGGCATTCATCTACGACTCAATTCATAAAGCGGATCGGCTTTGGTGGGGTGAAATGCTTAGCGTATCATCTAATTTTTGCCAAACTTTGTTGAGATATACTTTCTTTGATCAAATTAACTTCCAAGATCTCTTATACCTTTGTAACATTTGTTTAAGTCATATGTGACCTTTGGGAAGGGTCTTGAGTTGTCGGAATTCAAATTGACTAGCTATGTTTTCGATCGTACGTAGAATTATGGGGTATAACATCTCCCCCCTTTAAGAACATTTGTTTTCGAATGTTGAGGGATGTAACTAAGAATCCTTAGTTCTCTCTGATCCTAATAGAATTTCCGACAGAGTTTCCTTTATTGATAGGACCATCCTAAAAATCTGGCAAGCAGTCAAAACCAAGACAAGGGCCACACAGGGCCATATAATATATTGTTGGCCTCACGCGACCATCTATGAATCAATAGATATGAAAATTTAGGAATAACTTACCTCAATCCTCATCTCGTCATAGCCTATCGTACCTGTCATACATGTATTATGACTATCACCTTTTTAAGGGACATACATTTAATTTATCGCTATAAGTCACCTCTCTTGCATGATATTGCTTGTATATAACACTTTAATGGTTGATATCTCTTTTGTCCCCAACTATCATATCTATCGATCGAGAATAACCACCAGAACTTCTCCTTAAGACAAATCTTAAACATCCCGAATCTTTTCATTAGGTAAAGCACGAAAGGAATCTCTTACATACCTCCATAATATTGATACGTATAACTGAATGAACTTTCTCTAACTCTATAGGTGACTCAAGTTCATAGGCCACTTGCCCAAGTTTCTGATCAATCTGATATGGTTAGATGAACCCGGGGCTGAATTTGTTTTTTAATCGAATCTCGTTATATCTTTTATAGGAAAAATTTCCAAGAGTACCTCATCGTGAGCGGTGTCATGTAAGTCTCTGCATCGCACATTAACATGAACTATTAATAGTTACTCTAAAGGGAGTCTCACTTCTTCCCATTATCCTTGTGATCTAACACAAGTCTACTCGACTCCCATTTCCTTGTGTTCTATATTACTTGTCTGTAGCATATCATCGAGCGTCATAATTGAGGGCTTGGCTGGACAACGTATCTAGGAAGGAACTATAATAGGTTTTTCCCTGACGCTTTTAAACTCTTCAAGAGAAATATTAGAAATTCATGATAACCGAGGCTCTCTATTGGAGATAGTAGGTATTCAAAATGTTCTGGAGTCATACGATCATTTCTAATGTGAAACTAGTATAATCATCAACTATGCGAATAACTCTATCTTGGAAATAACTGAGTCAACCTTGCATATCTATTGACCATTACTACTTAGAATAATATTTCTGGTGAGATCAGGGATAAACCCATACTAAATTTTACTTCTGAATCACTCTATCCCTTCCCAGGTAGGGATTTGTACTCTTTATACTAGTCATTTAGGCTTCTAATGTTCTATCACTACATGCTAGCCATTGGTTGCTATGTCACAACTCGGCTCTGCTCTGCTCTCATTATCACATCCATCTATAACTCTAATATTACAATATGTCTTCATCAAATCCGGATGGACAAAATAGCGGGAACAAGACACTTCCGCTCTAATCTTGTCTCATTTCCTAGCTAAACTTAGAACACACTGATAATTTGGTAGCTAGAGAACTCTATCTCGCTTTAACTCTGGCATTGGCTCTATTACCATGGATCCTCATAATCCGATAGTATCAATTCCAAACACTCACATTGTTACTTCTTTTTCCTTTGCCATCGGGGTGATTCTAACACCCTGTGCATACCACTCTGTTATCATTGGAGTCCTGAAACCGGACCCTTAAACTTGCTATCTTATGAAGCTCCCTGGCTAGTCATTTATTTTTCGGGCCTTTAGATAGACTAAACCATTTATATATCTTACCTCGGGTTGCCTTGAAGGATGTCATTATATAACACCGAACTTACTTCTTGGGAGTTAATAGGATCGAACCCTTATGTGGTTGGTTTCCACTCCATCCCTTAAAGGAGGGATACCACTGAGTTTCATATAACACCGTTATCGTTAATTTATTCCCATGTTTGGACTCTCGCTCAGTCGGCTAGAACAATGCTATGCTCTTGTCTTTCACTATATTCGTGGGTACTCATTTGCTGAAGTATAACTTCTGAAACTTCTCTCTCTTTCTTAAGAAGGATTATGTTTTACAACATCATCTAAGTTCACCCTTGCTTAATTACTTCCTTTTTCCTTTCAAGAACCATTATTCTCTTTAAGAGGGCTCATAAGTCTCTATACCATTTCGACCCATCCGAGAGGTGCCTTTATTTATTAGTAAGAAAAACTCCTCTCAATCATTACATTGAATGTCCTTTTGGTTATACTTATAAGTTGGGCTCACTGCTTCCGAACTTAAGTCATGGGCTTAGCTTTCCCATTTATTCTTTAGGAGTAAACAACCTCTTCCTCTTGTTCCTTCTGGGTAGGCACATTGTAATGCTTCAATTGTTCTCAACCTCTATTATCCAGGGGTTCTTTATATATCTAGCCTTATGCTCCACCTTGGGATCATATCTTTGTCCTTATTCAATCGTCACAATTATCGCTGAGTCATTCCCATCTATATGCGGATTAAATCATTCTCTTGTCCTTAGTAGATATCTACTAGAGATACGCCTTTAGCGATCTCGTAATTGTGTATCCCTGCGGGATCTTGGATATCTTTAACCTTTACTGCTTTCCTTTTTATCATCACACCCCCTTTCGCTCATTATGGGTACCATCTTTAACTATTTGCCTTTACTTCCAGGCTTTATAGCCCCTCAACTCGATTGATTTATACTAGCATCTCATACCATTACTTCCTGCTAGAAATACTTCTTGAGAGTTATTTCCACTTACTTGTGAGATCAAAACTTCAGGTTCTAGGCCCGTTCTATAATATAAATATTGTATAGACTGATGGCTCATCCGACCTCTTGGCTCATCTTTTCTAGATTTTGCATACATCCTTTCTCAATGAAACTTGACTTACCCTTTTATTTGTAAATTCAGAATACTCCTCCTGAGCCTATATATGCTTTTGTCTCTAATTACTTTCCACACTTTTCTTTCCGAATCCCATACGTCTAGTGGTTGTTACAGTTGCTTTAACTTTTCTAAATGGGAGGTCACTACAATTCTTTTGTTAATGTTAATAGTTACATATTCTTTGACATTCATGGCATATCCACAAAAATCTTGGTAATGCAACCTTATTTGTCGCACGTCTTTGTGTAACCTTTGCATTTGATTACTAAATTATTGTACGAGTCTATGTCGGCTCTTTCCCGCACTATCTCCATGGGTCACTCTTCGCGCATCAGGGATTTCCCTCTTATGATATCAGGTCGTTAAATTGATATTCATCATGATTTGTGATCCTTTAACAACTTACAATTTGCCTTTAAGCAATATCCTCTACATAGGGCTACTGAACCATCCGCATAAATAAGATATCACGTGTTCATAACTGACACGCTTAATCCTAGTAACAAAGATGTTAACCTTGTAGTTTATTCCTTTACTGCCTATTCGCTTACTTTGCAACTCTATAATACTTCTTATTATACCGTCCTTAGATTTTTCGACTATTATTCTATCTTTATTAAAGGGTCAATTCCATATCAATGTCTGTTGATTCCAGGACTAAATCATCTTGTCAGCATATCTCATCGACCTCTGACTATGTAAATCTCGTAATAGATATCCAATCTCATAACACATTCCTCTTGATACCCTAACCATTACCGCTTTCATTGCTTTCTATCTTTATTTGCCATGACTTATCATCTTACCATACTTCATCCACGACTCTCAGTCGTCTCTTGAACCTATTCCAATGTTTCATTCACCTTGGTATTATCCTATTGCTATTAATATCACCTCTTACCCTCGTCTATATATTCATAACATAACCTTATCTTGCTTCTAACTTCCTCCTCTGCCTTATTTCAGACAGGAGTCTCACTGAGGAAAATATTTAACTTTCACACAAAGGGCTCCATACTTGTCCCCCTAGATCTTTAAAATCATCAAAGGTCATACCTAACTAGCAACTTCTAGGTACATCACGTATATGTTCTCTAAAGGGGTATCACTGCGTAACCGTACTGTTCTTCAATACCGACCATGCTGAGGATCATGCAAAATCCTTACTAAATCTCGAGGTCCCACTTTTTGGAAAACTACATCCATTGACGTCAGTAAATCAGTAGCAAAAATAAGTACTTCTCAATATAGTCCTATCACCACTGAATACGGGACATTAATGCTTTCATCATTTTATCTAAATTCTGACCTTACTACAATCTTCTGCATCTCAGACACTAGGTACCTACACCACTTTACCCTTTCTATATTTCTAACGCCAATACTTCACTTTTCTGAACATACATCTCTTTCTCCGTATAAGGGGGAGACAACTGCTCATACTCTGAAATTTTAATATAATACCTATATCTCTGGTGTATTAATAATCTGATCAGAATCTTTCATTAGCCGACTATGAATACGAGTTAACCAAGGTCTTTCTGGTTAACATCAAAACTAAAACTGTGTAAAGCACGAGTTAGACTCAAATTCTTACAACTTAACTTTATTGCACGATCCATGAGATGACAGAATGGAAAACCATCCCTAAATACCCGACTACCTCTCACTTATAAGTGTGGTGCACAACACACCCATAAACAAGACTCTGCTAGACACGACTTGTAGACTCCCTAGGACTGACCTACTATGATACCATATTTGTCACACCCCAAACTGGGTGGTCGGCACCTGGTGCCCGAGCGGCCCGAGCGTATCACTTGTATATTATAACCTGAGCATACAACAATCTGAGCCAGGAAGGCCTTTGAATGACTACCACAAGCGAAATTGAATATGGCAATCAAATAAAATGATAGCAAGACCAACATGCATATACAATAGGGCTGACAAGGCCATAACAAGACAACTCTACATACAAGCCTCTAAGGACAACGTCACTATAATATAGCCGTGATAGGGTCTCGACCTACCCATAACTTGTATCTGTACCGACACTCAGCTCATGACTCTGGCATGGTAGCTTCAGATGAAGTAAAGCTTACCACTCGATCAGACGAACTTAACATGCTCCTACGGGGGAGGTCTGTAGAACCTCTTCATAAATCTGCAGCATGACATGCAACTCCCCCGACAAAAGATACGTCAGTACGAGTGAAATGTACTGGTATCTAAAGCATAAAAAGCAGTCTGAAAGCATAAGCTGTAAAGTAGGGCATAAAAATCAACCTGATATTCTGTGTGCCACTTAGGGTGAACAATGAAACTCTGAAACTGTACTAAAACTTCTATATACAAGTCTTGTTATATAATTTGCCCTCGACTTATAGCCCGAGGTGTGTAATATGGTACTTCCCTCAGGTAATACTCTGAGGTGTATGTATGCATGCACATATAAGTGCCTACCCTCTGGTTATAGCCTGGAGTGTTTATAATGTACATGTACAACTAATAAAACTACCCACCGATATTAGTTTGGTGGAGTGAATGATATAATGGCACTTATGGCCTTTGTGAGACTCATAAAGTCTTTGACTTTACTTTAAAGTGACTTTTGGTTGACTCGACGACTTACTCTTTGGAACCACTCCATTTTGAGGTCTATGGAATTCAGAGATAATCAAGATACACAGAATGAAATAACAAGGTAAAAAGTACGTTCAATGAAGGACAACAACACGTGAATAGGACTTATCTTTTGAAGTTAACAATGGCATTTAGCCTTTATCTTTTATTCTGTCCATTCCTTTTCCTTAAGATGAAAAAATGTCAATATAAATGACTGTGATTTGAAAGGCTCCATCACAAGGGAGTATGATTTCAACCTGACAACCAATCGAACCAAGATAATTTGACAAGATATCGACGTGGGACGGTACTCCCTACAAGAATCGCGTAGACATGGTTTTGGTACACTTTGAACAAGGATTCCTTTGGAACACTCCTTTTCGAAGGTTTATGATACTTAGGTGAACATCCAACCAACAAGAGGTATGGAAAACAATAATAAAAAGAGAGTTGCTCTCAACATGGGATAAATGACATATGAATAGATTAGTTCCTTTGACGCTTTTTTTGATAACGATAAACACTTTGGATTTAATGGTTTTGAAAGAAGGGGAATAGCCTTACATACCTGCGTCACTTTGCTAATAATGCCTTGAGAATTACTGAGAGCTTTACGGACAATTATGTATACAATATAGATGATTCAAGTCAAGACAAAATCCATAGATTGAGAATCGATTCTTTACAACATTTCGTCGAGCACCTATAGGGCGTACTTCTCATGTTTGGCTTTCTTGGAAACTTTGTTACTATCAATTCTCAATATTAAACAACAACTATAGCCATAACAACAACAAGATCACAACTACATACTCCATAATTCTCACTACCACACACACAACTCTTAGCATAGACACCTACAAATTCAACTAAGAATATCTCAAAGATTACAAAAACTTTTTCATGGAGTTTTAACTCATCTATGACAAGTTTTCTTTACCAATACAACCAACTAAGTTAAAATAGGTTGAGGACATCAAAGGAAATTTAGATCTTACCTCGATAAATCCAAGAGCACACAAGCTCTTCTTCAAGCTCAAAAGAATTCTCAACTCCACCTTGCTACTAGAGAGATCTTCAAGATGATCCAAGGCTTTTTAATGTAGAAATCACTTAATGGGCTTGGAGAAATGTTCTTCAATGATAAGGAAGCCCTAGGAGAGAGTTTGGGAATGCTTAGGAACCATTTTGGTCAAAAAATGAAATAAGAAATAAGCTGACCAACTTTTGTCCTTATATACACCCTTCCACCGCCTCTAACCTGTGGGATTATCCGCAGATACATTTCCTACCGCAGATGGTGGCAGTGAGGTGGTGAAATAGGGGACTTCATCTGTGGCTCACTTCACAAAGTGGATCCGCTTCCGTGCGGTGAAACACTATCGTCTAATTTTTGCCAAACTTTGTCGAGATATACTTTCTTTGATCCAATTGACTTCCAAGCCCTCTTATACCTTTGTAACATTTGTTTAAGTCATACGTGACCTTCAAGAAGGGTCTTGAGTTATCGAAATTCAAATTGACTAACTATGCTTTCGATCGTACATATAATTATGGGATGTAACACCAGAGGTGCGAATATTATATTGAAATTTTAGAGTGAGCGACTATCTCCCCCGTATACGAAGAAAGTGATGTAAGATTAGGAAGGTGAAGTATTGACTTTATAAATATAGAAAGGGTAAAGTGATGGAGCTAATGAATGTCTGAGATGCAAAAAATTGTAACGAGGTCAAAATTTAAATAAAGATGATGAAAGCATTGTTGTCCCATATTCAACGGTGATAGAATCGTAATGAGAAGTACATATTTCTGCTACTTATTTATTGAAGTCAATGGATGTAGTTTTTGAAAGAGGTGGGCCTCAAGATTTAGTAAGGATTTAGCACGATCCTCAGTTTGGATAATACTTAAGAATATTATAGCTAACCAGTGATACCCCTTTAGAGAATGTGTACATGATGTACTTGAAAGTTGTAAGTCAGGAATAGGGTTGGCCAACGGGGCGGGTCGGCCCGGTCTCGACTCAACCCCGCCCCTACCCAGCTTAAAAAATAAATAAATACCGGTAACGGGATTCGAATCGGGATAGGACCTAGGTTCATCCTGCCCGGGCCCATCTCCCGCCAGTCCCGATAGCCCCGTCCCGCCTGGATCTCGCCCCGGTCTCGCCCTCTATCCCACCCGATCCCCTTCCCCTTGCACAAAATAGTCGTTGCACAATGGTCATTTTTGGACTCCCCCCTCCCCCAACCCCCTACCCCCTTAATATTTATTTTTAACCCCTAAGTTATTATATTTACACTTTAACTCAATTTCCCAACTATAAATACCTCATTTTCTCTTCATCTTTCTCACAAATCTTCCTACAATGTCTCTAATCTCTCAATCTATCTCTATATAAGTCTACACTGTCTACTAAATATTCAATTTTATTTATTCATTTGGGAGTGAAGTTGGCAACTAGCTTGAGGATCATCCATCGAGCAAAGTTTAAATTTTCAACCTCTCGATTACACGTCGATGTTACGTCGGCGTTTGGTAAATTCGTTCCTTCATTAAATTATTATTGTTTCTTTATTTTAATTAGCGCACTTAATTTCATTATCTTTAATTATTTATTAGCATATAATTAAAATGGAAGGATTTAGAGGTATGTTTAAGGGTAAGACTTATTCTAGTAGGGGTAATAAGGGCAGATGTACTTCTTCTAGTAGGGGTAATAAGGGCAGATGTACTTCTTCTAGTAGGGGTAACAAGGGCAGGGGTACTTCTTCTAGTCATCCTATTCCTAGACAGGATGATTTTCTTGAAAATGAATTTTTTTCCTAAAATATCATTAGATTTAGACGAGGAGATATTTTCTGCTACTCATCAAGACTTTAGTTTAGAAGATAATCTAGATGACACACCCACTAATCTAGATAACACACCGACTAATCTAGATGACACACTCACTAGTGCACCTCCAACTGGAACACCTCCTATTCCCCCTAATATGAGACAAGGCCCAATAAATGAAAATTAAAATCAGATGCATGGAATTTTTTTGATAGGGACGAATAGAATCAAGCAGTTTGATGTCAAATTTGTAAAAATGTTTATAAATTTAAAATGGGAAAAGGTCAGGATGGGACGGGAGCTTTATTGAGACACGTACAAAACTTTCACAAAGCTAGGTGGGACCAATACCTGGTTGAAAAATCGGGTGCGCCAATGCCCTTTCAGTTGGGACAAGGTTCACACACTGTCCTGGACCAAGTACATGGTCAAATTAACCCTCTGACGGGGGGACCCTAAATATGATAAACATAGAGATAGGGAAGAAATAAACAAATTAGTTGCTATAGAGGGTTTGCCTTTTTCATTTTCTTCTTCTCCTGGTTTTATTCATTACATTAGAGATATGTATAATCCTGCTTTTAATAGTTTTCCTAGATCAACTGTTAGGAGAGATGTATTTAAACTTGCTCATGAATATCAACAGTATTTACATTATTCCTTATATCATTTTCGTGGTAAGTGCTAGCAACCAACCGATTTCCATACCATCTTCTTCTTCTTCAACACAACCTCAAAAAAGACATGCCGTTTCTTCGGCTAGTATTGCAAACCTTAGACATAGAATGTAGAGTTTGATGTTTTTTTTTTGTTTTGCCAGGTGTTGTACCGTACCAAGAAGTTCTCAATGAAGAAGGACATGAAGACTTGCTAAAATATTGGAGGGAGAATGAGAAGACATTTTCGGCACTGTCAAAGATGGCCCGAGATGTGTTGAACATTCAAGGGTTATCAATAGCGTCTGAAAGCGCATTTTCTGCCAGCAGATTTCAAATAGGAGAGCACATACACTTATTAGCGGGAGACAACTTGGAGATTGTAGTATTATTCAGAGATTGGATAAGAGAGGAGCGGAGAAGGTGCGGTCAATCGGAGATCAACGAAAAAGAAGACAAAAACTACAATGACATCATATCCGACGGAGTTGGAAGCGATGTCGAGCAATTTGACCAACAAATACCAGTTTCAACTGAAGAACCACAAGAAATTATAAAGAAACTAGAAAAGGTGTTTTTAAATATGTAATTTTTAAAATTGCAATTTTACTATGTTATTTGCAAATTTCAACACCACAAAGTTGCAATTTTGACAATTGTATTACAAAAAAATCATATTTCTATTAAATAGTATTAGAGGCACAAAAACAGCATTGAGATGTTTTTATCACACTATCTTGTTCAATTATTGAGGTGTTTCTATATATATTATTTTTTAAAATTAAATGCAAAAAAAAAAAACGGAAAAACACGATCACGCCCCGACCCGATAATACCGGTCCCAACCCGCCAGTCCCGTCGGAGACCCGATCCCGCCTTACCCCTACCCATCGGGACCCGCCCTGTACCTGCCACCCTTAGGCAGGATTGACGTTTGAATATTTAAAGAACTAGGGGGCCAAATATGGAGCCCTTTGTGTTAAAGGTAAATGTTTCCCTCGAGAGACACCAGCTAGAAATAGAGAAGAGGAGGAAGTAGACACAAGAGAAGGTTATATTATGAGGGTATATATGAGGGTAAGAGGTGAGATTGATAGCAAGTGAATGATGCAAATGTAAATGAAACATTGGAATAGGTGTAAGAAACAACCGAGAGTCGTGAAAGTATGGTAAGATGACAAGCTGTGGCCAATTAAGATAGAAAGTAATAAAAGCAATAATGGTTGTGGCGCAAAAAGGAACGTGTTATGAGACTGGGTATCTATTATTAGATTTGAATAGCCAAAGGTCGACGGGATATGCTAACAAGATGATTTAGTCCTGGAATCAGAAGACACTGATGTGGAATCGACTATTTTGTTAAGACAAAATAAGAGTCAAAGACACTAGAGATGGTATAATAAGAGGTATCACAAAGTTGCAAAGTAAGCGAGTAGGCAGTAAAAGAATAAACTGCAAGGAGGAACGATCATTAAATGTTACTAAGGAATGGGCCCCCAAGGTTAACATCTTTGTTATTGGGATTAAGTATGTCAGTTATGAATACATGACCCTACTTATGCAAATGGTTCAGTATCCATATATAGAGGATATTGCCTAAAGGCAAGTTATAAGTTGTTAAAGGATCGCAAATGATAACGAATTTCAATTTAACGACCTGATATCTTAAGAGGGAAATCCCTGATGCGTGAAGAGTGACCCATGGGATATGGTGCGGGAAAGAACTGACATAGACTTATATGAAAATTTAGTAATCAAATGCAACAGATACAAAGAGAAGTTTTACAACAACTAAGGTTGCATTACCAAGATCTTATGGATATACCATGAATGTAAAAGGATTTGTAAGTATTAACATTAAGAAGGGAATAGTAGTGGCCTCCCATTTAGAAGGGCTAAAGCAACGAAAAATACCACTAGACGTATGAAATTCGTAAAGGAATGCATGAAGAGTAATTAGAGACAAAAGCATATGTAGGCTCAAGAGGAGTATTCTGAATTTACGAATAAGCAGATAAGAAGAGTTTCATCGAGAAATGATGTATGCAAAACCTAGAGAAATGTTACGCCTTGTAGTTTCATGTATAGTCCTGCCATCGATTGACACTGGAATCCTAGGATGATAGGTGACCTTATGGAAGGGTAATGACATTCACAACTTGTTTATAGAAGTAATATGATGTATAGAAGTTAAAAAGATCAATGAGAATATGTTTTGATGAAATTATCAAGTTTTCCAGAATTACGGCCTAAAGGTATGGACTGTATAATATTATATGAACCGTATAAATTGGGACTCCCACCATAATTTTTCCTACAAATTCTAATTTTCAGGTCTGATTATACGATCCAGTTATACAGATCGTACAAAAATGTATGAACCGTATAAAAGGGCGGTGCAAATTTATTTTCTTGTATATAAATTATTTCATAAACTTTGGGTCCTCATTCCACATACTTCCAGACCCTAGAGCAACCCTAACATCCTCCCAAGTGTTCTCCATAAACTTGAAGCTAAATCCAAATATAAACCACGCAAGTGTGACGTAAAAAATCCTGTGGCAATTGCTAACTCCTTTTGTTTCTCGTTGTGATGACTTAGGAGGTATCTTGGTGATGAATTATGCTAGGAAATAGAGGGTTCTTTGTGTATTTGAGGTAATTCTCGTCTTCCTATCCTAATCTTAAATTTATACAAGTGTAATAAAATGTTCTACTAATGAGTTTATGGCTTAAGTGTTGAAAGGACTTGGCTAGAATTCATGTTGGTGTTAAGATAGTTATGAGGCTGTTTTAGGTTTGTTTGATTGCTAAATATTGTTGTATGATGAATAAGAAAGATAAGGAAGAAAATTAGGATCATGGATGTTGACTTATTTTTTTAGATACCACAGTTTCAAGGTACGTAATTAATATGCAGACAAGGTGTTTGTGAAAATGTCTAAATAAAGGTTTCCTTTAGTTTTTAAAACAAAATTGATCTGAATCATTCATATATTGTATATTATCATTCGCAGAGCATTCATGAGCTTATGAGCTATGAACAAAGGTATGTAGGGCTTACTTTCATTCTTTATTTTGGAATAATTCATAATGAATGTAACATAAACGAACGTCCCTCCAAGACGTATGTTGATATTTTCTACTTTTATGATATCACATGTTGATGAGTTAGCTCACATAACGTATTCGGAGGTTCAACGACCTTACATCACTCCGAAGGGATTAGTTAGTATGCTATGAAACTCAGTCAGACTTTATACATATTCATACTACTCATTTGTATTGCCCTCAAAGGCCTAGGGCGCTATATACGCCGCTTATACAAATATGATATTGATGATATTGCCCATAGAGGCCTATGACATTATTTACACAACTTATATAGATATAGTATTGATGGTATTTCCACAGAGGCCTATGACACTATTTATGCAACTTATATAGATATATATTGATTATATTGTCCACAGAGGCCTACGACATTATATATACGCGATTATATCCCATCTATGTACTATATGATCCTCAACGACACTTTTGAGTACATGTTGTTGCTTTCAGTTTCCTTTGCACATTCAGTACATTCTTTCGTACTGCCCGTAGGTACAGATAGGCTGGCAGACGTACCTCCCTAGTAGGATACTTGCTTTCAGCTATTGGTAGTCGCACTTCACTTCTATAGAGTTGCTATTTGGAGTCGATATGTACTTATATATATATATATATTGATATTTTGAGTACTGCGGGGGCCTATCTCGACCAGTTGTTGTATTATAGTACTTCTAGAGGCTTTCATACCAGTATTAGTATGTATTTGTTTTGTTTGGACTTTCCAGCCTTCTTGTTTGTTGTCAATACTTTGGATGTGGACTTGTCGACCTCAGTTATGTATATATACTATTGTTGGGCCTCTTTTGCTTGTCGACCTGAGGAGATAATGAATACTTGGAAAGGTAAGGGGTTGGTTTTAGGATGCAAGAGAAGTAAGGTAAGGGAGGTGCAGATTATCTACATACATCAGGTTATAAGTACATTGATATTCTGATAGGATAATATAAGTATTGTTACCCGCTTTCCGTAAGGGCATAATCGCAATGAAAAAAACCTATAAGTATCGAGACTTAGAATAGTCCTTAGTATTGTTAGACCCTAACCTTGGGGCGTGTGGCCGACACCCAACACCCGAAGGCCCGAGCGAACCAACTATAGTACCTAGAACCTTTAACATGAAAGATGAACCGACAAGGCCTCCAAATAACTTTAACAAGAAAAGAATGTATGACAAACCGCATGAAAAAGATTCCCAACACAATATATACAGATAACCAAGGGATAAGCCCACAAGAAGAGTATACAAACTAACAAGAGGGCTGACAAAGCCATGACAAAACATATACATACCGAACACTAGTTTGTAAGCCTCTAGGAGTTTATAATACATCAATATATGGGGATAGGGCCCCGCCATATCCAAAATACTAAAAACATGTAGAACAGTACCTATCGACCCTATATAGCAACTCTGAGAGAGGGGAATGCGACAATCACAACTGATACCGGCAACCTACTGGGGAGGAAGGTCTCCCTGCCTATCTGTACCTGTGGGAATGAACACAGTGGCCCCAAAAGAGAGCATCAGTAAAAGCGATATACTGAATATGTAAGGATAGTAATATAAGTAAACAAATATGTAACATAATAGATATGGGTATAAAACTCAACCTAAAGCTCATAAGAAACTTTTGAGGGCATACCATGTCACAAGTATGGATATATATATGCATGTATGTAAAATTAAGAAACTCAACAGGGCCATGCTGCTCTATTGGACAAAGCATATTTTGTTATAACATACCCGACCTCGAAAGCATTGGGTTGTACCTGGTCTCGAAAGGACTCGATAATGTGAAAACCAACTGCAGTGGTGTGCACATATAAGTACCGTACCCGACTAACTATAGCATGACTCATTAGACAAAACTACATAATGTGACCGGGCTGCCCTCATGAATAACATGCATCCGAACCTGGCGGCATTACCAAAAATGATTCCTACCACATCGACCGCAATATGACACCAGTTACCTCAACTGACTAGAATCTCCTCTATACTGTGGCCCTGGTGCCCATGAACTCTGACCCTAACCAAAATAAGTATTCCGATCATGACGCTGTCCCTGAAACTGTGGTAGTGCACTAGCCACCAGATAAGATGGGCACATGGGAAACTGTGGTTTGAACCCACCTCTGAGATTCCCCGTATCACCTGCGTATTGGGCCATCTTATGTTGGCCTCTATCTCACTTTCGATTGACCTACTGCTGCCTCTTATGATCTTTCAAGTTCTGTGTATAGGCCTGAATGTAGCAAATACCTATATTCAGATTTAAAGAAGTTGTGGTGTACTCATTTCAACAACAATCATAGGAGCGTACCTAGCCAAGTATTTAAACTGTAAACTATACTCTCGGACGCTTATATTACCCTACTCTAAGTGTAAGAACCTATCCTACCTGACTCATCGAAGCTCGATGTCATACCCCAGTCTTGGGGGGAGGGGTGGCAGGCACCAAGTGGCCGGAGGTCTGAGCGTGTCATTGTAGTATCCTAACTTTAAAATATGAAACTGGGCTAACAAGGCCTCCAAATAACCATTTATGACAAGATTAAATGATAACCTGCACGTAGAAGAGTCCCAGAAGGATACATATATAAACATATAGCCATGCCGAACAAGGCCACTAGATGACTACACTGATAACAAAAATGGCCGACAAGGCCACGACATACAAACACCCACTTACACAAGTCTGCAAGCCTCTAAGATTAAGATATACACACTAACAGGTCTGGACAGGGCCCCGTCATACCCCAAAACACTATTAACATATATAACAGTACCTAAGGACTCCTGTACTGCAACTCCGAGAGAAGGGAGTGCGACAATCATAGTTGAGAATTACACCTACTAGGGAGTAGTGTCGCTCTGTCTATCTGTAGTTGCAGGCATGAACACAATGCCCCCAAAAGGGCATCATTATGAAAGATGTACTAAATATGTAAGGCATATAGAAAATGTAAATAGAAGGTACAATATAAGAAATATGGGTACAGATGTCAACCTGAAACTTATAACAAGCCTCTAAGGGCATACCTGTCATGATCATGAAGAGATATGCATGTTTGTAAAATCAAGCCGCTCAGTGGGGCTATATAATGCAATATCCAACCTCGTTGTGGAGAAAATCATATCATAATATATATATCGTACCTGACCTCGATGAGGACTCGGTCGTACCTCGCCCAGATGTGGGAGTCGATAGTATCAAAACCAACTAAATTGGTGTGAACAAATAGGTGTCGTACTCGGCCGACTATAGCTTGACTCATTAAGAAAATAACTACATATTTATAAGTGCAATGCGAGACATACTCCAAACGATATCATAAGCAGAGCTGGAGTGACCTATCGTCGATATCCTCTAACTATTGTAATCCGAGAGATGCTATGGATAAGGAAGTACCCAAGAATTATGATCAATTGGTCAAAGAAGACCTTCATATAATTCATTTCTCCAGAGATATTTCTATTCAAAGAAATAATAAATCGAGTCATGTCTAGAATGAAAGTTGCCTTACATACCTTATCCACAAAGCTACAAGTCATCCTCTAAGCCCTCGTACTTCTCAATGATGATTATATATAGCAAACAAAGGGTCAATATTAATATCAAATCCATGTTCTATTGAGAATTTCACTTAAGCATCTTATCGACAACTTTAAGCATATAGGGTCCTTAGATCTCTTAAATAGGGCTACTTAGGTAATTCGATCTCAAAATTCTCTGAATCATTCTTTCTTAGTTTTACAACAACAACAATTAGTTTGGCAATCAATTCCAACTCATATCTCAAATAAAACAACCCACAAGTGATGTTATAATGATTTAATAGGTTTACGAGTTTCGATTATAAAAATCCTCTCATAACTTGCTCCAAACCATCAATTAATCAAAAATATGGGTAGAGGAGGATAAATCTTACCTTGATGCATTAAAACCCCTACTAAAACAATATGATATTCCATTAACAAGGGTTTCTGAAGTTGATTCAATATAGTGAAAAGGATTTCTATGATATACACGGGGATTATCACGTTAATCTTATGTAATTCGGCTTGGATTTTGTCTTAGGGTGTTATGAAACCTTAGATAGGATGTAGGGAGAGTTTTGAGGTCTGTTATGGAGAAAATGAGGTCCCAAATCATGTGACCCTCTAATAACCCTAGAAAAAGTTTCCATCACCGTAAAAGGACGATTGGATTGACGGTCCGTTAATATTCCTCCTGAAATCTTAGTGTATGGCCTTGGTGACCTAAGTTACAATACCACACTTATAGATCTGCTTCATTGGCCTAAGCTACTTATTGAGACGTAGGTTATATGAGCTTCAGTAACGCTCGGGCGTAGTGAGGCCCTAGGTGTTGGCCATGCCTTCCCAGGTTTGGTGTGTGAAACCATTCGATATGGAGGAATAAATATAGGCTGGGTATCTGTAAGAACGTCGATAGAGAAATCGATTTCCCTTTTGGGAGAAATGCCAGAAAGTTCATTAGCAAATTCATTAACGACAGAAATTGGCTAAAAGGCTGGAGGCTTTGCCTCCGCATCCTATACTCGCACTAGGTGATAGATATATCCTTTCGAGATTATCTTCCGAGCCTTAAGGTAGGAAATAAACTTCCCCTTCGGCGCTGCAACATTGCCCTTCCATTCAATGGTGGGCTCGCCTGGAAAATTAAAGCTAATGACTTTTGTACAACAATACACATTAGCATAGTAATAAGCCAACTAATTCATACCCATAATAACGTCTAATTCAACCATTTATATTTCATTTAAGTAAGCTAAAGTATGGAGATTTTAAATAATCACATCACAACTCCTATATACCCGCCTAACAATTACAGGCTCACCTACGGGCATAGATACTTCAAAGGACTTATGTAACAATTTAGGCTCATTTGCACACTTACCAGCAACTAAAGGGGTAATATATGACAAGGCATAGCCCAGATCTATCAAAGCATACTTATCAAGGGAAGAGATATAAAATATACCTGTAACCACATCCGGAGATGATTGAAGGTCATGTTGTCCTGACAAGGCATATATGCAGTTTTGAGGACCACCTGAACTAGATGCTGCACCTCTGCCTCTACCAGTTGATGTCTGGGTACCTTACCCCGGGGGCCTACAGATGAAGAAGAAGCTGCTACAGACCCTGTCGGCTGCGCCATACCACCTTCATCCCTCGTCGGACAAAACCACATGATGTGACCGGGATGCCCTCATGAATAACATGCATCCAAACCTGGTGACATTGACCAAAATAAGTCCTACCACATCGACCACAATATGACACCAGTGGCCTTAACTGACTAGAATATTCTCTATACTGTGGGCTTGGTACCCATGAACTCTGACCCTAACAAGAATAAATATTTTGATCATAATGATGTCCCGGAAACTGCGGTAGTGCACTAGCCGCCAGATAAGATGGGCACCTGGGAAAACTGTTGTTTGAACCCACCTCTAAAATCCCCGTATCACCTGCGTATCGGGCCCTTTTATATTGGCCTCTATCTCACTCTCGATCGACCCATTGCAGCCTCTTATGTTCTTTCAAGTTCTGTTCATAGGCTTGAATGCGGGAAATACGTATATTTGGATTTAAAAAAGCTGTGGTGCACTCATTCACCAAATGTGGCCCATAACCATTAACAAATAGATGGAACCAATAACTCATTTCAGCAACAATCATAGCAGCGTACCTACCCAAGGATTTGAATTGCAAACTATACTCTCGGACGCTCATATTACGCTACTCCAATGTAAGAACCTGTCCCGCCTGGCTCATCGAAACTCTATGTCACACCTAGATTTGGGGTGAGGGGGGAGGGGTGGCCGGACCAAGTTGCCAGAGGCCTGAGCGTACCACTGTAGTATCCTAACTTTGAAATATGAAACGGGGCTAACAAGACCTCAAAATAACCATAAACGACAAGACTAGATGATAACTTGCATACAGAAGAGTCCTAGAAGGATACATATATAAACAGATATCCAAGACCGACAAGGCCACTAGATGAGTACACTGATAAAAAAATGGCCGACAAGGCCACGACATACAAACACCCACTATACAAAAGTCTGCAAGCCTCTAAGAGTAAGATATACACACCAAAAGGTCCGGACAGGGCCTCCGCCATATCCCAAAACTATTAATATATATAATTGTATGTAAGGACTCCTGTACCGATAATCTGAGAGAAGGGAGTGCGACAATCATAGTTGAGAAGATCACCTACTAAGGAGAAGCGCCACTTTGTTTATCTGTACCGGCGGGCATGCACATAGTTCCCCCAAAAAGGGCATCAATATAAAATATGTATTGATTATGTAAGGCATATAGAAAATGTAAACAAAAGGTACCATATAAGAGATATTGGTATAGAAGTCAACCTGAAACTCATAACAAGACTCTGAGGGGCTACCTGTCATGATCATGAAGAGATATGCATGTCTGTAAAATCAAGCTGCTCAGTGGGGCTATATAATGTAATATCCAACCTCTTTGTGGGGCAAATCATATCATAATATATATATTGTATCTGGCCTCGATGAGGACTCGATCGTACCCCGCCTAGATGTGGGACTCGGTAATATCAAAACCAACTGTAATGGTGTGCACAAATAGGTGTCGTACTCGGCCGATAGTAGCACAACTCTATAAGAAAATAACTACATATATATAAGTGCAATGCAAGACATACTCCAATGGATATCATAAGCAGAGCCAAAGTGACCTATCAACGTTATCCTCTAACTATTGTTATTAGCGCTACGTTCAGGAATCTCGATATAATAATTTGAGACATATATAATCCAAGAGATGATATGGTTAAGGAAGTACCCACGAATTATGATCAATTTGTCAAAGAAGACCTTTCTATACTTTATTTCTCCAAAGAGATTTCTATTCTACGAAACGATATATCGAGTCATGCCAAGAAAGAAATTTGCCTTACATACCTTGTCCACAAAGCTACAAGTCATCCTCTAATCCCTCATACTTCTCAATGATGATTATCTATATAAAACAAAGGATCGATATTAATATCAAATCCATGTTCTGACAACTTTAAACATATAGGGTCCTTAGATCTCTTAAAAAGGGCTACTTAGGTAATTCCATCTCAAAATTCTCTGAATCATTCTTTCTTTGTTTTACATCACCAACAATCAGTCTGACAATCAATTCCAACTCATATCTAAAAAAACAGCCCACAAGTTATGTTATAGTGATTTCATAGGTTTATGAGTTTCGATTATAAAAATCCTTTCATAACTTGCTCTAAACCATCAATTAATCAAAATCATAGGTAGAGGAGGATAAATCATACCTTGATTCATTAAAACCCTCTTAAAACAACAAGATATTCCATTACCAATGGTTTTCAAAATCGATTCAATACAGAGAAATAGATTTCTATGATATACACGAGGATTATCACATTAATCTTGTGTAATTCGGCTTGGATTTAGTCTTGGGGTGTTATGAAACCTTAGAGAGGATTTAGGGAGAGTATTGAGGTCTAGTTATGGAGAAAATGAGGTCCTGAATTGCGTGACCCACTTATAACCCCAGAAAATATTTCCACCACCGTAAAAGGATAGTTGGATTGACGGTCCGTCAAATATGTTGATGGTCCGTAAATCTGCCTCATATAATCTCAAAATCTTAGAGAATTTGGTAGTTCAATCTTGCATTTTGATGGTACCATCAAGCATGTTGATTGTCCATTGTTCCCCGTCAAATTGCACAGTTTTCCTATTTCGTAAAAATGTACTTTGTTCGATCCGTTTGACTTCCAAACACTTCGGAACTTCCATAAACAAGTTGTATAACATCATTACCCTTTCATAACATCATACCTATTCTCAGGACATCAGTATTCATTAACGATATGACAAAATGTGAAACTATGGGGTGTAACATCCTTCACTCCTTAGAAACATTCGTCCGTGAATGTTGAGGATATTATTAACTCTCGAGGATTCAAAAAATATAGGCAGAGTTTCCTTTTAAATAGGACTATATAAAACCTGTTAAACAACCCAAACATATATCTAGTGCCACACAGGGAAACATAATACAAGATAATATCAACTAGCCTTCACACGACCATCTGTATATATCAAAATCAAAGAATGTTAACCATAACTCACCTCAACTATCCTCTGTTGTACTCTGGGCTACACCTGCTATATCTACCTCAAATTAACACCTAAACACGATATATGATTTAAGATTGACAGATAGAATAGAAATAAGAAAATCATATTGCGCAAATATCGGTATAGACTTGAGGATTGAAATAAGTAGTGATATCTGGATCTCATATCCTCTTCGGCATCCCAAGTCATTTCTTCTATATTATTATTACTCTATAGCACCTTAACAGATGCGACTTCCTTAGCTCTCAGCTTCCAAACTTGCCGATCTAAAATGACTACTGGATCTCTTCATAGGTTAAATCCTCGTTGATTTGCACATCCTTTATGGGAGTAATACGAGAGGGATCTCCTATGTATTTACGCAACATTGACACATAGAATACAAGGTGAACTGCTTCAAATTCTAAGGGTAGTTCAAGTTTGTAAGCCACTCGGCCTATCCTTCGGAAGAGCTTTTATGACGCAACATATTTGGGGCTATGTTTTTGATGTTTTAAAGCCCGCGAACTCAAAGTTCTAATTTAATCCTCAAGGTGATATACTAGGGGTGCCAAGGGATGTCTATCAACCTATGACAATGTGCTTATTATGGCATGGAAAATGGAATGGAATTGGAGTTGTCACGTGAAGGTTTAAGAAGACATTGTATTTTCGGCCTTCTTGTTGGTCTTGGCCGAGACCATGAATTTCTTTAAGCATGTTGTTTTCCTTTAGTTCTTATCTTAGTTATTAGTTTTCATTAGGACACATTAATGAGCCATGTAATAAGGTGACAAGGCTGAGAGTTCTTCTTACAAGTTGACTAGGCCGAGAAGAGTGTAAGAAGGATAAGATGGCAAAGACAAGAATGATCTAGAAGTTAAGGCTTCCAAGAATAAAATTCATGCACCAACTAGTTCATGAATTTGGCTACATTAAAGTCTTGAAAATTGTCCAAGGGGTTTTGAAGAAGTTTACCGAAATGGTTCATCAAACAAGTACAAAGAATGGAAGCTTCCAAACATGTTCCAAGAAGATGACATTAATAAAGATCCCAAGTTCATGCATTTTTCTTCATGGGAACCACAAAAGGGGTGTGAAAAGATTAGATTCATCTTTGTCCCCAAGTTAACCCAAACCCATTCTCATTTGTTCCCACTAGGCCGAAATTATCATGTTGTTTGTGTCATTTAGATTGTCTTATAGAAAGGTCCGTTTACTACTATAAATAGGACCCTTAGGACCTTGTAAATATTCAGAGTTTGTTGATATATAAAAGTTGAGTTTTAGTCATTGCTATGTGTTTCAACCCGGGGTTGTTATTCGTAGTTGGTTCTCAGGGAGGACCTTTGGTTCTTATGTGAGCCAAACCCCTTAGTGTAAGTTGAAGCTAGGATTGTGTGACCTAGTTAAACCCAAGCTAAGGTTTCCCTTTGGTGCAAGTTTGGTTAATACTTTGTGACTTAACTAAGCCCAAGCTTAAAGAACCGCCCCTTGGTGCAAGTGGACGTTGGAACTTGTGTGATCCAACCAAGACCAAGCCTAGGGTCTATCTTAAGGTTTCCTTGTACTTAGCTACCACGATCAAGTCCTTGTCAAATTGGTCACCCTCATCTTGGTGTCGACTCAGGAATTAAAACCCCAGTGTCATTATCCTTTTTCAATATCGACCGTATCTCACTTAAAACCATACCGCGCATACCAACACATAACCAAATCGACCATCCTTCGCCCGATGTTGAGACTCACAACTTGTCTGTCATCCAAATCCAACCCACCATATACTGATCATCCTCAACTCCCACAACACCCCTAAACACTCACAATAAAGGCCAACACCCGAAGCCAAGCATATCTTCCCATACAAACCCGACAACACGAAGTCATTCCCTAAAACTACCTTTACCGAGACCTCACTATTTCGGTTCGTTTCCTAGACCTTATCACCCTTAAAACACCAAAGTACTGCCACCACAATATCTCAAAACACCCCCGGGACAACCTCCTTAAATGCCTATAACCAACTCCCCTGAATCCACCGAAACAGCCACAAAGTACCCACTGCCCGGCTGAAATCCAACCAACCGAGAACCTACTTTCAAGTACGTTGTCGCGTCAAATCATTCCCTGCCAAACTCTGTCCCACTTATCCTCATTCACCATCCTTATATAAATTAGATTGGTATCAGAGCGAGGTGCTACCATTCCACGCCTTGACGCGATGACTAACACAAAAAAATATCTTCGGTGGATCGTATGTGACATTTTGGCCGAACGTGCTCAAGCCTTAAATAACGAACTTTCGGAGAATGTCGTGATAAATAAAACAAAATCCGGGGTTGTAAAAAATAGCCCAAGATAAGTAAGGGAAGAAGACCGAACCTTACGGTTTGGTCCTCCAACGTTTGAAGACAACATGGACCCGGAGGAGTTTCTTAAACGGCTAAGGGTCATTGAGAGACTTTTTGAGCTCAAACAATACGATGATCTTAAGTTCTTTAATGTGGCTACACGGGAGTTGAAATCATCTGCATCCGTGTGGTATGTAAATCTAAAAACAAGTTGGAGGAGACATGGCAATACCAAGATTGACTCTTGGGTGAAATTAAAGAAGCACTTGAAGAGGGAATTCTTGCCAAAGGAGTATAATCAAGGTCTACACTTCAAACCCCCCACACGTTGTCAAGAAAAGAATAAAGTTGAATCATGCTGCACCTTTGGAGGCATACGCAAAGCTGAGAAACCACAAAAGAGAAGTGTCCCAAAGTCTTACATAAAGCCCATCAATGTTAAGAAAATAGGAGGTACTTTTTTTACTAACCCCTTGTATTGTCACGAAATTGAAGATCAAAAGGTAAATGAGGGATATACTTCTTTTACTAATCCATTTTATGATCAAGGAGTTGTAGAAAAATATACGGGACACTTTACGGTGATAGACTAAAAGAGAAAAAGGTGATTTCAATGTCGAGGATCGGGACACTTTGCCAAATGTCCTTACCCAAGAAGTGAAAAATGAAGACATTGGTCATAATCTACGAGAATCGTTGCGGGAAAAGGTTTCCTTGTCCCAACTTCTTTTTCTCATCACTTCATTGGGAAGTGTTGTACACTTGCGGCTCCTATAACTAAAATAATGAGAAGAGATGAGTGTGAATGTCTCCAAGGTACTAAAAAGAGTCTTTGAGGCCTTGAAGGAAAATAATTGTGAAGCCTCGGCTCTAACCATACCAAGCCGTGAAAAGCCATGGGACATCAAACATGAAACTAGAGTAGGTGCCATCTTTTTCTCTAGCACAAAATTTAATGCTGCACCATGACATTTGATGTAAGTACACAGGGGTGAGTGAGGGTAAGTGGGGCTGAGATCGGCAGGGAACTAGTTGACGCGACAATATATGTGAAATAGGGGTTCTCGGGTTAGGTGTTACTCCCGGGTAGGTGGTGTTTTCGGACTATTTCGGGTAGTTTGGTGAGGAGTCAATATTAGAAGCTTTGTGGGGTCATTTAGGGTCTATTGAGGGTTATTGTGGTAGTCAGGGTTTTGTGAGTATATGGTGGAAAGGACATGGAATAGAACTTGAAACAGTGAAGTTCTCGATTTATTGGCTACTGCATGGCAGTGGGGATGCGGGGGCTATATCGGGTATTTATTCAAGGAATTGGGTCAAGGTGTTTTGTGTTGCGGTTCTAGACATGTTGAGGGTGATATTTATGATCGGGGTTTGATGATTGTATGCAGGCAAGGTGATAGAACATAATTGAAATATTAAGGTTCCGGGTAAGTGTGTTATGCAGACAGTTTGTTGTTGTCAGGTTTGGACGGGCAGTTGGGGATGTTTTCGGGGTTGGCCTTTGGGGTAGATTTTTGTAAGGTTCTGTGGGATGTATTGGTGAAAGGAATAAGATGGTTTGAATGAGGGATGGACACGGGATGCTAGGTGCAATCCCGTGTACAAACCAAGCACAATCGATCGATAAGTGAAGGATAATGACAAGGGGTTTTAATGCCCAAGTCGACACCTTAATGGGGTGACAAATAAGTGAAATTCTCCTGAACAAGCCAAGTGAGGGTGGTCGGGAAACCTTATAATGGACCCTTGATTTGGGTTTGGTTGGACCACACAGTTCCAACGTCTACCTACGCCGAGAGGGTTCCTTAAGTTTGGGTTTTGATTAGGTCACACAGTCCTAACCAAGACTTACAACAAAGGGAAACCTTAGCTTGGGTTTAACTAGATCACATAGTCTTAGCTTCAACTTACACTAAGGGGTTGGCTTACACAAGAACCAAGCTCCACACAAGGGCCAACTAAAAGTTGACACACACAAGTAAATGCAATTACCTATTGAGTAAAAACTCACTTTTATATATAATCAACTCTATACATTTTACAATGGCCTAAGGCTTTTATTTATATTACAAAACTGAATATTCTAGAAGAAGACAAAAGGACAAATTGCTTGGGAATTCGGCCTAGTGTGAACAGATTTGGAGTGACTTGGAGACCAAGGTGTTTGGACCACCTCTTCCTCTTCTCTAGGCGAATATTGAGGTTTCCCATGTAACCATATTCATGAATTTGTTAGCTCATAAATTCTTCCAACAACCTCATCTTCTTGGAAGCTTCTATTCTTGGTATTTGTTTGGATGATCAATTTGACCAACACTTGAACTTCCCCGTATATATGTCATTTGAATTCATACACTCATGGTTTTGATGATATTCATATTGGAGTGGTATGATTATGTTATAGGTCCAAGGGACCGAGAAAGGTAAGAACATTGTTGAGATTATGGAAACACTGAGATGATATTGATATGCGGGGATGGCTTGGAGTTGCACGCCTGCAACATGATATTATTATAGCCAAGAGCTAGGATTTATGATTTGATGAGTTATTCTAGAGTGGAGGGGTATATGGACTTCGCGGGTCCCTATGGGTCAATTACATCTGGCACCCCTATGAGGTGTTTATACCGGTTGATGGAAAGGTACCTTGAATATGCATTTCATCCATTTCATATTTATATGCCACATAATTGATTATTTGTCATTAAACCTGTATTGAAGTGATTGTTGATGATTTGACTAAGTTCTGGCCAAGGAAGAATTAAACTTGTTGATACTTGGGTTACTGTAAAACTCTTGGAAACTGAATGATGTTAATATGTGAGAACTCTCAATGAAGTAGGGAATTTTGTGAACTCTGTCAATCTTATGTGGACTATGTGACTTTATTTGGATTATAGATTGTGTAGAATAGGATTACTTGGTGTCAACTTAGTATTTATCACTGATTTGGTACTTCCGTTGTTGTCGACCTATGATTTTTATAGGGATACGATGTGTACTCATTCTACACTTGTTATATCTTTCTTTAATGCGATATAGATCAGAGGTTATGGATTTTAGAGGATATATCAGAAGTCGCAGCCCAGTCGACCAATCCAGGTAGCTTTACAGATTTCTAATGGTTATAATAGGGGACAGTCATCCACGGGCTCTTAGTCTAGATATTCCGACCGTGGTGGTTCAAGTTCTTCCGTCTATATTCATCATCTTAAAACATGACCTCGACTTTATTTTGAGAAATTAAAAATGGGTTGATATGTGAAGGACCCAGAATTGGGGCTGAGTGATTTGACATATACAAATGGGCTGAACTTGAACTTGGACTGAAAATTAATAGTTTCTATTTAATTTAGAATCCGGGATAAGCCTAATAGGATTAGTGATTTTGGACAAGTAAAAACATGTTTTGGACTTGAGCTAAGTTGAAGGTTTTGAATAAATTAGAATACAAGTTGAACCTGGGAGATATGGCACGCTAAAGAATAAAAAAACCATTATAACAAAAATCCAAACTTGTCATTTTAAGTTGAACTATACCATTTTGAAACTTGGAATTTTTTTTAAAACAAAAGATGCAAGTGTGAAAAAATAGTCAATGAAGTTGTACTAAATGTTGATGTTCTACTCAAATTCACCTTTGAGTGTTTTTAGTCCGAAAACTAAATTGGCTATACAATCTCGTGCATACTATTTTTGGCAGAAGATTTTGACTCATTGTTTTAAAATGAAACCTTGAGTTTTTTAATACATGAAATGACATGTTACTCTTAATACCGGGGTGCTAACACCTTCCTACGGGGATCACCATAATCCTTACCTTGACTCTGCTTTTACACTGATTTTCCTAATTTACTTATAAATTAGGTGGCGACTCTAAAAATGCATTATCCATTTAGAGCACCATCCACTCTTAGAAGCTCTTTACGCTCTAACCCATTTAAAAAAGCGAACAGTAACAACCATTAAGCTCTTCATGTTTATAATCCTTACGTTGAGTGTGTCGCGTCAAGCCGATGTAAGATGGAAATATTTAATGTTCATAAAAAGGATAAGGAAGGCCTTGGGCCTTGATTGGAAGTACATCCAAAGAATTCTGATTGATACTCGTTGTTTCACGCCCGTTGGGCACCGATTGCCGACCACACCCCTCAGTATAGGGTGTGAAAAACATAATTCACGACAAGATCATGTACCATTGAAAAAGAGGGCGATTATGAAGGCTACAGGAAAGAATCGATCCATAGAGGTAATCGGTGGTCATCCACAATAGAAACTAGATGATGATAATTCCATAAAGTAGAAAGTAATTGAACTCTCCTTATATTGGGAACTGTAGGTACATCAAGACAAAGAGCCACGTCTAGAGTACATTGGGAGGTATTGTGATATGGAGTAAAGGTAATAACAGGAACCTTATTAAGACCAAAGAATTAAGTATATTGGTTAACAACACCCAAGAAGATTCTCCCTTGAAGTTGAAGCATTACATAAGTATTGTTGACTGGTCCGAAGATCGTTGTGGGCCATCTCATTATCATCGTAAGATATTCTGGTCTGGGAGAGTAATGCTCAACAAACTCATCAATTTGCGTCGTGACAACTAAGAATGCCTATAAAATCAAAGATTGGCCGACAGTTCATCTTGATGTTATCTCGAGCCATTACATAAATGCTATCTTTATGATAAACAATTGTTGGAGAAAAAAATTCGAAAGGGGTTCTAGATGCTCAAGATTAGCCTAACCCCCATCCTAAGGGAGCCAATTAAAACTAAGGTTCAGAGCACTGGACATATGTAGGGAGTGAATATATGTAACTTGGAAGGAATTTTGAATAATCATCTAAGGATCGATAACTATTAAGCGACATACTACCAGGTCGATTAATAAGGGGTTATATACAGAACGAGAGCAGGACTCTTATTGAATAACGAAAAAGGAAGGGACTCGAAGTAACGGTATCCGATTTGATGTAGTAATAATAAAATACTTGGTTTAATGCGGGGATGTTTTAAGAAGCATGGCTACAGGAGCAGAATACAACTTGACAAGAAAGGAAGATTTCATTTGAAATATTTGCGATCATAATATCCAAACTCGGCTGAGAAATGTAGTAACCGACAAGAAGGGTATATTGCTAGCCATGGATGTCTATTAAATATTCACTTCAAGTGTTGCCATGATGAAAATGTAACGGTGAGAAGGAACTTAAAAAAAAATCCAAAACTAGCGAGTTGTTCATAATTTACATCTTTAAGTGTGGCCATGGTTCGAGAGAAGCACCTACAATGAAAATCTTTCGGGTGCATATCGAGGTTCAACATTTCGTGTTAAAAGCTTATCTTTATATTTAAATGATGAGAATTCGAGGATGAATTATTTCAAAGAAGGGGAGGTTGATGTAAAAATCTTTGGGAGCTCAAGGTATCAATTTAGTCCTTGAGTGGATAAGTCTTGAATTCCAAAGATGGTTAATCAACCTATGATAATGTGCTTATTATGGCATGGGAAATGTAATTGAATTGTACTTGTTACGTGAGAACATTTTTATATTCAGCTTTGTATGTAGGTCTTGGCCGAAGACCATACTTTTATTTTAGCTTATCTTTTACTTACTAGCTTAGCTATTATCTTAGGACATAGTATGACACGTAATAACTACCTTAGGAAACCATTAGTAAGCCATGTAAAGGGTGACAAGGCCGAGTGTCTTCCAATAAGGTGACTAGGCCAAAATGTCTTCCAAAGGGGTGACTAGGCCGTGAGTTTGAAAGGACAAGGGAGATCTAGAAGATGGGGATTTCAAGGAGAGAATTTATGGACTAACAAACTCATGAACTAAGCTACATGGAAGAGCTCAACATCGGCCAAGGGGAAGTGCAAGTGTTGGTCGAATTGATCATCCAAACAAATACCAAGAATGGAAGCATCCAATACGTTCCAAGAAGACGGGGTTGTTGGAAGAATCAAGTTCATGAATATTGTTACATAGGAGACAATACTTTTGGCCTAGGAAAGATGAAGGGTTGGCCGAACTCCCTTAGTCACCAAGTCAATCCAAATGCGTTCACACTAGGGGTTAGTTTGTGTATTTTCAATTGCTTTATATTCAATTTAGTACTATAAATAGAGGCTTTAGGCCATTGTAAAATAGAGATTGATTGATATATAAAAGTGAGTTTTTCCTCAATAGCTAATTGTATACACTTGTGTGTGTCTACTTTTAGTTGGTCCTTGTGTGTGCCTTGGTTCTTATGTGAGCCAACCCCATAGTGTAAGTTGAAGCTAGGACTTGTGTGACCTAGTTAAACCCAAGCTATGGTTTTCCTTTTGTGTAAGCTTGGTTAAGATTGTGTGACTTAACTAAGTCCAAACTTAAGGAACCCCCTTCGGTGGTAAGTAGATGTTGGAGCTTGTGTGATCCAACCGAACCGAAGCCAAAGGGTCTATCATAAGGATTCCGACAATCCTTACTTGGTTTGCATTCGGCCTTGTACTTAGCAAACCCGATCAAGTCCTTGTTAAATTGGTCACCCTTATCAAGGTGTCGACTTGGGAATTAAAACCCCTTTGTCATTATCCTTACCACATCGACCGTACCTCAGTTGAACTATACCGACCGATCAACACTTAACCAAATCAATCCTAAACTCACCCGAGGTTGCTACTCGTAACTCGTGTGCAACCCTTGTCCATACCACCAAATACTGATTACCATCACCTCGCACAACACCTGAAAAACACTCACAATAAACGCCAACACCTGAAACCAAGTGTACCTCCCCGTTAAAACCTAATAGCACCAAACAATCCACAAAGTCAATCCTTATCAGAACCTCATTGGTTAAGTTCCGTTCCGACACCCTCCACCATCAAACCACCGAACCCAACCACCACTAAAACCCTCAACGTGTCTATAACAACCCCACAAAAGTCCTATGTTAGTTCCAAGCACAACTACCCGAAATAGCCACCAAACACCACCCTATCTTGCCAAACCGAGAACCCGAGAACCACTTTTTGAGTGCTGTTTTCTAGTCAACCCAAATATACCCAACACCCAAACAACTTACACATCAACACCCTCCTTACATACATCACTCAGTGGTGGGACGGTAGTAAGATCATCCATACATATATCCTCAAGAAGTTCCTTCACGGGTTCCTTTGGATTTGCATCTCCCCTCGTGTCTCCGCCGAGACATTTCTCACATACCAATGAGTCCATAGGACTCCCCTTATTTTATTCCTCCTCCATCCTCCGTGTATTAAGTTTGAGAGCTTCGCCTTTGCGTTTCGTCGCACTTCTAATTCTCATGGCCTTCACCTCACTTGTTGACATTGGCAACAACTGGATTTTCTTGTCATTACTCCGATGAGAATATCTCTCTATCATGTTGCACCTTTCAATCATATGACATACATCCATAGGGAGGATGTCACACCATATCTTATCTTCATATGTTCCAATCCAAAATCTAACAAGAGTTTGTCTTATGATTCTTAGCTTTTCATCTTGGTTAACCCATTGGAGAGTGTACGGGTTAGGATGCTTGCGGGTGGGTAGTTCTAACTTGTCCACCATTTCCACGGAGGTCATGTTGACACCACTTCTTCCATCAATAATCATGTTAAAAACTCTAACTTTTACTTTACATCGTGTGTAAAAGAGTTGAACATTTTGAGTCTCTTCATGTGTTTCATGTTGATCCTCCAACACATGTTGGAGTACTAAATATTAATGGATTGGGCTATTTTTCAAAACCCCGGATTTAACATTATTTATCACATCATGATCCGCAAGTTCATTTCTTGTGGCTTGAGCACGTTCGGCCAAACGTCACATGCGATCCTCCAATACTCTTGTTTTGAGTAAGCCATAGCATTGATGCGTGGGACAAGAATTCTTGGATCTGATACCAATCTGATGTATGTAAGGAGGGTGTTGTTGTTTAAGTTGGTCGGGTGTCGGGTATATTTGGGTCGACTCGAAAATAGGACTCAAAAAGTGGTTCTCGAGTTCTCAGTTTGGCCGGATATGGTGGTGTTTGGTGGCTGTTTCGGGTAGTTATGCTTGGAAACGGACTTAGAAAGTTTTTGGGGTTGTTATAGACATGTTGAGGGTTGTAGTGGTGGTCGGGTTTCGGTGTTTAGATGGTGGAAGGTGTCAGAAACGAACTTAACCAGTGAGCTTCCGATAAGGGTTGACTTTGTGGACTGTTTGGTGTTGTTGGGTTTGAACGGGGAGGTATGCTTGGTTTTGGGTGTTGGAGTTTATTGTGAGTGTTTATGAGGTGTTGTTGGAGGTGATGGTGATCAGTATTTGGTGTTATGGACAAGGGTTGCACACGAGTTGCGAGTAGCAACCTCAGGTGAGTTTAGGATTGATTTGGTTAAGTGTTGGATCAGTCGGTATGGTTCAAGTGAGGGACAATAGATATGGTAAGGATAATGACAAGGGGGTTTTAATGCCCAAGTCGACACCTTGATGAGGGTGACCAATTTAGCAAGAACTTGATCGGGGTTGCTAAGTACAAGCCCGAATGCAAACCAAGTAAGGATAGTCGAAATCCTTATGATAGACCCTTTGGCTTAGGTTCGGTTGGATCACACAAGCTCCAATGTCTACATACCACTGAAGGGGGATCCTTAATTTTGGACTTAGTTAAGTCACACAGTCTTAACCAAGCTTACCCAAAAGGGAAACCTTAGATTAGGTTTAACTAGGTCACACAAGTCCTAGCTTCAATTTACACTAAGGGATTGGCTCACACAAGAACCAAGGCCCACACAAGGACCAACTAAAAGTAGACACACACAAGTGAACACAATTAGCTATTGAGTAAAAACTCACTTTTATATATCAATCAAATATCTATTTTACAATGGCCTAAGGCCTCTATTTATAGTACAAAATAGACTATTCTATAAAGAAAATGAAAAGACACAAACTAACACCTAGTGTGAACGCATTTAGATTCACTTGGTGACCAAGGGACTTCATCCAACCCTTCCTCTACCCTAGACAAAAATTGTTGTCTCCTATGTATCAATATTCATGAACTTGATTCTTCCAACAACCTCATCTTCTTGGAATGTGTTGGAAGCTTCCATTCATGGTATTTGTTTGGATGATCAATTCGACCAACACTTGCACTTCCCCTAGGCCGATTTTGAGCTCTTCAATGTAGCCAAATTCATGAGTTTGTTAGTCCATAAATTATATCCTCGAAATCCCCATCTTCTAGATGTCCCTTGTCCTTGCCAACTTTTCCTCCAACTCACAGTCTAGTCACCCCTTTGGATGATTTTTTGGCGTAGTCACCTTATTGGAAGACTCTCGGCCGTGTCACCATTTACATGGATTACTAATTGTTTCCTAAGGTAGTTATTACATGGCATACTATGTCCTAAACTAATAGCTAAGCTAGTAAGTAAAAGATAAGCTAAAAGAAAAGAATGGTCTTCGGCCAAGACCTACATACAAAGATGAATATAAACATGTTCTTGAATTTTCAAGTAACATGTCCAATTCCATTCCATTTCCCATGCCATAATAAGAACATTATCATAGGTTGATCGACCATCTTAGGAATTCCGAACTTATCCACTAGAGGACTAAATTTTAACTTTGAGTTCTCGGGGATTTTTACATCACCAAGTTGGTACAAATGAAAGAGGGGATCCCCCTACAAAATAAGCCAATGTTGGAAGATACAAGAGACGGAGTCCTTAGATATCAGGGTCGAATATGTGTACCAAGCGTAGGAGTACTCTGAGAGCAAATTATGGCTGAGATCCACCTGTGTAGATATTCCATTCACCGTGGATTGACAAAAATGTACCATGACCTCTGACGGGTTTACTTAGAGAGTGACATGAAGAAAGATATTATATCATTTGCAACTCAATGCCCGAAGTGTCAAAGAATTAAGATTGAGCATTAGAAGCTTGGGGGCTTGATTCATAATATTGAAATCGCTACTTGGAAATGGGAAATGATTAATATGGATTTTGATCACCGGGTTACCCCGCTCTTATGGAATGTTATATTCTATTTGGGTTATCAACGACAAACTTATGAAATTGGCCCATTTTCTACCTATTCGTACACTTTTCCGGCGGAGGATTACGATAAGCTGTATATCAAGGAAATAGTTTGATTGCATGGTGTTCCGGTCTATATCATATCTGATAGGGGTGCTCAGAGTACGACTTGATTTTTGAGGTTATTTCAGAAAGAATTAGGCACCCAAGTGAACCTTAGCACAACTTTCCATCCACAGATCGACGGTCAGGCTGAGCGAACAATCCAGACACTCGAGGACATGCTATGGACTTGTGAATTGGAATTTAAGGGTAACTGGGATGATCATTTGCCCTTATTGAGTTCTCTTACAATAACAACTATCATTCCAGCATCAAGATGGATAAAAGTATAGATCCCCAATTGGCTAGTTTGAAGTGGGTGAACCCGGGTTACTAGGTCCTAATTTAGTTCTGCAAGCTATGGAGAAAGTAATGTCAATTCAACAATGCCTATTGACTGCTCAGAGTTGACAAAAATCTTATTTAGATGTTCGACGCTGCGATTTGGAATTTGCAATTGGCGATTGGGTATTCTTAAAGGTTTCTCCAATGAAAGGCGTTATGAGGCTTGCAAGAAAGGGAAACTTATCCCCAGATACATCAGGCGATATAAAATCATCCACAGGATAGGCCGAGTGGCTTATGAGCTTAAACTACCCTCAGAATATGAAGTAGTTCACTCGATATCCGTGTGTCGATGTTGCGTAAATGCATATGAGATCCCTCATGTATTATTCTTGTAGAGGATGTGCAGATCACCAAGGATTTAACCTATGAAGAGACTCTGGTAGCCATTCTAGATTGTCAAGTTCGGAAACTGAGAACGAAGGAAGTTGCCTCCATTAAGGTGCTATGGAGGCATAAAAATTAGAAGAGATGACTTTGGAGGCCGAAGAAGATATGAGATCCAGATATCCTTACTTGCTTATGTATTCAGGTTTATACCGACATTCTTGCAATACGGTCACCTTATCCTTACTTCATTTATCGACCTTACTTTATATACCTTTCTTAGGTGAGAATGTAGGCACGAATATGGTGGATAGAACTCATAGTACAACAAAGGATAGTTAAGGTGAGATTGTCTTGTTTACTAAGGAAATTCTGCTGAAATTTTTAGAACCCTCGAGAGTTAAGAATATCCTTAACATTCACGGATGAATGTTCCTAAGGGGGAGGTGTGTTACGCCCCGTAGTTTTGCCTTCAGTCATGTCATTAATGCATACCGGTGTCCCGAGAAGAGGTATTCCATTGCGGAATGGTAATGAAGGTTTACATCTTGTTTAAAGAAATTCTATAGTGTATAGAAGTTTAATGGACCGATAAAAATACATTTCGATGAAATCGGAAAATTGTCCATTTGACGGGAAGATTGACGGACCGTCAAAATGGCCAATCTGAACCATCAATTTTGTGATAAATTGAAGTTGCAGGTCTGGATATAGACATTCCAGATTGACGGAACGTCAAAAAAACTGTCCTTTTGAGGCACGGTAAAAATTTTTGTCGAGTTTATATTAGATTTTCTTGAATTGGGGCTTCATTATATCCTAAACTAGACCCTAAATATCACCCCAATTAGTCTCTAAGATATTTGGACGTCATACAATCAATCCAAGCCAAAATTACACAAGATTAACGTGATAAACCCCATGATTATCGTAGAAATCATCTTCTCCGCATAAAGTAGGTTTTGGAAACCCTTGGAGATGGAGTAGTTGTTTTTTTAGGGGGATTCCGATGTGTAAAGGTAAGATTTATCCTCCTCTACTTATTATTATTATTATGATTAATTGATCATTTGGATCAAGTTTTGAAAGGATATTCATAATCAAAATCTCTTGTCGAGAATTGATCATTGTTATTTCTATTCTTATGATCATTGTTGTTTGGTTACTAGCTTTACTGGCTTACCTTATCAGTGTAAATTTTTTATTGGGTTTATATTGGATTTTATCGAATAAGGGCTTAATTATAACCTAAACCAAACCCTAAATATTCCACCCAAACACTCTCCAAGACATTAGGACATCATAATATAAATCCAAGCCAAAACTACACAATTAACGTGATAAACCATGTGATTATCGTAGAAATCATCTTCTCCGCATAAATGTCGGTTTTGGAAAACCTTAGGAGATGGAGTAGCTGTTGTATTATGGGGATTCAAATGTGTAAAGGTAAGATTTATCCTCCTCTACTTATTATTTTGATTAATTGATGATTTAGAACAAGTTATGAAAGGAATTTCGTAATCGAAATGGGTAAACATATGAAATCATTGTGATATGACTTGTAGGTTGTTTTACTTGAAATATGAGTTATTGAATAAGTGAACTGATTGTATATATTTTGGAACTAAAGGAAGTGCGTTTTGGAGAATTGTGGAATCGAATTTCATAAGTAGCCCTTGTAAAGGAGTGTATGAACCTATATGCTTAAGGTTGTCGATAAGATGCCTAAGTGAAGTTTCTCTATAGAATTATCAACCCTTTGTTTGCTATAGATAATCATTCATAAGGAGCATAAGAACTTGTAGAATGATTTGTAACTTCATGAACAAGGTATGTAAGGCTATCTTTTTTTTTTCAACAGCTTGAAATCCAAAGAGTTAGATATTTTAAAAAATGAACGTCGAAAGCTTCATTCTATTGTATATCGAAATCTCTTGTCAAGAATTTATCATTTTTATTTCTATTATTATGATGATTGTTGTGTTGTTACTAGATTACCTTATCATAAGTCTTCAGAAAGAAGTATTCCAAAGAGTTAATCTTTAGTGTCGACTAAAAGTCATTTCAAAAGTAATGTCGAAGAGTTCTGAGTTTCAAAGATGCCTTAAGTGCTACAATTACTATCTATATATATATATATATATATATATTACTCACACCACCATTGTAAATAGCCGATGAGCAGTTGTACATGTACAATATACACACCACGTCGTGCTATAGTCGATCGGGTAGGCACGTAGATGTGCATCTATTCATACACCTCAGAGTATACCTGAGGGCAGTGACATATTATACACCTCCCACTATAAGTTGAGGGCAGTTTATATAGTATGTCCTATCCAGACAGGTTTCATTTTAGTTTCAGAGTTTCATTATTCGCCTTATATGGCATCCAACTTGCTTTATGTTTTCCTTTACAACTTATCCTTTCATATTGCTCTTATGATTTTCCTTACAACTTACTGATTCATATTTTATTTATGCTTTACGTACCGGTATATTTCTTTCATACTAACGTTCTTTTAGCCGTGTGCACTATTTGTTCAAGCTGCAGGTTCTGATGAGGCCTCTACTATGCCACCATAGTATGAGTTGTCGAGTTCAGCTGTCAGTAAGTATTCTTCATCCTTCTCCGAACTTCCTGGTAAGATATTGAGTATTTTTTCAGAGTTATGTACAATATGGGTAGGTAGAGGCCCTGTCCCGGCCATATGACAATACAGTTATTCATAGAGGCTCATAGACTTGTCTGGTGTGTACAAATGTTTATGTATAGCCTTGTCGGCTAAGTTGTCTTTTATTGAACCATAATGTGACCTTGTCGGTCATCTTATGTATATATGATGGGCTAGTCCCTTTTGTTTAGTGTTGTTGTTGTGTTATATCCCAGTACGACCTTGTTGGCCAGAAGTTCTATTCATACAGAAGTCTGGTCATCAGAGTGGTACGCTCGAGCCAGCAGGACATCAGATGCCAGCCACACTCCTAGTTTGGAGTGTGACAAGCATTGTATTAGAGCAGGTCAGTCCTATGGATTTTGTGAGCTATGTCTAGCAGAGTCTAGTTTATGGGTGTGTTGTGCACCATACTTAAAAGCGAGAGGCTATCAGGCTTTTAGGTATGGTTTTTGTTCTTTTACCTCATAGATCATGCAATAGAGCTGAGTTGTGAAACTTCAATATAACTCGTGCTTTACCCAATTTTAGTTCTGACAATAACCAAAAATACAAGGTTAACTGGTATTCAAAGCCAAGCCACAAATGATTCTGATTAGATTATTGATACGCTAGAGGTACAAGTATGGTATTGATATTTCAGAGTATGAGCGACTGCCTTCCCTTTATATATGAAGGAAGTGATGTAAGTTCGGAAAGATAAAGCATTGACTTTAGAAATATAGAAGGAGTAAGGTGATGTAGGTATCTAATGTCTTAAGTATAGAAGATCGTATCGAGATCGAAATCCAGATAACAATGAACAATGTAATGTTGTTCCATCTTCAGCGCTGATAGAATCCTAGTAAGAAGAATCTATTTCTATTATTGATATATTGACACCAATGTACATATCTCAAAGGAAGTGGGACCTCAGGATATAGCAAGGATTTAGCACGATCCTTAGCATAGACGGTACCGAAGAATAGTATGGTTAGGTAGTGATACCTCCCTTTTGGGAACATATACATAATGTACCTGGTAATCGTTAGCCAAGTATGACCTTGAAAGAATTCAAAGATTAGCGAGCCAGGAATGAAGCCCTTTGTGTGAAAGATAAATGTTTCCCTTGATGAGACTCATGTTAGAAAGTAGAGGTGAGGAGGAAGTTAGACATAGGAAATGTTATATTATGAGGGTATAGACAAGAATAGCGGGTGATAATGGTAGTAAGAGAATGACGCAAAGGTAAATGAAACACTAGAATAAAGGTATGAAATGACTGAGTCGTGAAATATAGTATAGAATGATGGCAAGCCGTGGCCAATAAAGATAGAAAGTGATAACCAGTGACGGTTGGGGCATCTCGATGAAGGTATTCTGAGACCGAGTATCTACTATGAGAATCGCATAATCCAAAAATTGATAGGATAAGTTTTCAAGAGGATTTAGCCATTATGTCAAGGAACATTAAGGTTGATTATATCCTTTAGGTTGGATGGAATAATAGTTGAACACTCTCTACATGACATAATAAGAAGATATCGTGGAATAGAAAAATAAACATGTAGGCAGTAAATGAATAAATTGTAAGGAAGGGCAATCCTTAAAGGTTAGCAGGAAATGAGTCCCTAAGATTAACGTTTTGGCACTGAAATTAAGCGGGTCGGTCCTGAACATGTGAAACCTTATCTATGTGAATGATTTATTGACCCTATTAAGGGTTATTGCTTAAAATAAAGTAAGTTGTTAAAGGATCGCAGATTTTGATAAACAACGATTTAACGACCTGATAACCTAAGGAGAAATTTCGGGTGCGTAAAGAGTGACCCATGGGAGATGATGAGGGGAAGAACCAGCAAAGACTCATCTAATAGACTAGCAAGAAAATGTAAGGCCACAAAGAGAAGTTTTGCGACGATTAAGGTTGCGTTACCTTGAGTTGGTGAGAAGTGCCATGAATAACAATGGATATGTTCGTACTAATATTAAGACCAGAATGGTAGTTACCTCCCATTTAGAAGGTGCTAAAGCAACGGGAAGGGCTGTTAAATGTATGAGATTTGGAAAAGAAAGCGTGAAGAGTAATCAATGAAAAAGACATATGAAGGATCATGAGGAGCTACTCGGGGTTTATGGAAAAAGGTAAGTCGAGTTACTTTGGGAAAAAGGTGCATGTGATACCCTAGAAGAAGATGATTTAAACGGTGACAATTCTTGAGAAGTATTTCGAGCATGAAGTAATATTGAGAAGGTTTAGTGTAAAATGATCGAGCTAAGGAGCTATAGATCCTGGAAGTAAAAAGCCTACGGTTAAAGATGATACTAACGATGAATGAAAGTAGATGTAATAGTAAGGAGGGTAAGTTGTCACACCCCAACCTTGGGGGGTGTGGCCGACATCCGGCGCCCTAAGGCCCAAGCATACTAATCCTGATACCTGAGAGATATACAATAACTCATGGGCCAATGAGGCCTCTGACACATACACAACTGAATAAATATATAGACACCTACACTTAGAAATATCTCAAAAACACACACACACACATATATATATATATAACAAGGCCGACATAAGCGTAATAAATCTACTAGAGATGTCGAAAAGGCCATACACGACTATCACACATAACACACTGTCTACAAGTCTCTAAAGAGTGTACTGACAATAACTGGTCGAGATAGGGCCTCGCTATTCCCAACCATATACATATGCATATTTTTCATACCTATCAGCTCACTACATAGCTCCGGAAGAAAGGAGCATGACAACCTCATGCTAAGTCGAGTCCTACTGTGAGGAAGACATATGTATCTCTATATGTACATGTGAGCATGAATGTAGTATCTGCAAAAGGAACATTAGTGCAAAAGATGTACTGAATATGTAGGTTTGAAACTGTAAATATCTACAATGCTGCAACTAGAGCAAAATTGAAACTGTAACTGAATGAATAAAGTAAGATAAAGCAGTGGAAATACAACCTGTACTTTGAGTGCCTCTGTGGGCCAGAATATCCATAATGAAGTATAATAGCGTATATAACGTTGTAGGTCTCTGGGGGCAATATTATCTATGTCAAATATGTATGAGATGCGTATATAATGCCATAGGACACTGTGCAAAATATAATCAATAATATATTTGTATAGCTGCGTATATAACGCCATAGGCCTCTTTGGGTAATATAATTAATATCGTATCTATAGCTGCGTACATAAAGTTGTAGGCCTCTATAGGCAATATAATAAATATCATATCTGTATAGCTGCGTATATAATGACATAGGCCTCTGTGGGCAATATTTATATATAATGCGTGTATATGATGACCTCTTTAAGAATTCTTAATACTCTCTGAACTCATCGGTGTGACATAAGTTTGTTGCACCTCTGACTCCCATACGAGGGTTAACGCTTCATTTGTTATTCTTTCACCGACTCTCTAGAAACCATGAATCACATCATTAAATTAACTTACAAGAAACAATAAGGGATCGACACTTATTGACATTACAAGGATGTCTTGGAATGAGGATGTTACCTCGATGATAAATGAGGAGTTTTATCATAATACATTTGAAGAAGAATTTCAAGTACTTTCTTTAGAATTCAAAGTATAATGGTTATCGGATTTAGCTTTGTAAAAGTCATTTTGATATGGATGATGCCAACAAGAAAGAATTGAGCCTTACATAACTGGTTCTTTTCGCCACAATCAATTTACAAGTCCTCGATCCTCCTACGAATGATCATCTATGTTATACAAGGAAAGAATATCAATATCGAATCTAAATTTCATAGAAAAGCTTTGTTTAGGTGTCTTATTGACAACGTTGAACACTTCGGGTTCATAGATCTATTTACAAGGGATGCTTATGAAATTCAATTCCACGGTTCAATCCAAGAATACAATTTCTATAGAAACTCTTTCAGGTGTTCTTCGACAATTTTAGCATATATAATTCCTTCGGCTTGTCTTATACGAAAAATCTTATGTGATTCAATTTTTACAATCTTTCAACCAGTATCTCCTTAATCCATAACATACACAGTCATTCAATTATATAATTTAACTCATACATAGAGTAAGACATCCCAACAATTCATATTACAAAGATTTCATAAATTTATGAAGTTTTTATCATAAATTTTTTTCATAACTTTCTCCAAATCATCAACTGATCATAATCATAAGTTAAAGAGTATAAAATTTACCTTAATACACAATAATTTGCTCAAAATAGTAGGCTAACTTGCTTCAAAAAATTTCCAAAACCAATCTTTCAATGAGTCGATAATTCTTATGACAATTACAGGGTTGCTCACGTAATTCCCGCGGATTATGGCTTTGATTTCAGCCTAAGATAGGGATGGTTTATGATAAATTTTGGAACTGGTCTTGGGCGAAAATAAGGGTTCCAAATCGAATAACCCAATTTAAACCCAAAAATTTTCTGCACCAACGTAGAACGATGACCTATTTGACTGACTGTCAAAATTTTAATGGTCCATCAATCTTCTGATCATATACCAGGAAAATTGATGTTCTAGACGGGGATATTCGACGGTCCATCAATCTTCCCATCCAATTTCCAATTTTTTTCTATTTTCATCGAAACGTACTTCCTTCGATCCGTTTAACTTCCAAACACTCTAGTACTTCCATAAACAAGCTGTAAACCTTCATTATCCTTTCGTAAGGTCATACCTCTTCCTGAGACTTCTGTATCTATTGATGGACTAGCAAAATACGAAGTTATAGGTTGTAACATCCTTCCGCCCTTAGGAACATTCGTCCCCAAATATTGGAAATATTCTAACTCCCAAGATTTCCAGAAATTTTGGTAGAGTTTCCTTGGTAAACAGGACTATCAAAAACCAGTCAAGTAGCCCAAACATATATCCAGTGCCACACAGGGCAACATCATATAACGTACCTTAATATCCCTTTGTTGACATCTATGTTGCACCTGATACACTTGCTTAAAAAATATAGCTTATATAAGATACATGGTCCATTTTTGATAAACTGAATAAAAATAGAGGGCTTATACCACACAAATACTAACAGGAAATTTGGGTCATTCTAGTAGAGCAATTCTTAGGTTCTATAATCATTCTGATACAGTTCTTTCCGAACCAAAAGTTTCTTCAACCCGTCACTTGACCAGGTTACATTAGCATTTCACTACTAGCTCATTGTCGAGTTTCTCATAGTCATACAACCCATTTTTACACAATTGTCTGGCGTCTGTACTTTGTCTGAGTCATTGTATTCTAACATTTGTACCACATAATTCGTTCTGGGTTATAATGTTCATCTTCTGAATGAGGTTAGATAATTGAGTCCATAGACATGAAGTGTAAGATGATAACAAAGGGTGGTGGCACAATAAATGCCTAGTCGAAAATGTGAAAATAGTCGAGTTGCCTAAGTCCAAGCACTTATTTCTCTGTTATTCTTTTTATTTTCTCAATAATATACTTATATAGCACATGACTTTGAAGCAGTCTACTGGCCTTAAAAATTCTTTTGTCGATAAATGTCTTTAACCCTTTCACTTGAAGCAGTCTCTAAATAAATGTTTCTGATTGAGACTGGATTCTATTCGCGGTTACTACCTCTCTCAACTGAATTTGATACTATGATCTTGATCATGCTTAGATGGAATCTTCCTTCCTTGTAACGTTAACTTTTGCTTTTAACATCAAATCTCTTAATTCATTTCTCGAGTAATCTAAGTATTCCCTCATAATTTATTTCTTCTAATCTGATACTGTTACTTCGGATTCCATTCCCGTTTTGTGATTTGAGAAGAGTTCTGCTCCTTTACTATGTACAGTTCTTTATTTCTCAATATGGTAATATCTCTCTTATTAGTCATCAATCCTTATTTCAAACTTCTTCAAAACTCAGCCTGGGTGCAGTAGTCCGACCTAAATTTTTCATTGATCATCTTAGGATGGGGCTATGGAAATTCTGAATACTCAGGGCTTCTTTTAAACTGGCCCTTTGATTAGTTAATTATCCTAATATGCGATTGTACAATGGCTTGAAGAAGTCTTCAAAATAAACCTTTGACATCCTTGAACCTTGATAGGGTCTCCGTTATTATCCTTACACCATCTTAAAATATTTTTTTGTAAAGGGCTTTCGATAGAATGCTTTGTTCTGACGCTCCTCAATTCCTAATATAGGGAAGAATTCATTTACCAATAACTTCAAGGGGGTATCACCCTGTTTCTATTATGGTTGGCCACATGTTACCTCATTTTTAGGGTGGTCCTTCTATGTGCCTTCCTTAGTGACTCTCGGTGTTCAACGATACACGACCCTATGATTCATTACCTACTTGCTCCTTACATATGATATTCTTACTTCTTATAATGCCTCGAGTTCGTATACTTATTTGGTGATGCTATATATTTCAAGATAAATTCATAATTTCCTTAGTTATGCCCCATATTTGCTCAAGTATTCTTCCTTGATTTATATAATTTGTCATGTACTGAAAACAAGGCATTTTCTCTTTTTCGATGTTGTTTCTTCTTCTGTTAACCTTATTACTAGAGCATCTACTATACTCACTAGCTCTGGAGTCATGATCTTCCAAAAATGATATTTCTTTCATACTAAGAGTGTGTACTTGCTCCTTGTAACTTCAAAATCCATGATACTTCACATTCGACTGTTCATTCGTTGGGTGTTTCATATACACCTATTTTATTCCCGAAGCAAATCTTTCACATCCTCGAATTAATTTTTAATATTGATCATGCTAGGGGTTGTCCTATCCCCTTTTTCATTGAAGGGTTTACTTTTTCAAAGTGTTACTCTTGCTTGTTCCCTTTATGGTTGCCGACCTTGAATCCATCCTACTGTCTTTATTTCTCAATTTTAGTCTCATTTGTAACTGATGTTGTTATCATTATAATCATAACATTAGCTTTCTTGTAAGGTTACTGGTGTACTTGGCCGTCCAAATTTACTATCACTCGCTCGCTCATATCTTGTTCCTTTATTCTTATTCTTTATCTCTTTTCGTTATCGTTTACTTTAAGTCACCTATTAGTTGCTTCATTATATACTCGCATCGGGTTTTACTCATGCGTATTCCCAGTCATATTTCTTTAACCTATGGCTTGACATATTTAATTCAAGTCATAGCTGAATTCATCCTTGTTGCTAATTTTGGGTTTTCTCCCCTAAATTGGTGTTATAATTCTTTTCTATCCACTATCCATTTACTTAAACTTGACGATTTCCAATCTGAATTTCTTCAACGACTCCTTGTCTTGGCGTACTTTGGTATCATCATTTGCGGACATTATAACCTACATCTTTAGTTCTAGAAACTTAAATGTCACTCCTTTACTTATACCCTTATCATTTACTGGTATTGTGGTTACTTGGAAGTCCCACTCCCCACTCCTTTATCGTCATCCTTACTATTTCCCATTTTCCACTAATCTATTTGTGTAAGATATATCCTCAACCTTATTTAGTTATCATAACACCATTACTTATGTCTACCAGACACTCATTTATCATTTTTCACAGCTTCTCTATTAGTCATACTTTCATCGCAAATTATTTGCAGTAATTGTCGAGAACAAATCTCATCCCGTTCGACAATTCATTTTTACATGGTTTACCCTTGCATAGAAATTTGGATTACTCACTTATGTATAACTTTGAGTGTCATTTTTCTTCCTTCAACTGTCTTTTGAATAAAGCTTCAGGTTACTTGTTCCTGAATATCCATTTCTTTATTACTCTTCTAGGGTTTCCCTAAATTCTTTGAACTCGTGAATCCCCCCTTTTTAGTCACATGTTCATTTACTCTCTGTGTCTCAGTATTCACGCTACAAGATCTAAGGGTGCTGAGTACATATATAGTTAATAATTGGTTGACTCCTATATCGTCTTGCTTAGAGCCTTGAATATAAATGCGATTTCACTTACCATATTCCATTCCTATAATCGATTCACAATCTATATATGTATGGTATACTGTATCAAAATAACTAACCGATCATAGGTATAACACAACTATCTTTAATAAAATAATCAACATACATGATTGATCGCATGATTCTAACATCAAAATCGGCTAGTCTCCCTGACTCAACCTCGGGAATCTATACACTCTATGGCTCCTGCTCCCATACCAATAACATCCCTCAAGATCACCTAGGAATGGCCCGTAATGCACCTGTCCACACTGATGGCACAACAATTGAAATCTCTCGGGACATTCTCTGGACCTATTCCCAAAGCTCCAGATCCAGCACATAGCTCGATATCAAAACATGCCCCTATCATGCCTTTCTCCACATTGCTGACAGTGTGGTCTACTACTTCCAACATCTTCTAGTGTCTTTCTAATTTCTACTCTGGAGCTTCGATCTGATGTCTCTCTCAATATTAATTCTTCAGCATCAGTGTCAATCCTAAACCTTCCGGTATATCTACTGGTCACTTCCTCCTCATTTCTACTAGTCAGGGGCGAACCTTGGTTAATTGACTTCATGATATTGGGCTTCTCAGTCTCTCTAAAAGTCTATCCTGTGGGGGCACCTGGACATGATCATGCTCTTGGAAGATAACTGGAGGTGTTGTTTAATACACAGGACCACTCATACCTAACCCAAACGGAAAGGTCCATTGTGCTAATGGCCTTTGTATTGTGCAGGCCTTCCTATAATCCGGTACTACTACTAGAATTGAGTGTACTCGAAAGTGTAATTCCTCTGGGAATTCGGATGGGTCTTCCTCCATAGATGGATCCTCAGACAGATCTTTCTCTATCGACAAATTTTTGTCCATGGGGGGTCTTCATTCATAGAATAACTTAAATTTCATTTCTGGAGTTCTTATACCGCTCGGATTCATATTAATTGATGGTTGTTGGCTAGTACCTTCTCCCGCATTTCAAAACCGCTTTTTGCTATTATTACTTTCTCTGGATCTAGGCAATACTGCAATGGAAGATTAAAATGAAAAGACAGGGATTTAGTGAATTACAACTTCTCTTCTAAAGCACGATCTAGATTTTCAAGAAAGGTAACATCTTGAATGTAATATAGCCTCCTATTTATAAGTGTGGAACACAATACACCCATAAGAAAAATCTACTAGACACGGCTTGTAGACATCCCAGTACGGCCTTGTTGGCCGGAGGTTCTATTCATAAAGAAGGCTGGTTATCAAAGGCGTACTCTTAGGCCAGCAGGGCACCGGGTGCCGGCCACACTATCCAGTTTGAAGTGTGACAAACTTTGTAACAGAGCAGGTCAGTCCTATGAAGTCTGTGAGTTGTGTCTAGCAGAGTCTTGTTTAAGGGTATGTTGTGCACCACACTAGTAAGCGAGAGGCTGTCGGGAATTTAGGTATAGTATTTGTTCTTTTATCTCATAGATCATGCAATAAAGCTGAGTTGTGAAAGTTCCAATATAACTCGTGCTTTACCCAGTTTTAGTTCTGACAATAACAAAAAAGACCTTGGTTAACTGGTATTCAAAGCCAAGCCACAATGATTTTGATTAGATTATTGATACACTAGAGGTGCGAGTATGGTATTGATATTTCAGAGTATGGGTAACTGCCTTCCCTTTATATATGAAGGAACTGATGTAAGTCCAGAAAGATAAAGCATTGACTTTAGAAATATAGAAGGAGTAAGGTGATTTAGGTATCCAATGTCGGAAATATAGAAGATCGTATCGAGACCGAACTGCAGATAACAATGAACAATGTAATGTTGTTCCACCTTCAACAGTGATAGAATCCTAGTAAGAATAACCTATTTCTATTATTGATATATTTACAACAATGGACATAACTCAAAAGACGTGGGACCTTAGGATATATCAAGGATTTAGCACGATCCTTAGCATGGACGATACCGAAGAATAGTACAGTTAGGTAGTGATACCTCCCTTTTGGGTAAATATACATAATGTACCTGCGAATCATTAGCCAAGTATGACCTTGAAAGAATTCAAAGATTAGCAGGCCAAACATGAAGCCATTTGTGCGAAAGATAAATATTTCCCTTCGTGAGACTCCTGTTGAAAGTAGAGGTGAGAAGGAAGTTAGACATAGGAATGGTAAAATTATTAGGGTATAGACAATGATAGAGGGTGAGATTGGTCGCAAGAGATTACGCAAAGGTAAATGAAACACTGGAATAAAGTTATGAAATGATTGAGTCATGAAATAAAGTATAGAAGGATGGCAAGTAGTGGCTAATAAAGATAAAAAATGATAAAGCAGTAATGGTTGGGGCTTCCATAGGAAGGTGTTGTGAGATTGAGTATCTACTATGAGAACCGCATAAGCCAGAATTTGATGGGATAAGCTTTCAAGAGGATTTAACCATTAAATCAAGGAACATTATGGTTGATTATATCCTTCAGGTAGGATGGAATAAGAGTTTAAGACTTTTGAGATGACATAATAAAAAGATATCGCAGAATGGAAAAATAAGTAGGTAGGCAGTAAAGGAATAAACTATAAGGAAGGGCAATCCTTGAATATTAGCAGGAAATGAGTCCCTAAGATTAATGTTTTTGGTACTGAAATTAAGCGGGTCGGTCATGAACATGTGACACCTTACCTATGCAAAAACGATTTAGTGTCCCTATTAAGGGATATTGCTTAATAGAAAGTTATATATTGTTAAAGGATCACATCTTTTGATAAACATCGATTTAACAACCTGATAACCTAAGGAGAAATTTCGGGTACGTGAAGAGTGACTCGTGGGAGATGATGCGCGGAATAACCAGCACAGACTCATGTAATAGTTTAGCAAGAAAATGTAAGGGCCACAAATATAAGTTTTGCCATGATTAATATTGTGTTACCTGGAGTTGGTGAGAAGTAGCATGAATAACAATGGATATGTACGTACTAATATTGAGACTGGATAGGTAGTGACCTCCTATTTAGATGGGGCTAAAGCAATGTCAAGGACCGCTAAATGTATGAGTTTCGGGAAAGAAAGCGCAAAGAGTAATCAATTAAAAAGACATATGAGCTTATGAGGAGCTACTCGGCGTTCATGGAAAAGGGATAAGTCGAGTTACTTTGCGAAAAAGGTGCATGTGAAACCTAGAAGAAGATGAGTTGAACAGTAACAATTCTCGAGAAGTATTTCGAGCAGGAAGTAATAATGAGAAGGGTTAATGTAAAGTGATCGAGCTAAGGAGCTATAGAACCTGGAAGTAAAAAGCCCATGGTGAAAGATGGTACTCATGATAAATGAAAGAGATGTAATGGTAAGAAGGGTATGTGGTAAAAGATTAAGGATATCCAAGATCCCATAAGAATATACGACTACAAAATTGCTAAAACCGTAGCACCGGTAGATATCTATTAAGAATAAAATAAGGATTTAATCTGCATACAGAAGGGAATGACTTACCGATAATGGTGATGGTTGAGTAAGGAACAAGATTTAATCCTAGAAGGGAGTGCAAGATAGTTATTCTAGGGACCCCAAAATAATAGAAGTTAAAATCCATTGATGTTTGACAATGTGAAGACTCAGGGTAAACAAGAGGACAAAGTTATTAACAATAAGGGAGCGGATGGAGAAGTTAAGCCCATGACTTATGATCGACAACAATAAGCTGCATTAAGGGTGAAGTCACAAGGGCTTTCGATATAAAAATTGAGGGGAGTTCTCTCACCAGTACGTAAAAATGACTTCTCGAATAGTCGTTATGTCATAAAGGCTTATGAGCCTTCATAAATGAAATAGAAGTTCTTGGAAAGGAGAATAAATTATGTAAACAAAGGTGAACCCCGATGATGTATTTAGTGCGACTCCTCTTAAGAGAAAAAAGTTTTAAAAAATTATACTTCACCAAATGAGTAGCCACGAATATGATAGAAAGACAAGAGCATAACATAGTTCTAGCCGATCGATTCAGAGTCCGAGAAGGGGACTAAATCAATGATAGAGGTTTTTATATTGGACTCAATGGTATCCCTCATTGGCAGGATGGAGTGGAAGATGATTGCATAAGAGTTTGATCTTACAACCTTTCAAGGCATCAAAGATTCAGTGGTCAGATGTGTGTGAGCATAGTTTTTAAGACTTGAATGACAGGTTGACATCTACACCTGTGTTAGCTCTTCTCAAAGGTACCAATGGGTATGTGGTTTATTGTGATGCCTCCAGAGTCGGCCTAGGATGTATTTTGATACACCACTAGATGGTTATAGCATACGCTTCGAGGCAGTTAAGGAAGCATGAGGTGAACTATCCGACATATTATAGTGTGTTAGCAACGGTAATCTTTGCCCTAAACATGTCATGTGATTATTTATATGGAGTCCATCTTGATATATTCACAAACCAAAATAGTCTACAGTATATATTTTGCCAGAAGGAGCTGAATTTAAGGTAAAGAAGGAGACTAGAACTAATAAAGAATTATGACAATGATATTTTATACCACCCTAGTACGGCGAATGTCATAGTTGTTGCCTTAAGACGGAAGTCTATGGGGTGTTTGGATGGTATTGAAGCTAATAAGTTAGAGATAGCCAAAGCATTATGTTGCCTACGTAGTTTAAATGTGTGACTTTTAGACACAGATGACGGAGGAGCGGTGGTACAAAATACAACAGAATCATCCTTGATAGCTAAGGTGAAAGCAAAACATTTTGATGACCCCGAGTGATGTATGTAAGAAGGGTGTTGATGTGTAAGTTGTTCGGGTATTGGGTATATTTGGGTTGACCCGAAAATAGGACTCAAAAAGTGGTTCTCGGGTTCTCATTTTGGCCGATAGGGTGGTGTTAGGTGGCTATTTCTGGTAGTTTTGCTTGGAAACGGACATAGGCCTTTTGTGGGGTTATTATAGACACGTTGAGGGTTGTAGTGGTGGTTGGGGTTCGGTGGTGTGATGGTGGAGGATGTCAGAACTGAACTGAACCAGTGAGGTTCCAATAAGGGTTGACTTTGTGGACTGTTCGGTGTTGTTGGGTTTTAACGGGGAGGTACGCTTGGTTTCAGGTGTTAGAGCTTATTGTGAGTGTTTATGAGGTGTTGTGGGAGGTTAGGGTAATTAGTATTTGGTGGTATGGACAAGGGTTGCACACAAGTTGCGAGTAGCAACGTCGGGTGAGTTTAGGATTGATTCGGTTAAGTGTTGATCGGTCGGTATGGTTCAAGTGAGCTGCGGTTGATATGGTAAGGATAATGAAAAGGGGGTTCTAATGCCGAAGTCGACACCTTGATGAGGCTGACCAATTAAACAAGGACTTGATCGGGTTTTCTAAATACAAGCCCGAATGCAAACCATGTAAGGATGGTCGGAATCCTTATGATAGACCATTTGGCTTAGGTTCAGTTGGATCACACAAGCACCAACATCGACTTACCATCGAAGGGGGCTCCTTATGTTTTGATTTAGTTAAGTCACACAGTCTTAACCAATCTTACACAAAAGGGAAACCTTAGCTTGGGTTTAACAAGGTCACACAAGTCCTAGCTTCAACTTACACTAAGGGGTTGGCTCACAAGTGTATACCATTAGCTATTGAGGAAAAACTCACTTTTATATATCAATCAATCTCTATTTTACAATGGGCTACGACCAGTATTTATAGTACTAAATAGACTATTCTAAAAAGCAATTGAAAAGACACAAACTAACACCTAGTGTGAACGCATTAGGATTAACTTTGTGATCAAGTGAGTTCGGCCAACCCTTCATCTTCCCTAGGCCAAAATTATTGTCTCCTATGTAACAATATTCATGAACTTAATTCATCCAACAACCCATCTTCTTGGAATGTGTTTGAAGCTTCCTTTCTTGGTATTTATTTGGATGATCAATTCGACTAACACTTGCACTTCCCCTTGGCTGATTTTGAGCACTGCAATGTATCCAAATTCATGAGTTTGTTAATCCATAAATTCACTCCTTGAAATCCCCATCTTCTAGATGTCCCTTGTCCTTGCAAACTCATGGCCTAGTCACCCCTTTGGAAGACATTTTGGCCTAGTTACCTTATTGGAAGACTCTCGGCCTTGTCACCCTTTACATATCTTACTAATTCTTTCTGAAGGTAGTTATTACGTGGCATACTATGTCCTAAGCTAATTGCTAAGCTAGTAAGTAAAATTTAAGCTACAAGAAAAGCATGGTCTTCGGCCAATACCTACATACAAAGCTGAATATAAACATGTTCTCATGTAACAAGTCCAATTCCATTTCATTTCCCATGCCATAATAAGAACATTATCATAGGTTGATCAACCATATTTGGAATTACAGACTTATCCACTTGAGGATCAAATTGGTACCTTGAGCTCCCAGGGATTTTTACATCAATCTCCCATTCTTTGAAAGAATTCCTCCTTGAATTCTCGTCACTTAAATATTAGGATAAGCTTTTAACATGAAATGTTTAACCTCCATATGCACCTGGAAGATTTTCGTTGTAGGTACTTCTCTTGAACCGGACCAAAGTCTGGAAAGGGCTATCCGTCCTTGGCATTAGATTGTTTCTTCCTTCCGTAAGAGTAGTCAAACCACACGGTCCGAATACAATCCAAACCAAACCAAGCCAAACAAAACGTTCCCTTTTGTCCAAGGTTCTCACCAAATAAATCCCCTCGTGGTAGGTACGAGACTTAATCCGTGTGCCCACCAATCTTTCACTAGAGAAGGAAATGGATCCCTTGTCTTGAATTGAGCCAGGACTGATACCAATTCTTTTAACATCATGTACAACTCATCCTTATACCTCAACCTTGAGAATAAGGGCAGCAAAAGGACCAAAGACTTGGATGGAATGTTGGCAAGAAGAGGTCAAGTCATGTGAGTTTCTTTCCCCACTTACATTAGTATGCTAGGAGGCGATAGTTTCTATTGTGTATGGATTCTCATGCGTGCCTTCGGGTTAGGTTATGTATCTAATAGAGGGTGAGAGTATTTGGTGCACACAGCTCATGGAAGAGCTTGGAAACAACCGTGATCTAAGTGGTACCATAAATTCCTCATCTAGTGGTTCTTATATCCGTTGTCCCACTTCTTTAACCCTAATCGGGTTATCTTCACAAGCTTTGGGATTGAGTAATGAACCTTTTAGAAATAAGCCAAGAGTAGATTCAGTACATCCCATCGGTGGTGGGACGGTTGTAAGATCATCCATATATATATCCTCAAGAAGTTCTGCACGGGTTCCCTTGGATTTGCATCTCCCCTCGTGTCTCCGCCGAGACATTCCTAACATACCAATGAGTCTATAGGACTCTCCTTCTTTGATTCCTCCTCCATCCTTCTTGCATCAAGTGAGAGAGCTTCGGCTTTGCATTTCATCGCACTTCGGATTCTCATGGCCTTCACCTCACTAGGTGACATTGACAACAACTGGATTTTCTTGTCATTACTCCGAAGAGAATAGCTATTTCTCTCTCTATCATGTTGTACCTTCCAATCAAGTTGCCATGATTGTCCTAATAAAATATGACATGTATCTATGGGGAGGATGTCACACCATATCTTATCTTCATATGTTCCAATCTGAAAGCTAACATGAGTTTGTCTTATGATTCTTAGATTTTCGTCTTAGTTCACCCATTGGAGAGTGTACGGATTAGAATGCTTGCGGGTGGGTAGTTCTAACTTTTCCACCATTTCCACGGAGGTCAAGTTGACACCACTTCTTCCATAAATAATCATGTTACACATGTGTAAAAAAGTTGAACATTTTGAGTCTCCTCATGTGTTTGGGATATTTTTCACAACCTTGGATTTAACATTATATATCACGGCATGATCCGCAAGTTCCTTTCTTATGGCTTGAGCATGTTCGGCCAAAACGTCACATGCGATCTTCCAATACTCTTGTTTTGAGTAACCCGTAGTGTTGATGCATGGGATGGGAACGCTTGGATCTGATACCAAGATGATGTATGTAAGGAGGGTATTTTTGTGTAAGTGGGTCATGTGTCAGGTATATTTGGGTCGACCCAAAAATAGGACTCAAAAAGTGGTTCTCGGGTTCTCGGTTTGGCCGGATATGGTGGTGTTTGGTGGCTATTTTTGGTAGTTGTACTTGGAAATGGACTTAGGAATTTTGTGGGTTGTTATATAAATGTTGAGGGTTGTAGTGGTGTTGGGGTTCGGTGGTGTGATGGTAGAGGGTGATTGAACGGAACTGAACCATTGAGCTTCCGATAAGGGTTAACTTTGTGGACTTGTTCGTGTTGTTGGGTTTGAACGGGGAGGTATGCTTGGTTTCGGGTGTTGGCATTTATTGTGAGTGTTTATGAGGTGTTGTGGGAGGTGAGGGTGATCAGTATTTGGTGGTATGGACAAGGGTTGCACACGAGTTGTGAGTAGCAACCTCATGTGTGTTTAAGATTGATTTAGTTGAGTGTTTGATCGGTCGGTATGGTTCAAATGAGGTACGGTCAATATGGTAAGGATAATGACATGGGGTTTTTAATTGCCAAGTCGACACCTTGATGAGGGTGACCAATTTAACAAGGACTTGATAATTGTTGCTAAGTACAAACCCGAATGCAAACCAAGTAAGGATGGTCAGAATCCTTATGATAGACCCTTTGGCTTAGGTTCGGTTGGATTACACAAGCTCCAACATCTAATTACCATCGAAGGGGGTTCCTTATGTTTGGACTTAGTTAAATCACACAGTCTTAACCAAGCTTACACAAAAAGGGAAACCTTAGCTTGGGTTTAACTAAGTCATAAAAGTCCTAGCTTCAACTAACACTAACGGGTTGTCTCACAACTGTATACAATTAGCTATTGAGGAAAAACTCACTTTTATATATCAATCAATCACTATTTTACAATGGCCTAAGAGCTCTGTTTATAGTACTAAATAGACTATTCTAGAAAGCAATTGAGAAGACACAAACTAACACCTAGTGTGAACGCATTTGAATTGACTTGGTGACCAAGGGAGTTTAGCCAACCCTTCATCTTCCCTTGGCCGAAATTATTGTCTCCTATGTAACAATATTCATGAACTTGATTCTTCCAACAACCCCATCTTCTTGAAATGTGTTGGAAGCTTCCATTCTTGGTATTTGTTTTGATGATCAATTCGACCAACATTAGCACTTCCCCTTGGCCGATTTTGAGCTCTTCAATGTTGCCAAATTTATGAGTTTGTTAGTCCATAAATTCTCTCCTTGAAATCCCCATCTTCTAGATGTCCATTGTCCTTGCAAACTCACGGCCTAGTCACGCCTTTGGAAGACATTTTGGCCTAGTCACCTTATTGGAACACTCTCGGCCTTGTCACCATCTACATCGCTTACTAATTGTTTCCTAAGGTAGTTATTACGTGGCATACTATGTCCTAAGCTAATAGCTAAGCTAGTAAGTAAAATATAAGCTAAAAGAAAAGCATGGTCTTTGGCCAAGACCTACATACAAACCCGAATATAAATATGTTCTCACGTAACAAGTCCAATTCCATTCCATTTCCCATGCCATAATAAGCACATTAGCATAGGTTGATCAAGGAATTCCAGATTTATCCACTCGAGGTCCAAATAGGTACCTTGAGCTCCCAGGGATTTTTACATCAATCTCCCCTTCTTTGAAAAAAATCGTCCTTGAATTCTCGTCACTTAAATATTAGGATAAGCTTTTAACACGAAATGTTGAACCTCCATATGCACCTAGAAGATTTTCGTTGTAGGTACTTCTCTCGAACCGGACCAAGGTCTGTCAAGGGCTATACGTCCTTGGCATTAGATTGTTTCTTCCTTCCATAAGTGTTGTCAAACCACACGGTCCAAATACAATCCAAACCAAACCAAGCCAAACAAAATGTTCCCTTTTGTCCAAGGTTCTCACCAAATAAAATCCCTCGTGGTAGGTATGAGACTTAACCCTTGTGCCCACCAATATTCCACTAGAGAAGGCAATGGATCCCGTGTCTTGAATTGAGCCAGGACTGATACCAATTCTTTTAATAAAATGGACAACTCCTCTTTGTACCTGAACCTTCGGAATAGGGGCAGCAAAAGGACCAAAGATAATGTTGGCAAGAAGAGGTCAAGTCATGTGAGTTTCTTTCCCCACTTACATTAGTATGATGGGAGGAGATAGTTTCCATTGTGTATGGATTATCATGCGTACCTTCGGGTGAGGTTATGGATCTAATGTATGGTCAGAGTATTTGGTGCACACAGCTCATGGAAGAGCTTGGAAACAACCGTGATCCAAGTGGCACCACAAATTCCTCATCTAGTGGTTCTTGTATACGTTGTTGCACTTCTTTAACCACAACCGGGTCATCTTCACAAGCTTGGGGATTGAGTAATGAACCTTTTGGAAATAAACTAAGAGTAGATTCAGTACTTTCCATCGGTGGTGGGACGGTTGTAAGATCATTCATACATATATCCTCAAGAAGTACCTTCACGGGTTCCATTTGATTTACATCTCCCCTCATGTCTCAGCCGAGACATTCTTCACATACCAATGAGTCCATAGGACTCCCCTTCTTTGATTCCTCCTCCATCCTCTGTGCATCAAGTGAGAGAGCTTCGGCTTTGCGTTTCATCTCACTTCGAATTCTCATGGCCTACACATCACTAGGTGACATTGGCAACAACTGGATTTTCTTGTCATTTCTCTGAAGAGAATAGCTATTTCTCTCTCTATCATGTTGCACCTTTCAATCAAGTTGCCATGTTTGTCCCAATAAAATATTACATACATCCATGGGGTGTATGTCACACCAAATCTTATCTTCATATGTTCAAATCCGAAAGCTAAGATGAGTTTGTCATATGATTCTTAGCTTTTCGTCTTGGTTCACCCATTGGAGAGTTTACAGGTTAGGATTGTTGAGGGTGGGTAGTTCTAACTTTTTCACCGTTTCCACGGAGGTCAAGTTGAGACCACTTCTTCCATCAATAATCATGTTACACAGTCTATCTTTTATTTTACATCGTATGTAAAAGAGTTGAACCTTTTAAGTCTCCTCATGTGCTTCAATTTAATCCTCCAACACATGTTGGAGTACTAATTGTTCATGTCTTGGGATATTTTTCACAACCCCAGATTTAACATTATTTATCACGGCATGATCCGCAAGTTCCTTTCTTATGGCTTGAGCACGTTCGGCCAAAATGTCACATGCGATCCTCCAATATTCTTGTTTTGAGTAAGCCATAACATTTATGCATGGAACGGGAATGCTTGGGTATGATACTAAGATGATGTATGTAAGGAGGGTGTTGTTGTTAGTAGGTCGGGTGCCGGGTATATTTGGGTTGACCCGAAAACAGGACTCAAAAAGTGATTCTCGGTTTGGCTGGATATGGTGGTGTTTGGTGGCTATTTTGGGTAGTTGTGCTTAGAAACGGACTTAGGATGGTGGTTGGGGTTCGGTGGTGTGATGGTGGAGGGTGTTAGAACTGAACTGAACTAGTGAGCTTCCGATAACGGTTAACTTTGTGGACTGTTTGGTGTTGTTGGGTTTGAACAGGGAGGTATGCTTGGTTTCGGGTGTTGACGTTGATTGTGAGTGTTTATGAGGTGTTGTGGGAGATGAGGGTGATCAGTATTTGGTGGTATGGACAAGGGTTTCACACAAGTTACGAGTAGCAACCTCATGTGAGTTTAGGATTGATTTGGATGAGTGTTGGATCGGTCGGTATGTTTCAACTGAGGTACGGTCGATATGGTAAGTATAATGACAAGTGGTTTTTAATTTCCAAGTCGACATCTTGATGAGGGTCACCAATTTAAGAAGGACTTGATCGGGGTTGCTAAGTACAAGCCCGAATGCAAACCAAGTAAGTATGGTCGGAATCCTTATGATAGACACTTTGGCTTAGGATTATTTGGATCACACAAGCTCCAACATCTACTTACCACCGAAGGGGGTTCCTTATGTTTTGACTTAGTTAAATCACACAGTCTTAACCAAGCTTACACAAAAAGGGAAACCTTAGCTTGGGTTTAACTAGGTCATACTAGTCCTAGCTTCAACTTACACTAAGGGGTTGCCTCACAAGTGTATACAATTAGCTACTAAGGAAAAATTTACTTTTATATATCAATCAATATCTATTTTACAATGGCCTAAGGCCTTTATTTATAGTACTAAATAGATTATTCTAGAAATCAATTGAAAAGATACAAACTAACACCTAGTGTGAACGCATTTGGATTGACTTGGTAACCAAGGGAGTTCGGCCAACCCTTCATCTTCCCTAGGCCGAAATATTTCTCTCCTATGTAACAATATTCATTAACTTGATTCTTCAAACAACCCCATCTTCTTGGAATGTGTTGGAAGCTTCCATTCTTGGTATTTATTTTGATGATAAATACGACCAACACTTGCACTTCCTCTTGGCCGATTTTGAGCTCTTTAATGTTTACAAATTTATGAGTTTGTTAGTCAATAAATTCTCTCCTTGAAATCCCCATCTTCTAGATGTCCATTGTCCTTGCAAACTCACGCCCTAGTCACGCCTTTGGAAGACATTTTGGCCTAGTCACCTTATTGGAAGACTCTCGGCCTTGTCACCCTGTACATGGCTTACTAATTGTTTCCTAAGGTAGTTATTATGTGGCATGCTATGTCCTAAGTTAATAGCTAAGCTAGTAAGTAAAATATTAACTAAAACAAAGCATGGTCTTCGGCCAAGACCTACATACAAAGCTGAATATAAACAAGTTCTAACGTAAAAGTCCAATTCCATTTCATCTCCCATGTCGTAATAAGCACATTATCATAGGTTGATCAACCATCTTTGGAATTCCAGACTTACCCACTCGAGGACCAAATTGGTACCTTGTGCTCCTAGGGATTTTTACATCAATCTCCCATTCTTTGAAAGAATTCGTCCTCGAATTCTCGTCACATAAATATTAGGATAAGATTTTAACACGACATGTTGAACCTCCATATGCACCTGGAAGATTTTCGTTGTAGGTACTTCTCTCGAACCGGACCAAGGTGTGGCAAGGGCTATCCGTCCTTGGCATTAGATTGTTTCTTCCTTCCGTAAGTGTAGTCAAACCACATGGTCCGAATACAATCCAAACCAAGCCAAGCCAAACAAAACGTTCCCTTTTGTCCAAGTTTCTCACCAAATAAAATCCCTCGTGGTAGGTACGAGACTTAATCCGTGTGCCCACCAATCTTACACTAGAGAAGGCAATGGATCCCTTGTCTTGAATTGAGCCAGTACTGATACCAATTCTTTTAACATCATGGACAACTCCTCCTTGTACCTCAACCTTCGGAATAGTTGTAGCAATAGGGCCAAATACTTGGATGGAATGTTGGTAAGAAGAAGTAAAGTCATGTGAGTTTCTTTCCCCACTTACATTAGTACGCTGAAAGGCGATAAGTGCCATTGTGTATGGATTCTCATGCGTGCCTTCGGGTGAGGTTATGGTTCTAATAGAGGGTGACAGTATTAGGTACCCACAACTTATGGAAGATCTTGGAAACAACCGTGGTCCAAGTGGCATCACAAGTTCCTCGTCTAGTGGTTCTTGTATCCGTTGTTGCACTTCTTTAACCGCAACCGGGTTAACTTCACAAGCTTGGGGATTGAGTAATGAACCTTTTGGAAATAAACCAAGAGTAGATTCAGTACTTTCCATCGGCGGTGGGACGGTTGTAAGATCATCCATACTTATATCCTCAAGAAGTTCCTTCACGGGTTACCTTAGATTTACATCTCCCCTTGTGACTCCGCCGATATATTCCTCACATACCATTGAGTCCATAGGACTCCCCTTCTTTGATTCCTCCCCCATCCTCCGTGCATCAAGTGAGAGAGCTTCGGCTTTGCATTTCTTCTCACTTCGGATTCTCATGGCCTACACCTCACTAGGTGACATTGGCAATAACTGGATTTTCTTGTCATTACTCCGAAGAGAATATCTATTTCTCTCTCTATCATGTTTCACCTTTCAATCAAGTTGCCATGGTTGTCCCAATAAAATATTATATGCATCCATGGGGAGTGTGTCACACCATATCTTATCGTCATATGTTCCAATCCGAAAGCTAAGAAGAGCTTGTCTTATGATTCTTAGTTTTTCGTCTTGGTTCACCCATTGGAGAGTTTACAGTCTAACTTTTCCACCGTGTTCACTGAGGTCAAGTTGAGACTACTTCTTCCATCAATAATCATGTTACACAATCTATCTTTTACTTACATTGTGTGTAAAAGAGTTGAACCTTTTGATTCTCCTCGTGTGTTTCAATTTAATCCTCCAAAACATGTTGGAGTACTAAATGTTCATGTCTTGGGATATTTTTCACAACCCCATATTTAACATTATTTATCACGGCATGATCCGCAAGTTCCTTCTTATGGCTTGAGCACGTTCGGCCAAAACGTCACATGCGATCCTCCAATACTCTTGTTTTGAGTAAGCCATAGCGTTGATGCATGGGAGGGGAACGCTTGGATCTGATAATAATATGATGTATGTAAGGAGGGTGTTTTTGTGTAAGTGGCTCGGGTGTCGGGTATATTTGGGTCGACCCGAAAACAGGACTCAAAAAGTGGTTCTCGGGTTCTCAGTTTGGCCGGATATGGTGATGTTTTGTGGCTATTTCGGGTAGTTGTGCTTGGAAACGGACTTTGGAGTTTTGTGGGGTTGTTATATACACGTTGAGGGTTGTAGTGGTGGATGGGGTTCGGTGGTGTGATGGTTGAGGGTGTTAGAACTAAACTGAACCTGTGAGCTTCCGATAAGGGTTGACTTTTTGGACTGTTTGGTGTTGTTGGGTTTGAATGGGGAGTTATCCTTGGTTTCGGGTGTTGGAGTTTATTGTGAGTGTTTATGAGGTGTTTTGGGAGGTGTGGGTGATCAGTCATTGGTGTTATGGACAATGATTTCACACGCGTTACGAGTAGCAACCTCATGTGAGTTTAGGATTGATTTGGTTGAGTGTTGGATCGGTCTGTATGGTTCCAGGGAGATACGGTCGATATGGAAGGATAATTACAAGTGGTTTTTAATTTCCAAGATGACACCTTGATGAGGGTGACCAATTTTACTAGGACTTGATCGGTGTTGCTAAGTACAAGCCCGAATGCAAACCAAGTAAGGATGGTCGGAATCCTTATGATAGACCCTTTGGCTTAGGTTCGGTTGGATCACACAAGCTCCAACATCTATTTACCACCGAAGGGGGTTCCATATGTTTGGACTTAGTTAAATCACACAGTCTTAACCAAGCCTACACAAAAAGGGAAACCTTAGCTTGGGTTTAACTAGGCCATACAAGTCCTAGCTTCAAATTACACTGAGGGGTTGCCTCACAAGTGTAAACAATTAGCTATTGAGGAAAAACTCAGTTTTATATATCAATCAATCTCTGTTTTACAATGGCCTAAGGCCTCTATTTATAGTACTAAATAGACTATTCTAGAATGAAATTGGAAGGACACAAACTAACACCTAGTGTGAATGCATTTTGATTAACTTGGTGACCAAGGGAGTTTAGACAACCCTTCATCTTCCCTAGGTCGAAGTTATTGGCTCCTATGTAATAATATTCATGAACATGATTCTTCCAACAACTCCATCTTCTTGGAATGTGTTGGAAGCTTCCATTGTTGGTATTTTTTTTGATGATCAATTCAACAAACACTTGCACTTCCCCTTGGCCGATTTTGAGCTCTTCAATGTGGCCAAATTTATGAGTTTGTTAGTCATTAAATTCTCTCCTTGAAATCCCCATCTTCAAGATGTCCATTGTCCTTGCAAACTCATGGCTTAGTCACGGCTTTGGAAGACATTTTGGCCTAGTCACCTTATTGGAAGACTCTCGGCCTTGTCACTCTCTACATGGCTTACTAATTATTTCCTAAGGTAGTTATTACGTGGCATACTATGTCCTAAGCTAATAGCTAAGCTAGTAAGTAAAATATAAGCTAAAAGAATAACATGGTCTTCGGCCAAGACCTACATATAAAGCTGAATATAAACATGTTCTCACGTAACAAGTCCAATTCCATTCCATTTCTCATTCCATAATAAGAACATTATCATAGGTTGATCAACCATCTTTGGAATTCCAGACTTATCCACTCGAGGACCAAATTCGTACATTGAGCTCCCAGGGATTTTTACATCAATCTCCCCTTATTTGAAAGAATTCGTCCTCAAATTCTCGTCACTTAAATATTAGGATAAGCTTTTAACACGAAATGATGAACCTCCATATGCACCTGGAAGATTTTCGTTATAGGTACTTATCTTGAACCGGACCAAGGTCTGGGAAGGGCTATCCGTCCTTGGCATTAGATTGTTTCTTCCTTCCGTAAGCGTAGTCAAACTACACGGTCCGAATACAATCCAAACCATTCCAAGCCAAACAAAACCATCCCTTTTTTCCAATGTTCTCACCAAATAAATCCCTCGTGGTAGGTACGAGACTTAACCCGTGTGCCCACCAATCTTCCACTAGATAAGGCAATAGATCCCTTGTCTTGAATTTAGCCAATGCTGATACCAATTCTTTTAACATCATGGACAACTCCTCCTCGTCCCTCAACCTTCGGAATAGGGGCATCAAAAGGACCAAATACTTGGATGGAATGTTGGCAAGAAGAAGTCAAGTCATTTGAGTTTCTTTCAGCACTTACAATAGTACGTTGAGAGGCGATAAGTTCCATTGTGTATGGATTCTCATGCGTGCCTTCGGGTGCGGTTATGGTTCTAATAGAGGGTTACAATATTTGGTGCACACAACTCATGGAAGAGCTTGGAAACAACTGTGATCCAAGTGGCACCACAAATTCCTCATCTAGTGGTTCTTGTATCCGTTGTTGCACTTCTTTAACCGCAGCCGGGTTATCTTCACAAACTTGGGGATTGGGTAATGAACCTTTTGGAAATAAACCAAGAGTAGATTCAATACTTTCCATCGGTGGTGGGACTGTTGTCAGATCATCCATACATATATCCTCAAGAAGTTCCTTCACGGGTTCCCTTGTATTTTATTATGAGTGTTTATTAGGTGTTGTGGGAGGTGAAGGTGATCAGTATTTGGTGGTATGGACAAGGGTTGCACACAAGTTGCGAGTAGAAACCTCATGTGAGTTTAGGATTGATTTGGTTAAGTGTTGGATCGGTCGGTATGGTTCAAGTGAGGTACGGTCGATATGGTAATGATAACGACAAGGGGGTTATAATTCCTAAGTCGACACCTTGATGAGGGTGACCAATTTAACAAGGAATTGATTGGGGTTACTAAATACAAGCCCGAATGCAAACCAAGAAAGGATGGTCGGAATCCTTATGATAGACCCTTTGGCTTAGGTTCAGTTGGATCACACAAGCTCCAACATCTACTTACCACCGAAGGGGGTTCCTTATGTTTGAACTTCGTTAAGTCACACAGTCTTACCAAAGTTTACACAAAAGGGAAACCTTATCTTGGGTTTAACTATGTCACACAAGTCCTAGCTTCAACTTACACTAAGGGGTTGGCTCACAGAAAAACCAAGGCCCACACAAGGACCAACTAAAAGTAAACACACATAAGTGTACACAATTAGCTATTGAGGAAAAACTCACTTTTTTATATCAATCAATCTATATTTTACGATGGCCTAAGGCCTCTATTTATAGTACTAAATAGACTATTCTAGAAAGAAATTGAAAAGACACAAACTAACACCTAGTGTGAACGCATTTGGATTGACTTGGTGACCAAGGGACTTCGTCCTACCCTTTCTCTTCCTTAGGACAAAATTGTTGTCTCCCATGTAACAATATTCATGAACTTGATTCTTCCAATAACCTCATCTTCTTAGAATGTGTTGGAAGCTTCCATTCTTGGTATTTGTTTGGATGATCAATTCGACCAATACTTGCACTTCCCTTTGGCCGATTTTGAGCTCTTCAATGTATCCAAATTCATGAGTTTGTTAGTCCATAAATTATATCCTTTAAATCATTATCTTCCAGATGTCCCTTGTCCTTGCCAACTTGTCCTCCAACTCATGGCCTATTCACCCATTTGGATGATTTTTTGGCCTAGTCACCTTATTGGAAGACTCTCGGCCTTATCACCCTTTACATGGCTTACTAATTGTGTCCTAAGGTAGTTATTACGTGGCATACTATGTCCTAAGCAAAATAGCTAAGCTAGTAAGTAAAAGATAAGCAAAAATAAAAGCATGGTCTTCGGCCAAGACCTACATACAAAGACGAATATAAATATGTTCTTGAATGTTCACGTAACATGTCCAATTCCATTACATTCCCATGCCATAATAAGAACATTATCATTGGTTGATCGACCATCTTAGGAATTCGGGACTTATCCACTCGAGGACTAAGTTTGAACTTTGAGTTCCCAGGGATTTTTACATCACCAAGTTTGTCCAAATGAAAGAGGGGATTCCCCTACAAAATAAGCCGAAGTTGGAACTTACAAGAGATGGAGTCCGTAGATATCAGGGTCGACTATGTGTACCAAGCGTAGGAGGACTCTGAGAGCAAATTATGGTTGAGATCCACACGTCCAGATATTCCATTCACCCTGTATCAACAAAAATGTACCATGACCACTGTCGGGTTTACCGAGAGAATGACATCAAGAAAGATATCGTAGCATTTGCAACTCAATGCCCGAATTGTCAAAGAATTAAGATCGAGCGTTAGAAGCCTGGGGGCTTGATTCAAAATATTAAAATCCCTACTTGGAAATGGGAAATGATTAATATAGATTTAATCACTAGGTTACCCCGCTCTTATCGAATGTTCGATTCTATTTGGGTTATCAATGACAAACTTATGAAATTGGCCCATTTTCAACCTATTCATACACTTTCCCGACGGAGGATTACGGCAAGCTATATATCAAGGAAATAGTTTGATTACATGGTGTTCCAGTTGATATCATATCTGATAGGGGTGCTCAGATTACGGCTTGCTTTTGGAGGTTGTTTCATAAAGGTTTAGGCACCCAAGTAAATCTTAGCACAGCCTTCCGTCCACAGATCAACGGTCAAGTTGAGCGAACAATCCAGAAACTTGAGGACATGTTATGGGCTTGTGCATTTGAATTCAAGGGTAATTGGGATGATCATTTTCCCTTATTGAGTTCTCTTACAATAACAACTATAATTCCAGCATCAATATGGGTGAAAGTATAGATCCCCAATTAGATGGTTTGAAGTGGGTGAAGCCGGGGTACTAGGTCCCAATTTAGTTCATCAAGCTAAGGAGAAAGTAATGTCAATTCAATAACGCCTATTTACTACTCAGATTTGACATAAATCTTATTTAGATATTCGACGTTGTGATTTGGAATTTATAATTGGCGATTGGGTATTTTTAACAGTTTCTTCAATGAAATGAGTTATGAGGCTTGGAAAGAAAGGGAAACTTATCCCCATATACGTCAGGCCATATAAAATCATCCGCAGGATAGGCCGAGTGGCTTATGACCTTAAACTACCCTCAGAATAGGAAGCAGTTCACCCGATATTCCATGGGTCGATGTTGCGTAAATGCATAGGAGATCCCTCATGTATTAGTCATGTAGAGGATATGCAGATCACTGAGGATTTACCTATGAAGAGACTCTGGTAGACATTCTAGATCGTCAAGTTCGGAAACTGAGAACTAAGGAAATTGCCTCCGTTAAGGTGCTATGGAGGAATAAAAATTATAAGAGATGACTTGGGAGGCCGAAGAAGATATGAGATCCAAATATCCTTACTTGCTTCAGTATTCAGGTTTATACTGACACTCGTGCGATACGGTCACCTTATCCTTACTTCATTTATCGGCCTTACTTTATATACCTTGCTTAGGTGATAATGTGGGCACGAATATGGTGGATACAACTCATATTACAGCAAAGGATAGTTAAGGTGAGCTATGGCTAACCCTCTTCAATTCGTGCATATATATTTGGTCATGTGAGGCCTAGTTGAAGTTGTTTTGTTATTATGTTGACCTGTGTGGCATTGGATATATGTTGGGATGTTTAGATGGATTTGTATTGTCTTGTTTACTACGGAAACTCTGCTGAAATTTTTAGAACCCTCGAGAGTTAAGAATATCCTAAACATTCACGGATGAATGTCCCTTTGGGGGGAGGGATGTTACGCCTCGTAGTGTCGCCTTCTGTCATGTCATTAATGGATACCGGTGTCCCGAGAAGATGTATGCCCTTGCGGAATGGTAATGAAGGTTTACATCATGTTTATAGAAATGCTATATTGTATAGAAGTCTAACGGACCGATGAAAATACATTTTGACGAAATTGGAAAATTGTCCATTTGATGGGAAGAGGACGGACCGTCAAAAGGACCGTCCTTTTGAGGCACTGTAAAAGTTTTATCGAGTTTATATTAGATTTTCTCGAATCGGGTCTTCATTATATCCTAAAATAGACCCTAAATAGTCTCTAAGATATTAGGACATCATAAGATCAATCCAATCCAAAATTACACAAGATTAACGTGATAAACCCCATGATTATCGTAGAAATCATCTTCTCCTCATAAAGTAGGTTTTGGAAACCCAAGATGGAGTAGTTGTTGTTTTAGGGGGATTCTGATGCATAAATTTAAGATTTATCCTCCTCTACGTATTATTATTATGATTAATTGATAATTTGGAGCAAGTTTTGAAAAGATATTCATAATCGAAACTCGTAAACATACGAAAATCCAATGAGTTAGAAATTTTCAAAAAGGAACGTCGAAAGAATCATTCTATTGTATATCAAAATCTTTTGTCGAGAATTAATCATTGTTATTTATATTCTTATGATCATTGTTGTTTGGTTACTGGCTTTACTGGCTTACCTTATCATAAGTCTTGAGAAATAAGTATTCTAGAGATTTAATCTTTAGTGACGACTAAAAGTTATTTCAATGGTAAAGTCGAAGAGTTATGAGTTCCAAAGAGGCCTTAACTGCTACTTTTACTATATATATATATATATTTCTCACACCACCGTTGCAAAGAGCCGGTGGGCCATTGTACATGTAGATTATACACACTGCGTCGTGCTATCGTTCGTCGGGTAGGTACATATATGTGCATTCATAAATACACCTCAAAGTATACCTGAGGGCAGTGATATATTATACACCTCACACTATAAGTCAAGGGCAGTTTATATACGGTAAGGCCTATCCAGACAGGTTTCGTTTTAGAATCAGAGTTTCATTCTTCACCTTATATGGCATCAAGGTTGCTTTATGCTTTCCTTTACAGCTTATCTTTTCATACTGCTCTTATGCTTTACCTTACAACTCATAGTTTCATATTGTTATTCATGTTTTATTTACCGGTACATTTATTTCGCACTGACGTCCCTTTTGTCGGGGGTTCTGATAGGGGTTCTAATAGACCACTATAATAGGAGTTGTCGATTCTACCGTCAGTAAGTAAGATTCATCCTTCCCAGAGATTTTTGGTCAGATATTGAGTATGTTTTGCAGAGTTATGTATAATATGGGTAGGTTGAGTTCCTATTATGGCCATATGACAGTACAATTATTTGTAGAGACTCATACACTTGTCTGGTGTGCACAATTATTGATGTATAACCTTGTTAGCTAAGTTGTCTTTTGTTGAACCATGTTGTGACCTTTTCAGTCATGTTATGCATATATGTTAGCCTAGTCCCTTTAGTTTAGTATTGTTTTTATGTTATATCCTAGTACAACTTTGTCAGCCAGAAGTTTTATTCATACATAAGTCTAGTGATCAGAGTTTTACGCTCGGGCTAGTAGAGCATCGAGTGCCGACCACAACCCTCAGTATAGGGTGTGACAAACATAGTTCATGATAGGATCATGTACCATTGAAAAGGAGGGCCATTATGAAGGCTACAGGAAAGAATCGACCCATAGAGGTAATTGGTGGTTAGCCGCAATAGAAACTAGATGATGATAATTCTCCAAAGTAGAAAGTAATTGAACTCTTCCTTATATTGGGAACTGTAGGAACATCAAGACAAAGAGCCATGTCTAGAGTCCATTGGGAGGTATTGTGATATGGAGTAAAGGTAATAATAGGAACCTTATTAAGATCAAATAATTAAGTATATTGGTTAACAATGCCCAAGAATATTCTCTCTTGAAGTTGAAGCATTACATAAGGACTGTTGACTGGTCTGAAGATCATTGTGGGCCATCTCATTATCATCGTAAGCTATTCTGGTCTGGGAGATTAATGCTCAACTGACTCATCAGTTTGCGTCGTGACAACTAAGACTTCCTATATAATCAAAGATTGGCCGACAGTTTATCTTGAAGTTATCTCGAGCTATTACACAAATGCTCTCTTTATGATAAACAATTGTTGGAGAAACCAATTCGAAAAGGACTCTAGATGCTCAAGATTAGCCTAACCCCCATCCTAAGAGAGCCAATTAAATTAAGGTTCAGAGCACTGGACAAATGTAGGGAGTGAATGTATCTAACTTGGAAGGAATTTTGAATAATTATCTAAGGATCGATAACTATTAAGCGACATACTACCAGGTCGATTAATAAGGGTTATATACAGAAGGGGAGCATGACTCTTATTGAATACAAAAAAAGGAAGGGACCTAAAGTAACGGTATTGGATTTGATGTAGTAAGTTATAATAAAATACTTGGTTTAATGCGCGGATGTTTTAAGAGACATGGTTACAAGAGCAGAATACAAATTTAGAAGAAAGGAATATTTCATTTGAAATGTTTGCGATCATAATACCCAAACTCGGCTGAGAAATGTATTAACCGGCAAGAAAGGTATATTACTAGACATGGATGTCTATTAAATATTCACTTCAAGTGCTGCCATGATGAAAATGTAATGGTGAGAAGGAACTTAAGAAAAAAATTCCAAAACCAGCGAATTGTTCATAATTTAAGTCTTTAAGTATGGCGATATAAATGTAATAGCGAAGGGATGTGTATGAATGTAACAACAATATGGTATGGAAGAATAGAAGAATAAGAATAAGAAGAATAAAAGAACCCGAACAACCCTATTATTTCAAAATTAGTGACCCTTGACGATCATCGTGCCACGAGTTCGGTAGAGTTCTACAATGAGTTGTACGGTCGTATAGGATCAATGATGTACTGATAATGTTATATTGGTGTAATCCTATGAGGCGATAGTTGTGTTATGTTATTGCACGACAGACTGAGATAATCTTATGTACGAAAGAATTATACCAGAGTTGTCGAAGGATATAAGAATCGTTATACCCGAGTTATGATGTCCCAACATTTGAGAACAAATGTTCTTTAGGGGGAAAGGATGTTGAACCATGTAATTTCGTATATCGAATATACCTTAAGTTAGGAAATCTATGATAAGGAAGAGGGTTCCAATGGGAAGATAAAGGAATGGTTGAGTTGAAACCCGAATGATACAAGTTGAACTTCATCAACAAGGTACTCACAAAGACGAGTTAGGGAACTTGAGGACCTTCGTGGCTTATGCGTGAATATGGACAATTGGGAGCTAGTTTTGGAGGCATTGGATGGATTCAATCTACTTGAAGACAAATAGAAACATGGGATTGGTTAGAGATGTGGGGAAGAATGAGTATATTTGTGCAAACGAGGCTATTACTTAAATGAAACCCTTCTCTAAAGAAAGACTAACCAAAAAAGGTCCTTGTTTCATTAAGTTTATAATTGTAATAACTATCTAGTCTTCCTTCAAATCCCAGTATAAATAGTAGCCTTTCATTTCCCTTAGAGTTAAACTATTTTGATGAATAATATTTTGATACTCTATTGAGAGTTTGAGTGTTTGAGGGATTTTTGAATCCATGGATTGTGCTTGTCGCATTGTTGAGAGGATTGGTTTCTTGGGAACTTAGATTCCCTTGAGGACATCCTAAGTGATTAGGTGCTTAGTAGTATGCAATATGGAGGTCTTAGTTAATCTAGAACTTTGGTTGCCAAATTGTGTCTTATTTTGTGTCAATCTATCTATACTTTACTTTTAGTTGTTAATTTCTTCTCTCTCACATCTTTTATTGTATCAATCAGTAATTAGAGCGATGTTTTACGTTTGTTTCTACAAATCTAGTCTTGGGTTTGTTACTATAAAAAATATCTGAAACTTTTCCACCAAAACCTCCTAAGATTTTGTGTTAATTTTGTTGTTTTGGCAATAGATTCTTGTTCCCTAGTGTTTTTAGAGTCTAAATCCAAAATTTCAAGTCATCCGAGTCATATTGAGTCATCCACCATTGTTGGAGCTTGAAGGATAAAGAATAAGTTTTGGCTCTTGAAAAGGAAGTGAGAATTGAAGCCTAGAAACTATTGGGTTTTGTTCTCCTAGTGAAGAGGGTCAAGAATAAAAAATTTGGGAAGATTTGGAGTTATATCGGGTCATCCACCATTAAAGGACCTTCAACCTTGAAGAACTTGAAAGTCCACTTATAGGCATGGTATGTTTGCCGTTAGTGGTTGTTCTTACTCTCCCTCATATGGAACCATAGAGCGCTTTTGTTTAAAGGGTGTGAGACCTCCTCCAACCAAAACGACTCAAAGAGTTGTGAGTATAGTTCAACCTAAGGTCAGGATGAGAATTGAGCCTAATAAGAGATTTCATTCAATGTTGGTGAAAATACGTGATGATTGGGGGTAATGTCACACCCTGACCAAGGTGAGGTATGGCTGGCACACGGTACCTTCCTAGGTCTGAGCGTACCACGATGAACTCACAAACTAATCCTTAAAGGTAGACTAGGCCATTCAGGTCATACTGTAAAAGCAATTTCGACTTAGGCTAGCAACGCAGTATGCTGAAATATCAGTGAATTGAAATCAACTAAACTAAAATGGGATTGTCCCTGCACTTATATATATACATGAGTGGGCAGCCAACAAGGCCTACCCTGGTCCTTGGATGTAGTAAAATCCAAGACAAATTATATACAAGGGCCAACAAGGCCTACCCTGGTCTTCAAGCCTCTAATGAGTCATAACTGCATCATGAATAGGACAGGGCCTCGGCCTACCCCTGACCTATAAACATACCAAAGGCTAGTCTTACTAACTCCAAATGATTTGGAGCATACCACAAAAGTTGATACTCGGTGGGTAGCTAGTGCGACCCTTCTTGCAACGTATATAAACTTGCGGGCATGAACACAGTGTCCCCATGAAAAGGGACATAAGTATGAGATAATGTACTGAGTACATAAGGCAACTAAAACTGAACTATACTGAAAGGCAAGACAATCTTAATAAATAAACAACAGAACTAAAAACGGAAAACTTTCTAGGCTTACGTGTCTTTGTAGTCTATTAACTACACAACCTATATTCATTACTTAGCCTCCTGCAAGGCATCTAGACATAAATAAATAGCCTTGAAAGCAAGCTATGATTGTATAGCCCTAAAGGCATGCACACGACTTTATATCCTTGAAGGTAACATGTATATGTGTAGCCCCGTAGGCAATCTATATGGCCAATATCCCCGAAGGCAAACGCATAGCCCTGAAGGCAAACGCATAGCCTTGAAGGCAAACATCTAGCGTTGAAGGCAACTCTATTTCTCTATAGTCAATAGTGATTCTTTCTATTATCTTAAGTACTTGGATAAACATGGCTAACTATAAGTCATGCACGATAAGGAAGGACTACTAAGATAGGGCCATGGTATCCCAATTACAAATTTTGTAACTACCACATCTTTGTGCAATGGAGTCGGAACTAGCTCGTTAAAGAAATCATGCCTATCAAAAAAAAAGCCCAACAATGGCTTTCAAAAAGTATGAGTTATTTGTCAAAACTCAAGAATTTCTACTCTTTACAACTTAATCATAACTATAAAAAGTGATAGCCTGATACATTGGCGTATCTATCTCGATCAAAGCAATGAAACAAGCTCGTAACACACCTCAATCTATACCAAAACAAGTTCACAACATCACTATCATTACTAATGTCAACTAAAATCATTGACACGTTTGATTTATAATTAAACTTAACTTACCTTAAGGTATACTTGACATATGAAATTATGGCGTGTCATAGGTTATACGTGAACTTAATGATGAATGTCATGGTTGCTAAATTTCTCCTCAAGCCGCACTCCGACTAGGATTACATTAGACTAGGAAAGAAGACCTTTATATTGGTGTCCCTTTTCTAACCTAAAAAGATATTTGGTCGATATGGTGAATGTATTCTTTTCTCATGGGTAATTTCAAGGTAGATGATCCAGCTACCAAGTCCGCGGGCTGGGCTATGCTACCTTACCCTCTATTCGGGAAATCCATCATCATGTAACCTTCACAACCACACGTAAAACAAGCGGTTGATCCTAGCCTGCGCCTTCCATAATGCCCTCTGCCGCAATTACCACAATATAGAGGGGCGAATCCCATCTGATTTGAACTTTGCTACCTCTGCGAGCTTGATGCTCGTGAGCTTTGACTAGGTCCCGATGAAAAATAACCATGTGACTGAGATGACTGCGCCCTAGGTAGGCATCTAAACTGTTGTGGCCTAAAACAAATCTGGGGATCCTCCTAAGGCCCAGTAAGTCTTGCCCCCTTATGTTGCTCTCTTTCCATCCATTCAGTAATCGATTGCTGAAGGCGACGCTCTACTAAAATCTGAGTAAAGGCTTATATGCGAGAGGTATCCATACTTTTAAACACAACAGTCGTAGTACATGCCTCAATATACTTCAGTGCAAGACCTGATAAAAATCAATGAATCCAAGCACGCATAATATCAACAAAAATTGGGGCATACCTTGCCAAGGAATCAAATTGGACACTATACTCTCGATTGCTCATATTTCTCCTGCTGAATAGTCAAACATTGGTTGACTTGAGCCTCTTGGATCTCCAAAGGAAGATAATAGACCAGAAAGGCCTCTACAAACTCTTCCAAAATATCCAGCAGGGCATCCTCCCCCGTAGACCTCTTTCATGCCTTATACCAGAGCACAATAATATATCGCAACCTGAAAGTCGCTAACTCTACTACTTCCTTTTCTGTAGCATGCATAACTCTTAAAACCTGCTGACGATAGTCTATGAAATTATATGGATCCTCATTCATATTTGACCTTGTAAACTCTGGTGGATTCATAATATTAATTCATTGACCCTCGAACTCTCGGGCCCTTATAGAGCTCTAGCACAAGCTGGCAAACTTGACTGTCTCTGTGTTGCCACTATCTGAGCTAGAAAGTGCACTGCACTCCTGATAACCTGATTAGAGGATGCATGAGAAGGGAATGGAAGCTGAACTGGTGGCACTACATCTCTAGGGTGGAGGAGGTTGGGGTGGCTGAAGAGGTATCTCTTTCTAGGACTCAAGTCAGTATGCATTGTCAGGCAGTTCCCGACTTGTACTCTCTCCTACCTCTGCACCAAGTCTCTGAGTAGCTGAAACTCACCTAATAATAGTCATATCTGAACAATCTATATCAAGAACACAGATTAGACTTGACTTGCTTATACTTATCCCAATAGCATGAAGAAATAAGGGTAACAACCTCCTAAATGCCCTGTAACCTCCTATCTATAAATGTGGTGCACAACACATGTATAAACAAGACTCTACTAGACACGGCTTGTAGACTCCCTAGTACTGACATGCTCTGATACCAATTTGTCACACCCCAACACAGGTGAGGCATGGCTGGCACTCAGTACCTTGTTAGGTCAGAGTGTATCAAGCTGAACTCACAATCTAAGCATTAAAGGTAGACTAGGCAATTGAGTCCATACTGTAAAAGCAATCTCAACATAGGTCGGCAATGTCGTATGATGAAATACTTGTGAATAGAAATCAACACGACTAAACGGGACTGTCCCCACACTTATATATATACATGAGTGGAGGGCCGACAAGCCTACCCTAGTCCCTACACACAGCAAAATCAAAGACAAACTATATACAAGGGCTGATTAGGGAACTATACTAACACTATTACATATATATGCATATCTACAAGCCTCTAACGAGTCATAACTGCATCAAGACCGGGAGAGGGGCCCGACCTACCCCTGACCTATAAATATACCAAAAGTTAGATGTGGCAACTCTAAATAATCTGAAGCTTAATTGTTTGAACCTGCGAGCATGAACACATTGTCCCATGTAAAGGGACACCAGTATGATATAATGTACCAATTATGTAAGGCGACTGAAACTGAACTGTACTGAAAGTCAATAAAATCTGTATGTTCAATAGCCCGAAGAAAATTTGTCATAGCCCAGAGGCAAACACAGCTCCGAAGGCAAATATCATAGCCTTGAAGACAACTCTGCTTCTCTATAGTCTATAGTCATGCTTTCTATTGTCTTAAGTGCTTGGCTAAACATGGCTAACTATAAGTCATTCTCAAATAGGAAGGACTACTAAGATAGGGTCATGGTAACCCAATTATGACTTTAGTAACCCGAACATCTTTGTGCGATGGAGTCGGAACTAGCTCATGAAAGAAATCATTCCAAAAAACAAAGAAAGTTGATAGCCTTCACATACGTTGGTGTATCTATCTCGATCAAAGAAACGGAACCAGCCCATAACGCACCTCAATCTATACCAAAAAAAGTACACAACATCACTATCATAGCTAGCAGAAAATACAATCGTCGACACGTTCGATTCATAATTAAACTTAACTTTATTTCTCTTTTCCTTAACTCTCACCTCGATCGACAACCAAATACATGGAAAATCATGATAACCAACATATCAATATTATACTCAAGTTATTGCTAACAATCTCTAGCCACAAGGGCAACAACAACAACTCCTTTAATTTTCCATACCACCCTCCTATGGATTTCAACATGAGTTCTTTGTCAATACTTAAGAATTTCTACTCTTTACAACTTAATTATGACTATCAAAAGCTCAAGAACATAAAGGATATGATATTTCTTACATTCAATCTCAAGAACATCTTCTAACCCGGGATTACTTCCTCACGAAGGATCCTCCAATTCGAGCACAATAGAGAGGAACATGATCTACCGAGGTTTACGACTTCTTCGAAACTTGAATCACTTGCTATAATTTATTTTCACTCTATAACCCTATGATAACCTTGGGAGAACTCTAGGAAAGATCTATCACTTGTCTTTGGTTTGATCTAGTGAGAAATGAAATAACAAATGATGCCACTGCTCAAGGCTATTTATAGAAGTTTTCCACCGTCTTTGATATGCGGTTGTTTTTTCGATGCAAACCACCATATGCGGCCGCGTATGCTATGCCACTGCATTTAGTGGCAAAAACTCAACAAGATGGTCAGGCAAAAATGCGGCCAAGTTCTGCAAGGTGGAATGGATATGCGACGCGAAACACTTAACGTATCGTCCTATCTTGGTCAAACTTCGTCAAAATATTATTCCTTTGATCCCAATGACATATAACCACTCATAAACCATATAAACATCAATTCATGTCCTAAATGACATTTGGAATAGGGCTCAGGTCATTGGAGCTTAATTCGATTAATCATATGCTTAAACGTGCACAAAACGACGGGGGTAACTCGGAGTCCTTTACCTATCTTTCCAATCATCGCCCAAGGTCTTCCTTAACCTTTTACGTCCAATGTACCTTAAGGTATACTTGACATATGAAATTATGGCGTGTCATAGGTTATACGTGAACTTAATGATGAATGTCATGGTTGCTAAATTTCTCCTCAAGCCGCACTCCGACTAGGATTACATTAGACTAGGAAAGAAGACCTTTATATTGGCTGAAAAAGATATTTGGTCGATATGGTGAATGTATTCTTTTCTCATGGGTAATTTCAAGAGGAAGTATGGTGTATAGTACTTTCCATGGGAACATGTGACTTGTGTTTGGGATATTCTTGGTTCGAAGACCATAGGGGTGTGTTGGCATAAATATGTTGTGAATGAAAGGGGGAACCTTCTATTTCCACCTATACCTCCTAGGAAACTTCCAAGTGTGAGAGTTAGAGAACCCAATGTGAAATGGCCTACCTTGTGAATGGCATCTAGCAACGAAGAATACGACAAATGGAAATTCATGATGGATGGCATCTTTGTTAGCCACAAATACTCACAATGAAGGAAGTTGGACTTGGCTCTTATAACCATTAAAAGGAAGCTCGTCGATTATTGGTTGGACTATATCATAAGAGAAAAGATGACGGAGAGTCCAATTGATACTTGGGATGAATTAAAGAGGTGTTTGAGATACCATTATCCCTAGCAACATGAAAATGGGTATAGGACCAAAATAACTTCACAAAATAAGAAGCTGAAGGAAAGGAAGAAAAGTACTTTTTGTGCTTCTTATGACATGCCACAAGAAGGGGAAATTAATGTACCCCTTGAGAGACAAAAGATAGAGAGGAGTAATGGAGTGCAAAGTAGCAATTCATGAGTGGAAAAAGGAGAGGATGTGCAGAGTAAAGAATCGAAGTTGCCACACAATCAAACTAACCTTTCTACTTCTTCATTTTGTTGTGAAGAAGCTTTTGTAGGTACTCAAGGAAATGAATTGCTAAAGGAGTCTTCACGTGAAGAGTTCTCGTTCTTGAAATGAGGAATGCAGGGCAAGACCATCTCTATGAGTGGTCAAGTAAGCTTGCCATGGGTAGCTCAAGGTAAAGAAAATTCTTCATGTGAACTTCAGGGTACAATAGCTAAACACAATACTTCCAATTCTTTGAATGAACAAGTTTTTCATAAGAGTATGAGTAGTAGCTTGCCTTTGTATGAGTTTAATGATTCTATGCCATGTAATGATAATGTCATTATTGAGAGTGTCCCTACACTAGTTGATCATATTGATGACCAAATTGATCCTTCTTGCAAGGTCGATTTGTGTCCACCTAGTGTTGGACCTTGTGATATGAATGATAGTACATTATCATGTGATATGGATGATCAATTTGAGTGTATTGATAATCCACTAGTTGAGGTATCTTGTGTTGTGCTTAATGAACCTCTAATTAGTGTTGATGTGAATGTAGTTGATCATTTGAATGAGCGTGACACGCCACCATTGTTTGATAAATGTGAAAATGAGTCTCTTGGTCTTATCTTTGTATCAAGTGATGAGATCAAAAAATGTGGTGGTGATGTATGTCATGTATATAGTCATGTCAAAGAAGGTGCTTTGAAAGATGACATATGTCTTTTTTAGAATGAAATTGCATGCTTTGACTCCTCATTGTTCATTGATTGTTCTTTCATTAAAGATAATATCTTACTTGATGATAACATTACTATTGAAAGTGAAGTGTCTAGTGGGATGCTTTCTAATATTGAAAGTGTAACCACTTTTGGAGGCTACATTTTAAAACCCACTATGGAATGAAACCGCTCTTCCCTATGATGAAGATCTTCCCTTGGGGGATGATATTACATTTGCGGGGAAGGAGTGTTTTGTACATGAATGTGGTGCTTATTTTCCAATTTCTACTTCTTCCTTGTGTGTTCCGAATATTAGTAGCATATTTGATCATGTTCTTGAACCTAATAGTGAAGCTACATTTGAGGACACCATAGATGAAGTTGTTTTGCATGCCACATTTCTTTACTACCTATTTGCATAAGAGGACACTCATGCTTGTTTTAGGGGTGCATCTTATGTTGAGCGGGATCCTATTGGGGTATATAGTTGTTTCCTTGACCATGATATATGGATATCCTTCCCTTTTGACCCCGATGAAGTCGTAACTATATGTGATTGGACTAATTTGTAATTAGAGGATCATTTGTGCTTCATTTCTACTAGAACCAATGTGACATTTCCTATTGGTATCTTGAAATCGTTGGTACCTTGATGATATACTCATTCCATGACCTTTGGGATAGCCAATTGCTTAGTGATCTATGAAAGAGCTTATTTTTCATAATAGCGGTAGATACTTAGCTATATCACAAATTTGTGCATTCATGTTGGTAGATTGGTTAACTCTTACCCTAACCCTCATGCTTTGAGGATCTTCTCTTTGTTTGTCTCCTTTATGATCTTGCATGGTTTATATTTGAGGACGAATCCTTTTCAAGAAGCAGAAAATGATACAACTCAAACTTCCTCAACAAGGTACTCACCAAAATGAGTTAGGCAACTTGAGGACCTTTGAGGCTTATGCGCGAAGATGGACAATTGAGAGCTAGCTATGGAGGCATTTGAGGGATTCAATCTACTTGAAGACAAAGAGAAGCATGGGATTGTTAGAGATGTAGAGGAGAAATAGGTTATTTGTGAAAAATAGGCTATTCCTTAAATGTGAGCCTTCTCCAAAGGAAGACTAATCAAACAAGGCCCTTACTTCATTAAGGGTATAATTGTAATAGCTAGCTAGTCTTTCTTTCTATCCTAGTATAAATAGTAGCCTTTTATTTCCCTTAGATTTCGACTATTTTGATGAATGATATTTTGATACTCTATTGATTGTTCTTGTCACATTGGTGACAGGATTGCTTGCTTAGGAACTTAGATTTCCTTGAGGTCATCCTAAGAGATTAGGTGCTTAGTTGTATGCAATTAAGAGTGTCACACCCAAACCTTGGGGGTATGGCTAGCACCCAGCACCCGAATGCCTGAGCGTACCACTGTAGTAATATGGACCTGAAATACAAGACTCGGACCGACAAGGCCTCCATAATACTATATAAGACAAGAATATATCACAACCTGTATGCAAAAAGTCCCAGCATGATATATATATAGATAACCAAGGCCGACAAGGCCACAAGAAGAGTACATGACTTACAAAAGGGGGCCTACAAGGACACGATATACACAAACCCACTAAACAAAAGTCTAAAAGCTATTAAAAGTGATACAATACGTCAACTAGTCAGGATAGATCCCCGCCATACCCAAAATACTAGTAATATATACGACAGTACTGAAAGACTCTTGTATAGCAACTCTGAGAGAAGAGTTCGATGTTCACAGCTGAATCGACAACCTACGGAGAAGGAATGCCGCTCTGTACCTGCGAGCATGAATAGAGTGCTCCAGAAAATACATCAGTACGAAAGATGTACTGAATATGTAAAGCATAATCAACTATAAATGAAGAAATAGTAATCAAGAAAGTCAGAAATACCACATAAAACCTCATAAGTGTCTTACTAGAATCCTCTGTGGGTAGTATTATGTATAATAGATCACGTATATAATGTCATAGGCCTCTGTGGACATTATCACACTTGTACAATCATGTATATAACACAGTATGACTCATAAGCATATGATATATATATATATATATATACATATAGGGGCCATACCAAGCCTATGAAGAACATACCAACTAGTTGGGGTGACATAAGGTCATTGCACCCCAACTACTCTTAAATGGACTCATATACTCTTTTACTTTATATGATCATTCAGAATGGAGACTTTTCCTCTTAGTTTCTTAATCATGAAATACTAACTCTTACTTTATCCATAGACGGGAGCGACATCAACAATGGATTATTACTTAATAAATGACAGATACATACACAATCAAGGAGTGAATTAACCTTAAGTGTCTTCTTAATCATCTAAGAATATGATATTTTCGAGGACATGTTGGTATCGATTGTTATAGAATGGATAGTAGCATAACAGAGAAGAAGGTAAGCCCTACATACGGTGTCGATGAAGCTGATTTTACTCTGAGAAGCCTATCACGTGGTATGAAAAATTATCTGCATTAAACGAGGGATTGTATTAATATCAAACTCATATCGAATAAGAAATTTCATTTAGTAAATTCATCGAACAACATACATACATAGAGTTCTAAGGTTACCCTACCATGGATTCTTATACAATTTAACACCATCATCCTCCTTAATTCATTTCCTCATCTTCACAACCTTACCAATATGATTCAATATCAATATTTACTCTTAAACACATCCAACAACACCAAACAACAAGTTAAACATAACTTCATACCATAAAAGGTGTTCTTCAAGATCACACCTACCATACTTCCGAAATTCATAGGTTATCTCCACCAACCAATCAAGCCAAGTTAAGAGAGATAAAGGCCATATAAAAAGGGGATGAAAATTTACCTTAACCTGCCAAAAAGATCTCTACAACAATCTTCAACTCAAACTCAAAGTAGTTCGTGACTTGCCGAGCTAGCTAATGAAGATTCTGAGGTGTATATTGATCCTTAAAGGGAAATATCACCTTGGATACTTGTAAGATTAATCTTTAATGGTTGGAAGGGGCTTGGAGAGTGTTTAAGAGGGTTGTGGGAGCTTAAGGGTCGAAATTGAGCTGAGGAATAAAGGTGGCCGACTTTGGGCCTTAAATAGGCCAACCCACTGCCTTACATATGCATATATGCGGATGTATATGCCACCGCATATGGTGGTTGTGAGGTGGGCGAATGGGGTCTTAGGTCTGCGGCTAAATCCATGAGGCAGAATGGCATCTACAACCTAAAAGTCATGGTGTATCGTCAAAACATTGTCAATATTCATCGAGTTGTACATCCTTTGATCCTATTAACTTCCAACCTTCCAAAACTATTCCTTAACCTCCTTATACATCATATGAACCCATGAAAATGATTTCAAGTTTTCATGACTCAAGTCGGTTGACTATACTTTTATTCGAGTGCAAAACTACGGGGTGTCACATCCTTCCCCCCTTAAGAACATTCGTCCTCGAATGTTTAAATGTTGTTCTAATGCTTAGGATTTTAGAAAATTTCAACAACGTTTCCCCTATAACCAGGGCTATCCAAAACCTGCCAAGTAAACCAAATAGTTATCTAGTGCCACCCAGGGCTATACAATAGCAAAACAACATCCAATTGACCTCACACCACTATTTCTATTCGCAAGAATCAAAGGGGGTTAGCCATAACTCACCTCAACCATCATGTGATGTACTCTGAGTTGTGCTTACCATATGTGTCCCAACATTAGCACATAAACAAGACATATAAATTAATATTGATAAATAAGTGAGAATAAGGATATTTGTATCCCACGAGAGTCGCCAAGTCTGGATTTCATATCTTCCTCCACCTCCCATATCATTACCTCTACATTACCATTTCTCAAACGTCCTAAACCAAAGTGATTCTTTGGTTCGCAATTTACGGACTTGGCGATCTAGAATAGAAATAGGGACTTCTTCGTACGATATGTCTTCTATGACTTGAATGTCTTAAATAAGGGTAATGCAAGAGGGATCACCCAGGCATTTACGAATCATAGATACATGAAACACGGGGTGAACAACTTTAAATTGTGGGAGCAACTCAAGCTTGTAGGCTACATGGCCTATTTCTTAATAATTTGATATAGTCTGAAGTACCTGGGGCAAAGCTTGCCCATTTTTCCAAACCTTATCACGCCTTTCATAGGTGATACCTTTAGGAACACCCACTCTTCCACCATGAACTCTAAGTCTCGACACCAGTTATCTGAATAGGATTGTTGTCGACTTTGAGTGGTCAATAGTCGCTCCTAAATCATTTTTAATTTTTCCATGGCTTGTTAGACCAAGTTTTTCCCTAATAACTTTGTCTTGCCAACATCGAACCACCCAATTGGGGACCTAAATTTTCGTCCATACATAGCCTCATACGGTGCCATCTGAATACTAGAATGGTGAATGTTAATGTAAGTGAATTAATAAGCGGTAGGTGATCTTCCCAACCTCCATTAAAGTCTAAGACACAATCTCGTAATATATGTTCAAGCGTCTGGATAGTGCACTCAGCCTAACCGTGTGTATGGGGATGAAAAGTTGTGCTAAGACTAATTTGAGTACCCAAACCCTTCAGAAAGGATTTCTAAAAATTAGCGATAAACGGAGTGGCTCAATCAGATTTAATAGATACCGGAACCCCATGAAGTTGAACTATTTCCTTGATATACAATTGAGCATAATCTTCAGCTGAATAAGCAGTCCTGACGGGTAGGAAATAAGCTGATGTAAGTCTATCCACGATGACCCATATAGAATCAAACATCCGACGAGAATTAGTTAGTCCCATAATGAAATCCATGTTGATATTTTCCCATTTCCATGTTGAAATTTCTATATTCTGCAGTAATCCTCCAGGTTTCTGATGTTCAACCTTAACTTGTTGGCAATTTGGATAATGGGCAACAAATTTTGCAATATTCATCTTGATATCAGTCCACTAATATAGCTGCTAATGGTCATGATACATTTTAGTAGAACCAGGATGAATATAATACCTGGACTGGTGAATCTCTTCCATAATCATCCCTCAAAGTACTCCCACATTTGACATACATAATCAACCTTTATACTTAAGAACGCCATCCTCTAACAACTCAAACAACCGATTTTTCTGAAAGGGAATGCTTTCTTTAATTCTTTCCAAGGTTGGATCATCAAATTGTAGTGCCTTCATCTTTGCCACTAAGGAAGATTAAACAACATTCTGAATTATAGCACCTCCATTGCCTACATCCATCAATTGTACACTTAGATTGAATAATCAACAAAAATCCTTAGTCAATTCTAGATTTTCGACTCCTACATGCTTCAAACAACCCATAGACTTCTGACTTAATGCATTTGCTATAATGTTGGCCTTGGCCGTATGATATAAAATATCCATATCTTAGTCTTTTAGAAACTCAAGCCACCTACGCTGTCTCAGTTTCCACTCTTTTTGCCAAAATATATACTGCAAGCTCTTATGATATGTAAAGATATCTTCATCAACTTCATACAGATAGTGACGCCATATCTTTAAAGAGAATATAATAGCCGCCAACTTAAGATCATGGGTTGGGTAATTTTGCTCATGTTTTCTTAGTTGTCTCGAAGTATACGCATTGAACTTACCATGATTCATAAGAATACAATCCAGCCCTACTCTGGAAGAATCACAGTACACAACATAGCCCTCTAAGCCCTCAGAAAGTACTAGAATAGGTTCTGATGTTAACCTGCTCTTCAACTCCTAAAAACTCTTCTCACAAGCATCTGACTACTGAAACTTAGCCACCTTATAATTCAATTTCATCAGTGATGCGCCAATGGACAAAATATTCTCTACGAATCTCTTATAGCATCCTATTAGACCCATAAAACTATGCTCCCTGGTAGGGGTTGTAGGCCTAAACCAATTCCTTACCACCTCAATGTTCTGAGTTTCCACCTTAATGCCTTCATCTGACACTATATGACCCACGAAAGCCACCGAGTTCAGCTAGAACTCACATTTAGAGAACTTAGCATATAACTTGTGACCCTGGAGCATATGTAATACCGCTCGCAAATAATCCGCGTGCTCTGTTTATGAGCGATAATATATCAAGATGTCATCAATGAATACTATTATGAAGATATCCAAAAACGGCTTAAACACCCAATTCATCAAGTCCATAAAACTCGCTAGTGTGTTGGTTAAACTGAAAGACTTAACCTAAAATTCATAGTGGGTATATCTGGTCTAAAAGGTTCTCTTTGGAATAGCCTTTTCCTTGACTCTCGATTGATGGTATCCATAGCGGAGATCGATCTTTGAGTAATACTTAGCGCCTTGCAATTGATCAAACAAATCATCAATCCTGGGAAGGGGGTATTTATTATTAAGAGACATCTTATTTAGTTTATGGTAATCGATACACATTCTCAATGAACCGTCTTTCTTATGAACGAATACTAGTGCACCCCACAGGGAGGTATTGGGTCTAATAAAGCCCTTTTCTATAAGATCTTTCAGCTGAGCATTCAATTATTTTAGCTCGACAAGAGCCATTCTATATAGAGGAATAGATATAGGTTAGTTATTTGGAAGCACATCGATAGCAAAATCAATTTCCCTTTAGGGAGCAATACCAGGAAGTTCATCAGGGAATACGTTAGAAAATTCACTAATGATAGGAGCTGACTGAAGAGATGGAGGTCTTTCCTCCACGTCTTGAACTCTCACGAGGTGGTAGATATGTCCTTTCGAGATCATCTTTCGAGCCTTAAGGTAGGAAATAAATCTCCCCTTAGGCATTGCAACATTGCCCTCCCATTCAATAATAGGCTCGCCTGGAAATTTAAAGCAAATGACTTTCATCCAACAATCTACATTAGCATAAGAGAAAGTCAACCAATCCATACCCATAATAATGTTAAATTCCATCATTTGTAGTTTATTCAAATTCGCTAAAGTATGGCGGTCATAGATATTTACATTGCAATTCCTATACACCCGCCTAACAATCACTAGTTCACCCATGGGCATGGACACTTCAAATGACTTATGTAATAATTCGGGCTTCTTTCCATACTTACCAGTAATAAAAGGGGTAATATATGATAAGGTAGAACTAAGATCTATCAAAGAATATACGCCAAGAGAAAGGATGGACAATATACTTGTAATCACATCTGGAGACGACTCAAGGTCCTGTTAACCTGATAACACATAAATGTGGTTCTGATGACCGCTCCATCCCTTCCTCTGCCTCTACCTCTAGCGTCTGATGTTTGCGTTCCTTGCCTAGGGGGTGTACTGACGAAGAAGAAGCTCCTATACACCTTGTCGGTTATTCCATACCACCTCCAACTCTCATCAGCCAGTCCCTAGCAAAGTGCCTAAGGTAACGAACAAGAATAACATATATATGAATCTCAACGACATTGACTTAGATAGACCCTGCCATACTGGGAGCATTGGGGCAATGGTGGCCTCATCTTGCTCGAATATCCCCTATACTGCGGGCCTGGTGCCTATGAACTCTGACCCGGACTAGAATAAGTGGTCGGATAACAGCACTAGCCCTAAAACTAGGGTAGTGCACTAGCTGTCGGGTAAGATATGCGCTTAGGAAACTGTGTCCTGAACCCACCTCTGAAATCCTCTATATCACCTGCGGACGGGGGCCTCTTATGTTGGCCCCTATCCCACTCTTGATCAACCCACTTCTGCTTCTTACGATCATCCAAGTTCAGCACATAAACCTAGATGCAAGAAATATCCATATTCAGATTCGAAGAAGCTATCATGCAGTCATTCACCAAATGTGGCTCCAAACCATTAACAAATTGGTGAACCCGATTACTCAATTACGCAATACCAGCAGGGGCGTACCTAGCTAAGGAATTGAACTACAATCTATACTCGTGTATGCTCATATTACCTTACTCCAAATGTAAAAACCTATCCCGACGGGCTCATCCAATCTCAACAGGAAAATACTGCTGCAAGAATGCCTCAAAGAACTCTCTCTCATTTATAAGTGGGGCTTGGGGTCCTTAAGTTTTCTCCCAAGTGTCAAACCAGGTCGTGAACACATCACGCAACCTATAGGAAGCCAACTCCACTATCTCTATATCTATAGCATGCATAACACGTAAGTTCCGTTGTATCCTAGTAAGAAAATCCTGTATGTCGCATTAGGATCTTCCCCTGTAAGTACTGGAGGGTCCAGGATAATGAAGTCCCGATGATGGAAATATCCCTATGAACTCAAGGTGTCCACTTGATCTTCGAAGTGTTAAGCTTAGCGTCCCAAATAAGGTAGATCATCCAAAGATAATATGCCTCAAATGGCATGGGAAATGGAGTGGAATTGGACTTGTTACATGAAGTTGCAATTACTTGTTTTATTCGGCTTTGTATATAGGTCTTAGCCGAGACCATGTTTTCTTTTAGCTTATTGTTTTCTTTTATTTCTTAGCTTAACTTTTAGCTCTTAGCTTAGGACATGATGTAACATATAAGTAACCCTTCCCATTAGGACACAATTAGTAAACTATGTAATTGGAAAGAGGGAGACAAAAGCCGTGAGGTTCTCCAAATGGACTAAAACCGTATAATGTTTGTCCAAGCCACGATGGCAAGGACAAAGGATGACTTGGTCGAAACCATGGCAAGGATAAGAGACTTCTAGAAGATGGATACTTGAAGGATTGAATTTGAAGACAAGAAAGTCGTCCAAAGAGAAGGCCAAGAGTTGGCCGAAATTCCTTGTCAAACAAGAACAACGAATGGAATCTTCCAAACTAGTTTCAAGAAGACGAAGTCTTGAAAGGACCAATCCATCCCCTTTTCGACCTGGACTCCATAAAGAGGTGTGAAGGAGTTTGAATTCAACTTTGTCTCCAAGAAAGACAAAACCTTTTCCCATTGATCACACCAAAGTCGAGAAGCCTCTTGGCCAACAAGAAACCGCGAATCTTTTTCCCACTAGGCCGAAAGTTTGTGTCTTTAGTTTGTTTTCTAGAATAGTCTTTTGTTTACTATAACTAGGAACCTTAGGACTTGTAAATGATCAGAGTTGATTGATAGAAGAGCTTGAGTGTTTACTCATTTGCTAATTCTATTCACTTGTGTGTGTCTACTCTTAGTCAGTTCTTGTGTGAGTCAAACCCTTAGTGTAAGTTTAGCTAAGACTGTGTGACTTAGTTGAACCCAAACTAAGGTTTCCCTTCGGTGTAAGTTTGGTTAAGACTTTGTGACTTAACTAAACCCAAACTTGAGGAACCCCTTGGTGGTAAGAGAACGTTTGAACTTGTGCGATCCAACCTATCCTAAACTTAGGGTCTATCTTAAGGTTTCCGGCCAACCTTACTAGGTTAGTATTCGGGCTTGTACTTAGCAACCCCCGATCTAGTCCTTGTTAAATTGGTCACCCTTATTAAGGTGTCAACTTGGGCATTAAAACCCCATTGTCATTATCCTTACAATATCAACCGTATTTCACTACAACCACAATAACCAAAATATTTAGGGTTTTTAAAATCAAAACTCATCTTCTCACCCAAGTTTCCACCATTAAAACATAACTTAGTAGCATAAGGATCATAACGAAAGTTAATAAATCTAACTCCAAAGCATTTATTTCCAAAACTCTTAAAAAAAACCCCTATCGAGCCTCCTAGCTTGTGGAATGGTTTTGGGAAAGTGAGGCTCTAAGTTGGAAGTTTTAGGAATTAAAAATAGGTCTGTGTAGAGATTTCCGCTAAAGTGAAAGACTTCCTCGCTTACGCGGTACCGCTTCTACGAAACACCTTCCACAAACGCGGATTCATTAAGTATTAGAACCTTTGCCTAAGTGGACAAAACTCTGCCAATGCGAGCTCGCTGAAGCGACACAACTTCCACAAAAGCGATTACAGAAATTCTGGGAACTTCACATCGATTAACTTCTCTCCAAATTGGTTAAGGTTACTCTTATCCATAAATCCCACGTGTAACAATTATCAATGAGTACCCAGATGAGGAATATTTTAGAAACACCAAAGGAAAGTTCATAACAACCAAACGAGTCTTTATATATGTTTCCCATTAGAGTTTTCCTTTTCACACTGTCAATTATTTTGTCTCGAAAATTCGCACAGTTGTACAAGTTTTGATTATTCTGTAAATGTTTCCCACCCTTTGTTTCCACATATCCCAGCATTATTGCAAAAAGTTGCATAAGGAAGGTAGAGACCTCTCCTTTGATTAGAGAATCAGAGCAACAAGAGAAATATTATATAATTGGAAGTAAGATTTCAATGATCAGGAGAGAAGTATTTGTAATGCTTCATTATAACTGAAAATACTATCCGCAGCTCCAGACCATGTTAACTTGCAGAACTACATGGATAATTAAAGCAACTTTAGTTTTAGAACATACAAAACATGAAATGGAATAAGAAGGCTTGCAATGAAGACTGCCAATTAACCATCCAAATAATTATGTGATGGAGATCAAACATACAAAACTCCACCTTAAGTGGGAATTCGTTAGCACGAAAGAACCGAGGCAGCAAAGATATTTGCTTCACACCAATTCTGATGATTAAAGGGAGAATTATGTAACCTCCAATAAGAGAAATGTATAAAAGCAACAAGAATTATCAAAGAAAAGATCATTAGAAAGAAGATCTGTGTGTTTGACACAAAACTAATAATCTTTCTAATTACTGCTTCATAAAACATAAACTAGGAGCAATATAACGAGACATAAATTATAGAAAGGTATTACATAACCACTAAACTACTGACTAAACTATACAATTGTTATATTCTACTTCGATCCAAAACATTAACCTAGCTAGATCTACTCATCATCGGTAAAATAAAGGAGTTAAATAAGGAGATTTGACAAATAGATTTGCCAACTCATTTTTCCCCTTTAAAATATAAGGGAAGCTTTCACGAGCCATGAGCAAAACACAAACTTCTTATTCAAAGACCATAACTTCAGCTTTCATAAGAGATCAAGCATGAGAAGATTCCTCAAGTTAGTTATAGCATCACTTGACTTTTTAAAGAAATCCAGCACAGGAAAGGAGGTAGGCGGACGTAGGAGATGAAAGTCGATTTAGCATACAAATCAATAATTGTAATCTGATTCGGCACCATATCCGGCTCTGGACCAACCCGATCTATAGTCGACAACACCAAATATTCCACCAGCTTGTTTTCCTTTACAATCTTGTCCTTCTTATTTGTCAACACTTCGGCGCACTTTAGAATTCTTACCTCGCCCATCACTAGATGAGGAGAAGTCGAAAAGTTAGTCGACCCATTATTTGTGGACTTCACATTCTTTGGTTGTTCTTAGGGTTTGGATTAGGGTTTGGTATAGGGTTAGATTATGTTTTTTTTTTAACCACAGCCTCGCGGCATGTGGAATTTTATTAATAACAATAAAAGAAAACATGGAGCCCCAAAGGGGAAGTACAAGCAGAGGGGAGATTTCCTAAACCCCTACCTGGCTACTCCTATTGAGGCGAGCCTCCTAGCCCGAATGTAAAAAGAAAGAACTAGCTACAACTAGATATTTATGATCATCATAGAGTTTATAATACACTCTATGATGATATTACAAATGATGATACTAACATAGAGAAAGGCTAATATAAGAACAAAGCTATAATCTACCTCTGGCCTTATAAAGTCTTCAATATGATGTACCTTTTCTTGTGCCTCCTCCAAATATTCATGAAATTAAATCATCACTTACGTGCATATGTCATCTTAGCTGCGGCCCTGTTCCTCGCTCTTCTGCTTCTCCTTGTCCGGCTGTGTAGGTCGTACTATCTTCGGTTGATTCATTCATCTCATCAGCAGTCTGACTCTCCATAGGCTCCTTTCCTTTTTGAAGTCCCCCAGAACTGTCTTCATTGTCTGCTACTTCCTCTTCTTCATCATCACCCCATTTCCTCCCTTCACTACTAGTAGTGGGCAAATCTAAGCAAGTTTGATTTAGCACTACCAATTTGTTAGGAGGTGAAATCCGATGTGGTAGGAATAATGACATCTTTGGTGTTGGGTTAGGCTTTGAATTATTGAGTGGATTTGGGCTTGAGATTGGGTTTGTGCACCTCGGGATTGTGGGCCCCGGGGGTGTGTGTTGACTGGGGCTCGGGTGGGGGAGCGTGTTTGTGTTGGGCCGGGTTGCGGGTTAGGGGAGGCCGGGTTGGATGCCGAGTTGGGGCTGGATCGGGTAGGGTTCTGGGTAGGGGTTTCTCGGGTATGGTTTCCGGTAGGTATAGGATTAGGGTTTGGCGACGGCAAAGCCTGATTTTGCGCTGGATTCCGGGGGCTGTTCCGGTGGCGAAATGTTTCCGGCATGAGTGTTTTCCGGGGTATGAGTTTTTTGGGTCAGTTCTGTCATCGGGTTTGACCCGGAATTGGCCAAATTGGAATCGGTGTGCCCTAATCCCGGTTTAAGGCTAGGGTTAGGGGGCGGTATTAGGGTTTAGTGGAATTTCTGGTAGATTTAGGGGGCTTCCGGCAGGGATTCCGATAGGGTTTCCGGCCATTAGCATTGTCGGAGCTAGGGTTTTGTGGGCTAGAATTTCTGAGTGGTTTTTTTCTGGGGTTGGTGATTTAGGGTTTCCCACTCCCGATTTTGGATTAGGGTTTTGTGAGGCGGTATTAGTGTTTATGGCTGATTTCGGGCGGCTGGAGTGGTTTCCGGTAGGAGTTTCAACGGGAGTTGGGTGTTTTGACGTGGAGGTTATGTTTCGGCATCTAATTTTGCCGGAATCACTGTTTCCGCCGTCAGTACTCCAATTTTCGTGAGTATTTGGGTGAGAATTGGCTGATTTGATGAGGAGGCAATATTTATGGCATCCAAGACCGCCGGAATTACTATTTCAGCCGGCGGAGCATTATTTTCAATTACTTCCAGAGGCTATTTTTGATGGTTTTGATTTTTTCGTTTGTGGGTTATGGTGGTCCATTCTTGATTGGAGTTTGTGGCCGTAGGTAGTGGTTTTGGGATAGGGTTTTGACGGCTAGGGTTTGTAGGGAGTTGTGTAGGGTTAAGAGCCTTACCTTTTGCCGCCGCCGCCACAGTGCCATCACCATCAGTCCTTTTTTCCGGTTGCAATTCCGGGTGCTCCTTCCAACATCTATGAAGATCGTGACCTTGCAACTTGCAAGTAGAACAATATTTGGGTAGGAAATCATAACGAATCTTGTAGGAAACTGTTTCCATTTCCTCCCCATTCATGATTTGAATGTTATACTTTTGTGGGTGCTCTTGTAGCAAATCGGCTTCCACTTTAACCCTAGCACAACTAGGCCTTGTTTTGTTCAAAGTAGCCGCATCAATTGAAATTGGTTTCCCCACCGCCGAAGCTATGGAGAACAATATCGATGGAACATAGAAATTGGGGGGTAAATTGGGGAAAGAAAGCCAAATTACCGCCATGCTTGTCTCTTCTTCTGGGGTAAACCATATGTCCCATTTGAAAGTTCTCATCAAAAAGGATTTGGGGTTCTCCTTTATCCAAAAAGTAGGCCTTGACATCAAAGTGACATAGTCTTCTTCGATTGAACATCGAATCAACACATGTCTATTGTGCAAAAGCCCAATATTCACTTCCGCCTTAAAAGAACATTGTTTTGGAAAGCCGTCCTCAAGAAAGCAATTGAGGGCATTCCATGACTAAACTTACCAACCACGACATACTTTAAATCTTGTTGTTCCACCGTAGATGCAACTTCTTGATTAGTAAACCGAATTGTTGGCCCGCCATGTAGGTAGGTGATTGGTTTTTGTGGAATTGCAACAGTAGGGTTTCGGCCAAGAGAATTCTCGGCCAATCCATTACCGCCGCAAACTTTGTGGGAGTTGGTGACGATATTGGAGTATGTAATGGGTTGGGGAATGGTCGCCGGGGTTGGGTGACCTCGGGGGGAGGCCACCCAGTAGCTATCACGGCCAGGATGGCTGAAAATTGGTCGAAGACTTGGGGAAGATGACACACCGAAAATCGCCTCTCCCAGAGAGCGTTTTTTTGGACCGTGTTTCGGTGGGGTTTAGGGTTTTGGGTTAGATTATGTTAGGGTTCCACTCCAATGGGGATTTTCATGCAAGGGTGAGTGTGCCTCTACGGATCCATTTCCACAGTTGCACTGAGGCAAGGTGTCAAGTGACTGCACCTCAGCGAGCCTACTATTCGCCGAAGCGAGACCACGCCCGCGAAGTTGATTTCGCGAGGGAGGAATCACTGTTTCAAGAAAACCTAATAAATTCCTTAGGCAGAATCATTTACCCAAAATGTAATTACCTCGATTCTAGAGTTGCCTATGGGGGGATTCGTGAAGGTTGGGACAAAAATCTTCATTAAAGGTGAGATTCTTCACCCTTTGTGGTTATATTTTATATTTTATGTATCTAATCATGGCATAAAATGTAAATTGGGGAAGATGAGTTCTAGATTTTCTTGTTAGAATAAGAGAGGTTGACAATTGGATTTAAGAGTGTAATATGGATTAGTTTATCTTAATATTGTGAATAAGTATTGATATATTATCCTATTTTGGAGGTTAATTTGTATATGGAACTCCTTTTTATATTGGGAGAATTTCTTGGGTTTGTAAGGGCTTTTCTTAAATTATTCAATTGGGGGATCAATTGGAGTTACATTTCAAATTAATTTAAGGATAAAACTAGTTATCATCTTTTAAAGCTTTGTGAGTAATAAAGTTTAAATTTTGACACCAAGGGCGTGGGTTGGTTTTTGGTGTCTGTGGTATGTTTGAAGGACTAAGTCTTTATGCTGTGTATTAAATTTTTATTGACATATAGTCTATGTGTGTTAGACTATGATTACCATGAGGTGCTCTAAAAGGACAAGGCCAGCACAGATATTTGATTGCACGTGGTACCTGCTCAATTTTGAGGTAGGGTATGATTTAATATTATTAGACTCCGATAGAAGTATGTAATCAGTTATAAATATTGAAAGGTATTGGGCGTGTTTGGGGGTCCCACTCAAGTGATTGTGATGAACGCTTGAGTGGGTACCGATGTTGAATTGTGATGATGGGTGATTTTGGGAATCAGCCTTAAGTTGATTCTGACTGATGTTGATTGGGCTTATCGCCATTATGCGGGATTGTCACCATATTTGATATTGTCGTATTTATTCATCATATATGCTTTGATATGAAATATTGACTGTACTTGGATTACTTATTGTTGAACCCTAAAAGCATGTGATATTCATCACTTATATTTGGTTGTATCTCACTACATCATGATTTTTGCCTTGTGTTATGATTTGCATTCATACACTCATGGTTCTGATGATATTGATATAAGAGTACTTATGAGATTATTGGAAACATTGAGATGATGATGATACGCGGGGAAACGGGATGCACACCTGGAACAATTATTACAGCCAAGAGCTGAGCTCCATTGAGAAATTCTTGAGGAGTATATAGACTTCGTGAGTCTCTCATAAGTGTGCAGTTCATAGAATTTAAACACCTATATATTGGAGGATAAAGGTACATGGCATATGCATTGCATTTATATCATACATATATCATTTCATTGATTATCCGTTGATGGATTAAGTGTTGAATTGGTTATTGATAACTTGGTTGAATTCCTGGATAATGAAGGATTTATAATTGCTCATTGATACTAGGGTATCATTTATTGAACTCTTTTATAACTGGGTGACTCGCGTGAATAAGAAATCTAATATGAACAAGGTGATCTGTTGATTCTGTGAACAATTCTGTGAATAATGTGACTTATTTAGGTATATTGAACTGTTTAGTATAGGATTATTTGGTGTCAACTTGATATTTATTCTTTTTTTATTTTCCGTTGTTGTCAGCCTATGATGCCTATTGGGGTATGTTGTGTACTCATACTACGCTTGCTGCATTCTCTTTGGATTCAGATACAGATCATTCTACTAGTTTGAGACCTCGCATTTGATTCTGAGTTGGTGGATCAACAGTATTTAGTGTGAGGATACTGCTTCTGGTGTGCCTTGGATGATATATCTCTGATCTTGTCTTTACCTTTGATTCGAGAGACATAGTCAAACACTTAGACTATGATATTCAGTATTTGGCTTATGTTTTCTTTATTTCAAACTTGTGTCTGATTTTAGAGCTTTTGTATTATTGACTAGATCTTTGGGGGTTGTATTATGATTCTGAGATTTATGTTTCCATATTATATATCATGATCGACAGTTTATCTAAGTATTTTGTTATCTTTTTGCAATTTTTTCTTATATCATGTGAATGATTTGGAAGTGGGTTCGCCTATCGGTAGGAAAAGTGTAGGTGCCACCACGATTCCAAAAAAGGGTCGTGACAAAGTTGGTATCAGAGCTTTAGGTTAAACGATGTTAAATACATGAGCAATGTCTAATAGAGACTTGTGGATCAGTGCGGAGATGGCCGTACTTATCTTCTAGAGGATATTTTATGAGACATTTAGGAAATTTCACTTTCTCCATTCCTTTCATGCTAACTTGAATCAAATTGGTATCTAATCGGGGAGTTATCAGTAGTCGCAGCCTAGTCTACCAATCCAGAAAGCTCTACAAATTACTTATGGTTACAGTAGGGGTCATTCGTCCACGGGTTCTCAGTCTAGATACTCTGATCATGGAGTTTTGGGTTTTTCTGTCTTTATTCATCAGCCCTCAGTGACTAGGACCTATTTTGAGTGTGGAGTGGATGGGCATTTCAATAGGGATTGCCCCAAATTTACATCGAGTGCATCCCGAGCACCCAGGACTCAAGAACAACCATCTAGGGGTAGTAGTTAGACTGGCCATGGAGGATCTTATTCCGGCTGTGTTGTCCATCAGTCTGGGCATGGTGGATCCCAGTCAGGGAGAGATATAGCTAATTTAGGCTGAGGTATCCATCAGGGTACTCAGTTTGAGGTAGAACGCACCCATTGTTATACATTTCTCGGTAGGGTTGAGGCTAAGGCATCCGACGCATTCATCACATGTATTATCTCAGTCGATCATCAGTATGCTATGATATTATTTGATCTAGGGTCTACCTTCTCTTATGTGTCTGCCTATTTTTCTGCTAAATTGGAGATATAGTGTGATATGCTTGATGTTCCTATTCATGTGTCTACACTGGTCGGTGATTCTGTGATTAAAGATAGAGTATATTGCATGTGTGTATTTACTTTCATGGGTTATGACACTTGGATATATTTTGTTGTATTAAATATGGTAGATTTAATGTTATCTTAGGTATGGACTAGCTATCACCATATCATGCAATTATGGATTTCTATTCCAAGACGGTCACACTAGATATGCTCCCAGACCTGCTCCTAGGAAGGTTATTTCTTATATTCTTGGTAGGAAGTTAGTGGACCGGGGTTGTTTGGCTTATCTTTCTCATTTTCGGGATGTGAGAGCGGAGACTCCTTCCCATGATTATGTTCTGGTAGTTAGTGAGTTCGCGGAGGTCTTTCCTTTAGATTTATTTGGTTTGCCGTCAGACAAAGTTATTGACTTTTGTATTGATCTTGAGTCGGGTAGTCGACTCATTCTATTACTTTGTACCGTATGGATCTAGTAGAGTTGAGAGAGTTGAAGGAGCAGCTTCAGGATTTGTTGAATAAAGGCTTCATTCGACCGAGTGCATCTTCATGGGGAGCTCATGTCTTGTTCGTAAAGAAGAAGGATGGCACTATGTGTATCTGCATTGATTACAGACAATTTAACAAGGTCACTATCAAAAACAAGTATCCAATTATGCATATTGATGATCTATTCGACTAGCTTCAAGGTGCTTCTGTGTTATCAAAGATTGACTTAAGGTCCGGATATCATCAGTTGAAGATCTGGGTCGAGGATATGTCTAAGACGGCTTTCTAAACTCGTTATGGGCATTATGAGTTTTAGTGATGTCATTTGGGCTTACCAATGCCCCTGCAGTGTTCATGGATTTGATGAATAAGATATTTAAGCCATACTCAGATTCTTTTGTAATTGTCTTTATTGATGACATCCTGATATATTCGAAGAGTTTAGAGGACCATGAGTGTCATCTGAGAGTGGTTCTTGATATTTTGAAGAAGAAGAAGTTGTACGCTAAGTTCTCCAAGTGTGAGTTTTGGTTTAGCTCCGTGGCATTCTTAGGACACATGGTGTCCAAGGATGGGATTATGGTCGACCCTAAGAATATAGAGGAAGTCAAGGATTAGCCTAAACCGACTTCTTTGACTGACATTCAGAGTTTTGTGGGTCTTACTAGCTACTAACGCTGGTTCATCAAGGGTTTCTCTTCTATTTCTTTGCATCTGACGCATTTGACTCAGAAAGAGGTTCTGTTCCAGTGGTTCGATGAGTGTGAGCAAAGATTTCAAAAGCTTAGGACTGTTTTGACCACAACCCCGATTTTATCATTTCCAATTGAGGGGAAGGACTTTACTTTATATTGTGATGCTTCTACGATTTGGTGGGGTTATATGTTGATGCAGTAGGGTAACGTGATTTCTTATCCATCAAGGCAGTTAAAGGTGCACGAGAAGAATTACCTTGTTTATGATTTAGAGTTCTCTACTGTCATGTTTGCTCTAAAGATTTGGAGGCATTATCTTTATAGTGTCCATTGTGAGGTGTATACCGACCACTACAATCTTCATCATGTCTTTAATCGAGTGATTTGAATTCTAGGCAGCGTCAGTGAATGGAGTTATTAAATAATTATGACATGACCATTTTATACCATCCAGGCAAGGTCAATGTGGTGGCAGATGCCTTGAGCCGAAAGGCAGTTAGTATGGGGAGTTTGGCTTCTTTAGCTATTTTTTAGCGTCCTTTGGCATTGGAGGTCCAGTCTCTAGCCAACCATTTTTTGGGGCTTGATATTTCAAATCCGGGTAGGATTCTAGCTTGTGTAGAGGTGAGGTTGTCTCTCTTGGATCAGATTTAGGTACACTAGTATGATGATGTGGGGTTGGGAAAGATTCGAGATAAGGTGATGAGTGGTGAGGCTAAGGAGGCCATGATTGATAATGAGGGTGTTCTGAGGATCAAGTGTAGAGTATGTGTGCCTCGTGTGGGAGATTTGACTAGATTGATTATGGAGGAAGCCCACAGCTCTAGGTGTTTGGTCCATCCAGGTGCTAATAAGATGTACCGTGATTTGAGGCAACACTATTGGTGGGGTAAGATGAAGAAAGACATTGCTGATTTTGTGTCTCGATGTCAGAATTGTCAACATGTCAAGTATGAGCACTAGGTAACTGGTGGTGTGTTTCAGATGATGCCCATTCCCAAGTGGAAGTGGGACATGATTCCTATGAATTTTGTTATTGGGTTGCCCAAGTCTTTGGGAAAGTTTGATGTTATTTGGGTCATTGTTAATTGATTGACCAAGTCCGCGCATTTCATTCCAGAGAAGTTGGCTAAGATCTATATCTGGGAGATTATTCATCTTCATGGGGTTTCTATTTCTATCATCTCGGATTGGGATACTCAGTTTACTTCGCATTTTTAGCGGAACTTTGCAGAGAGAGTTGAGTACTTACTTGGATCTCAGTACAACAATTCACCCTCAGACCGACAGTCAGTCCGAGCAGAGTATTCATATTTTGGAGGACATGTTACGAGCCTGCATGATTGATTTTGGTGGTCTTTGGGACTAGTTCTTACCCTTTGCAGAGTTTGCGTACAACAACAGCTATCACACCAGTAATGATATGGCACCGTGCGAGGCCTTGTATGGTAGGAGATATTGATCTCTGATTGGTTGATTTGATGCATTTGAGGTCTGGCCTTGGGGTAATGATTTGTTGTGTGATTCATTAAAGAGAGTGAAGGTGATGTAAAAAAGGTCCCAGACTTGGTTCCTCAACTCAAGTTAAGAAGTGACGTCCTGAGAGTGCAAATGGTTAGCCTTCAATATACGGCTAAGGGCCTAAATTGTATGAGATATGGAGCGGATTAAGAGACAATACTTGATTGTCTTAAAGGATTGTATATTATTCGACCTTTGTGTGGGTCTTGGCCGAGACCATGTTTTTAATTTCTAAGATTAATTACTAGTTTACTTAGGACACCATTAAAGCCATTTAATAACCCCTAGCTTCCCTTAGGACACATTCAATGCACTATGTAAGAAGGGTGACTAGGCTGAAGGGGTTTCGTCCAAATGGTGTCTTGGTCAAGGATGAACAAGGTTGAAAAGGAAAATGCATTATCTAGAAGGTGTGGTCTTCAAGAGTATAATGCGTGTATGAACTTCCTTAATTGGAGGATATAAAGATGAACTTGAAGAATCTGAAGAGTTGGTCGAACCACTCCCCCAACCGATCGTCCAAAGATGCATGCCAAGGGGAGATGATTATCAATACTCTCCAAGAAGTTCATTTAAGAGTTAACTAGTTCATATGTGGAAGCCACCAAGAAAGGTTCTAGAACACATGAGAGATCTGTATTCACCACCCTCGACCGAAGATCCCTTCCCTTCCCCTGTTCCCACCTTGGTCGAATGGCTTGTGTTTGTGTCCCTTGTATTTTCCTTCTAGAATGGTCCTTTTGCTACTCTAAATCGGACCCTTAGGACATTGTAATGGGGCAGTTGTTGATGACATATAAAAAGTGAGTTTTACTCAAAAGCTAAGTTATTCAACCCTTGGTTGTATACATTAGTTGGTCCACCGAGAGGGACGTGTATCTTGTGTTTTCTTTTAAGGATCCGATGACTTCACTTGGTTAGTATTCAGCATTATAGTCAGCAACCTCAATCTAATCCTTTTTAATTGACCAAATGCATCTTGGTGTCGACTCGAAAAATAAATCCCTCGTGTCAATATCCTTGCCATATCGACCGTATAGCACTTGGTATGTACTCGGGTTTGCACCTAGTATCTCGTGTCCATTCCTCATCCAAGTTACTTGTTTACTTGCTCGACTATACACCACACCATCCCTCTAACCTGTATTAATAGGGCTAGTGCCTGAATCTACCTGCATCCCTATGCAAACACAACCAACCTTACCAACATCCCCACCAAGTTCCCCTTATCGGACCTCGCTATCCCAGTTCTCCGAGACGTTACAACCAATACGCCACTAAATTCCTACCACCACAATCTCTCGCAATACCCCGGGACATCCATCTACAACTCCGAAACCCACTTCTTCCTATAACTACCTGAAACAGTCACCAAACTCCATATTACTGGCAGAACACAATAAACCCGAGACCTCACTATTTTATCCATATTCCGTCACCTCGCCACCACTCAACCACCAAACCCCTAGCACCATCTCAATATTCAACACACCTATCACACCGATATAAAATGTCTAACCTCAACTCCCCCTGATTTCACCCAAAACAGTCTCCTAATACCCATTGCCCGACAATAGCCAATAAACCAAGAACCCCACTTTCTTGTCCATTTATTGGGTCGACGCGAATATAACCAAGTCCTGACCCATTTACACACTTACACCCCTTCTTATATACATCCTATTTGTATCAAGGCGAGATGACCCCGTCCCACGCTTTGACGCTATTGCACATGTAAACGATGAACTTAAGAGTGTCGTAGCCAAAATAGTTGCGGAACAAGTGCAACTATTAAGGAAGGAATTTGTGGATCAAATCATCATCAATTACATCGAATCCGTAGAGGAGGTTGCTCAAAACAACCCCATACATATTGAAGGTGATGCATAAAAAGAACCGAAGCTTGAGAGGGAGGATGACCGTACCTTACGGTTTGATCTCCCCACGTTTGATGGTAACTTAGACCTGGAGGGGTTTCTCGAATGGCTAAGAGACATTGAGAGACTATTTAAGTTTAAACAATACGATGACCGTAAGTGATTCAAGGTGCCCATATTAAAGCTAAAATTATTTATCTCTGTATGGTATGTGAATCTAAATACAAGCAGCAGAAGACTCGGCAAAACCAAGATTGATTCATGGGAGAAGTTAAAAAAACACTTGAAGAGGAAGTTCTTACCACGAGAATATAGGCAATATATCTACCTTAAAACTAAGATTCGGCAAGGTGTTCTTAAGGTCGAAGAGTACATCCGGGAGTTTGAAAAGGTCATACTGCTATGTTACTTGGAGGAAAAGGAAACACAACATATTGCACAAGTCATCGGAGGTTTGAATGCGGCAATACAAGAGAAAGTTGAAGTATCCACTTACCACACGTTTGAGGATGTGTGTCACTTGGCACTAAAGTTTGAGAGGCAACAAAAGAAGGGTGCTCCTAGGCCCTATACCATAAGATGTTTCAAGTGTCAAGGCCTTGGACACTTTTCAAGAGAGTGCCCCAACCTGAGAGTCATGACACTAGAGGAGGACCAAGAATATGGAGACGTCTTTGCCATGGAAGAACCTGAGGTGGAAGAATGTCAAGATGAGGTCGAGACCCTTGTGGAAGATGGTGTGAGCCTAGTTCTCCAACATGTATTGAGTATGCTAATAGGAGAACATAAAGAATCGCAAAGGGAACAAATCTTCTACACCCGATGCAAGGTGAAGGACATAGTGTATAGCATGATTGTTGATGGAGGAAGTTGTTCTAACATGGTGTCCATTGAGATGGTAAAACAATTGCAATTGCTGACCCGTGTCCATCCAAAGCCCTACAATCTTCGATGGGTGAACAAGGCAAACGGGCTAAGAGTGGCCAACCAAGTCCTTGTTATTTTCCGAATTGGAGGATATGAAGATGAAATATGGTGTGATATCATACCCATGGATGCGTGTCATATCTTGTTAGAGAGATTGTGGCAATATAACCGAAGTACCATACAAGATGGAGAGGACAACACCTACTCTTTCCACAAAGAGGGCAAAGATTTCCGGTTGAGACCTTTACCACCTAGCAAGCTAAGGGAAATAAAGATTCAAAATGTACAAAGGCGTCAAACCGCATTCGAAGCTCGTGTACTTGAGGAGCATAAAGAAGAAGAAGGGCCAAAGAAGGGGAGACCTATGGAGATGTTAGTGTGTGAAGGAAAGGAAAGTCGTATGGAAGACATGGAGGAGAATGAATGAGCAAAACAAGGTTGGACCCTCTTCACTAATCCATTGTATAATCAAACAAATGTGGAAGACAATGTCGGCTCGACGGGAACCTTAGAGGTTTCGTAACTTGCAATACCGAGTGGTCCAACAATCGGACCACCTCCAACAAATGATGTTGTTCGTGCCCTTAAGATGGTTCCCGGAAGATCATTACCTATCTATGATGATAACCTGAAGGGGACTTTCGAGTTGTTTGTCCAAGGAGACCTTTGATTATGAACGGTACCGATTGTGTTGGTGCATAGGAAAAATGAAACTTGGTGCATATGTGCCAATGGCCATAGGGTTCTCAACTTTGCTTTGAGGTACAAACCACTAATACTGAGAGTAGTTGGCTATTGGGGTGACATGAAAAGAGCTAATTTTCTTCCCAAGGTGCAACATGGAGTGCGCGGATGGCTTGAATGGTCATTCAAATCTTGTGATGGCATAAGCTACCCCATAAGCATCATACCAAGGGGGTGGTTGATCCGAGGGTGTAAGGACCTTTGCCTTAAATCATCCGAGGTGAACCAAGGTCGTCTCAAGATTTCAAGTGCTATCTAGGACTGTGGTTTGATTCTCCCGTACCCTCATATAATCTGAGATCGTGAGTATGTTTGCTACCCCTATCACGGTCGTGAAAGAACTCTTTTGGGTAGAGCATGAGTTTGATGCCACACTAAGACAAAAGCAAGAACATGTGAGTCACTATGATGAGAAATTTAAGTTTGCACATCTTAGCACTTTGACGTATGTCTCGTTCAGCAAGTAGGAGGAGTACTTGAGGGATAGTCCCTTCAAGTTGCTGGCCAAATTTCGAGAAAGCTCATGAAAGAAGCAAGGTCTGGATGAAGGCATAGGTACAACATGGTATGATAATGAAGTGTCCTCTTACTTGAACCGTGACAATTTGATGGCAAATTCTTTTGAAGAAGGGGAGACTGATATAAAAAAGGTCCCAGACTTGGTTCCTCAACTCAATTTAAGAAGTGACGTTCCGAGAGGCCAATGGTTAGCCTTCAATGTACGGCTAAGGGCCTAGAATTGTATTGGATATGGAGTGGATTAGGAGAAAATACTTGATTGTCTCAAAGGATTGTCAATTATTCGGCCTTAGTGTTGGTCTTTGCCGAGACCATGCTTTTAATTTCTTGTCTTTAATTTCTTAGATTAATTACTAGTTTACTTATGATACCATTAAAGCTATATAATAACCCTTAGCTTCCCTTAGGACACATTTAATACAATATGTAAGAAGGGTGACTAGGCCGAAGGGGTTTCGTCCAAATGGTGACTTGGCCGAGGATTGAACATGATATCAAAGGCAAATGCATCATCTAGAAGGTGTGGTCTTCAAGAGGATAATTCATGCATGAACTTCCTTAATTGGAGGACATTAAGATGAACTTGAAGAAGTCGAAGAGTTGGTCAAACCACTCCCCCAACTGATCGGCCAAAGATGCATGCCAAGGGGAGATGATTTTCAACACTCTCCAAGAAGTTCATTTAAGAGTTAACTTTTTCATATCTCGAAGCCACCAAGAAATGTTCTAGAATACATAGGAGATCGGTATTCATCCCCCTATCCCAAAAATCCATTCCTCTTCCCCGTCCTACCTTGCCCGAATGGCTTGTGTTTGTGTCCCTTGTATTTCCCTTCTAGAATGGTCCTTTTGCTACTATAAATAGGACCCTTAGGACATTGTAATGGGGCAGTTGTTGATGATATATAAAAAGTGAGTTTTACTCAAAAGCTAAGGTATTCAACCTAGAGTTGTATACATTTTTTGGTCCATTGGGAGGGCCATGTATCTTGTGTTATGTTTTAAGGTTTCAGTCACCCTCACTTAGTTAGTATTGAGCATTGTAGTCAACAACCTCAATCTAATCCTTGTCGAATTGGCCAAATGTATCTTGGTGTTGACTGGAGCAATAAATCCCTCGTGTCAATATCCTTGCCATATCGACCGTATAGCATTTGGTGTGTACTCGGGTTTGCACCTAGCATCCCATATCCATTCCTCGTCCAAGCTACTTGTTCCCTTGCTCCACTATAGAATACCATAGCTCCAACCTCCATTAAAAGAGCCACTGCCTGAATCCACCCGCATCCCTACGCAAACACAACCAACCTTACCAACATCCCTACTAAGTTCTCCTTATCGGACCTCACTATCCCAGTTTATCTACGAGACCTTACCAGAACTAAACTACTAAATTCCTACTAACACAATCTCCCGCAATACCCCTGGTACATCTCTCAATGATGCCAAAACCAACTTCTTCCTAAACCAACCCAAAATAGTCACCAAACTCCATATTACCGGTAGAACTCGATAAACCCAAGAGCTCACTGTTTTAGCCTAATTCTGTCACCTCGCCACCACTCAATAACCAAACCCTGAGCACCATCCCTACCTTTAACACACCCTTATCACCCCATATAACGTCTAACCCCAAATCCACTAGATTCTAGCCGACACAGCCTCCTAATACCCATTGCCCGGCAATAGCCGATAACTGAGAACCCTACTTTCTTGTCTATTTTTGGGGTCGACCCGAATATAACCAAGACACGACCCACTTACACATTTACACCCCTCTTTATAGATATCAAAATATGATCTAAGACAAGCTCCTGGCAGCGTAGAGCAGACAAAAGGAGTATGCGGACCGAAAGGTCCGATATTTAGAGTTCATGGTTAGTGACAAGGTTCTTCTAAAGGTTTCACCCATGAAGGGTGTGTTCAGATTTGTCAAGAGAGGGAATTTGAGTCCGAGGTATATTAGACCATTTGAGGTTCTTCAGAATAGTTGGGGAGGTGGCATATGAGTCGGCTGATCCACCAGGCCTGTCAGGCATTCACCCAGTTTTCCATGTGTCTATGCTAAAGAAGTATAATGCTGACGGCTCTTATATCATTTAGTGGGACTCAATATTGCTTGATCAGCATTTGGAGTTCGAGGAGGAGCATGTGGCTATCTTAGACAAGCAGGTGATGAAATTTATATCAAAGAAGATAACTTCTGTGAAGGTTCAGTAGAGGTATCATCCTATTGAGGAGGCGACATGGGAGACCGAGTCTGATATGAGGAGCATATATGCTAGATTTTTCACTTCTTCCAGTATTCCTCTATTCATTTCTCTCCATTCGAGAATGAACGTTGTCTTAATTAGTATCTGATGTAATGACCCGTCTAGTCTTATTCAGCTAAAGAACTTTATTTTCTTGGTTGACCCATCCCATAGGCTCTATATGGAGTTTGTGATGTGTGGGGATGGGTGGCATGGATCTCGAGGTCCATTTATATAAGTTTCAGATGAAAAACCCAAAACTAGAAACTTAGAGTTGGATAGTTTGACTCAAAACTGACTTTTGGCTAAATGGGTTCATTTCTGGGTTTGTTTCTTTATGTATTTTCAGTGGGTCATTTATGACTTAGTTGAGTCATTGGTTCGCTTCTCGATGCAATCGGATGTGTTTTGTGGCTTTATTTATAAAGTTTGGTTATTTGGTTTTCCTAGACGTTTTTTTAGAAAACTATGCCTTAGCTCGGTTATTTGTGAAATTCGAGGGTACAAGTGAGTACATAGCACTATTTACCATAAAGGAGCATGGTTGATTTATGTCGGGATGGGTCCCGGGAGTGTTTCGGGGCTTTGATGGAAGTTTGGACAATTTTCCCTATTCTAGTGTTTGGGTCCGCTCTAGTGTGTCTACCTTGACGGAAGTTCAGCTCACCAGAGCGAGGGCTTGCAAAATATGGATTTTTGTCATGGCGGAGGGTCTGTCCGTAAGGGTGAGTCTGCTCATTCAGAGTCGTGCTCGTCGTGGCACTAAGGGAGGAGTCATGTGGCATCTCCTCAGCAGATGTTTTGTCCGCCGCAGCGGGTCTGCTGCAGCAGAGTCGATTCTGCTAGGGTGAAAAAATTGTATTAGGTTTCCTATAAATTCCTTAGGTTAGAATTCCGTTTCCAAAAATAGAAAACCTCTAAACCAGCGCCACCTTGGATCATTTTCAGAACCCTAGGAGCAATTTCAACCTTTGGGTAAGAGTTCCTTTCATTTTTTTCTTAAATTTATATTTCTAAGTTCATTAATGGTGATGTAGTGTATTATTAAGTTGGTGGGAAATGATTGTATGTTTCTATGAGAATAAGAGAGCTATGATATTAATTTTAATGGAAGTATATGGATCAAATTGTATTAATATATTGAATTAGGATTAGATTGTATTAGATTATCATTTTGTAATTCTTAATTCAAGAATAGAAGCCTATTTTCAATTTGGGAAATTCTAGGGTTTCAAATTGGGGCTTTTTCATTATTGTTCAATTGAGAGTTCCAATGTGTTAATATTTCCAAATAACTTAGGATATGATTACCTCGTATGTATTATTAGATTTTTCTATTAAAGTTTGAGTCTTGGTGAAGTGGGTCCGGGTCAATATTTGTGGTATTGCTTTGCTAAGGTTTTGTCGTTATTGTTGTGTAAGTCATATATTTATGAATAGTATATGCGTGGATATACTTCGACCGTCATGAAGCGTAGATAAAGTGAAAGGATGTCACTGATCCTTGATCTCATAGCACTCCTATTCTGCCTTGAGGTAGGCTACGGTTTAGCTTTTTGAGACTTCGATAGAAGTGCGTAATTAGTTATAAATATTAAGGGGTATTGGCGTGTTTGGGGGTCCCTCTCAAACAGTTGTGACAAATGTTTGAATGGGTATCGATGTTGAACTGTAATGGTGGGGTTTGGGGAATCAGCCTCATGCTGGTTTTGACTATTGATTACTTAGGCTTGTCGCCATATGTGTGCTTGTTGCCATAGTTTCTTGATATGTTTACTCATAACACATACTTTTGATATGATATCCTGAATTGTACTTGGGGTGTATATGTGTATTGGATTCTTGGAACCATGTTATATTTCATCTCTTTATTTTGTATGATCTCATTATATTATGATATCTTGCCTTATATTTTCATTTACATTCATAAACTGATGGTCCTGTGATACTATTATCGGAGTGGTATGAATATTATGTGGGTCCAAGGGGCCAGAAAGGTAAGAGCACTTATGAGATTTATGGTAACACTGAGATGATATTGATATGCAAGGAACGGAGTTGCACGCCTGCAACATGATATTATTACAACCAAGATCTTTTCTCCGTGATCTAATGAGTTATTTCGGAGGGGAGGAGTATATAGACTTTGCGGGTCCTCCATGGGTGTACGGATCGTAATAAATCCTTGACGTACCGTATACCGGGATTGATAAAGGTACATGACATATGAATTGAATTTATATCATACATCTATATGTCATTTCATCATTTAATTGCGGTTGGACATACATTTGAAGTTATTGTTGATAACTTGACTAAATTTTGGACATGAAAGGACTATACTTGTTTCATGATACTTGAGTTGCTGAACTCTTGGAACTGGATAATGTAAGACTCTTATTGAAATAATGAAACATGTAGAATATGTGAATCATTACGTGACTATGTGACCTTACTTGTATAATTGAACTGATTAGAGTTGGATTTCTAGGTGTCAACTTGGTATTTATCTCTGATTATGTACCCTCCGTCGTTGTCGGCCTATGATGTCTATGGGGGTACGTTGTGTATAGACCCGATGACTAGATCAAGACTGTGTGGTTGAGTTCGAGCAGTTAATTTCCAGCTATCAGGGTGAGGATGCTATCTCTAGCATACCCTGGACTGCTCTATCTCCTTACGCGTCTTTACATCTAGTTCGTAGACATATTTATCGATTTTGAGACTATGTATTCAGTTTTGGCACTTCGTTGCCCATCTCGTACTTGTGTCGTGTTTTAGTTCTCTTGTACCTACAGACTAGATCACTTGGGGGTTGTTTTTTATGTATCAGACTTATCATTTTCTTCAGCATTATATTATGAGATAGCTTATGTAGTATTTATATTACTTCCAATTTTACTGATGACGTATCATGTTAACGATTTGAGAGTGGTTCGCTTATGTGGTAGGATTATATAGGTACCACCACGACCCCTGAAAATGGGTCATGACAGAGATGAATGTACTTTAAGGTATGAAGGAAAATTTTGCATCCCATATATAGATAGACGCAAAGAGAGCATTATTGTAGAGGCACACCATTTATGATATTCTATCTATCTAAGATCCATGAAAATATATCATGACCTTGCGAAGAATGAAGTTAATTTCGTGGCTAAGTTTCCAAATTGGTAGAAAGGGAAAGTTGATTCAGCAAAAGATTATGCCAAGTTATATATTTAGGAAAGTTCCAGATTCCATAGGGCTCCAATGTCCATTGGATCAGTTCCAGGTGCCCAGTTCTAAGTGAAATTTCTTTGATATCTTTTTAGAAGGGATTGGATACCATCTCAATACTGTTTTTCATCCTCAAACAGATGTCAGGCAGATTGCACTATCCAAACACTTGAAGATATGTTGAGAGCATGTGTCATAGATTTTAAAGGTAATTGGGATGATCATTTATCTCTCATTGGATTTGCTTATAATAACAGATATCATGCTAGTATCAAGATGGCACAATTTGAAACCTTGTATGGACAAAGGTGTAGATCACCTATTGGTTGGTATGAAGTTGGCAAAATAGAATTGTTAGGACCAAACTTAGACCATTAGGATTTTGAAAAAGTTAAATTAATTCAGGAGCGTTTGAAAATGGCTAAGAGTCACAAGAGTCCTATGCAAATGTGCAGCGCGGATATTCAGAGTTTCATGTTAATGATTTGGTGTTTCTAGAAAGTTTTGCCTATGAAAGGCGTCATGTGATTTGAGAAGAAAGGGAAATTAGTCCCAAATATATTAGACCATACAGGATGCTATGAAATATTGTCATGTTCACAAGTTAAGGACTAAGAAAGTTGCTCCACTAAAAGTGTTGTAAAGAAATCAAAATGTGAAGGAGGCTATATGGAAAGCCATAGAGGACATGAATCCCAAATATCTGCACTTATTGATGGACAAGCAGGAAATTTCTAGGGTAACAACCTCAAGTATTCAGACCTCATCTCAGTTCAGTGTTCATATCTCACCTCCGCTCAGCAGTCAGATCTCCTATTGTTAAATTTATGTTTTCGGTATTCAGATTTCATGTTATGATATTCATGTTTCAGATCACATATTAGTTTAGCACTCATGTATCCATGTGAGCCAGTATTATACATGTATCATTTCATTCATTATTTGTTGTTGGATTAAGTGTTGGATTGGTTATTTATAACTTGGTTGAATTCCTGGATAAGGAAGGATCGATAATTCCACATTGCTACTTGGGTTTCTTTTATTGAACTCTTTTGGAACTGAGTGACTCACGTGAATAAGAAATCTGATATGAACAAGGTGATATGTTGATTTTGTGAACCATTCTGTGAATAATGTGATTAATTGGGTATATTGAACTATTTAGTATAGGATTATTTGGTGTCAACTTAATATTTATATCTTTTTGCGTATCTTCCATCGTTATCGGTATATGATTCCCATAGGAGTACGTGTTGTACTCATGATACGCTTGATGCATTCTTTTTGGATGCAGATACATATCCTTCTACCAGTTCGAGACATAGCGTTTGAGTTCGAGCGGGTGGATCATCAATATTCAGGGTGAGGATGCTACTTCCGGGATACCTTGGATGCTTTATCCTTTATCTTGTCTTTACCTTTGATTCGAGAGACAGATGCAGACACTTAAACTATGATATTCAGTATTTGGCTTATGTTGCCTTTATTTTAGACTTGTATCCGATTTTAGAGGTCTTATATTATTGACTAGATCTTTGGGGTTTATTATGATTCTCAGACTTATGTTTCCGTATTTTATATCATGATCAGTAGTTTATCTAAGTATTTTGTTATCTTTCCACACTTCTTTCTTATATCATGTGAATGATTTGGGAGTGGCTCGCCTACTTGTAGAAAAAGTATAGGTGCTACCACAATCCCTAAAAGGAGTCGTGACAATAGCCTCTCTGCCTCCCAATGAAGAGGTAAGGTTTGTGTACATTCTAGCCTCTCCAAACCCCACTTTATGGGGTTTCACTAGGTATGTTGTTATTGTTGTACTTAATAGACCAATGTATTTATTATAAATCGTAAGGATGATAGTATATAATTAACCCTTCACTCTTGTTATCTCTTTAAAATGAGATAATACTCAACTTGAAATATAATTAGTCAAACCTGCAGGACAAGAGTTTAGTGGAGTATTAAATCTTTTTGATTTGTTAGTTGCAAAAATAAAATTTTGCTTAGGAAAAGAGAAAAAAAAAGAGGGCATAGTTGGAGCGTTACAGAAGCGTGTATGGGTGAAGCGAGTATGTGAGGAGAAGGAAAGGTCAGCTAAAATGTTGGTAACTTCTTTTGTTTTCAGAGAAGAGCGAGGAATTCCGTTGTTTTCCACCCACTATTTCATTATCATATTCACATTTTCTCATTATTCATTCATTGTTCCTTTCCTTCCCAACAACCCTTTTTTGTTTTTGATTCCAAATACTCTCTCTAGTTCATAATAAGTGTCTTTTTATTTTTATTCAAAATAAGATTTCACTTATATAATCAAGAAAAATTTACTTTACTTTTCTATATTTACCCTTATTCTGTGTTTTCTATAACCCAATGTGTCAAGTTAATAATACTATACAAATTTAAATTAAGGTTAGTTTAATCAAAGGACGATGCTATTTAAACAAAAATTCGTGGGCAGAAAATGGGCAGAGAAAGTGAAATGTCAAAGATTCCCTTAAACTAGTTAAGCACTTAACACACTTAGGTTAACATAGTTAATCACTTAACACACTTAGGTTAACATAGTTAATCACTTAACACACTTAGGTTAAGGTAGTGAAGCACGCCACCAATTTGCACTGATTTAGGTTGACTTTTTCCATTAAAATATTTTATGTTTTATTTTTTTTATACGTATTACCTATTAATATTTTGTTTTCCGTATACGTTACACGTATTATACATCAGAATGTATACTATATACTAAAATTTTACCTCCATTGTTTCACTTGACTTATAGACCTTCCTCACCTAATCACACAAACTCAGCCACTAAAGTCTATCTATTATATTAAATTAAGTTTGTGTTCTTACTTAAAGAATGAACCTCAACCAAGATAACCGACATGATCATATTAGGACTGCGTTATATGAGTCTCTAGGATTGACATCAGAATACAGATTATCATTGAAGATAATGAGATTAATACTAATTCAGTTGACAGTCACAATGGTGGGGAATATAAACACATGAATGGATAAGCTAAATAGACTTCTTCTTATAGTGGAGAAATAAAGGAAGTGTATTTTGATGAGCAAATATTATCAGGTCCAATTAGAGGTCAGTTATTCAAGTTGTTGAATCGGTGTTTCTTTTTTTAAAACAATTTTGCTCTAACAGGCATGTTAGTGCCCATTAGAGGTTTTCATTATTTATAAAAGCAGGAAAGTAACATAGTACCATTACATGATGATATCTAAAATAAGAACTAGCTAAAATAAGAAAATTGAATTGTGCATAATGCACAATTTCACTAAAATAATATATACTAGTCTTAAATATGAATCGCACTTCCATCTTTGATGAACTCTCCATGTTTTGGCATCGGCAACAAAGCCGCAAAGCATGAATATTAGTATTTCTATCTACATATGTGATTTATCTTTCTTATTTTGATCCTTATACGAGGAATTTGTTACTTATCCATGTTCACGATCCTTCTTCCTTCTGTTAGCATGTGTATGAAATTATCTATCTCCACATCTGCATTGTCCAGTACCCTATTTGCAAGAAAATTTGCAAGTTGGTTCCCTTCTCTAAAAGTATGTATGATATGAGCCTATACTAATCTCATGTCCTCCTTAATGTCTTCAACTATGTCCCTCAATTCTAATGGAATAGTCCATAATCCCTGCAAGATGTTTAAGAGAGCAAATGAATTAGTTTCTAACTGTAGTTGTTATATGTTGTGTTCTCTGCAATACTTTAGAGCATGTCTGATGGCCTCAGCTTCTGCTTCGTATTTTTGTTAATACTAATGTCCTTAGCTTGTGCATACACCAAATCATCTCTACTATCTCTGATGCAATATTCATATGAACTCCTCCTAGGGCTACCTATACTTGCACCATTTGTACTACATTTCAACCTTCCTGATGGTGGCATTCTCCACAACACCTTAGCATAATAGAGTTTAGGTCTATAACTACTAGGTTGCTGATACATTGTTTCCCAATCATATGATAATTGCATCCATGGAAACCTCAACTTCCCTAGGTGATGTAAATTCTATTGAACTTGTTATATCATCTTGTGTATTGTGACTGACCCTCCATGCTTGATTGAATTTCCTCTTTTCCATAATTCCCACATGATCAATGCTGGCATAGATTTAAATATTGGTTTCATCTTTGGTTTAACATCAGTAGTCTACCAAGCTAATATCAGTTGCTGCAAATTGACTCATTGTGTTAATACTGCACAAGAAGAAAATACCTCCAAAATATTTATAGTCGTGGAAGATGCTAGAAATAAATGAGATACAGTTTCCTCTTTGTGCTCCTCACAACACCAACATCTAGAAGGTAGATTGATATGCATCCTTTTTAAGATATCATCTGTTGAAATTTTATATTTCCACTTTCCACATGAAAAAACTAATCTTGATAGGCATTCTTTTCTCCCACATGTTGCTATAGTTAGATAATTTTCTCTCCCTTTTACTTATGAATTCCCATGCAGACTTAACTGTGAACTGATCACTAGATTCCAACGTCGAACATGGTTCATCATCCTCCCCTCAACTGGAACTTGTATTGTAATCTTGAATATGTTGAGCCAGCTCTTGATTAGGAGTTTCTTATAACAGTTCCATATTCCACTTTCCTTCATGCACAAACTATCTCACTTTTATTTCCTCCTCCTCTGCAGCCTCTAGAATGATATAATATAAAGCTTCCCGTCTAGTCCAATTCTCATACCAGAATCTAGATGTACTATTCTTGATGTGCCCAAAATTACGTGGCTCAATTGACTCCCTTATGCTCACCATTTTCTTCCATGCATGAGATCCTCCTGTGTCATAAGCCATTGTAGAATGCCATTTTTTGCAGTATTTTTTCAACATGTAGCTACTCCATAAGTTCTTTCCACATCTGAAGTTTTGTCATAATTTAGTAAATAAAGCATTAGAAATATCAAACAAGGATTTAAAGACCCTCCTTTATGTTTTGGTAAACACAGCTTACCCCATGCCACCCAATGTTTGCTTTTTACCCCCATAGTATTACTCTAAAAAAATTTAGCAAACATCTTATACAACTGTTTGATCACGCCAGGCCAAGGATTCATAGCTGATAACAGATATCGGCATGGATTGTAGCACATGACTTATCAACACATATCTTCATCACCTTTTTGAGCAAGTCCTCATAATATATCATTTTTCTTCTTCCATAGAAAATTGGACATCCTAAATATGCGAAAGGAAAGGTTCCATTTCTCATACCAGTATGTCTTTTGATCATATTATTGACCCTAACAGATATTTTATGATGAGTATAGAAACTTCTTTTCTAATTATTAACTAACTATCCAGATGCCTTTTTATATCTCCTCAGAGTCTTCATCATCATTTACTTTAAAGAATAACCATCTCCAAAACAAAATAATATTGTATCATCAGCATAGGATAGATTATTTATCCGATTCGAGTATTAAAACCCTCGTGTCATTATCCTTGTTTATATCGACCGTCTAACACTTAGATTGTACCTCACAACTCGTGTTCATTTCTAGTATCAACTACCTTATTTCTTCTACCACCACATCCTGCAATACTTCACAAACACCCTCACTAAAATCCATCAACCGAAACCACCCTTAACTTCTCGTCCAAACCCGACAACCACAAATAGTCCACAACAACCCGTACCGAGACCTCACTATTTCATCAAACTTCTGCCACCTTTGCACCATTAAAACCACCAAACCCCGATCATCAAAACTACCCGCAACATACTCAGAACACCCCCGTAAAATGCCTTAACCCAACTCCACATAAATCTACCCGAAATAACTCCACAACACCACACTACTCGACTGAAACGTCCCACCTGAGAACACCATTTCAAATCCATTTTCACATCAATTTGTTCCCTGCCAAACTCCGACTGACTTACCTTCACACAACCCTCCTTATATACATCATATTAGTATCAGAGCGAGACGTTCCCATCCTACGCCTTGACGCCATGTCTAACCTAAAAGAAGAACTTCGACGATTCATGCATGAATTATTTGCGGAGCAAATACAACTCTTGAAAGGTGAACTTGAGGGACATACCGTAATGAATAATGCCGAATCCGAGGTTGTGAAAATCAACCCAAGGCATGAGAAGGGAAGTAACTCTTTCGCTAATCCTCTATATGATGTTGAAGAAGAGGACAATACCATATTTAGTAATCCATTGTATAGTCATGAATATACGGATTCCTTTTTTATGGAGAAATCTATAATTGAGGAGTTCTTGGAAGAAGATGTTACTCTTGCAAGCGAGCATAAAAATATAGTACACCAACATGTGTTGAGTGTTCCACTTGAAGTACCTAAGGAGACACAAGAGGAGCAACTATTTCACACGCGTTGTAAGGTAAATTATAAAGTGTGCAATGTCATTATTTACTGAAGAAGTGGTGTCAACTTTGCCTCTTTGGAAATGGTGGACAAGTTAAAACTACCCACTCGCAATCATCCGAAGACATATGATCTTGAATGGGTGAACCAAGATGAAGGGCTAAGAGTAGTACAACAAACTCTTGTTAGCTTTCGGATTGGAACATATGAAGATAAAATATGGTGTGATATCCTTCCTATGGATGCGTGTCATATTTTATTGGGATAACCGTGGAAATTGGATCGGAAAGTGCAACATGATGAAGAGAAGAATATTTATTCTTTTCAAAAAAGATAATAAGAAGATCTGATTAATACCATTATTAGCTCTTTAGGTGAAAGAAATAAAGATCCGAAGTGCAAAAAATGCAAGGACAAATCCGAGATCCTCTTGCTTGAAGGCACGAAAGATAGAAGAAGAATTTAATAAGGGGAGTCCTCTAGTTCCAATGGTGCGCATGGAAAGCCTCGTGGAATACATGGTTGGAAATGCCGACCCTAAGGAACCCGTCAATAAACTTGAAGATATGTTGTTGGGTGACCTTACAAATGAGTCTCTGTCGACGGAGGGTATTGGACATGCTTTTGGTTTATTTCCAAGAAGTTCATTCCCTAACCACCATTCCTATAGACACTATCCGGAAAGGGAGACAACATCAAATTTGTTAGTACAAAGGGGAAATGAGGTTTGGTACACATGTGTTCTCATCCAAGCGATCGGCGACAACATGAAATGCAAATTTTCTATGCCGGGGTGGAAAATTTTATTTTGAGGAATCAAGTGGAGAAAATGGTTCTACAAGATAGACTCAAGGAGAGAATACCATCAAACGAAAACCCGAGAAGGAGATACATGGGGGATGGCTGCCAAGGTCAAGGATGTGTACGAGGAGTGTGTGATGTCATTTAGAGTAGGTAACGCTCCAAGCTCTCCCAAGAATTTCATGCACGAGATACTTCAACAATTCACGGCTTAAATGGCATTATCTGAAGGCATGCTTGAAAATACATCCATGGTAGGGGTGTTCGAATGGCTATCCTCAAACGACGGTATTGATCATGCCCTTGAAATGGTTCCCGGAAGTTCAATACCTAATTACGGTGACAATCCGGATGAGGATTCCGAGTTGCTTGTCCAAGAGGATCTTTGTTCATATACGGTACCTATTTTAAATTCTGTAAACTTTAGTACACTTAGGTACTTCCATAAACACTTTATAAACCTTCATTATCCTTCTGTAAGGTCGCACCTCTTCCCGGGACATCGGTATCAATTGACGACACGTTGGAATGTGAAACTTACGAGGCGTAATAGTTGTGACTCTGTATATAGCTTATTATTATTTGTAGTTCGTCATGACCATGTATGTCTTAGAGTAGAATGGATCCATCTTGATTGAGACTTGTGCCAAATATGGTGAGGATTTTCTACATCTTTTCCATGTTTTGCATCTAAGACGAGAACTTGCCCTACATGTTATTAAAGTGAAATAAAGAGTGTTTCTCTATTTAGAAGATGATAATAGATATTCTTTGATATGTCTTGTGAATTTTAGCCTTTTCATATATTGTACCACTAGTTAGCCCTTCGAGCATGTAGCCTTTCGTTTGTTAGCCGTATTTTTGCCTTGATCCATTTATTTGAATCCCTACTTTTTGGACCGTGATTCTTTTAGAACTTTATCTTAGAATGTGATATTAATTATTAAATCTAAAGGAAAGGGATGGTCGAGTGAAAAAGAGGTGACCAATAATAGCTGCAAAGTGATGAAAAGGCCCTCTTAAAAAGAATGTGACATGAACACAAATGAAAAAAAAATTACTTGAAAAAATATGATTGAAACATTCTTTATATTAGGAACATACTTGTGAAATAACTAATGAAGAGAGGGCTGAAAAAAATAAAGTAAATAGGAGAAAATAATGGGTGATGAAGTCTAAAAGTGCAAAGTGCTTAGGAAAGTGTAAGTCACTATATATAATTGTCCTACCCTTCCTCTAGCCAAAATTACAATCTGTTAAATTCATATTTGATTCTACTAGAACATTCTTAATTAGTAGAGATGTACATAATGGGCAAGCATATGGTTCTTTGTGCATACATGTGAATTTCTTTGTGAGCGTGACAGTTATATTTTTTATGCTAAGCCTTAAATTATATTCATTCTTTTATTTGAGTGTGTGGACTATTTCTTCTTGTGAGGACAGTTGATGCATGATAGATAGGTGACGTTATTAGCTTTTTTTGACATAATAGGTGAGTGAGCTTAAATTTGATGAGCTAGAGTCCGTGTATGAGATTAGGAGGTTAGGAGTTTGTTGTTTGTATGTTGAACTGTATATTTTTGCATGATGATCATCAAAGTGTATATTTGATTGTTTGAGTTGTTATAGGGCCTAATTTTGAGTATCAACCAAAGTGGTGGTGTTCCTAGGCTTAATTTATTTGGAGTGATTTTAATGCTTACTTAAGGACGAGCAAGAGTTTAAGTGTGGGGTGGTGATGTTCAGCCAAAAATGCATATATTTATCCATTGTTTGCCTTATATTTTAGTATTTTTAATCATAGTTTGAGTATTAATTATAGTGATTTGTGTTAATATTATATTTGTATTATGTAGGAATAAAGCGATATGAACATGAAGAGATTTGAAATGAAATTGAATAAAAAGCGGAGAAAATAAAGGAAAGAAATAATGGAGACAAGCATTAGTGGCCTTAATTATTGGGGTCATCGTTGCTAATGATTAGGAGCATTTAATGAGACCAAGAGAAAGCATGTAAATCAATTTCAAGGAATTAATGACCTGCAGCAGCAGCAACGTAGCACAAATTGCTCGCGAAGCACAACAAGAAGTGAGCTTGTTGTTCGTTGTGCAATTCGCTCGGCGAGAAGAAGGATATCCGAAAAATAATTCATCCAACTTTATTTTGGATTTGGTTATTTTGTCTTGGCTTTTCACTACACCTATAAATAGATCATAAGACGTGATTTTAATATAACTTTGGAATAACTTGTGATCCTGAGTTCAGAACTTTAGACCTAGGGAGAGCTTGGAGCCGTCGTGATGGCCGAAGATTATTGGGTTTTACCTCTTCTTCTCCTTGCTACTAGTTTTTATGTTTCTTTGTATGAATTGTGGTTTTTCTTCCATGTCTATGTGGAGCTGAACTTCTCGTTATAGGGTTATGGTAACGTAGGTGAACTCATAACGTAGTAACGTCCCGTATTTTCGGGTAGCGGTTGAACTCATAACGTAGGTGAGTAGATCCGGACCCGGGAAAATTTTCATTGTACTTGTGTATATTAATACGAGGATTAGTATATAGAACGACGTGACCCTGAAATAATTTTTGATTTGATAATGTGGCGGCGTTGTGTAATAATAATAATTGTGTATCCCCGAAGAGATTATAGACTGGTATTTTATTACAGGGATTATATATTGGCATGAGAGGATTTTATTAATCAGCGGGATTTAAATAATAGGAGATCGGGAATTTAATTGTGTGTATAATTAATTAATTGTGGGATTAATTAATTAGGGAGGGACAATTTATAGTGGGATTTGGTACGTGTACTCTTATAACCGATTTGGGGGTGACAAGGCCCCAAATCAGTCGACCAACTCCTCTCTTCTCTATAATGAACAACCATGGATCCTTCAGTGTTCTCTTCATCTCTACCAAATCGCCTCCATTAAATTCTTTTCTGGCAGAGGGAACAAGCTCGGTTGATGGGTTTTCTGAAATTTTCTACCAAAATTGGGGATTTCTGTGAGATTTCATAAACCAGCGAAGGGAGAATTCATGGTGTTCTAGGTTTAGATTCTAGTAGAACCGAAACCATTAACAACCTTAGAAACTCAGAAGATTTACAAGAACCTTGAGTACAAAAGGATTCTGGCGCGAATCGATTTTTGGTTCTATTTCTGTTTGTCGGAATCCGGTGCAAGCGTAAGGTTTTCCGGCAATTCTCATCATTCCGTCTAACAGAGAGGTAACCTTCCTTGTTCTTAATAGTTGGTACAATTTTCAGAAGTCATTTCTTGCTATTAGTTCTAAAGACGATTGTCGAAAATGCGAATTTGGGTTGGGTGTTGTTGGGACTGCCGTTACTGAGAGTTTCTAGAAATTGCATGTGAAATTATTGTACTGTTTTGAGGATTGTAGTAGTATAAGAAGAAGGATTAAGGGGGCATGATGTTTCGCTTTATGTTTAGATTTCGATGTAGAAGGAATATAGGTTCTACGTGGTTAAGGTGTTCGTTAGAATATCCCTAAGAATCTATTTTTAGTATGTTGAGTCGACTATGATTTAAATCATCCGTATGATGTAGATAAGCATTCATAGGAGCACAAGGACCCGCGGAACTTAGATAAATTCGACAACAAGGTTGAAGTTCTAAAACGAGACGTACTCTAATATTGAGTTGATTAGTTCATCTAAGAGGTATGTGAAACCCTTACTTCTTTCATTTTGGCATGATTTAATGAAAGTACGGCGGACGTACTTGATTCTTATACAGTTTAATTCCAAAAAAGGATTATTATGAGAAGTGCCTATGATTTTTCAGCAAAGAGTTTATTATGACATTATTATAATGATTTTATTGAGAGTCAAATGATAATTTTTACTTGCATATGGTTACTCATGATATCTACTCGTGCTAAGTGTTACTACTTCACCTCACCGAGTCCCGGGCCGGGTTATGTTCGTGCACAGCCTTGCATTTTTCACCGAGACCCTCACTAGAGGGCCGGGTTACGTTGGATGGATCCATAGATGAGATATGACTTTACCGAGTCCCAGCATGGGCCGGGTTACGATATGACTTTACCGAGTCCCAGCATGGGTCGGGTTACGATATGACTTCACCGAGTCCCAGCATGGGCCGGGTTATGATATGATTCCACTGAGTCCCGCACTAGTGGTCCGGGTTACGTTACAGATATATATATATGTATATGGACAGGCATTCATGTTTTCTTGACTTGACTCTCATTTTTATAAGGCACAGCTGACTTTTATGGTTTATGGCACAGTTGGATTTGGATCCTGATTTTTATACTGATCTCCTATTTTCTGTTGGCTACTTATGATCTCTTTTACAGCTTCATGTTTTACATACTCAATACATTATTTCGTACTGACCCCCTTTCCTCGGGGGGGCTGTGTTTCATGCCCGCAGGTACATGTTTTCAGTTTGGTGAACCTCAGGCCTATGTTCCTACTCAGCAAGTTGGGAAGCTCCTTTGATTCAGAGCTTTGTCATTTTGGGTACAGAACCCTATTATTTTGACTTTTGTATATTTAGGGGCACGACGGGGCCCTGTCCCGTCATATGTCGTTATCCTTCTTGTAGAGGTCTGTAGACAGTGGTGGGTTGTACTTATGTAAGGGTTATGACTCTGTTTTGGTCAGTCATGTTATTGTATTCTGTGTTGGGGTGTTCCCATGTATATACGTTACTATCTGGTGGCAGCCTTGTCGGCTTGCTTGTTATGTTATATTGGCTATTTGTGACTCCTCGGGAGACAGGTACATTCTTGGGTAAAGGCAGCATTGTCGGCTTGCCTACCCTGGCTTATGTTGTTGTTGGAGTGTTATGCTGCCGGATTTCAGACTCATTAAGTGTTAGTTGGATTATGTGTGACAGGTTAGGATAATGACATCATTAGGGCGGTTAGTCGCGGCCCGTCGGGTCGGGTCGTGACAAAAGTGGTATCAGAGCAGTTAGTCCTCGGAATGTCTACAGATCGTGTCTAGTAAAGTCTTGCATATGGGTATGTTGTGCACCATACTTATACACAGGAGGCTGCCGGACATTTAGGATTGGTTTCTATTCTTCTTACTCTAAGATCGTGCGATAGAGCTATATTAGTAGGCTATTCCCTCTCTGACGTATTAATGTGTTACAGCTATGCCTCCAAAGAAAGCGACATCCGCTAGAAGGGCAATACGAATTCGAGGTTATGAGAAACTATCTTACTCGTATACGGGAAGAAATAATTTAAGCTTGGGACATGGAATATTTGAGACTCTTAGAATATTAGATAATCATTGAGACCTTAGATATACAAGGCCTTCTTGAGTAAAATATTTTATGTTTGATCTGGGTTAAAGTACATGGTATATGTGAAGTCTATTAGTTGTGATTACTCCTTGGTATGCTTATGTTTAAATGAAAAGGAATATGAGATATGCCAAAAATTGGAATTGCTACTGTTGTACATATAAGGTTTGTTGTCTCTGGAGCAAGTTGTCTGGATAAGTCCTTGAAATTAGTTCAGCAGGTAGTTGATAGTCGTTAACGGGTTGTCCTACTTGTGGATGGGGCTTAGGAGTAGATGATCCTCAACATGTTGTCAATAGTTGCTTAAGGGAGTGGAAATTGAGTATTTACATAATTCCAGGAATGACTTGCTGCTGCAATAAACGGTTTACTTATTTAGTTAACTATTAAACCTTGAATATATTATGCCAAGCATTATGTAATATATGTGAATATTGTGGCTATTTGTGACTACTCTATTAATGTCTAGCATGTTCAGTTGATGAAAACACTGTTAGAGTATTTTGTGACGATTATTTGTGTGTTAAGTGGTTGTCTTGTTAAGTTTAAGGGTTATTTGACCTTGTATGATCCGTTTAAATGATCGAAGGGCTTAATGTTTTTATTTATTTATTATCTACCTAAAACAAGCGCCACTAATTAAGTACAAGATTAGTTGTCCTATTTGACAAAACTTGTCTTATATCATCTGATATGATAATTTAAAACTAGAAGAGAATGAGTTAAGTGGGTTGATATGGTTGAGGTTATGTGATGTTATTTATGATGGGAATTGATAAATGGTAACCTATGTGATGATTGTGAATTATGAATATCACCTAAAATGTTATATGTTCTTGGGTTAATCAAAAGGAATATGTGGATTTTGTATGTTGATTGATAAGGTTGTTGTATAGTCTGGTGTAATTTTAGTTGAATCATGAAATGACTTTTAAACTATTTGTATGGATAAGTTAAGCAATAATAACCTTGTTTGGATTGATCTTGGAGTAATTAATGTTGTTAGAGACAATTCCGACTTGGTATGAATCTATGGATGCATACTGTGATATAAACTGAATTTTTTTAAAAAAAAAAAAAAAAACCAAAGGACTTATTGTAGTTTATTGTGGGACTTTATGATCTTAACACTAACCCAAGAGGTTGTGATATTTCCAAAGGGAGGTTTAGTTCCTAATTTGTTTTCTTAGGTATGTATTTGTTGCATCTATGTTCTTGTAACTTGAACGTTATGTGGTCTGAACTTTGAAGTTATGTTATGAATACCTAGAAAAGAGTTATTCCTGCATCCATTCATGTATCCATGTTATCATTGCCTATGTGTACCAATCCACCTAGTTTAAGTGCATGCGTAAGCTAGGAATAAAAGCTTAGGACCACTATGCTAGTTGACATATGTTCCCAACAAGTTAAAATGATAGGCTTAGGTTAATTTCAGCATGCTAGTCTTGAAGAGATGATTCAGAAAGTTCCCCTTTGATCCTTAGGCTACCTCCATACAAGGTAATGTCATTTCCCTTTTATATTCTTCCTTAATCTGTGTCTTGTGATCTCGCATTATGTGTTGTAAAGTCAATTAGTGGCTCGTTAATGTTTCATACATGTTATGGCTCTGTTTTAGTCTAATTAGGCTTTGAATTGATTCAATAAATGAATGTGTTTGCTTGTACATAACTGTTAGTAATCAAGTAATGTTTTAAGATCAACTATGTATGATAAACATGGCTAATATGATTTCAAATGTCTGTTTAAATGTATTTGGGACCAAATGTTGTGGTTTATTAGAGCTAGGATGACCTTTAAACTTGGCTTAACAAATCTGTGCAATGATAAGTTTGCTTAAGGGTATGAACATGTTCATAATAAATGCCTTAAGGATAACATAAGTGCTTAGTTATGGTTTGAGTAACCGTGAGCCTATAGGAACCTTTAAATATCATTTGTAACTGATTTAAGAGTTGTCTATGTTTAAAAATAAAGATAGAGTATTTGGTCATCTATGATTTGCTATGATAGTGTTAAGCTCACTATGAGAATGCCATATTGTTCTAGAATTAGAATAGATTTGATGTGACCCCAGAATGTTTGTTATGTGTTAATAAGTCTAGTTCTAGTCCATATTAGGTCCATTATACCATTTGTTAGGATTGACCTAGGTCTAGTATGAGAACGGTATTTTTTTTGTACTTATTTAACTCATTTCATATTTTGCCCTTTTCATAATGTGTTATTATATGCCTAAGATATGGTTCTTGTAGTTTGTCTTGTTTTTTTTTCCTATGTGTTGAGGTTTTGATGTCCTGTTTAGTTTTCTTATGAAGTCTAGGCCTCCATGTTATGTTATTTATGTTATGAAATCCCAATTGTTTAATTTGCCTATCCTAAGACCTTTATGCTATGGTTTTGAATCATAAATCCATTCATATGTGGTATTAGATTATATTTGTGTACATCTTGTTCTATATGGTTTAGTTTGATGCCATGTACAACTATATTTCACTTTCATCCTTGAGTTTATTCTATATGGATGTTACCTATTTCCTATTGAAAATCTTAACTAGTCCTAATATTAAATGACAGTCTAGGCTCCTTGGTATGATTCTGGTGTCCCTTGTGAGTTTAGGTCTGAAATCTTATCTAGAATTAGCTTACATGTTTTTGTCAGTTTTGAGTCTAAAAATAACAGCGTGCTTGAGTTATAAGGGTTGATAGGAGTCTAGTTCAGAACCCCTGCTTATAGCATGATCCAAATAGTCTTTTGAATGCACCAGCATGACTTGTTTCTATCCACATGTTGGCTGTTTAAGGATATTTGTATTTGTCTTGATTTTAAGTGTCATATCATGTCTATTTGATTCTAGATTTAGTTCATAGTAATGTTAATCTTGAGAATCTCAAATGATATGAAGTTGTGTATTAGGTATCATAACATACATCTAATTGAACAATATGTTCTTATACCTCCATGTTGTAATTGCTATCGTAGAGATCAAACCATTTAGCTTTGGCACCTGTTTAGGAAGAAAACCTAGAATTCTATATTCTTAAGTTTTGTGTTTTGTTAAGAAAAGAAATGGAACTAGTATCTGAAGCATGCTTGTACATTCATAAACGAAAAAAAATATAAAACCTTACATGTTGGTCTGTTTGATTTGAGTGGTAACATGTTTTTTTGATAAAACTTTATGTGTTCTTTCAAGTATGTAACTGTGCACACCATGCCTATATTAGTCTCCTACCAGTTTAATATTAAGGTGTTCATATTTTGAAACCTGCTGAACCATCGTCTACTGTCCCTAGTATGATTTGAATAGATTTAAATACCTTGCATCTATTGAAATATTATCCTAGGTATACATGACCTATCTTATTTTTTTGAGAAGTTTAGTTTAGACTTGGCTGGGTAGTTTTAAGGGTTCTTATAGAGGATTTAATCTAGTTTGTCCCCCTAAATAGGTGTGTGAACTTATAAATGATGACTAGATGTCCTGCTTATTGCTATGTTTTGTTATATTCAAGGACAAGGACCCTAGCATGAACCTTTGTGTATAGAGATTATTGAAAATTGTTGTTGCTGTTTAGCTGCTGTTTTGTTGTTGCTACTACTATCCCTGTGGCACTTTAAACATATGTTGTTGCCTCAGTGTGACAGATATTGTTGCTCTTTTTCAGTCTCAAATGTCTAATTCTCAAACATGTTGTGCTCCCCTAGTTAACTACATTCTTTGTTAAGATGTGTGTAGCTCTTAAAATACTGGATTCTGAGTTATAATTGCTGCTTGTTTACTGGTTGCTGCTACCTATTGTCTTGATGCCCTGGACTGTTGAAAATTGGGAAGGGCTGCTGTGCCTTTGAGATAACTTGTGGTTATGTGTGGTTGTTATTTTTGCTACACATATAGCCCTATAGGACTGTTCTGCTATGTTGAAAGGTTGCTGGTCTACTGTACTTTAGTGCAAGTCATTGCTGCATTTCTGCCTCATTTATAGTTGTTGTTAGGACTATTTGGTTTTGCTTTAAGGTTGTGGTTGTTCCAAAAGAGGACTGGTTACTGCTGGTGAGGGGAGGCTGGTTCCTTGCTGTCTGTGATTCCAATTTCTGATTTCTGATGCCTGTTCTCCATTAGGTGCTGCATAGTTTAATGGTACTGTTATATTGAGCTGGTTGCTGCACATATTAGTTAGTTTCTAATGTACTTAGCTACTATGTTCATGCTGTTGTTTGATTGCTGTTCTGGCTGTTGTTTTAGTTGTTATTCTGGCTAATATTCTGACTGTTGTTGAGCTCACTTGATGCTGTTGGTTGGCTACCAGTTGACTGCTATTTGGCTGTTGTTTTGCTGTTATTTGCTACTGTAATCACTGCTGCATTTTGGTGGAAATTATGCCCTGCACAAACACATATTGCTGCCTTTATTTTGAGGCAGCTGTGGCTGTAAATTTTGGGCAGGGGCAGAGTGAAAAATCAGCAGTTGTGTTTGCTGCACTCTAGCCCAAAACCAGTGCAACAAAAGAATCAACTGCAAAAGTATAAAATAGCTACATGGCTAATTGCACTGATGTGTGAATTGTTTTAAATAACTATGTGGCGTATAGGACTCTAAAATTAGGTATTAGGACCTTCTACCTTCTTTACCTATTGCTTGAATTTAAAGAATGTAGTCACCATGTGTTTATTTTAGTTTGCATATGAAATTTGAGTCTATTCTTTAGAAGTAGTCATAAATTGATATGTATCTACTCACAGTTTAAAGGATAGTCCGAATTAATCCATGAGTGTTTTATCTTCTGTTTTTGATGAATTAGAATGACAATTTGGGTATTCTTTTTGTATGGTGTCAAAGGTTAGAAAAGTCGTACCGACATTCGAGGACGAATGTTTCTAAGGGGGGGAGGATGTAACGCCCCGTATTTTCGGGTAGCGGTTGAACTCATAACGTAGGTCAGTAGACCCGGACCCGGGAAAATTTTTGTTGTACTTGTGTATATTAATACGAGGATTAGTATATAGAAGGACGTGACCCTGAAATAATTTTTGATTTGATAATGTGGCGGCGTTGTGTAATAATAATAATTGTGTATCCCCGAAGAGATTATAGACTGGTATTTTATTACAGGGATTATATATTGGCATGCGAGGATTTTATTAATCGTCGGGATTTAAATAATAGGAGACCGGGTATTTAATTGTGTGTATAATTAATTAATTATGGGATTAATTAATTAGGGAGGGGACAATTTATAGTGGGATTTGGTACGTGTACTCTTATAACCGATTTGGGGGTGACAAGGCCCCAAATCAGTCGACCAACTCCTCTCTTCTCTATAATGAACAACCATGGATCCTTCAGTGTTCTCTTCATCTCTACCAAATCTCCTCCATTAAATTCTTTTCTGGTAGAGGGAACAAGCTCGGTTGATGGGTTTTCTGAAATTTTCGACCAAAATTGGGGATTTCTGTGAGCTTTCTTATAACCAGCGAAGGGAGAATCCGTGGTGTTCTAGGTTTAGATTCTAGTAGAACCGAAACCATTAACAAGCTTAGAAACTCAAAAGCTTTACAAGAACCTTGAGTACAAAAGGATTCTGGCGCGAATCGATTTTTGGTTCTATTTCTGTTTGTCGGAATCCGATGCAAGCGTAAGGTTTTCCGGCAATTCTCGTCACTGCGTCTAACAGAGAGGTAACCTTCCTTGTTCTTAATAGTTGGTACAATTTTCAGAAGTCATTTCTTGCTATTAGTTCTAAAGACGATTGTTGAAAATGCGAATTTAGGCTAGGTGTTGTTGGGACTGCCGTTACTAAGAGTTGCTGGAAATTGCATGTGAAATTAGTGTACTGTTTTGAAGATTGTAGTAGTATAAGAAGAAGGATTAAGGTGGCTGGATGTTTCGCTTTATGTTTAGATTTCGATGTAGAAGGAATACAGGTTCTACGTGGTTAAGGTGTTCGTTAGAATATCCCTAAGAATCTATTTTTAGTATGTTGAGTCGACTATGATTTAAATCATCCGTATGATGTAGATAAGCATTCATAGGGGCTTACAAGGACGTGCGGAACTTAGATAAATTCGACAACAAGGTTGAACTTCTAAAACGAGACGTACTCTAATATTGAGTTGATTAGTTCGTCTAAGAGATATGTGAAACCCTTACTTCTTTCTTTTTGGCATGATTTAATGAAAGTACGGCAGAAGTACTTGATTCTTATACAGTTTAATTCCTAAAGAGGATTATTATGAGAAGTGCCTATGATTTTTCAGCAAAGAGTTTATTATGACATTATTATAATGATTCTATTGAGAGTCAAATGATAATTTTTACTTGGATATGGTTACTCATGATATCTACTCGTGCTAAGTATTACTACTTCACCTCACCAAGTCCCGGGCCGAGTTATGTTCGTGCACAGCCTTGTATTTTTCACCGAGACCCTCACTAGAGGGCCAGGTTACGTAGGATGGATCCATAGATGAGATATGACTTTACGGAGTCCCAGCATGGGCCGGGTTACGATATGACTTTACGGAGTCCCAGCATGGGCCGGGTTACGATATGACTTTATCGAGTCCCAGCATAGGCCGGGTTATGATATGATTCCACCGAGTCCTGCACTAGTAGGAAGGGTTACGTTACAGATATATATATTTGTATAGGGACATGCATTCATGTTTTCTTGACTTGACTCTCATTTTTATAAGGCACAACTGACTTTTATGGTTTATGGCACAGTTGGATTTGGATCCTGATTTTTATACTGATCTCCTGTTTTCTGTTGGCTACTTATGATCTCTTTTACAGCTTCATGTTTTACATACTCAGTACATTATTTCGTACTGACCCCCTTTCCTCGGGTGGGTTGCGTTTCATGCCCGCAGGTACATGTTTTCAGTTTGGTGAACCTCAGGCCTAGGTTCCTACTCAGCAGGTTGGGAAGCTCCTTTGATTCAGAGCTTTGTCATTTTGGGTACAGAACCCTATTATTTTGACTTTTGTATATTTAGGTGCACGACGGGGCCCTGTTCCGTCATATGTCGTTATCCTTCTTGTAGAGGTCTGTAGACAGTGGTGGGTTGTACTTATATAAGGGTTATGACTCTGTTTTGGTCAGTCATGTTATTGTATTCTGTGTTGGGGTTGTTCCCATGTATATACGTTACTAACTGGTGGCAGCCTTGTCGGCTTGCTTGTTATGTTATATTGGCTATTTGTGACTCCTCAGGAGATAGGTACATTCTTGGGTAAAGTCAGCATTGTCGGCTTGCCTACCCTGGCTTATGTTGTTGTTGCAGTGTTATGCTACCGGATTTTAGACTCATTAAGTGTTAGTTGGATTATGTGTGACAGGTTAGCATAATGACATCATTAGGGCGGTTAGTCGCGGCCCGTCGGGTCGGGTCGTGACACTTATCGTATTATTTTATTTATTTAATCCTGAGCTTAATTATTTGGTTGCTTGATTAATAATCGAATACTATCTTTGATTCTTAGATTGAACCCGAGAGAGGAATACTAGAATATCAATAGGGTTAAATAAAGTAGGTCTCATCCCTGGGCATCAGGTATCAGATTTGCGTCTTGGATAGAGATATACCTAGTTCGCCCTGCTTAGTTGATATACAAAAAATATAAAAGCATTCGTGTTAAGATTCATGACCATAGAGATATAGGTGTGAAAGTAATACGAATAGGCTACTAGAGAACTAGAGAGATTCGTAGTCGTAATATCAACCCTATAAATTAGTAAACTGGATAAATTAAGAAGTTGAATCAGTTGAAGAATACAACGTGATTGTTAAATAGACCATAGCCCTAGATCGATTTTATCTCATTAATAATATCAAAACCTGCTCTTCATTTATCGAAGTTCATTATTGTTTTCCTTTTTATTTTTATTAGTTTAGAGTTACAACCCTACAGATTTCCTCTTTTGTATAGATAATTCGAATAGTTTAATTTAGCTAACATTTGATCATAGGTCCCTGTGGATTCGACATTCGATTTTTAAAATCATTATATTACTTGTACGACCACGTACGCTTGTGTGTGTGCGCTTGAGAGCAACATCAGCAAAACCAGAAAATCTAGTTTTTTCAAACTCTCAAAACGACACTCGAAAATCATCTGGAACCTTATGGACACATACCAAACATGCATTTCTATTATAAAACAGATCTCAGACCTGCTCACGCACTTGAAATTCCCAAAAAAGGTCCCCATGACTCGAGTTTAATCAAAGTCAACCCTTAAGTCCTAGTTTATCTAATTCTCAAAAAATGACCCAAAATGCACTTGATTGCCTTGGGAACTGAACCGAGGGCTGGACTAAGACATAAATGTCATTCTGGACCTAAATGAATCGACAAAACCACAAAAAAGACGTGTTTACCAAAAAAAATCAACTATGTGTCAAACCTCTCTATTCTCTCAAATTAAGGATTTCTAAGATTATCAAAATAAATCTGAAACCCACCCGATTACCTCAGAAACCATGTCACCCATCCCCGTAAGTCATAAAAACACAAGTAAAGGCTTAGAAAGGGAAATTTAGGGGCTTCTAATAAGTAAAATGACTTTACGAGTCGCTACATACATAAACCTTCAATACCCGACTGTGTAAGGGCCATCGTCATATCCTCCTATGGAATCAAGATAGTTTTGGATGAACATGGGTAGGCCCCAACTAAGATGACCCAGAGATGTTCGATGGGTAAGTTAGAAGATTTCAGGGACACGTTATTAGATAAGAATATATGCCTGATTTCGAGGAGATGTGCTTTAGTCCTTTCCTGAAAATGAGCAAAGATTGGAGCTTCAACAGAGAACTATTTCACAATATTCTCATCCGTAGAATAATGAAATGTGACAAGAAGCATGGGGTATGATTCATTATTTACGGCAAGCCAATTTGTTTCGGATTAAATGAATTTTCTATCGTGACTGGACTTTGTTGCTCTGCCGAACCATCCCGATAGGAGGAGGATGATGTCCTAAATTGTCCTAGTGTTGTTGCACTTCTAACAAAAGTCCTAGGTAAAATGACAAGCTTTCGAGCAGAAGATATTCTAATGAAAATAAGATCTTCAAAACTAAATTCAATGGAGAAGCTAAAGATGAGATTGGTCTACTTTGTCCATACCATAATCATTTGTCGCGCCAACAACAAGGACATTGACCATAACATGATAAAGATGACCAACAATTTAGAATTTTTTCAGAATTATCCACGGGGTACAAAAAAGCTTTGAGTTTCTAGTGGATGTCCTGTAAAAGGACATGAAGCTACTAGTACTAAATAAATATACTGGAAAGAGGGAATACCATTATAACTTTTTCGGTTTCTCATATGCCTTCATGGTAACAATTTTACCTATTTTTTATTCCTTTTTTGTATATTTGAATGCCATACCCCAACCTTGGGTGATGTAAGTACGGAGGGGTGAGTGAGGGTATGTGGGGCTGAGTTCGGTAGAGAACAAGTTGATGTGAAAATTGATTGGAAAAGGGGTTCTCGTGTTCTCGGTTTCTAGCCGGGCAGTGGTGATTTGGGGACTGTTTCGGGTAGTTGTGTAGGGAATTGTGTCAATGCATTTTATGGGATGATTACGGGTGTGTTGAGGGTGGTAGTGATGGTCGGGGTTCAATGGTTTGACAGTGGAAAGTCCACGGAACAAGACTGAAAGAGTGAGTTTTGGTGAAGGATGTTTAGTGGACTATTTTGTGTTGTCAGATTTGGACGGTGGTATACAAGTGGTTTTGGTTAACAACCTTTGGAGGGAATGCTCGTGAAGTATTGTGGGGTTTGAGGATGGTTAGTATATAGTGGGTTGGGTAAGGATTGACCCAGAGTTGCAAGGTGTAAGCTAGAATGAAGGGTGGTTGATTTGGTTAAGTGTTGGTTCTGTTGTTGTGGTTTAAGTGAGATACGGTCGATATGGCTTGGATAATGACAAGGAGTTTTTAATGCCCAAGCCGACACCAAGATGACGGAGACCAATTTAACAAGGTCTAGACCGGGGTTTCTACGTATAAGCCTGAATACTAACCAAGTAAGGTTGACCGGAAACCTTAAGATAGACCCTGGGTTTGGGTTTGGGTTTGGGTTTGGTTGGGTCACACAGTCCCAACGTCCACTCGCACCAAAGGGGGTTCCTTAAGCTTGGACTTATTTAAGGCACATAATCTTAACAAAGCTTACACCGAAGGGAAACCTTAGTTTTGGTTCAACTAAGTCACACAAGTTTAGCTAAACTTGCACCAAGGGTTTGGTTCACACAAGAACCGAAGGTACTCCCGGAGCACCAACTAAGAATATCAATCCCGGATTGAAAGACTTAGCAAAGATGAGTAAATTATATATTCCACAAACTCTAAATTTTACAATGACCTAAGACCTCTATTTATAGTACAAAAGAGACTATTCTAGAAAGCAAATGAAAAGACACAAACTAGCACCTATTGTGGACGCTTTTGGATTGACTTGGTGACCAAGGGAGTTCGGCCAACCCTTCCTTTTCCCTAGGCCGAAATATTCATGAACTTGATTCTTCCAATAACCTCATCTTCTTGAAATGTGTTGGAAGCTTCCATTCTTAGTATTTGTCTGGATGATCAATTCGACCACCTCTTGGTCTTCTCTAGGCCGAATTTGGAGCATTCAATGTAGTCAAATATGTGGTTGAGATGTCCTCTTGGAATCCATTTGTTCTAGATGGTTGTTGTCCTTGCCATCTTATCGGCCAAGTCATGCTTTATCCTTGCCATGGTGTACTCTCGGCCGAGTCACCTTTGTGACATATTAATTGTGTCACAATGTTAGTTATTACATAGCACACTATGTCCTAATATATCAACTAATCTAAGAATAAAAGAAAAGCTAAAAGAATATACATGTTCTCGGCCAAGACCAAACAAGAAGGCCGAAAAAATACAAAGCTTCTTAAATATTCACGTCAAAACTCCAATGCCATTCCATTTTTCATGCCATGTTAGGCATCCAAGTGTGGAACGACGTGCCATTATTGGCATTCTTGGTAAAGCTATTCTCGACTTTGGTTGAGAGTTTAAGTCTGCGGGCTAATTTACATCATTCTCCCCTTCTTTGAAGGAATTTTCCCTCAAATTTGCGCTATCTAAATGTGAAAAAAATTTCTTAACAACAAGTGTTGATCTAACATTTCCACCATTAGATAAGTCCGGAAATTTTATCTTGTGGACGCCTTCCTCGATGTTTTGCCAAATAGGGATCTGAATATGGACCAAATTGTTTTGACTTAGGATGATGTTCGTATTGGAGCACGTATCCCATGGATGGTTTGCCAACTAAAGGAGTTTGGAATGATTCGTGCACACAACCCATGAAAGTGCTTGGGGCATTCCTTGGATACATAGTAATCACACAAGCATGCGCCATTAGCTCGCTACACAAGTCCGCGATTTTTGTTGCCTCATGAGTCTTGTGGTTAGCAATGAAATAGACCATCCCCACGAACTAATCCATGAAATCCATAAGGAGGTTTCTGCTCCGTTGTGTTCCAAGCGAACTACGGCTCAAACCCGGGTTCATATCTCTCCATGGTTGCTTTGGGGCCGGCAAGAGAGTACACAATGTTTTGTGGAAGAATCCTTTAGTCGTTTGACAAGTAGAATACCTTCTTACCACTCATCTTATATCCCTAAATTTGGAATCTTTTCCACAGAACTCTTTCAGCATCTCACATTCTATTGGTCGTATCTTAAGTATGGTCAACGTCATGTGCCTTTGAAGAAGTGTATCTGCCACTATAAAGGACTTGTCACCTTCATGTCTTGTGGAGGATGTGGGAGCTTGTAAGTATGTTACCCAACTAGCAAGCCTCGGGTTTAATTTCCATTGCAACACATAAAATTCCGCGTTGTGAATAGAACAAGGAAGTCGTGTGTCACCAGATCTTCCGCTAGAGGATGTCGTGGATTCTTGGCCTTACAATCTTTGCTCTCGGCTTTCAACATACGTGTGCCAAGATTCATATTCTCTTCCTTTATCAAGCTCGTGGCCTCGTCCGGATTATGTTCATAGGCTTGAGGCTTAGGTACTGAACATCTTGGAAATAAACTAAGAGAATGTTCACTACTTTCCATCGGTAGTGGCCCAGTTGAAAGAACACGTGTATATATAACTTCCAAGGGCTCATTTGATTCGGCACCTATCGTACTCCCCTTCTTATAATCGCTCTCTATATTTTGTGCATCAAGTAAGGGGGTCTCGGTTTCCTTCTCTTCGGGTTCCTCCAAGAACTTTCCACCATCTTCATTTATCACTAATCGAGGGTTAGGACATTTTTTGGCAAAGTGTCCAGATTCTAGACATTGGAAACCCCTTTTTCTCTTTTGGTATATCCCCGTTGTGACCTCTACCTTCTTCTCTGTATCTTTTTCTACAACTCCTTGGTCATACAATGGATTAGTAAAAGAAGTATTACTTTCTTCTACCTTTTGATCTATTTCGTGACCGTACAAGGGGTTAGTAAAAAGGGTACTTCTCATTTTCTTAACATTGGTGGGACTTACGTAAGGCTTTGGGGCACTTCTCCTTTGTCGTTTCATAACCACGCCTCTGAAGGTGCGGCATGACGCGACTTCAACCTTTTCTTGATGATGAGTAGGGAGTAGGAAGTATAGACTTTGTTCATGCTCTCTTGGCAAAAAATTCCTCATCATATGTTTTTTAAATTTCTTCCAAGAGTCAATCTCGGTCTTTCCACTTCTTTTTTGATTTGGTTCTTACATTTTTGTACTAATCGGAAGCAAATTATTTGAGCCTCGATTTGTCAACTTTGAAGCATTCATGATCATCATATTGCCGGTACTTGAAAAATCGATCAATGGTCTTTAACCATTCAAGGAAATCTTTTGGGTCCCTCTCTCCATCAAAGGTTTGGAGATCACATTCTCTTCTCAAGATGGGTGCATGTTTCGCAAACATGTCACTAACGAGTTTCAAAAGTTCTTCTTTGTTTGTAAGTGATATTTTTGTGAGGGCTATTGCGTCAAGGCGTGGGACGGGAGTGCCTTGCTCTGATACCAATTGATGTAAGTATGGAGGGGTGAGTGAGGGTAAGTGGTGCTGAGTTTGGCAAGGAACAAGTTGACGCGAAAATGGATTGGAAAAGGGGTTCTCGGTTTCTAGCTAGGCAATGGGGATTTGGGGACTGTTTCGGGTACTTGTGTAGGGAATTGGGTCAATGATTTTTATGAGATGATTATTGGTGTGTCGATGGTGGTATTTATGGTCGGGGGTCAATGGTTTTACAATGGCAAGGCCACAGAACAAGACTGAAACAGTGAGTTTCGGTGAAGGATGTTTAGTGGACTATTTTGTGTTGTCGGATTTGGACAGTGGTATACAAGTGGTTTTGGTTAACAACCTTTGGAGGGAATTCTCGTGAAGTACTGTGGGGTTGAGGATAGTCAGTATATAGTGCGTTGGGTAAGGATTGACCACGAGTTTCAAGGTGCAAGATCGAATGAAGGGTGGTTGATTTGGTTAAGTATTGGTTCGGTTGTTGTGGTTTATGCAAGGTACAGTCGATATGGCTTGGATAATGAAAAGGGTTTTTAATGCCCGAGCCGACACCAAGATGAGGGTGACCAATTTAACAAATACTAGACCGGGGTTGCTAAGTACAAGCCCGAATACTAACCAAGTAAGGTTAGCCAGAAACCTTAAGATAGACCCTAGGTTTGGGTTTGGTTGGGTCACACAGCCCCAACGTCCACTCTCACCAAAGGGGGTTGCTTAAGCTTGGACTTAGTTAAGTCACACAGTCTTAACCAACCTTACACTGAAGGGAAACCTTAGTTTTGGTTCAATTAAATCACACAGTCTTAGCTAAACTTGCACCAAGGGTTTGGTTCACACAAGAACCGAAGGTACTCCCAGAGCACCAACTAAGAATATCAATCCCGGATTGAAAGACTTAGCAAAGATGAGTAAACACTCAAATTTTATATTCCACAAACTCTGAATTTTACAATGGCCAAATTAGAGCTTACTTCACCACCATTCTTCCTCAAAAATCGTTAGAACATGGAAGAAAATGATCTGGTGATGATCACGAGATTTCTTACATCAGATTTGAGTAATTTAACCTAAGTTTACCTTTGATATTGGTCTTTAACCATGGGAGATGTAGTAGAGAGTATTTAGGGTTAAGAAAATGAGCAAAAAGTCATGGAGGGTTCTATTTATAGGTGAAAAAAAATTGCCCACCGACCTTTCCTGGGGCACTTCCTGCGACTCGCAGGACTTCCTGCGACTCGCAGGACTGTCCTGCATCTCGCAAGACTGTCCTGCAACTCGCAAGACTGCCATAGGATGTGCCTTAGTTCAATAAATTTTATGTCCATTCCTTTGGTAGCTCTGCGTCTCGCAGACACTTCATGTGGGTCGCATGTCGTGCCTTGCGATTCACAGCAGGCTACGAAAGAATACAAATTGAAGAACTGTTGTCAAAACCTATTTTTGTTGATCCGATGAGTCTTAAACCTCTACGAAACTCATGTAATATATTTGTAAACCTTTATAAACCTCATGGAGTGGTATTATCATCTTTAACCCTATATTGGTCACGTTACGATAGCGATGACGCATGAAAACACGAGGTGTAAGATCCTTCCCCCCTTAAGAACATTCGTCCTCGAATATTGATAAATATTCTAACTCTCAAGATTTATGAGAATTTCGGCAGAGTTTCCTATGTAAACAGGACTATCCAAAATCTGTCAAGTAGCCAAAACACATATTCAATGCCACATAGAGTAACATAATGACATAGAAATATCAAATCGGCCCTACATGAGTATCTATTTACGCATTAATCAAAAAGGGTTAACGATAACTCACCTCAATTGTTGTCTACTGAAATCTGGGCTACATCTGCCATATTTTTCTCAACAATATCATCTAAATAGGATATATGGATTAAGTTCGATAGGTAGAATAGGAACAAGAGAATCGTATGGCGTGAATATCGATATAAACCTGAAGTTTGAAACAAGTGAGGATATTTGGACCTCATATCCTCCTCGGCTTACCATGTCACATCCTCCACATTGTTATTTCTCCAAAGTACTTTTACTGAAGCTACTTCCTTGGTTCGCAACTTAAGCACTTTGTAATTTAGGATAGCAATAGAGACTTCCTCATATGATGGATCATTTGTGACTTGAACATCCTCAAATAGGGTAATGCGAGAGGGATCACCCCAGCACTTACGAAGAATAGATACGTGAAATACGGGATGGACTGCTTCTAACTTCGGGGGAAACTCAAACTTATATGCCACTTGGTCGATTCTCTGAATAATCGTATATGGTCGGACGTACCTAGGGCTAGGCTTGCCTTTCTTGCTGAACTTCATCACACCTTTCATAGGCAATACCTTTAAGAACACCCAATCTCCCACGACACACTCTAAATCTCGACGTCGGTTATCCAAATAGGACTTTTGTCGACTCTGAGCTATTAACAACCGTTCCTGAATCAATGCCACATTTTCTATGGCTTGTTGTACCAAATCAGGCCCTAATAACTTTGTTTTGCCAATATCGAACCAATCGATATGAGACCTACACTTCCATCCATACAAGGCTTCATATAGTGCCATATGGATACTGGAATGGTAGTTGTTATTATAGGAAAACTCAATGAGCAGCAGATGGTCCTCCCAACTTCCTTTGAAAACTAAAACACAAGCTCACAACATATATTTGAGCATCAGAATAGTATGCACGGCCTGCTCGTTTGCCTGCGGATGGAAAGCTGTGCTAAGGCTAATCTGAGTACCCAAGCTTTATAAAAATTGGGAACATCTATCAGATACAACAGAAATCAGGACTCCATGAAGTTGAACTATCTACTTGATATATAGTCTAGCATAATCCTCCACTGAAGAGGTAGTTCTGCTAGGTAAAAACTAGGCTGACTTTGTAAGTCTATCCACGATAACCCAAATAGAATCGAACTTCCGATGAGAACTAGGTAGTCCTGTAATGAATCCATGTTGATTGTTGTTACGCCCCAACCTATAGGGGCACGATTGGCATCCGGTGCCTTACTTAATCGAACACCTACGTAACATATTTTTCTTACCATACTAGCATGCATAAATAGGCTAAAAAGGCCATCATGAGAACATCATCATACGACATAAAAGAGTACTCGACATTGGATGACTCAACATGCTATACAAAAGTATACATGATACACATGGGCCCATAAGGGCGACATGACCATAAGTATATCCAAATCATAGGCCGACAAGGCTGTACAAGAATCTATGCACATGACATTTTACTACAAGCCTCTAAGGAGCACATAAAACATCATAAGGTAATAAAAGGACCCCACATTACCCATAGCTGCATAACAAAAACATATTATGACCTAAAACGCAACTTTGGAACAAGTAGAGTACAACACACCTTCCATTTGAATTGGTATCCTATTGAAAGGACCGTCAACCTGTCTATTGGGACCTGCGAGTATGAACACAGCGTCCCTAGGTAAAATGGATGTTAGTATGAATAAATTTAGCAAATATGTAAGGCAGGTAAACATGTGTATAAAAATATAATACAAGTGAAGAGTACAAAATGTCAACCCGGGACTCAGAACTGACACTGAGGGTGCACAACTTACATAACCATGATCATATGCATGAAAGTAAAATCAAACCACTCTCTAGGGACATCTAATATAGTATCAAGTCCCTCTATGGGGTAAGATCATTATAAAGTGCCCGGCCATATGGGACGTGATAATATCTGCCTAATCGATGATAAATAACGATATATAACTACCAAACCGGTGGTATGCACATATAAGTGCCCACCTGACAGAATATAGCGCAGCACGATAAGAAACTAGATACATATAAATATAAGTTCAATGCAAGACAGATCTCAAGCAACACCCTAAACAGAGTCAGAGTGGCCTATGGTTATTACCCTCCAACTATCATTATGTAACTACGTATATCAGCAGTCGTAAAATCAACGAAGAGTACAGAATAGAACATAAGCATGGATATCATAAAATTTGAAAAAGTACTCTCATAAAGGGACAAACAAAATCAATGAAATCTTTTCAAGTGTAAAGAACAAACATATCTTCAATAGTCAAGAGTAGAGTTTTCTTTTGCGGGCATTTCATTATGTATCATTTACACTAGGATCATGCCAAAAGAAAGAAAAGGATAAGCCTTACATACCCTTTCCTCCTTGACTCCAAAATACAACCAAAGCAGCCCAAAGATACACCTTAATCTACACAATAATATGGGCACAAAAATTACTAACAAAGTCACTAGTTAACATGACGATCAACATGCTCGAATTGAATCCCATAAAAACTATTAACCCCATTATAATTTTTCCTTTAATTTAACAACATGCTCAGCATTACCACAAGTAATTTCAGATAATTCTCAATCTTATATTTACCTCTAAAAGCCTACAAAACAGTCCAACTATCACAATAAAGGTATCAATGTCACGTTTCATTTTAAACCAACTAATAACATGCTGAACAACAAGCTCTTTTAGGAAAAATTCAACAGCATCTCCCCTGTTTATACTACATCTCATAAGTTACTAAAACTCACCAAACAACCCAAGCAATAACAATACAATTTACAATTAGCTTTCCGATTACTTCAACAACAATTTTGAGCGGCAAGCTCGATTTACGATTAACAAAATATAATTTGGCTATCATTTATTTTCCATGAATCTTCTTACAACATCTATAAAATCATACATATGATTACCATATAATTTTCATCCCAAAACATTGTAAGAATATTCTTCAAAATAGTCCACAAAAAGATAACAATTCCGTATGCCATGTCAATTGCTATCTTGTAGATTTTCACTCAAGAAATTCAAAAACACATGATTAACCTTAATCGCAAGCAAAAAAATGATTTACTTACCTTAGGAAGTAGATACAACTTGAAATCCCAAGTTGGTACAGCTCACAACAACCCTCAATCACACCATAACACTATAGGAGTGTTATTCTCTTCTTGAATCAACTTTTGGTGTTCAAGTTGGGTGTAAACACATGTATTTCGCCTTGAAACTCTTATGAAGTGTTGATAGAGCTCAGGAGATTATTAGAATCAATTTTGGTCAAGAAATGACCGAAGAAGAGCCCCCAAATGTCTTTAAAAATAAGCTAAGTCGGTGATCGCCTCAAGTGGGTCCCAACAGGGCTGCCTGCGTAGTCTCACAAAAATGCAAATATCTCTCTACTCCAAAGTTGTATCATCAAACGATTTAATGAACTGGAAAATAGACTCATAGACCGTCGATTTCATTGGTGTATCACCCCTTAATTCCAAATAGATTGGGAGAAAAGTTCTGCAATATTTGACCTAAATCTTTAGTAAATTTATAAACGTAACTTGCGAAAACTTTTGCCAACTTTTCTTTTACAACTCACTTGATTTCAAAACATAACACATGACTATTATATGATTCAAATACCTAATAACATGACCTTATTATCATGTTAAATACTCCTAGTATTACCCCAAAAGTACGAGTTATAACATTCCCAACATGCCGACTTTTGACGAAACTTATTTTCTTCTATTCGTTTAACTTCTAAACTTTCCAAAATGTGCTCTACATTGTTTTAAAAATTCATGAGCTTGAGAATAATCTTGCTCTCCGAGCTTATGATGACTAAATAACAACACACTTTAACGTATGAAAATATGGGATGTAACATCCTCCCCCCTTAAGGACATTCTTCCTCAAATGTAAAAATCCACGGGGGTAAAGTCATATATTTCACTAAAAAATGTAACCATTCATACTACCCTGTGTTTGTTACAGGGCCATACCAACTTGCATTCGTGTGCCAATGAATCTTAATGGGCGACTGTTACCTTATAGGGTTGATTCTGCTTCTTTCATCCAGTAATTTCCTCAATGTTCTAGTCCTTTATAACTCTTAACAAGGTTTAACTTGTGGACTCCTTATCCTTATATTCGACTCTTTCTCTTATGGTAGGGTTTCTTAAGTTGAATTCCCTTGAAGTGTTACACATATTTTGAACTATGGCCTCTTAGGGATATTCATATGTTCAACATAGTCTCATTTTGTCTTTCGGTTTAGCTAATGTTTGTGTGCTCATCAATTCATGATTGAGGGTTACACCTCCTTAACTCTTGCCATTAAATATTTACGTGCATATTGGCGCTACGTCCTTAGCTTAAATTCTGAAGGTCCCTTGATTTGTGTCACTTATATCCGTGTCAAGCTATTATTAGTGGTTGTCGGAATATTGGAACTAGTACCGTCATGGTAAGTGATTCTTTGCAGCAGTATATAGTTGCCTTTTATTTACAACATTAATACTGCCCATCTTTCCTGGTTTGCACATTTCATTGGATCGTGATTTAACTCTTGAAGGTTAATTGTTACCACATAAATTCACATGGATTCATTGGTCGGTTAATACTGCCCATCTCCCCAATCCTCTTCTAGCTTAAGTCTTATGGTTACTAGTATACTATCAACACCGTAAAGTCCTTCCTTGGATTTCCAATGTCGTATATCAGCCATATCACTCTCATGGCTTTTTTCCCTTTTTGTCACTGTTTTCTTCCTTATTGGATCAGATCTCATTTGGTCTCAATTCATAATGTCTCTTTTACTTGTCTTTCTCTACCCATGCTCGTATTGGTCTCATTTGAAAATTGCTTATACTGCTCTCGTGGGTTCTATAATTTACTCAACGACTTAATTTAACCTAGTATCTTCTATCATTTGTTGCAATTTCTGGGTATCGCCTATGATTCTATTGTTATTCTGATGCTGAAGGGTATTTGTTTATAACTTTCGAGCAGTTTACGTCATCGTACTCATCACTATGGTGTCTTTCTCTATTTAATTAGTAGAGTTTCCCCTATTTTAAATATCTTGACATATTCACTATATGGTTTTTCTGTATATATGTGGTGCTCACGTTATTGTGGTAATTCGTGAAAGGTTATAATTACTCCAGTTTTCCTCCGTCCACTTGGTCAAACAGTCTTCTTTTTCGGCTAGTTATAGTATGCTCCATCTGCCTTAGCACTTATGTCTTAGGGTTTCCTTACGTGTATAATCTGCAACATCATCATTGATTTCCATTCTTTGACTAACACGCTCGATGGGTGACAACTAACAGTTCAATACTTTGTTGTATCCTCGTTGACCTCTCTAGTCCACCTTTCGTGGTTATTCCTCATGTCCTTACTAGGAATGCCACTTGTATTCCTCTCTGTATTCTGGGTTCTACAGTCTCGGGTTAAAGCTCACTTCACTCTCTAGTTTTTAGCTTTATTTGATGAATGTACTCTATAGAGGTTGTTGGTGCGCCGTCGTGAAATCAAACTTTATAGGCCACTCTGTTACCTTGTTGACACTTTTATCGTTCTTGGCCCAGTTGTAACTAGGTCTCTTTTTGGATTGTTTCTGCTTTCCTTGTCCATTCATCCTTTTCCCACAATCATAATAGTTCCCTTGGGTCCATGCTCGTTTATTTAAGTAAAGGATTCAGTTGTAGTTCCGTCCCTCAGTTTACTTCTAATCAATCCATTGTTCGTATTTACCTGCTCCTCCTAGATTATCACACATCCTTGCCTTGATATCTTGTAATCTTACTATATTTCTTTTTTTACTCATCAAGCGGATCACACTTCTGCTTAGACGTTATACTACATCGATCTCCCCACTTTAGGGGCATAACTTAACACTAGCATTTTAGGATTCTCCTCTTTTATAGTTCTAATTGCTACCCTCACATCCTATTATTATTCTTCTTTCTTGGCGACTTAATCCTTTCCAAGATATGCTTCTTTTGTTGAGGCAATTCTCGTGTTGAACGAATGTATGGGATGACATATGTCTAGTTGATACTCTAGACTTATATATCTTGTAGTATGAAACTTCCTTGTGAAAACTCTAACTTTGATTAACTCACCACAATTGTCCCCCCTTGTTGCTTGTTCTTTATATATGAAATCACCCACCTTTATGATTATAACGCTACTAAGTTCCGTTGAAACTCTCCAAGTCTAGAACTTGCCTTAAGGTACTTGATAACATTAGTATCGTTATGTCTTTGAAATATCCACCTCTAATAAGTTCTATTTAAATAGTAACTTTACTATCTTACCAGTGATTTAAGGCGATTCCCCCATTAAGTCTGACTTGTGAGAACTTGTTCTTTAAGTAATTTACTTGTCCTAGTCGGCTAGTGAGGTATATTCTTAGAATTACACAATTTGCTGTCACACGATTCAAATTCGCCTTCGAGTCTTGTCGTCACCATTTCTCTTCATAGTTTCCTTTTCTTTACTTGTCGTGTTCTATTTGGCTTTTCATTATTCCTTCATTAACATTCTGCCTCATGTTGTTCTAAAGTTTCCCATGATATTCTTTCATTTCTAATTCCTCCTACCTTAGCTAATCTTGTTCGTGGTTGTCTCATATATCTCTGTCGCTTAACCCTCTAACTGTAGGGTTTCTCGAGATACTTTCCTATCCTGCCCTTGTTGTTTGCCTTTACTGCTTCTGTCATGTTATAACTCATTGAGTATTATACGTTACCTTTTTAACCCTATCTATCTATGTTAATCATTTACGGGCTCCAAAATAATGTAATTACCTTCGTAAGAATCTCATAACTTTATATGATATCATTATAGACGTTGAACACCGTAATTCTTATAATTCATACTCTTTTCTCACTCCATTACTTGTACCACACCTCTAGCTTATAAGCCATTTCATCTTACTGATTACTCCCAATACTCGTTACTTACATTTGCGTAGATGAACTTTAACTATCAATCTACCACATATATATATCCTTTCTGTGATCCCTTTAAAAGGAAAACATAACCTTTATCTAAACATATCATTGCCTTACTAGTAAAGCACTCCTACTTTACCGTTCAATCGAAATATAAGCACGGTCTTAACTATCATTCAACCGAAAATACCATCTAAGTCTCTCCCTTTAACATAAATCTTTTCCCTCTTTAGCCCTACCGGCAAAGCTCTACGAATTATCATCATAATATAACATATGAGTATAAAGATATTTTATCATAACGGTAAGTATACCGTCCATCATAAGTCAGTCTGGTCCTGAGATCTCAATGCATGTGAACCTTGCCATGGCCCTACCCTAGAGCCATAATCTGGCACAAACTGCTCTAAAATAAGCGGGGAAAGTTCTCCACCCTGTTGTCCTTCTACTTGTTGTCTGTGGCCACTAGAGAATTCTATGAAAGTACCCACTATTTTGGCCCTCATGGTCCGACCACTACCCTCATCCGTGTCTTGTTATATGGATGCTGGCGACTCTTAGTTAACTTCTTCCCAACCATGGACTTCTAAATTCCTGTGCGCTATCATAGTATGGGGTCTGGGGATCAATTGATCTAGTAAACACTTTTGCTGCCCTCCTTACTTCTCGTTCAACTAGGGCCACATGGAAAACTGATGATACTGGAGCTCTTCCTGGATCCTCGAATACCATTGAGGTCATAGACTCCCATAGTGGTGACTCATCTCGTATCTCAGACAAATCTGTCTTGACAGAGGGCATAATCTCGGATGGATCCATCTCAATAGAGGACATAACCTCAGACGAGTCTGTCTCAATAGAGTAACTTACTCCCACCACCATCTATGTCATCCCTTGGATAACCTATAGTCCTTCTAGTGGAAGTCATCTATTAGCTATAATACAAACAAGGATTATGGTTAAAATTTTCATTCCTTATGACTCAGCGCTATCGCACGATCTAGGACATGAAGGAAAAGTAACCATACTAAATGTCCCACAGCCTCCTGTTTATAAGTGTGGCATGCAACACACCCATAAATAAGACTCTACTAGACATATCTTATAGACAACCCTATGATATACTTGTTCTGATACCAAATTATTCACACCCCAACCTAGAGGGGTACGACCGGCACCCAGTGCCTTAATCAGCCGAGCACCTACGTAACATATTCTTATTACCATACTAGTGTGCGTAAATAGTTTGGAAAGGCTGTTGTGAGAATATCATAATACAATATAAGGGAGTACTCGACATTGGATGACCCAAAATTCTATTCAAACTTATACATGATACACACGGGCACATAAGGCCGACATGACCATAAGTACATCCAAACCATAGGCTGACAAGGCCAAAAAAGCATCTATATACATGACATTTGTCTACAAGCCTCTAGGAGTACATAAAACATAATAAGGACGAGGCCCCACCATACCCATAGCTCATAACATAAAAATACTAACCCAAAAGGCAACTCTGGAACAAGTGGAGTGCAACACACCCTCCGCTGAACTGGTATCCTACTGAGAGGACCATCAACCTATCTACTAGGACATACAGGCATAAAACACAGCATCCCCAGGCAGAAGGGACGTCAGTAAGAAAAAATGTACCGAATATGTAAGGCAGGTAAACATGTAAATAAGAATGTAATACAAGTGAAGAATACAAAATGTCAACCTGGGACTCAGAATTGCCACTGAGGGCGCACAACTTACATAGCCATGATCATATGCATGAAAGTAGAATCAAAGTACTCTATAGGGCCATATTATATAGTATCAAATCTCTCTATGGGGTAAGCTCATCATGAATTGACCGCCCATATATACACGGTAATATCTGCCCAACTAATCAGTGGTAATTGCCCAACCGGTGGTAAATAATGATATAGAAATGCCCAACTAGTGGTATAAACATATAAGTGACTGCCCGATCGACTATATCGTGATGCGGTAAGAATATATATATATATATATATATATGCAAGACATACCTCAATTCGAAAGTACGTTCAGGTAATTCTCAATCTTATATTTACCTCTAAAAGCATACAAAGCAGTTCAACTATCACAATAAAGGTATCAATGTCACGTTTCATTTTAAACCAACTAATAACATGCCGAACAACTAGATCTTTTAGGAAAAAACCGACAGCACCTCCCCTGTTTATACTACATCCCATAAGTTACTAAAACTCACCAAACAGCCCAAACAACAACAATACAATTTACAATAAGCTTTCTGATTACTTCAACAACAATTTTGAGCGGCAAACTTGATTTACGATTAACAAAATATAATTTGAATACAATTTATTTTCCATGAATCTTCCTACCACATCTATAACATCATACTTATGATTACCATATCATTTTTAACCCATAACATTGTAAGAATAATCTTTAAAATAGTCCACAAAAAGATAATAATTCTTTATGCCATGTCAATTGCTACTTGTAGATTTTCACTCAAGAAATTCAAACAATACATGATTAACCTTAATCACAAGCAAGAAAATGATTTACTTACCTTGGGAAGTAGATACAACTTGAAATCCCTAGCTGGTGCAGCTCACAACAACCCTCAATCACACCACAACACTATATGAGTGTTATTCTCTTCTTGAATCAACTTTTGTTGTTCAAGTTGGGTGTAAACACATGTATTTCTCCTTGAAACTCTTATTAACTGTTGATAGAAATTAGGAGATTATTAGGGTCTTACAAAACGCTAATATCTCTTTACTAAGACGTCGTATCGATGAACGGTTTAATGCATTAGAAACTAGACTCATAGAGGTTCAATGTGGTGGATGGATCACCCCGTATTTATAAATTGATTGGGGGTAAAGCTCTACAACATTTGACCCAAACTTTCATTTAATTTATGAACCTAACTTGCGAAAACTATTGCCGACTTTTCTTTTACAACTCGCTTGACTTCAAAAATTAACACACGACTATTATACACTTCAAATATCGCATAACATGACCTTCTTATAATTTTCAATACTTCTAGTTTTACCCCAAAAGTACGGTTATAACATTCCAAACTTGCTGACTTTTGATGAATTTTTTTTTATTCGCTCAACTTCTAAACCTTCCAACATGTGTTATACATGGTTTTAAAAACTCATAAACTTGAGAATAGTCTTCCTCTCCGAGCTTAGATTGACTAAATCATGACACACTTTAACGTATGAAAATGTGGGATGTAACAATTGTGTCCCATTTCCAGGTCAGAATCTCAATATGCTGAAGCAATCCTCCATGTTTCTGTTACTCAACCTTAACTTGTTAGAAATTTAGACACTAAGCAATGAATTCCGCAATATTCTTCTTCATATCATTCCATTAGTATATTTATTGTAGGTCATGATATATCTTGGTAGACCCATGGTGAATAGAATACCTAGACTGGCGAATCTCTACCATAATTTGCCTTTGCAGTCCCCCAACATCAGGAAGACACAACTAACCCTTATATTTAAGAACTCCATCATCTGACAATTTGAACAACTACTTCTTCTGAATGGGAATGCTTTCTCTGATTCTTATCAAAGCTGGATCATCGAATTGCCGCGCCTTTACTTCTGCCACTAACGAGGATTAGGCGGCATTCTGAACTATAGCACCCCGTCACTTGAATCAAGCAATCCCACACTTAAATTGGCCAATTGATACAAATCTTTAGTCATCTCCAACTTTTCAACTTCTACATGCCTCAGGCTACCTATAGATTTATGACTCAACGCGTCGGCCACAACATTTGCATTGCCGGGATGGTACAAGATATCAACATCATAGTCTTTCAGCAACTCAAACCATCTCCGCTGCATCAAATTTAATTCTTTCTGCGTGAGTAAATATTGTAGGATCTTATGATCAGTAAAAAATTCAACATAAACTCCATATAAGTAGATGCACCATATCTTCAGAGCAAATATAATAGCCGCCAACTCAAGATCATGAGTTGAGTAATTCTTCTCGTGCTTCCTCAGTTGTCTTGAAGCATATGCAATAACTTTACCATTCTGCATCAAAACATAGCCCAATCTGACTCTAGAAGCGTCACAATATACAACATAGGCCTCTAGAATAAGTGCTAATGTTAATTTGCTCTTTAACTTCTGGAAAATCTTCTCTCAAGTATCTGAACATTAGAACTTAGCTACCTTATGCATCAATTTTGTCAATGGAGCGGCAATAGAAGAGAAATTCTCTACGAATCTATGATAATAATCTACTAAGCCCAAGAAACTATGCACCTCAGTAGGAGTTGTGGGCCTCGACCAATTCTTAAGTACCTCGATCTTTTGATTATCAACTTTGATGCCTTCATTTGATACTATATGCCCAAGAAAAGCTACCGAGTTGAACTAGAACTTGCATTTAGAGAACATAATATTCAACTTACAATTATGGAGCATCTATAATACTACTCACAAATGAACTGCATGCTCTGCTTCTGATCGAGAATGCACCAGAATATCATCAATAAACACTGTCACAAAGATATCCAGAAATAGTTTGAGTACCCGATTCATCAGATACATAAAAGTCGTTGGTGCATTGGTTAGACCGAATGACATAACAAGAAACTCATAATGCCCATATCTGATCCTAAAAGTTGTCCTCAGAATATGTTTCTCCTTAACTCTCAACTGATGGAACCCAGATCGGAGATCGATCTTTGAGAAATACTTGGCGCCTTGCAATTGATCAAACAAGTCATCGATCATCGAAAGTGGATATTTATTCTTAATAGTTACCTTGTTCAGATAATGGTAATCAATACACATTCTCAAATAACCATATTTCTTACGAACGAATAACAGTGGTGCACCTCATGAGGAGGTACTGGGCCTGATAAAGCCTTTTTCTAAAAGATATTTCAGTTGAGCTTTCAGTTCATTTAATTCAGCTGGGGCCATTCTATACAGAGGAATAGATATAGGCTGGGTATCTAGAAGTATATCCATAGCGAAGTGGATCTCCCTTTCAGGAGGAATAGCAGGAAGTTCTTTAGGAAATACATCAGGGAATTCATTAACAACAGGGATTGACTGAAGGCTGGAGCCTTTTCCTCCACATCTTGTACTCACACTAGATGATATATATATCCCTTTGAAATCATCTTTCGAGCCTTAAGGTAGGAAATAAACCTCCCTTTAGGTGATGCAGCATTTCCCTTCCATTCAATAATGGGCTCCAATCCATTGCATTACCTTCGTCCAGCAATTCACATTAGCATAACAAGAAGCTAGCCAATCCATACCCATAATAACATCAAAGTCCATCATATATAATTCATTTAAGTCGACTAAAGTGTGACGATCATAAATCATCACATCACTACCCTGATATACCTGCCTAACGATCGCAAGACTTGCCAACGGGCGTAGATACTTCAAATGAATTACATAACAATACAAGTTCTTTACCACACTTGTCAACAACAAAAGAAGTAATATATGACAAACTAGAATCTGGATCTATCAAGGCATACACATCAAGGGGAAAGATGGATAATATACCGTAACCATATCCAGAGATTACTCTAGGTCCTGTCAACCCGATAATGCATAAATGCGGTTCTGATGACAGCCTGCACTAGATGCTCTACCCCTGTCTCTACCTATACCAACCGACGTCTGCACACCTTTCCCAAGATGGTGTACAAAAGAAGAAGAAGCTGCTACAAATCCTGTCGACTGTGCCATACTGCCCCCACCCTCATCAGATAAAATCTCATAATATGATTGGGATGTCCACATGAATAGCATACATCCAATCCCTGACGGCACTGCCTAAAATAAGATCTACCACACCGATCACAATAGAGCAACAGAGGTCTCATCTGACTAGACTCGCCTCTGTAATGCGGGCTTGATGTTCGCAAACTCTGACCTTGACCAGAATAAGTGGTCCAATCCTGACGCTGACCCTAAAACGTGGTGGTGCACTATCCGCCGGATAAGATGGGCACCTAGAGAAGCGAGGGTTACATGCGGGGTATATCAACTCCTCTATGCCCCCTGCGGAGTTGGTGGGGGTGGAGACCTACAATCACGAGATATAGCCTCATCCTAATGCTCTTGTCTCCCTGTATGAATGGGTGGTACGTGACTGGCACCCTCTCCTGCCTCCATATCTAGTACATGAATAGCTGTCTGTCATCAAGTATTAGGTATTACTAATAATGTAAACAAAATGAATGTTAGGAGTGGACACTTATGACTCAGCTCTATCGCAAAATCTATATCACAATGAAAGGTAACCATCCTAAATGTCCCAGAGCCTCCTGTTTATAAGTTTGGTGTACAACATACCCTTAAACAAAACTCTACTAGACACTACTTATAGACTTTTTAGGATATACTTTCTCTGATACCAACTTTGTCATACCCCAACCTTAGGGGGGTATGGCCGACACGTAACACCCCAAGGTCCGAGAGAACAAATATAGTTCCTAAAATCTCTGACACAAAACCTGGGACAAGAAGGCCTCCAAATTACAATAACATGATAAGAATATATAACAACCTGCAAGTAGAAGAGGCCCAACAACAGTATATATACATAACTAAGGCCGACAAGGCCATAACATGAGTTTCATCAACCAACAAGAAGGTCGACAAGGCCAAACAAAATGAATACACACTAAATACTGGTCTGCAAACATCTAAGAGTTCTATAATACATCAATTGGTCGGGACAGGGCCCTGCCATACCTAAAACACTAGAAATATATATAATAGTACCTATCGACGTTGTATAACAACTCCGAAGAAGGAGGGTGTGGCAACTAATAGTTGGAACAGGTTCTCTACTGAGGAGGTATGTCACCTTATCTATGTGTACCTATGGGCATAAACACAATGGGGCATCAGTATGAAATATGTACTGAACAAGAGATGTAATAATAAAGATAAGGGTACAGATGCCAACCTGAAACTCAGAAAAAGGGCCACTGAGGGCATACAACTAATACAACCTTGAATATATGTATGTAAGTAAAATTAGGCCACTCTATGGGCCATATAGTATCATATCAAGTGCCTCTATGGGGTAAGCTCATAATAAACTTTCCAATCATACGCAATAATATCTGCCCAATTGATCAGTGGTATACCAATATAAGTGGTGCTCGGCAGACTATAACGCGACATGGTAATAAAATAGATGCATATATATAAGTGCAATGTCAAACCAATCTCAAGAGACATCACAATCAGAGTCGGAGTGACCTATTATCGTTATCCTCATACTATCATTATTATCGCTATGTTTTTCAAACTTCAGCTAATCATTTTGATACATATGGAATATGTGAAGTTCTATTGATAATGAATATACAAGAAATATGATCAACTTCGTCAAGAGAGGCATATGGTTATTCAATTTAATGAGATGAAAATCATTTCAAGGAAGTGTTTACACCAAATCATGCCAAGAAGGAAGTTAGCCATACATTCCTTATCGATGAAGTTATCTATGTTTTACGAGCCCTCACATATTCTAAGGACAATTATATACATTATAAGAATGATTCTTATGAATTTCGGATTCATAACTTATAAGAAGGTTCATTCAGACATTTTATCGAGCAACTTGTGTGCATAAGTTCATGAGATCATTTATAGCTCAAACTCTATCCATATCATAACAATTTTCATTCTACTTCTACTAATCACCAAAATTCCATCCATAACCCCACAACTTCATATAACATATTCAAATTATGTAAAGGAACCCACAACAATAAGACATACTTCAAGATCCTACAACTACTTAATCTCTAAGAAACCTCCAAAAAATCCATCCTAAACACTTGTAAACTCTTAAGAAGATCATGTTGAAGATGAGACTTACCTTAGGTTGCAAGAAACAATCCAAAATAGAACTCACCTCACCACCAATCTTCCTCAAAAATCATTAGAACACGGAAGAAAATGATCTAGTGATGATCAGGAGATTTGTTACATCAAATTTGCATAATTTACCTTAAGTTTTCCTTTCATCTTGGTCTTGAACCATGGGAGACTTAGTAGAGAGTATTTAGGGTTAAGAAAATGAGAGAAAATGAGCAAAACGTTGTGGAGGGTTCTATTTCTTGGTGAGAAAAATTGCCCATCAACTTATCCCGGGGCACTTCCTGTGACTCGCAAGATCATCCTGTGTCTCGCAAGACTGCTTCAAGATGTACCTTTAGTTCAATAAACACTATGTCCATTCCTATGGTAGTTTTGCGTCTCACATACATTTCCTATGGATTGGAAGTTGTGTCTTGTGATTCATAAAAGGCTCCGAAAAGCAATGCCCGCTTGGCGGGCGGAGCGCTCGTTATACATTGAAGAACTTTTGTCAAAACCTAATTTCATTGATATGATGAGTCTTAAACCTTCCCGAAACTCATGTAATACAATTTAAACTTTAATAAACCTTATAGAGGGGTATTACCTTCATTAAACCTATATTAGCCATGATATGATAGCGACGACGCACAAAACCACGAGGGGTAAGAGGTATCAAGCTCCTAAGCTACACTATAAAAGTTTGGTAGAGGGCGGTTTAGATGAGGGTGAGAAGGGGTATGTCTATTTTCGAGAACCGATTTGGATTTATGCTGAGGCAGTCAACTACAAAAATCATTCATCTTATAAGGATATTGATGACAGCAAGACTAAAAAGTAAGTTCTCTAAAGTGGTTATTAGATTAGCTATGTTGTATGGACGAAATGTTGTTCGCTCAAAAACTCGCACATCTAGAAGATGAAAGTAGTGAAAATGAGGATGTTTAGATAAATGTGTGGAAGAACGAGAGATAGGATTAGGAACGATTATATAATTCGGGACAAGGTACGAGTGACCTCTAAGGAGGACAAGATAAGGAAGAGCGAGTGAGGTTCAAATATGTGAAGAGAAAATGCACGGGTGCCCGAGTGAGGAGGTGTGAGAGGTTGGATATGGCAGGTTTGTGGAGAGGTAGAGGCAGACGAAAAAGTATTAGGGAGAGGTGATTAGGCGGGACATGATGGCAACTTATCAAGGACATGACCCTATATAGAAGGATTTGGAGGTCGAAGATTAGGATAGAAGGTTAGTAGGTAGTCAAGAATTCTCTAGTTTTCCTTATCATTATTATTATTACTACTCTCTTACTATCTTATTCTTTGATTTTTATTTCTAGTTGTGGTTTCCTTTATTTTGGTTATCATTTTATTATTGTTGTTACTGTTCTTTTCTCCAGTATTTTTTACATGGCTTTCTCACTATGTATTTATTTTTTTGTATTTTAATGTGTTACTTAAGCTAATGGTTTATCAAAAAAAACCTCTCTACCCTTATAATAAGGTAGGGGTAAAGCTTCATAATCCCACTTATGGGATTACACACACTGGATATGTTGTTGTAGTATAGGAAGAGGAAGAGAAACTTACATATGGTGTTCATTGACTTATAAAAGGCATACAATAAAGTCCCAAGGGATTATATGATGATTGAAGGCTAGAGGTGTACATGTGGTATATACTAGGGCAACTAAGGAATTGTACTATAGATCCAAGACCCAAATTAAGATAGTGGAAGGAGACTCAAGCACTTCTCTGTTATGATGGGGTTCCACCAGGGAACAAATATTAGCCTATTTCTACTTGTAATAGTGATGGATGAATCGACACCTCATATCCAAGGTGAGGTGCCTTGGTGTATGTTATTTACAGATGACATAATACTGAATAATGATAATTATGGCAGAGTTAATGCTTGGATGAAGGTTTGACACAAATCCTAGAGTTTAAAGGGTTCAGGTTAAGTAGGACCAAAATAGAGTACTTGGAGTGTACGTTCACTTACGTAATGCATGAGGATGGTGGAGGTAAGGCTGGATAAATAGATTGTCCCAAATGAGGAAGTTTCAACTATCTTAGGTCTATAATCTATGAAATAGGGAGATTGATGAGGATGTCACACATCGTAATGGTGTGGGTGGATGAAATAGAGGCTCGCATCCGAAGTCTTATGTGATAAGAAGGTGCAACCAAAACATAAAGGTAATTTTTATAGAGTGATGATTAGACTTACTATGTTGTACGAGTGGAGTGTTGGTCGTCAAGAACTCTCATGTTAAAGATAAAGGTAGTGGAAATAAGGATGTTGAGATGGATGTGTGGGCATACTAAGAGATATAGGATTATTAATAAAGATATATAGGACAAGGTGGGATTTTTTACACCCTGTAGTTCTCCATCAAAGTACGTCATTGACAAACATAAGTGTTTCGAGATTGTATAAGATCTTGTAAAGGATAGCGAAGGTATAAAATATGTTTAAGGAAGTGTCAGGAAGTATAGAAGCTAAACGAATCAAAGAACGCATGTTGCAACGAAGTTTGAAATTGAGGTAACCTAAGATCACATTTCACAGCCTGTGAAAATGATCCACGGACCATAAAATTGGGTGGCTCCTCTACTAACTCCACCACCAACTATAGTAGCTTCACGGTCCATGAAAATTATTCATGGTGGGGTTGAGCCACAATAAAACGTTCATGGTTCATGAAGTCGAGGTGGTGGCCAACTTATATAGCTAACCAACCTCGATATAACTCTTATTTCTCACTTATACCACTACTAAATAGTCTCTTAATCTCTCTCAAGGGTGTCTAAGGGTTCTGTAGCCATCCAAGCATAATTCAAAGGTAAATAACATCACTCACTCACTGAGAAGTTCATGTAGCTAACCTTTCTCTTCTCATTTCTCTTGTTGTGAAGTTGGAGGCGTGGTTTGTTGAATGTAAGGTGTGCTAAAAACTAGTTTAAGGTGTCTAAGGTAAGGTTTAACTCCTTTTATTTGTATTTGAGGTTATCTACATCATATCTTGTTGATTGGAAGCTAAACGTGTAAGATTGAGTTTGAGAACCCATAGTTGAGGTGTTATAGCTTGTTGGGCTGTTTTGGATTGTTCTTCGGTGAGTTTGTGATTGTAAACCATGGGGAAAGGGTTGATTAGGTTGTTAATGATGTTAATGATGTTCTTAAGTTGGTGGAAGGGAAGGAGAAGAGATAGTGAAGTATTAATTGTTGTGATAGATGAGCTTGCCGCTCAATAGTGTAATTGTTATTTTTCGTAGTTGATGATGGATCTATTATTGTTTTGTTATAGATTAAGGTGTTACACTCCTTAAACATTGCAGATTGGGTCATCTTGATGACGAAAGGTATGTTAGGGCTATCATTTCTTTCTTTTGGCATAAGCTGAATGTAAACAAAATGTAAATGAACGCCTCTCCATAAATGATTCTATTCATGTTAGTTAGAGATGTCCATGTTCTTCATCCCATTGAAATGCTAATTGAATCTTGTTTATCCCTTGTCGGGAGTACTTTCCGCATCATAGCTTTATCCCTCATTATATAGTATTTGTGTTCCTTATTGGTTTCATAACAACTGATAATATGCTAATTACATAATGATAGTCGGAGCTGTAATGATCTTACATCACTCTACCGTGCTATAGTCGGTCGGGTACAATACCTATTGTGCACACCACTGCAGTTGGGTATGTTATGATGATGTTGGCCCCAGAGAGAGGCTTGATACGATATGACATAGCCCCACATAGCGGTTTGATTTAAATATATATATATGTATATTATCATAAGCATGCATGTTATATGCCTTCAGTAGTAGTTCAGAGTCCCAGATTGATCCTTACTTTCATTTGTGTTATATTTCTATATATATGTTTTCTCTACCTTACATATTAGTGTATTCTTTTGTACTAACGCCCCTTTGTTGGAGGCACTGTGTTTCATGCCTGCAGGTTTAAATGAGGCATTATCTCATACTTCTAGGACACCACCATCTCCAGAAGAGCATAGAAAAGCTGTAGTGCCTCCAGTTCCTCCATAGGATGCCTGTTACACCCCGTAGTTTGATATGTGAATGAGAGCATAGTTAGACGACTTGAGTCCAATAATTTGAGATCCTTTCTGTGAGTCCCTTACGAATTGGATAGATGTTAAGAAGGTGTACAGAAGATTGGAGACCATTGAGACTGAAGAAACCATCCCTCGACATATTTCAATGAAGTTATTACAATACGCTAAGCATTTCACGTCGTGGATCCGCCTGCGAGATAAGGGCGCGAGTGAAGCAAATGTTGAGGGAATTTTCTGGAATAAAATGGGGCCGCAGATGGGACCACATATGGCCATCTACGATGCATATGGCCTCACAAATCTGAGGCGGTGGCCGACTTAAGTTGTTATAAATTCAGTGGAGGCTTCTTTTTTGGTCATTTCTCGACCAAAACCTATCATTGAGCTTCTCTAAGACACCTTTAACATATCCTTAAGGTCCACTTTTCTTTATCATTATGATGAGACTGTTTTTATGAATACTTCCCTTATTTTCCACTTATTCTTATATGGTATGCTATTGTTGGGAAGTGGTTCACCTGCTAGTGGGAAAAGTGTAGGTGCCACCACGATGCCCGAAAGGGGTCGTCACAAAGTTGGTATCAGAGCCCTAGGTTGAACGGTCTTAAATATAAGAGCAATGTCAAGTAGAATCATGCGGATCTGTGTGGATACATCAGTATTTATCTTCGAGAAGCTATATGACATTTACAAAACTTCACTTTATTCATTCCTTTTGTGCTAAGTTGAATCAAATTGGTGGTTCTCCTTGTTTCTAATTCTCTCACAAATCGTGAGGACTCGTGCTCACACGGCGAGGGATAAGGCACCGGCACTGTGAGGGGTGGTCGAGGAGAGGTCACAGTCGGGGCAGAGGTAGAGCCTGAGTTGCTGCACCGGTGAAGGGTGGAGCATAGCGAGCCGGTCAGGTTGTCCCCTGAGCTGGAGATTAAGTCTCAGGATGATCATTATGAGGAGGAGATGGGGCCTGCCGGGATTATTTCTACACCGGTCCTTCAGAATTCTATGGCCTAGATATTGAGTTTGCTTGATAGTTTTTCCTAGGCGTGTTGTCACGCCCCAACCTTGGGAGGCACGACCTGCGGCCCAGCCTTACTTGATCGAGCACCACATACATGACATATCATACACTTTAACATACAAACAGGCCTTCAAAGACACCATGATAGCCATAAATAAGTCAAAAATAGTAAACAGCAGACGATACCAACCTAATTAATATATATATATATATATACATGACAAGGGTCTACAAGGCCGACATGAAGTCCATACATAACATCCTATGCCGACAAGGCCATACATGACGTCTATACTTCAAAACATATATCATCAAGGCTATACATGACATCTACATACATGACAAACTTCTACAAGCCTTTAGTAGAACGCCATCATCATAAGGTTGGGATAGACCCCCGACATACCCATAATATGTACATAAAAGCATACAAAAACTCAACAACAACTCCGAAAGAAGGGGAGTGCACCAACCCAAGCTAAATAGTAAACCTACTGTTGAGGCTCGTCAAGTCATCTACATGAACCTGCGGGCATGAACACAGTGTCACCAGCAAAGGGATTTTAGTACGAATAATGTACTGAATATGGAAAGCATAAGAGCATAAGTAAGTCATCAATGTAAAAGAGAGTCAAGAAGGATCAACGTGTAACTCGTATTTTCCATTGAGGGTCATGATATGCAATACAATTTATATGCATATATAATGCCATCATGAATCATGTGTGAATATAATGCTATTAGACACTGTGGGCAACATCATCATCATGATAATAGTAACCAACTGATCAATGGTGCATTACATATATATATTGCATATATAACGTCGTCGTGAGAACCATATGCATGAGAGACATAGTATACATCCTGAACTCATCAGAGTGACGTAAGGTCGTTACAACTCAGACTATCATTATGGATCTTAAAATGTCATTATACCTTTCTCATGAATTAGTAAGATAAGACTTATACATGAATCAATAAACCTTTAAAAAGAAAGGAGAAAATGGACATCCTTAACTAACATGAATATAGTCATTTTAGAGGGACGTTCGTATATGTTTCGTTTACATTTGGGTCATGCCACGAGAAGGAAAGGATAGCCTTTGCATACCTTCTTGAATACTTAACCCACACAACATCGATACAGTCCGTTAGTACTCCGATCAATAATAAACATTAAGGAACCATCGTTAAGCAATAGAAGCTATAATTTGAAGCAAATGAGCGACTAACTCGACCTATGAAAATTTGGACATCACCTCCCCTTATTCTTTTCACTTTCCTCAAATGAAACAATAAGACCTCAGAACAATATTGATAATAACATAGCCATGTTTTACCATCAATAACTAGCAACTCAAGCAATAGCACAACAAGCGACAAGTTTGGTTTAAGATTAAACAATTATATCTCTAAAACACCCTTTTCTCCTTCCAGAATCTGTTAATAACATTAACCACTGATTTTCAGCCATAACACAACATTAAAATGAAGTCATAATAGTCCAACTATTTACAACAACTCAAAACCGGTTTTTAGATCAATTCTTACTTCCACAACTAGTTAAGACACCAATAAGCTTAACAAAAACATTCTCCAGCAAACCCTCACATGAAACTACTCCAAACAGTCCATAAAAACACAACAACTTTCACCGGATTTTTAGCCCCTATTTCACAAGTTCTTTACCACACAACTAGCTAGAACTTAGATAAGTTTAAATACATGAAGGACAGAGGTTTCCTTAACCTAATTCAATCACTACAAGGGCAGAAACATGGAAGTAGCTTACCTTGGATGAGAGTCAATTTCCTTCACATGGATTATTCATGATTGGAGATAGTTTTTCAACTTGAATTGAATAACAAGAAGAGGATTACTTCAGAATCTTAAGGATTTGGGGATGACCAGTGTAGATGGAGTTTCTCTTCCAATTGAAACTTTAAAAGGAAAGTGAATCACTTAAGGTCTCTTATGGTTATGGAAAAATTAACTTTTTGGAGAACGCTTCCATGGCTAACTTGAGAGTCAAGTTGTTGAATGTAAAATTAGAGAAAGTTGATGTTCATCAGCCCTTTAAAGGGCCTCTTTGCCGACCAACTCTTTCCCTATTAGGTTGATTAATTTGGCCTTACCTTTTAGCAAGTAGGTGACACACCTACTTGTCACATGCTTGCTTAATTTAATAGGTCACCTACTTGTCACATGCTTGCTTAATTTTATAGGTCACTTACTTGTCACATACTTGATTAATTTAATAGGTATCACATGCTTCCCTTCTTCAGTTGGACGCGTAGTCTCGTCCTCATTAATAATTATGACATGTGTTAAGTAGCTCAAGATGGTAGGACGGGTAAGCAAGTAACTCAAGAAAGTAGGACGGTAAGCAAACAGCTCAATTTTCATGTGGCATCGCCTCAGCAGATGTTTTGTCCGCCGCAGCGGGTCTGCTGCAGCAGAGTCGATTCTGTTGGGGTGAAAAAATTGTATTAGGTTTCCTATAAATTCCTTAGGTTAGAATTCCCTTTCCAAAAATAGAAAACCTCTAAACCAGCGCCGCCTTGGATCATTTTCAGAACCCTAGGAGCAATTTCAACCTTTGGGTAAGAGGTCCTTTCATTTTTTTCTTAAATTTATATTTCTAAGTTCATTAATGGTGATGTAGTGTATTATTAAGTTGGTGGGAAATGATTGTATGTTTCTATGAGAATAAGAGAGCTATGATATTAATTTTAATGGAAGTATATGGATCAAATTGTATTAATATATTGAATTAGGATTAGATTGTATTAGATTATCATTTTGTAATTCTTAATTCAAGAATAGAAGCCTATTTTCAATTTGGGAAATTCTAGGGTTTCAAATTGGGGCTTTTTCATTATTGTTCAATTGAGAGTTCCAATGTGTTAATATTTCCAAATAACTTAGGATATGATTACCTCGTATGTATTATTAGATTTTTCTATTAAAGTTTGAGTCTTGGTGAAGTGGGTCCGGGTCAATATTTGTGGTATTGCTTTGCTAAGGTTTTGTCGTTATTGTTGTGTAAGTCATATATTTATGAATAGTATATGCGTGGATATACTTCGACCGTCATGAAGCGTAGATAAAGTGCAAGGATGTCACTGATCCTTGATCTCATAGCACTCCTATTCTGCCTTGAGGTAGGCTACGGTTTAGCTTTTTGAGACTTCGATAGAAGTGCGTAATTAGTTATAAATATTAAGGGGTATTGGCGTGTTTGGGGGTCCCTCTCAAACAGTTGTGACAAATGTTTGAATGGGTATCGATGTTGAACTGTAATGGTGGGGTTTGGGGAATCAGCCTCATGCTGGTTTTGACTATTGATTACTTAGGCTTGTCGCCATATGTGTGCTTGTTGCCATAGTTTCTTGATATGTTTACTCATAACACATACTTTTGATATGATATCCTGAATTGTACTTGGGGTGTATATGTGTATTGGATTCTTGGAACCATGTTATATTTCATTTCTTTATTTTGTATGATCTCATTATATTATGATATCTTGCCTTATATTTTCATTTACATTCATAAACTGATGGTCCTGTGATACTATTATCGGAGTGGTATGAATATTATGTGGGTCCAAGGGTCCAGAAAGGTAAGAACACTTATGAGATTTATGGTAACACTGAGATGATATTGATATGCAAGGAACGGAGTTGCACGCCTGCATCATGATATTATTACAACCAAGATCTTTTCTCCGTGATCTAATGAGTTATTTCGGAGGGGAGGAGTATATAGACTTTGCGGGTCCTCCATGGGTGTATGGATCGTAATAAATCCTTGACGTACCGTATACCGGGATTGATAAAGGTACATGACATATGAATTGAATTTATATCATACATCTATATGTCATTTCATCATTTAATTGCGGTTGGACATACATTTGAAGTTATTGTTGATAACTTGACTAAATTTTGGACATGAAAGGACTATACTTGTTTCATGATACTTGAGTTGCTGAACTCTTGGAACTGGATAATGTAAGACTCTTATTGAAATAATGAAACATGTAGAATATGTGAATCATTACGTGACTATGTGACCTTACTTGTATAATTGAACTGATTAGAGTTGGATTTCTAGGTGTCAACTTGGTATTTATCTCTGATTATGTACCCTCCGTCGTTGTCGGCCTATGATGTCTATGGGGGTACGTTGTGTATAGACCCGATGACTAGATCAAGACTGTGTGGTTGAGTTCGAGCAGTTAATTTCCAGCTATCAGGGTGAGGATGCTATCTCTAGCATACCCTGGACTGCTCTATCTCCTTACAGTCTTTACATCTAATTCAGAGACATATTTATCGATTTTGAGACTATGTATTCAGTTTTGGCACTTCGTTGCCCATCTCAGACTTGTGTCGTGTTTTAGTTCTCTTGTACCTACAGACTAGATCACTTGGGGGTTTTTTTTATGTATCAGACTTATCATTTTCTTCAGCATTATATTATGAGATAGCTTATGTAGTATTTATATTACTTCCAATTTTACTGATGACGTATCATGTTAACGATTTGAGAGTGGTTCGCTTATGTGGTAGGATTATATAGGTACCACCACGACTCCTGAAAATGGGTCATGACAGAGATGAATGTACTTTAAGGTATGAAGGAAAATTTTGCATCCCATATATAGATAGACGCAAAGAGAGCATTATTGTAGAGGCACACCATTTATGATATTCTATCTATGTAAGATCCATGAAAATATATCATGACCTTGCGAAGAATGAAGTTAATTTCGTGGCTAAGTTTCCAAATTGGTAGAAAGGGAAAGTTGATTCAGCAAAAGATTATGCCAAGTTATATATTTAGGAAAGTTCCAGATTCCATAGGGCTCCAATGTCCATTGGATCAGTTCCAAGTGCCCAGTTCTAAGTGAAATTTCTTTGATATCTTTTTAGAAGGGATTGGATACCATCTCAATACTGTTTTTCATCCTCAAATAGATGTTAGGCAGATTGCACTATCCAAACACTTGAAGATATGTTGAGAGCATGTGTCATAGATTTTAAAGGTAATTGGGATGATCATTTATCTCTCATTGGATTTGCTTATAATAACAGATATCATGCTAGTATCAAGATGGCACAATTTGAAACCTTGTATGGACAAAGGTGTAGATCACCTATTGGTTGGTATGAAGTTGGCAAAATAGAATTGTTAGGACCAAACTTAGACCATTAGGATTTTGAAAAAGTTAAATTAATTCAGGAGCGTTTGAAAATGGCTAAGAGTCACAAGAGTCCTATGCAAATGTGCAGCGCGGATATTCAGAGTTTCATGTTAATGATTTGGTGTTTCTAGAAAGTTTTGCCTATGAAAGGCGTCATGTGATTTGAGAAGAAAGGGAAATTAGTCCCAAATATATTAGACCATACAGGATGCTATGAAATATTGTCATGTTCACAAGTTAAGGACTAAGAAAGTTGCTCCACTAAAAGTGTTGTAAAGGAATCAAAATGTGAAGGAGGCTATATGGAAAGCCATAGAGGACATGAAGCCCAAATATCTGCACTTATTGATGGACAAGCAGGAAATTTCTAGGGTAACAACCTCAAGTATTCAGACCTCATCTCAGTTCAGTGTTCATATCTCACCTCCGCTCAGCAGCAGATCTCCTATTGTTAAATTTATGTTTTCGGTATTCAGATTTCATGTTATGATATTCATGTTTCAGATCACATATTAGTTTAGCACTCATGTATCCATGTGAGCCAGTATTATACATGTATCATTTCATTCATTATTTGTTGATGGATTAAGTGTTGGATTGGTTATTTATAACTTGGTTGAATTCCTGGATAAGGAAGGATCGATAATTCCACATTGCTACTTGGGTTTCTTTTATTGAACTCTTTTGGAACTGAGTGACTCACGTGAATAAGAAATCTGATATGAACAAGGTGATATGTTGATTTTGTGAACCATTCTGTGAATAATGTGATTAATTGGGTATATTGAACTATTTAGTATAGGATTATTTGGTGTCAACTTAGTATTTATATCTTTTTGCGTATCTTCCATCGTTATCGGTATATGATTCCCATAGGAGTACGTGTTGTACTCATGATACGCTTGATGCATTCTTTTTGGATGCAGATACATATCCTTCTACCAGTTCGAGACATAGCGTTTGAGTTCGAGCGGGTGGATCATCAATATTCAGGGTGAGGATGCTACTTCCGGGATACCTTGGATGCTTTATCCTTTATCTTGTCTTCACCTTTGATTCGAGAGACAGATGCAGACACTTAAACTATGATATTCAGTATTTGGCTTATGTTGCCTTTATTTTAGACTTGTATCCGATTTTAGAGGTCTTATATTATTGACTAGATCTTTGGGGTTTATTATGATTCTCAGACTTATGTTTCCGTATTTTATATCATGATCAGTAGTTTATCTAAGTATTTTGTTATCTTTCCACACTTCTTTCTTATATCATGTGAATGATTTGGGAGTGGCTCGCCTACTGGTAGAAAAAGTATAGGTGCTACCACAATCCCTAAAAGGAGTCGTGACAATAGCCTCTCTGCCTCCCAATGAAGAGGTAAGGTTTGTGTACATTCTAGCCTCTCCAAACCCCACTTTATGGGGTTTCACTAGGTATGTTGTTATTGTTGTACTTAATAGACCAATGTATTTATTATAAATCGTAAGGATGATAGTATATAATTAACCCTTCACTCTTGTTATCTCTTTAAAATGAGATAATACTCAACTTGAAATATAATTAGTCAAACCTGCAGGACAAGAGTTTAGTGGAGTATTAAATCTTTCTGATTTGTTAGTTGCAAAAATAAAATTTTGCTTAGGAAAAGAGAAAAAAAAAAGAGGGCATAGTTGGAGCGTTACAGAAGCGTGTATGGGTGAAGCGAGTATGTGAGGAGAAGGAAAGGTCAGCTAAAATGTTGGTAACTTCTTTTGTTTTCAGAGAAGAGCGAGGAATTCCGTTGTTTTCCACCCACTATTTCCTTATCATATTCACATTTTCTCATTATTCATTCATTGTTCCTTTCCTTCCCAACAACCCTTTTTTGTTTTTGATTCCAAATACTCTCTCTAGTTCATAATAAGTGTCTTTTTATTTTTATTCAAAATAAGATTTCACTTATATAATCAAGAAAAATTTACTTTACTTTTCTATATTTACCCTTATTCTGTGTTTTCTATAACCCAATGTGTCAAGTTAATAATACTATACAAATTTAAATTAAGGTTAGTTTAATCAAAGGACGATGCTATTTAATTAAAAATTCGTGGGTAGAAAATGGGCAGAGAAAGTGAAATGTCAAAGATTCCCTTAAACTAGTTAAGCACTTAACACACTTAGGTTAACATAGTTAATCAATTAACACACTTAGGTTAACGTAGTGAAGCACGCCACCAATTTGCACTGATTTAGGTTGACTTTTTCCATTAAAATATTTTATGTTTTATTTTTTTTATACGTATTACCTATTAATATTTTGTTTTCCGTATACGTTACACGTATTATACATCAGAATGTATACTATATACTAGAATTTTACCTCCATTGTTTCACTTGACTTATAGACCTTCCTCACCTAATCACACAAACTCAGCCACTAAAGTCTATCTATTATATTAAATTAAGTTTGTGTTCTTACTTAAAGAATGAACCTCAACCAAGATAACCGACATGATCATATTAGGACTGCGTTATATGAGTCTCTAGGGTTGACATCAGAATACAGATTATCATTGAAGATAATGAGATTAATACTAATTCAGTTGACAGTCACAATGGTGGGGAATATAAACACATGAATGGATAAGCTAAATAGACTTCTTCTTATAGTGGAGAAATAAAGGAAGTGTATTTTGATGAGCAAATATTATCAGGTCCAATTAGAGGTCAGTTATTCAAGTTGTTGAATCGGTGTTTCTTTTTTTAAAACAATTTTGCTCTAACAGGCATGTTAGTGCCCATTAGAGGTTTTCATTATTTATAAAAGCAGGAAAGTAACATAGTACCATTACATGATGATATCTAAAATAAGAACTAGCTAAAATAAGAAAATTGAATTGTGCATAATGCACAATTTCACTAAAATAATATATACTAGTCTTAAATATGAACTGCACTTCCATCTTTGATGAACTCTCCATGTTTTGGCATCGGCAACAAAGCTGCAGCATGAATATTAGTATTTCTATCTACATATGTGATTTATCTTTCTTATTTTGATCCTTATACGAGGAATTTGTTACTTATCCATGTTCACGATCCTTCTTCCTTCTGTTAGCATGTGTATGAAATTATCTATCTCCACATCTGCATTGTCCAGTACCCTATTTACAAGAAAATTTGCAAGTTGGTTCCCTTCTCTAAAAGTATGTATGATATGAGCCTATACTAATCTCATGTCCTCCTTAATATCTTCAACTATGTCCCTCAATTCTAATGGAATAGTCCATAATCCCTGCAAGATGTTTAAGAGAGCAAATGAATTAGTTTCTAACTGTAGTTGTTATATGTTGTGTTCTCTGCAATACTTTAGAGCATGTCTGATGGCCTCAGCTTCTGCTTCTGTATTTTTGTTAATACTAATGTCCTTAGCTTGTGCATACACCAAATCATCTCTACTATCTCTGATGCAATATTCATATGAACTCCTCCTAGGGTTACCTATACTTGCACCATTTGTACTACATTTCAACCTTCCTGATGGTGGCATTCTCCACAACACCTTAGCATAATAGAGTTTAGGTCTATAACTACTAGGTTGCTGATACATTGTTTCCCAATCATATGATAATTGCATCCATGGAAACCTCAACTTCCCTAGGTGATGTAAATTCTATTGAACTTGTTATATCATCTTGTGTATTGTGAGTGACCCTCCATGCTTGATTGAATTTCCTCTTTTCCATAATTCCCACATGATCAATGCTGGCATAGATTTAAATATTGGTTTCATCTTTGGTTTAACATCAGTAGTCTACCAAGATAATATCAGTTGCCGCAAATTGACTCATTGTGTTAATACCTGCACAAGAAGAAACTACCTCCAAAATATTTATAGTCGTGGAGGATGCTAGAAATAAATGAGATACAGTTTCCTATTTGTGCTCCTCACAACACCAACATCTAGAAGGTAGATTGATATGCATCCTTTTTAAGATATCATCTGTTGAAATTTTATATTTCCACTTTCCACATGAAAAAACTAATCTTGATAGGCATTCTTTTCTCCCACATGTTGCTATAGTTAGATAATTTTCTCTCCCTTTTACTTATGAATTCCCATGCAGACTTAACTGTGAACTGATCACTAGATTCCAACGTCGAACATGGTTCATCATCCTCCCCTCAACTGGAACTTGTATTGTAATCTTGAATATGTTGAGCCAGCTCTTGATTATGAGTTTCTTATAACAGTTCCATATTCCACTTTCCTTCATGCACAAACTATCTCACTTTTATTTCCTCCTCCTCTGCAGCCTCTAGAATGATATAATATAAAGCTTCCCGTCTAGTCCAATTCTCATACCAGAATCTAGATGTACTATTCTTGATGTGCCCAAAATTACGTGGCTCAATTGACTCCCTTATGCTCACCATTTTCTTCCATGCATGAGATCCTCCTGTGTCATAAGCCATTGTAGGATGCCATTTTTTGCAGTATTTTTTCAACATGTAGCTACTCCATAAGTTCTTTCCACATCTGAAGTTTCGTCATAATTTAGTAAATAAAGCATTAGAAATATCAAACAAGGATTTAAAGACCCTCCTTTATGTTTTGGTAAACACAGCTTACCCCATGCCACCCAATGTTTGCTTTTTACCCCCACAGTATTACTCTAAAAAAATTTAGCAAACATCTTATACAACTGTTTGATCACGCCAGGCAAAGGATTCATAGCTGATAACAGATATCGGCATGGATTGTAGCACATGACTTATCAACACATATCTTCCACCAAAATATACCATCCTATTCTGCCAATAAAATATCCTCTTCATCACCTTTTTGAGCAAGTCCTCATAATATATCATTTTTCTTCTTCCATAGAAAATTGGACATCCTAAATATGCGAAAGGAAAGGTTCCATTTCTCATACCAGTATGTCTTTTGATCCTATTATTGACCCTAGCAGATATTTTATGATGAGTATAGAAACTTCTTTTCTAATTATTAACTAACTATCCAGATGCCTTTTTATATTTCCTCAGAGTCTTCATCATCATTTACTTTAAAGAATAACCATCTCCAAAACAAAATAATATTGTATCATCAGCATAGGATAGATTATTTATCCGATTCGAGTATTAAAACCGTCGTGTCATTATCCTTGTTTATATCGACCGTCTAACACTTGGATTGTACCTCACAACTCGTGTTAATTTCTAGTATCAACTACCTTATTTCTTCTACCACCACATCCTGCAATACTTCACAAACACCCTCACTAAAATCCATCAACCGAAACCACCCTTAACTTCTCGTCCAAACCCGACAACCACAAATAGTCCACAACAACCCGTACCGAGACCTCACTATTTCATCAAACTTCTGCCACCTTTGCACCATTAAAACCACCAAACCCCGATCATCAAAACTACCCGCAACATACTCAGAACACCCCCGTAAAATGCCTTAACCCAACTCCACATAAATCTACCCGAAATAACTCCACAACACCACACTACTCGACTGAAACGTCCCACCTGAGAACACCATTTCAAATCCATTTTCACATCAATTTGTTCCCTGTCAAACTCCGACTGACTTACCTTCACACAACCCTCCTTATATACATCATATTAGTATCAGAGCGAGACATTCCTATCCTACGCCTTGACGCCATGTCTAACCTAAAAGAAGAACTTCGACGATTCATGCATGAATTATTTGCGGAGCAAATACAACTCTTGAAAGGTGAACTTGAGGGACATACCGTAATGAATAATGCCGAATCCGAGGTTGTGAAAATCAACCCAATGCATGAGAAGGGAAGTAACTCTTTCGCTAATCCTCTATATGATGTTGAAGAAGAGGACAATACCATATTTAGTAATCCATTGTATAGTCATGAATATACGGATTCCTTTTTTATGGAGAAATCTGTAATTGAGGAGTTCTTGGAAGAAGATGTTACTCTTGCAAGCGAGCATGAAAATATAGTACACCAACATGTGTTGAGTGTTCCACTTGAAGTACCTGAGGAGACACAAGAGGAGCAACTATTTCACACGCGTTGCAAGGTAAATTATAAAGTGTGCAATGTCATTATTTACTGAAGAAGTGGTGTCAACTTTGCCTCTTTGGAAATGGTGGACAAGTTAAAACTACCCACTCGCAATCATCCGAAGACATATGATCTTGAATGGGTGAACCAAGATGAAGGGCTAAGAGTAGTACAACAAACTCTTGTTAGCTTTCGGATTGGAACATATGAAGATAAATTATGGTGTGATATCCTTCCTATGGATGCGTGTCATATTTTATTGGGATAACCGTGGAAATTGGATCGGAAAGTGCAACATGATGAAGAGAAGAATATTTATTCTTTTCAAAAAAGATGATAAGAAGATCTGATTAATACCATTATTAGCTCTTTAGGTGAAAGAAATAAAGATCCGAAGTGCAAAAAATGCAGGGACAAATCCGAGATCCTCTTGCTTGAAGGCACGAAAGATAGAAGAAGAATTTAATAAGGGGAGTCCTCTAGTTCCAATGGTGCGCATGGAAAGCCTCGTGGAATACATGGTTGGAAATGCCGACCCTAAGGAACCCGTCAATAAACTTGAAGATATGTTGTTGGGTGACCTTACAAATGAGTCTCTGTCGACGGAGGGTATTGGACATGCTTTTGGTTTATTTCCAAGAAGTTCATTCCCTAACCACCATTCCTATAGACACTATCCGGAAAGGGAGACAACATCAAATTTGTTAGTACAAAGGGGAAATGAGGTTTGGTACACATGTGTTCTCATCCAAGCGATCGGCGACAACATGAAATGCAAGTTTTCTATGCCGGGGTGGAAAATTTTATTTTGAGGAATCAAGTGGAGAAAATGGTTCTACAAGATAGACTCAAGGAGAGAATACCATCAAACGAAAACCCGAGAAGGAGATACATGGGGGATGGCTGCCAAGGTCAAGGATGTGTACGAGGAGTGTGTGATGTCATTTAGAGTAGATAACGCTCCAAGCTCTCCCAAGAATTTCATGCATGAGATACTTCAACAATTCACGGGTTAAATGGCATTATCTGAAGGCATGCTTGAAAATACATCCATGGTAGGGGTGTTCGAATGGCTATCCTCAAACGACGGTATTGATCATGCCCTTGAAATGGTTCCCGGAAGTTCAATACCTAATTACGGTGACAATCCGGATGAGGATTCCGAGTTGCTTGTCCAAGAGGATCTTTGTTCATATACGGTACCTATTTTAAATTCGTTAAACTTTAGTACACTTAGGTACTTCCATAAACACTTTATAAACCTTCATTATCCTTCTGTAAGGTCGCACCTCTTCCCGGGACATCGGTATCAATTGACGACACGTTGGAATGTGAAACTTACGAGGCGTAATAGTTGTGACTCTGTATATAGCTTATTATTATTTGTAGTTCGTCATGACCATGTATGTCTTAGAGTAGAATGGATCCATCTTGATTGAGACTTGTGCCAAATATGGTGAGGATTTTCTACATCTTTTCCATGTTTTGCATCTAAGACGAGAACTTGCCCTACATGTTATTAAAGTGAAATAAAGAGTGTTTCTCTATTTAGAAGATGATAATAGATATTCTTTGATATGTCTTGTGAATTTTAGCCTTTTCATATATTGTACCACTAGTTAGCCCTTCGAGCATGTAGCCTTTCGTTTGTTAGCCGTATTTTTGCCTTGATCCATTTGTTTGAATCCCTACTTTTTGGACCGTGATTCTTTTAGAACTTTATCTTAGAATGTGATATTAATATTAAATCTAAAGGAAAGGGATGGTCGAGTGAAAAAGAGGTGACCAATAATAGGTTTGCAAAGTGATGAAAAGGCCCTCTTAAAAAGAATGTGACATGAACACAAATGAAAAAAAAAATTACTTGAAAAAATATGATTGAAACATTCTTTATATTAGGAACATACTTGTGAAATAACTAATGAAGAGAGGGCTGAAAAAAATAAAGTAAATAGGAGAAAATAATGGGTGATGAAGTCTAAAAGTGCAAAGTGCTTAGGAAAGTGTAAGTCACTATCATATAATTGTCCTACCCTTCCTCTAGACAAAATTACAATCCGTTAAATTCATATTTGATTCTACTAGAACATTCTTAATTAGTAGAGATGTACATAATGGGCAAGCATATGGTTCTTTGTGCATACATGTGAATTTCTTTGTGAGCGTGACAGTTATTTTTTTATGCTAAGCCTTAAATTATATTCATTCTTTTATTTGAGTGTGTGGACTATTTCTTCTTGTGAGGGCAGTTGATGCATGATAGATAGGTGACGTTATTAGCTTTTTTTGACATAATAGGTGAGTGAGCTTAAATTTGATGAGCTAGAGTCCGTGTATGAGATTAGGAGGTTAGGAGTTTGTTGTTTGTATGTTGAATTGTATATTTTTGCATGATGATCATCAAAGTGTATATTTGATTGTTTGAGTTGTTATAGGGCCTAATTTTGAGTATCAACCAAAGTGGTGGTGTTCCTAGGCTTGATTTATTTGGAGTGATTTTAATGCTTACTTAAGGACGAGCAAGAGTTTAAGTGTGGGGTGGTGATGTTCAGCCAAAAATGCATATATTTATCCATTGTTTGCCTTATATTTTAGTATTTTTAATCATGGTTTGAGTATTAATTATAGTGATTTGTGTTAATATTATATTTGTATTATGTAGGAATAAAGTGATATGAACATGAAGAGATTTGAAATGAAATTGAATAAAAAGCGGAGAAAATAAAGGAAAGAAATAATGGAGACAAGCATAAGTGGCCTTAATTATTGGGGTCATCGTTGCTAATGATTAGGAGCATTTAATGAGACCAAGAGAAAGCATGTAAATCAATTTCAAGGAATTAATGACCTGCAGCAGCAGCAACGTAGCACAAATTGCTCGCGAAGCACAACAAGAAGTGAGCTTGTTGTTCGTTGTGCAATTCGCTCGGCGAGAAGAAGGATATCCAAAAAATAATTCATCCAACTTTATTTTGGATTTGGTTATTTTGTCTTGGCTTTTCCCTACACCTATAAATAGATCATAAGACGTGATTTTAATATAACTTTGGAATAACTTGTGATCCTGAGTTCAGAACTTTTGACCTAGGGAGAGCTTGGAGCCGTCGTGATGGCCGAAGATTATTGGGTTTTACCTCTTCTTCTCCTTGCTACTAGTTTTTATGTTTCTTTGTATGAATTGTGGTTTTTCTTCCATGTCTATGTGGAGCTGAACTTCTCGTTATGGGGTTATGGTAACGTAGGTGAACTCATAACGTAGTAACGTCCCGTATTTTCGGGTAGCGGTTGAACTCATAACGTAGGTGAGTAGATCCGGACCCGGGAAAATTTTCATTGTACTTGTGTATATTAATACGAGGATTAGTATATAGAAGGACGTGACCCTGAAATAATTTTTGATTTGATAATGTGGCGGCGTTGTGTAATAATAATAATTGTGTATCCCCGAAGAGATTATAGACTGGTATTTTATTACAGGGATTATATATTTGCATGAGAGGATTTTATTAATCAGCGGGATTTAAATAATAGGAGATCGGGAATTTAATTGTGTGTATAATTAATTAATTGTGGGATTAATTAATTAGGGAGGGACAATTTATAGTGGGATTTGGTACGTGTACTCTTATAACCGATTTGGGGTGACAAGGCCCCAAATCAGTCGACCAACTCCTCTCTTCTCTATAATGAACAACCATGGATCCTTCAGTGTTCTCTTCATCTCTACCAAATCTCCTCCATTAAATTCTTTTCTGGCAGAGGGAACAAGCTCGGTTGATGGGTTTTCTGAAATTTTCTACCAAAATTGGGGAATCTGTGAGATTTCTTATAACCAGCGAAGGGAGAATTCATGGTGTTCTAGGTTTAGATTCTAGTAGAACCGAAACCATTAACAACCTTAGAAACTCAGAAGATTTACAAGAACCTTGAGTACAAAAGGATTCTGGCGCGAATCGATTTTTGGTTCTATTTCTGTTTGTCGGAATCCGGTGCAAGCGTAAGGTTTTCCGGCAATTCTCATCATTCCGTCTAACAGAGAGGTAACCTTCCTTGTTCTTAATAGTTGGTACAATTTTCAGAAGTCATTTCTTGCTATTAGTTCTAAAGACGATTGTCGAAAATGCGAATTTGGGTTGGGTGTTGTTGGGACTGCCGTTACCGAGAGTTGCTAGAAATTGCATGTGAAATTATTGTACTGTTTTGAGGATTGTAGTAGTATAAGAATAAGGATTAATGGGGCATGATGTTTCGCTTTATGTTTAGATTTCGATGTAGAAGGAATATAGGTTCTACGTGGTTAAGGTGTTCGTTAGAATATCCCTAAAAATCTATTTTTAGTATGTTGAGTCGACTATGATTTAAATCATCCGTATGATGTAGATAAGCATTCATAGGGGCTTACAAGGACCCGCGGAACTTAGATAAATTCGACAACAAGGTTGAAGTTCTAAAACGAGACGTACTCTAATATTGAGTTGATTAGTTCATCTAAGAGGTATGTGAAACCCTTACTTCTTTCATTTTGGCATGATTTAATGAAAGTACGGCGGACGTACTTGATTCTTATACAGTTTAATTCCAAAAGAGGATTATTATGAGAAGTGCCTATGATTTTTCAGCAAAGAGTTTATTATGACATTATTATAATGATTTTATTGAGAGTCAAATGATAATTTTTACTTGCATATGGTTACTCATGATATCTACTCGTGCTAAGTGTTACTACTTCACCTCACCGAGTCCCGGGCCAGGTTATATTCGTGCACAGCCTTGCATTTTTCACCGAGACCCTCACTAGAGGGCCGGGTTACGTTGGATGGATCCATAGATGAGATATGACTTTACCGAGTACCAGCATGGGCCGGGTTACGATATGACTTTACCGAGTCCCAGCATGGGTCGGGTTACGATATGACTTCACCGAGTCCCAGCATGGGCCGGGTTATGATATGATTCCACTGAGTCCCGCACAAGTGGTCCGGGTTACGTTACAGATATATATATATGTATATGGACAGGCATTCATGTTTTCTTGACTTGACTCTCATTTTTATAAGGCACAGCTGACTTTTATGGTTTATGGCACAGTTGGATTTGGATCCTGATTTTTATACCGATCTCCTATTTTCTTGTTGGCTACTTATGATCTCTTTTACAGCTTCATGTTTTACATACTCAGTACATTATTTCATACTGACCCCCTTTCCTCGGGGGGGCTGTGTTTCATGCCCGCAGGTACATGTTTTCAGTTTGATGAACCTCAGGCCTATGTTCCTACTCAGCAAGTTGGGAAGCTCCTTTGATTCAGAGCTTTGTCATTTTGGGTACAGAACCCTATTATTTTGACCTTTGTATATTTAGGGGCACGACGGGGCCCTGTCCCGTCATATGTCGTTATCCTTCTTGTAGAGGTCTGTAGACAGTGGTGGGTTGTACTTATGTAAGGGTTATGACTCTGTTTTGGACAGTCATGTTATTGTATTCTGTGTTGGGGTGTTCCCATGTATATACGTTACTATCTGGTGGCAGCCTTGTCGGCTTGCTTATTATGTTATATTGGCTATTTGTGACTCCTCAGGAGACAGGTACATTCTTGGGTAAAGGCAGCATTGTCGGCTTGCCTACCCTGGCTTATGTTGTTGTTGGAGTGTTATGCTGCCGGATTTCAGACTCATTAAGTGTTAGTTGGATTATGTGTGACAGGTTAGGATAATGACGTCATTAGGGCGGTTAGTCGCGGCCCGTCGGGTCGGGTCGTGACAAAAGTGGTATCAGAGCAGTTAGTCCTCGGAATGTCTACAGATCGTGTCTAGTAGAGTCTTGCGTATGGGTATGTTGTGCACCATACTTATACACAGGAGGCTGCCGGACATTTAGGATTGGTTTCTATTCTTCTTACTCTAAGATCGTGCGATAGAGCTATATTAGTAGGCTATTCCCTCTCTGACGTATTAATGTGTTACAGCTATGCCTCCAAAGAAAGCGACATCCGCTAGAAGGGCAATACGAATTCGAGGTTATGAGAAACTATCTTACTCGTATACGGGAAGAAATAATGTAAGCTTGGGACATGGAATATTTGAGACTCTTAGAATATTAGATAATCATTGAGACCTTAGATATACAAGGCCTTCTTGAGTAAAATATTTTATGTTTGATCTGGGTTAAAGTACATGGTATATGTGAAGTCTATTAGTTGTGATTACTCCTTGGTATGCTTATGTTTAAATGAAAAGGAATATGAGATATGCCAAAAATTGGAATTGCTACTGTTGTACATATAAGGTTTGTTGTCTCTGGAGCAAGTTGTCTGGATAAGTCCTTGAAATTAGTTCGGCGAGGTAGTTGATAGTCGTTAACGGGTTGTCCTACTTGTGGATGGGGCTTAGGAGTAGATGATCCTCAACATGTTGTCAATAGTTGCTTAAGGGAGTGGAAATTGAGTATTTACATAATTCCAGGAATGACTTGCTGTTGCAATAAGCGGTTTACTTATTTAGTTAACTATTAAACCTTGAATATATTATGCCAAGCATTATGTAATATATGTGAATATTGTGGCTATTTGTGACTACTCTATTAATGTCTAGCATGTTCAGTTGATGAAAACACTGTTAGAGTATTGTGTGACGATTATTTGTGTGTTAAGTGGTTGTCTTGTTAAGTTTAAGGGTTATTTGACCTTGTATGATCCGTTTAAATGATCGAAGGGCTTAATGTTTTTATTTATTTATTATCTACCTAAAACAAGCGCCACTAATTAAGAACAAGATTAGTTGTCCTATTTGACAAAACTTGTCTTATATCATCTGATATGATAATTTAAAACTAGAAGAGAATGAGTTAAGTGGGTTGATATGGTTGAGGTTATGTGATGTTATTTATGATGGGAATTGATAAATGGTAGCCTATGTGATGATTGTGAATTATGAATATCACCTAAATGGTTATATGTTCTTGGGTTAATCAAAAGGAATATGTGGATTTTGTATGTTGATTGATAAGGTTGTTGTATAGTCTGGTGTAATTTTAGTTGAATCATGAAATGACTTTTAAACTATTTGTATGGATAAGTTAAGCAATAATAACCTTGTTTGGATTGATCTTGGAGTAATTAATGTTGTTAGAGACAATTCCGACTTGATATGAATCTATGGATGCATACTGTGATATAAACTGAATTTTTTTAAAAAAAAAAAAAAAACCAAAGGACTTATTGTAGTTTATTGTGGGACTTTATGATCTTAACACTAACCCAAGAGGTTGTGATATTTCCAAAGGGAGGTTTAGTTCCTAATTTGTTTTCTTAGGTATGTATTTGTTGCATCTATGTTCTTGTAACTTGAACTTTATGTGGTCTGAACTTTGAAGTTATGTTATGAATACCTAGAAAAGAGTTATTCCTGCATCCATTCATGTATCCATGTTATCATTGCCTATGTGTACCAATCCACCTAGTTTAAGTGCATGCGTAAGCTAGGAATAAAAGCTTAGGACCACTATGCTAGTTGACATATGTTCCCAACAAGTTAAAATGATAGGCTTAGGTTAATTTCAGCATGCTAGTCTTGAAGAGATGATTCAGAAAGTTCCCCTTTGATCCTTAGGCTACCTCCATACAAGGTAATGTCATTTCCCTTTTATATTCTTCCTTAATCTGTGTCTTGTGATCTGCATTATGTGTTGTAAAGTCAATTAGTGGCTCAGTTAATGTTTCATACATGTTATGGCTCTGTTTTAGTCTAATTAGGCTTTGAATTGATTCAATAAATGAATGTGTTTGCTTGTACATAACTGTTAGTAATCAAGTAATGTTTTAAGATCAACTATGTATGATAAACATGGCTAATATGATTTCAAATGTCTGTTTAAATGTATTTGGGACCAAATGTTGTGGTTTATTAGAGCTAGGATGACCTTTAAACTTGGCTTAACAAATCTGTGCAATGATAAGTTTGCTTAAGGGTATGAACATGTTCATAATAAATGCCTTAAGGATAACATAAGTGCTTAGTTATGGTTTGAGTAACCGTGAGCCTATAGGAACCTTTAAATATCATTTGTAACTGATTTAAGAGTTGTCTAAGTTTAAAAATAAAGATAGAGTATTTGGTCATCTATGATTTGCTATGATAGTGTTAAGCTCACTATGAGAATGCCATATTGTTCTAGAATTAGAATAGATTTGATGTGACCCCAGAATGTTTGTTATGTGTTAATAAGTCTAGTTCTAGTCCATATTAGGTCCATTATACCATTTGTTAGGATTGACCTAGGTCTAGTATGAGAACGGTATTTTTTTTGTACTTATTTAACTCATTTCATATTTTGCCCTGTCCATAATGTGTTATTATATGCCTAAGATATGGTTCTTGTAGTTTGTCTTGTTTTTTTTTCCTATGTGTTGAGGTTTTGATGTCCTGTTTAGTTTTCTTATGAAGTCTAGGCCTCCATGTTATGTTATTTATGTTATGAAATCCCAATTGTTTAATTTGCCTATCCTAAGACCTTTATGCTATAGTTTTGAATCATAAATCCATTCATATGTGGTATTAGATTATATTTGTGTACATCTTGTTCTATATGGTTTAGTTTGATGCCATGTACAACTATATTTCACTTTCATCCTTGAGTTTATTCTATATGGATGTTACCTATTTCCTATTGAAAATCTTAACTAGTCCTAATATTAAATGACAGTCTAGGCTCCTTGGTATGATTCTGGTGTCCCTTGTGAGTTTAGGTCTGAAATCTTATCTAGAATTAGCTTACATGTTTTTGTCAGTTTTGAGTCTAAAAATAACAGCGTGCTTGAGTTATAAGGGTTGATAGGAGTCTAGTTCAGAACCCCTGCTTATAGCATGATCCAAATAGTCTTTTGAATGCACCAGTATGACTTGTTTCTATCCACATGTTGGCTATTTAAGGATATTTGTATTTGTCTTGATTTTAAGTGTCATATCATGTCTATTTGATTCTAGATTTAGTTCATAGTAATGTTAATCTTGAGAATCTCAAATGATATGAAGTTGTGTATTAGGTATCATAACATACATCTAATTGAACAATATGTTCTTATACCTCCATGTTGTAATTGCTACTGTAGAGATCAAACCATTTAGCTTTGGCACCTGTTTAGGAAGAAAACCTAGAATTCTATATTCTTAAGCTTTGTGTTTTGTTAAGAAAAGAAATGGAACTAGTATCTGAAGCATGCTTGTACATTCATAAACGAAAAAAAAATATAAAACCTTGCATGTTGGTCTGTTTGATTTGAGTGGTAACATGTTTTTTTGATAAAACTTTATGTGTTCTTTCAAGTATGTAACTGTGCACACCATGCCTATATTAGTCTCCTACCAGTTTAATATTAAGGTGTTCATATTTTGAAACCTGCTGAACCATCGTCTACTGTCCCTAGTATGATTTGAATAGATTTAAATACCTTGCATCTATTGAAATATTATCCTAGGTATACATGACCTATCTTATTTTTTTGAGAAGTTTAGTTTAGACTTGGCTGGGTAGTTTTAAGGGTTCTTATAGAGGATTCAATCTAGTTTGTCCCCCTAAATAGGTGTGTGAAATTATAAATGATGACTAGATGTCCTGCTTATTGCTATGTTTTGTTATATTCAAGGACAAGGACCCTAGCATGAACCTTTGTGTATAGAGATGATTGAAAATTGTTGTTGCTGTTTAGCTGCTGTTTTGTTGTTGCTACTACTATCCCTGTGGCACTTTAAACATATGTTGTTGCCTCAGTGTGACAGATATTGTTGCTCTTTTTTAGTCTCAAATGTCTAATTCTCAAACATGTTGTGCTCCCCTAGTTAACTACATTCTTTGTTAAGATGTGTGTAGCTCTTAAAATCTTTGGATTACGAGTTATAATTGCTTCGCTTGTTTCTTGGTTTCGCTACCTATTGTCTTGATGCCCTGGACTGTTGAAAATTGGGAAGGGCTGCTGTGCCTTTGAGATAACTTGTGGTTATGTGTGGTTGTTATTTTTGCTACACATATAGCCCTATAGGACCTGTTCGCTATGCTTTGAAAGGTTCTTTGGTCTCGTACTTTAGTGCAAGTCATTGCTTTGCATTTTCGCCTCATTTATAGTTGTTGTTAGGACTATTTGGTTATGCTTTAAAGGTTGTGGTTGTTCCAAAAGAGGACTGGTTACTGCTGGTGAGGGGAGGCTGGTTCCTTGCTGTCTGTGATTCCAATTTTTGATTTCTGATGCCTGTTCTCCATTAGGTGCTGCATAGTTTAATGGTACTGTTATATTGAGTTGGTTGCTGCACATATTGGTTAGTTTCTAATGTACTTAGCTACTATGTTCATGCTGTTGTTTGATTCTTTGCTGTTCTGGCTGCTGTTTTAGTTGTTATTCTGGCTAATATTCTGACTGTTGTTGAGCTCACTTGATGCTGTTGGTTGGCTACCAGTTGACTGCTATTTGGCTGCTGTTTTGCTGTTATTTGCTACTGTAATCACTGCTGCATTTTGGTGGAAATTATGCCCTGCACAAACACATATTGCTGCCTTTATTTTGAGGCAGCTGTGGCTGTAAATTTTGGGCAGGGGCAGAGTGAAAAATCAGCAGTTGTGTTTGCTGCACTCTAGCCCAAAACCAGTGCAACAAAAGAATCAACTGCAATAGTATAAAATAGCTACATGGCTAATTGCACTGATGTGTGAATTGTTTTAAATAACTATGTGGCGTATAGGACTCTAAAATTAGGTATTAGGACCTTCTACCTTCTTTACCTATTGCTTGAATTTAAAGAATGTAGTCACCATGTGTTTATTTTAGTTTGCATATGAAATTTGAGTCTATTCTTTAGAAGTAGTCATAAATTGATATGTATCTACTCACAGTTTAAAGGATAGTCCGAATTAATCCATGAGTGTTTTATCTTCTGTTTTTGATGAATTGGAATGACAATTTGGGTATTCTTTTTGTATGGTGTCAAAGGTTAGAAAAGTCGTACCGACATTCGAGGACGAATGTTTCTAAGGGGGGGAGGATGTAACGCCCCGTATTTTTGGGTAGCGGTTGAACTCATAACGTAGGTCAGTAGACCCGGACCCGGGAAAATTTTTGTTGTACTTGTGTATATTAATACGAGGATTAGTATATAGAAGGACGTGACCCTGAAATAATTTTTGATTTGATAATGTGGCGGCGTTGTGTAATAATAATAATTGTGTATCCCCGAAGAGATTATAGACTGGTATTTTATTACAGGGATTATATATTGGCATGCGAGGATTTTATTAATCGTCGGGTTTTAAATAATAGGAGACCGGGTATTTAATTGTGTGTATAATTAATTAATTATGGGATTAATTAATTAGGGAGGGGACAATTTATAGTGGGATTTGGTACGTGTACTCTTATAACCGATTTGGGGGTGACAAGGCCCCAAATCAGTCGACCAACTCCTCTCTTCTCTATAATGAACAACCATGGATCCTTCAGTGTTCTCTTCATCTCTACCAAATCTCCTCCATTAAATTCTTTTCTGGCAGAGGGAACAAGCTCGGTTGATGGGTTTTCTGAAATTTTCGACCAAAATTGGGGATTTCTGTGAGCTTTCTTATAACTAGCGAAGGGAGAATCCGTGGTGTTCTGGGTTTAGATTCTAGTAGAACCGAAACCATTAACAAGCTTAGAAACTCAGAAGCTTTACAAGAACCTTGAGTACAAAAGGATTCTGGCGCGAATCGATTTTTGGTTCTATTTCTGTTTGTCGGAATCCGGTGCAAGCGTAAGGTTTTCCGGCAATTCTCGTCACTGCGTCTAACAGAGAGGTAACCTTCCTTGTTCTTAATAGTTGGTACAATTTTCAGAAGTCATTTCTTGCTATTAGTTCTAAAGACGATTGTTGAAAATGCGAATTTAGGCTAGGTGTTGTTGGGACTGCCGTTACTGAGAGTTGCTGGAAATTGCATGTGAAATTAGTGTACTGTTTTGAAGATTGTAGTAGTATAAGAAGAAGGATTAAGGGGGATGGATGTTTCGCTTTATCTTTAGATTTCGATGTAGAAGGAATATAGGTTCTACGCGGTTAAGGTGTTCGTTAGAATATCCCTAAGAATCTGTTTTTAGTATGTTGAGTCGATTATGATTTAAATCATCCGTATGATGTAGATAAGCATTCATAGGGGCTTACAAGGACGTGCGGAACTTAGATAAATTCGACAACAAGGTTGAACTTCTAAAACGAGACGTACTCTAATATTGAGTTGATTAGTTCGTCTAAGAGGTATGTGAAACCCTTACTTCTTTCTTTTTGGCATGATTTAATGAAAGTACGGCAGAAATACTTGATTCTTATACAGTTTAATTCCTAAAGAGGATTATTATGAGAAGTGCCTATGATTTTTCAGCAAAGAGTTTATTATGACATTATTATAATGATTCTATTGAGAGTCAAATGATAATTTTTACTTGCATATGGTTACTCATGATATCTACTCGTGCTAAGTATTACTACTTCACCTCACCAAGTCCCGGGCCGAGTTATGTTCGTGCACAGCCTTGTATTTTTCACCGAGACCCTCACTAGAGGGCCAGGTTACGTAGGATGGATCCATAGATGAGATATGACTTTATGAAGTCCCAGCATGGGCCGGGTTACGATATGACTTTACGGAGTCCCAGCATGGGCCGAGTTACGATATGACTTTATCGAGTCCCAGCATGGGCGGGGTTATGATATGATTCCACTGAGTCCTGCACTAGTAGGCTGGGTTACGTTACAGATATATATATATGTATATGGACATGCATTCATGTTTTCTTGACTTGACTCTCATTTTTATAAGGCACAACTGACTTTTATGGTTTATGGCACAGTTGGATTTGCATCCTGATTTTTATACTGATCTCCTATTTTCTGTTGGCTACTTATGATCTCTTTTACAGCTTCATATTTTACATACTCAGTACATTATTTCGTACTGACCCCCTTTCCTCGGGGGGGTTGCGTTTCATGCCCGCAGGTACATGTTTTCAGTTTAGTGAACCTCAGGCCTAGGTTCCTACTCAGCAGGTTGGGAAGCTCCTTTGATTCAGAGCATTGTCATTTTGGGTACAGAACCCTATTATTTTGACTTTTGTATATTTAGGGGCACGACGGGGCCCTGTCCCATCATATGTCGTTATCCTTCTTGTAGAGGTCTGTAGACAGTGGTGGGTTGTACTTAAATAAGGGTTATGACTCTGTTTTGGTCAGTCATGTTATTGTATTCTGTGTTGGGGTTGTTCCCATGTATATACGTTACTAACTGGTGGCAGCCTTGTCGGCTTGCTTGTTATGTTATATTGGCTATTTGTGACTCCTCAGGAGATAGGTACATTCTTGGGTAAAGGCAGCATTGTCGGCTTGCCTACCCTGGCTTATGTTGTTGTTGCAGTGTTATGCTACCGGATTTTAGACTCATTAAGTGTTAGTTGGATTATGTGTGACAGGTTAGCAGAATGACATCATTAGGGCGGTTAGTCGCGGCCCGTCGGGTCGGGTCGTGACACTTATCGTATTATTTTATTTATTTAATCCTGAGCTTAATTATTTGGTTGCTTGATTAATAATCGAATACTATCTTTGATTCTTAGATTGAACCCGAGAGAGGAATACTAGAATATCAATAGGGTTAAATAAAGTAGGTCTCATCCCTGGGCATCAGGTATCAGATTTGCGTCTTGGATAGAGATATACCTAGTTCGCCCTGCTTAGTTGATATACAAAAAATATAAAAGCATTCGTGTTAAGATTCATGACCATAGAGATATAGGTGTGAAAGTAATACGAATAGGCTACTAGAGAACTAGAGAGATTCGTAGTCGTAATATCAACCCTATAAATTAGTAAACTGGATAAATTAAGAAGTTGAATCAGTTGAAGAATACAACGTGATTGTTAAATAGACCATAGCCCTAGATCGATTTTATCTCATTAATAATATCAAAACCTGCTCTTCATTTATCGAAGTTCATTATTGTTTTCCTTTTTATTTTTATTAGTTTAGAGTTACAACCCTACAGATTTCCTCTTTTGTATAGATAATTCGAATAGTTTAATTTAGCTAACATTTGATCATAGGTCCCTGTGGATTCGACATTCGATTTTTAAAATCATTATATTACTTGTACGACCACGTACGCTTGTGTGTGTGCGCTTGAGAGCAACATCAGCAAAACCAGAAAATCTGGTTTTTTCAAACTCTCAAAACGACACTCGAAAATCATCTGGAACCATATGGACACATACCAAACATGCATTTCTATTATAAAACAGATCTCAGACCTGCTCACGCACTTGAAATTCCCAAAAAAGGTCCCCATGACTCGAGTTTAATCAAAGTCAACCCTTAAGTCCTAGTTTCTCTAATTCTCAAAAAACGACCCAAAATGCACTTGATTGCCTTGGGAACTGAACCGAGGGCTGGACTAAGACATAAATGTCATTCTGGACCTAAATGAATCGACAAAACCACAAAAAAGATGTGTTTACCAAAAAAATCAACTATGTGTCAAACCTCTCTATTCTCTCAAATTAAGAATTTCTAAGATTATCAAAATAAATCTGAAACCCACCCGATTACCTCAGAAACCATGTCACCCATCCCCGTAAGTCATAAACACACAAGTAAAGGCTTAGAAAGGGTAATTTAGGGGCTTCTAATAAGTAAAATGACTTTACGAGTCGCTACATACATAAACCTTCAATACCCGACTGTGTAAGGGCCATCGTCATATCCTCCTATGGAATCAAGATAGTTTTGGATGAACATGGGTAGGCCCCAACTAAGATGACCCAGAGATGTTCGATGGGTAAGTTAGAAGATTTCAGGGACACGTTATTAGATAAGAATATATGCCTGATTTCGAGGAGATGTGCTTTGGTCCTTTCCTGAAAATGAGCAAAGATTGGAGCTTCAACAGAGAACTATTTCACAATATTCTCATCCGTAGAATAATGAAATGTGACAAGAAGCATGGGGTATGATTCATTATTTATGGCAAGCCAATTTGTTTCAGATTAAATGAATTTTCTATCGTGACTGGACTTTGTTGCTCTGCCGAACCATCCCGATAGGAGGAGGATGATGTCCTAAATTGTCCTAGTGTTGTTGCACTTCTAACAAAAGTCCTAGGTAAAATGACAAGCTTTCGAGCAGAAGATATTCTAATGAAAATAAGGTCTTCAAAACTAAATTCAATGGAGAAGCTAAAGATGAGATTGGTCTACTTTGTCCATACCATAATCATTTGTCGCGCCAACAACAAGGACATTGACCATAACATGATAAAGATGACCAACAATTTAGAATTTTTTCAGAATTATCCACGGGGTACAAAAAAGCTTTGAGTTTCTAGTGGATGTCCTGTAAAAGGACATGAAGCTACTAGTACTAAATAAATATACTGGAAAGAGGGAATACCATTATAATTTTTTCGGTTTCTCATATGCCTTCATGGTAACAATTTTACCTATTTTTTATTCCTTTTTTGTATATTTGAATGCCATACCCCAACCTTGGGTGATGTAAGTACGGAGGGGTGAGTGAGGATAAGTGGGGCTGAGTTCGGTAGAGAACAAGTTGATGTGAAAATTGATTGGAAAAGGGGTTCTCGTGTTCTCGGTTTCTAGCCGGGCAGTGGTGATTTGGGGACTGTTTCGGGTAGTTGTGTAGGGAATTGTGTCAATGCATTTTATGGGATGATTACGGGTGTGTTGAGGGTGGTAGTGATGGTCGGGGTTCAATGGTTTGACAGTGAAAGAGTGAGTTTTGGTGAAGGATGTTTAGTGGACTATTTTGTGTTGTCAGATTTGGACGGTGGTATACAGGTGGTTTTGGTTAACAACCTTTGGAGGGAATGCTCGTGAAGTATTTTGGGGGTTGAGGATGGTTAGTATATAGTGGGTTGGGTAAGGATTGACCCAGAGTTGCAAGGTGTAAGCTAGAATGAAGGGTGGTTGATTTGGTTAAGTGTTGGTTCTGTTGTTGTGGTTTAAGTGAGGTACGGTCGATATGGCTTGGATAATGACAAGGAGTTTTTAATGCCCAAGCCGACACCAAGATGATGGAGACCAATTTAACAAGGTCTAGACCGGGGTTGCTACGTATAAGCCTGAATACTAACCAAGTAAGGTTAACCGGAAACCTTAAGATAGACCCTGGGTTTGGGTTTGGGTTTGGTTGGGTCACACAGTCCCAACGTCCACTCGCACCAAAGGGGGTTCCTTAAGCTTGGACTTATTTAAGGCACATAATCTTAACAAAGCTTACACCGAAGGGAAACCTTAGTTTTGGTTCAACTAAGTCACACAATTTTAGCTAAACTTGCACCAAGGGTTTGGTTCACACAAGAACCGAAGGTACTCCCGGAGCACCAACTAAGAATATCAATCCCGGATTGAAAGACTTAGCAAAGATGAGTAAATTATATATTCCACAAACTCTAAATTTTACAATGACCTAAGACCTCTATTTATAGTACAAAAGAGACTATTCTAGAAAGCAAATGAAAAGACACAAACTAGCACCTATTGTGGACGCTTTTGGATTGACTTGGTGACCAAGGGAGTTCGGCCAACCCTTCCTTTTCCCTAGGCCGAAATATTCATGAACTTGATTCTTCCAATAACCTCATCTTCTTGAAATGTGTTGGAAGCTTCCATTCTTAGTATTTGTCTGGATGATCAATTCGACCACCTCTTGGTCTTCTCTAGGCCGAATTTGGAGCATTCAATGTAGTCAAATATGTGGTTGAGATGTCCTCTTGGAATCCATTTGTTCTAGATGGTTGTTGTCCTTGCCATCTTATCGGCCAAGTCATGCTTTATCCTTGCCATGGTGTACTCTCGGCCGAGTCACCTTTGTGACATATTAATTGTGTCACAATGTTAGGTATTACATAGCACACTATGTCCTAATCTATCAACTAATCTAAGAATAAAAGAAAAGCTAAAAGAATATACATGTTCTCGGCCAAGACCAAACAAGAAGGCCGAAAAAATACAAAGCTTCTTAAATATTCACGTCAAAACTCCAATGCCATTCCATTTTTCATGCCATGTTAGGCATCCAAGTGTGGAACGACGTGCCATTATTGGCATTCTTGGTAAAGCTCTTCTCGACTTTGGTTGAGAGTTTAAGTCTGCGGGCTAATTTACATCATTCTCCCCTTCTTTGAAGGAATTTGCCCTCAAATTTGCGCTATCTAAATGTGAAAAAAATTTCTTAACAACAAGTGTTGATCTAACATTTCCACCATTAGATAAGTCCGGAAATTTTATCTTGTGGACGCCTTCCTCGATGTTTTGCCAAATAGGGATCTGAATATGAACCAAATTGTTTTGACTTAGGATGATGTTCGTATTGGATCACGTATCCCATGGATGGTTTGCCAACTAAAGGAGTTTGGAATGATTCGTGCACACAACCCATGAAAGTGCTTGGGGCATTCCTTGGATACATAGTAATCACACAAGCATGCGCCATTAGCTCGCTACACAAGTCCGCGATTTTTGTTGCCTCATGAGTCTTGTGGTTAGCAATGAAATAGACCATCCCCACGAACTAATCCATGAAATCCATAAGGAGGTTTCTGCTCCGTTGTGTTCCAAGCGAACTGCGGCTCAAACCCGGGTTCATATCTCTCCATAGTTGCTTTGGGGCCGGCAAGGGAGTACACAATGTTTTGTGGAAGAATCCTTTAGTCGTTTGACAAGTAGAATACCTTCTTACCACTCATCTTATATCCCTAAATTTGGAATCTTTTCCACAGAACTCTTTTAGCATCTCACATTCTATTGGTCGTATCTTAAGTATGGTCAACGTCATGTGCCTTTGAAGAAGTGTATCTGCCACTATAAAGGACTTGTCACCTTCATGTCTTGTGGAGGATGTGGGAGCTTGTAAGTATGTTACCCAACTAGCAAGCCTCGGGTTCAATTTCCATTGCAACACATAAAATTCCGCGTTGTGAATAGAACAAGGAAGTCGTGTGTCACCAGATCTTCCGCTAGGGGATGTCGCGGATTCTTGGCCTTACAATCTTTGCTCTCGGCTTTCAACATACGTGTGCCAAGATTCATATTCTTCTGCCTTTATCAAGCTCGTGGCCTCATCCGGATTATGTTCAAAGGCTTGAGGCTTAGGTACTGAACATCTTGGAAATAAACCAAGAGAATGTTCACTACTTCCCATCGGTAGTGGCCCAGTTGAAAGAACACGTGTATATATAACTTCCAAGGGCTCATTTGAGTCGGCACCTATCGTACTCCCCTTCTTATATTCGCTCTCTATATTTTGTGCATCAAGTAAGGGGGTCTCGGTTTCCTTCTCTTCGGGTTCCTCCAAGAACTTTCCACCATCTTCATTTATCACTAATCGAGGGTTAGGACATTTTTTGGCAAAGTGTCCAGATTCTAGACATTGGAAACCCCTTTTTCTCTTTTGGTATATCCCCGTTGTGACCTCTACCTTCTTCTCTGTATCTTTTTCTACAACTCCTTGGTCATACAATGGATTAGTAAAAGAAGTATTACTTTCTTCTACCTTTTGATCTATTTCGTGACCATACAAGGGGTTAGTAAAAAGGGTACTGCTCATTTTCTTAACATTGGTGGGACTTACGTAAGGCTTTGGGGCACTTCTCCTTTGTCGTTTCATAACCACGCCTCTGAAGGTGTGGCATGACGCGACTTCAACCTTTTCTTGATAATGAGTAGGGAGTAGGAAGTATAGACTTTGTTCATGCTCTCTTGGCAAAAAATTCCTCATCATATGTTTTTTAAATTTCTTCCAAGAGTCAATCTCGGTCTTTCCACTTCTTTTTTGATTTGGTTCTTACATTTTTGTACTAATCGGAAGCAAATTATTTGAGCCTCGATTTGGCAACTTTGAAGCATTCATGATCGTCATATTGCCGGTACTTGAAAAATCGATCAATGGTCTTTAACCATTCAAGGAAATCTTTTGGGTCCCTCTCTCCATCAAAGGTTTGGAGATCACATTCTCTTCTCAAGATGGGTGCATGTTTCGCAAACATGTCACTAACGAGTTTCCAAAGTTCTTCTTTGTTTGTAAGTGATATTTTTGTGAGGGCTATTGCGTCAAGGCGTGGGACGGGAGTGCCTTGCTCTGATACCAATTGATGTAAGTATGGAGGGGTGAGTGAGGGTAAGTGGTGCTGAGTTCGGCAATGAACAAGTTGACGCGAAAATGGATTGGAAAAGGGGTTCTCGGTTTCTAGCTAGGCAATGGGGATTTGGGGACTGTTTCGGCTACTTGTGTAGGGAATTGGGTCAATGATTTTTATGAGATGATTATTGGTGTGTCGATGGTGGTATTTATGGTCGGGGGTCAATGGTTTTACAGTGGCAAGGCCACAGAACAAGACTGAAACAGTGAGTTTCGGTGAAGGATGTTTAGTGGACTATTTTGTGTTGTCGGATTTGGACAGTGGTATACAAGTGGTTTTGGTTAACAACCTTTGGAGGGAATTCTCGTGAAGTACTGTGGGGTTGAGGATAGTCAGTATATAGTGCGTTGGGTAAGGATTGACCACGAGTTGCAAGGTGCAAGATCGAATGAAGGGTGGTTGATTTGGTTAAGTATTGGTGCGGTTGTTGTGGTTTATGTAAGGTACAGTCGATATGGCTTGGATAATGAAAAGGGTTTTTAATGCCCGAGCCGACACCAAGATGAGGGTGACCAATTTAACAAATACTAGACCAGGGTTGCTAAGTACAAGCCCGAATACTAACCAAGTAAGGTTAGCCAGAAACCTTAAGATAGACCCTAGGTTTGGGTTTGGTTGGGTCACACAGTCCCAACGTCCACTCTCACCAAAGGGGGTTGCTTAAGCTTGGACTTAGTTAAGTCACACAGTCTTAACCAACCTTACACTGAAGGGAAACCTTAGTTTTGGTTCAATTAAATCACACAGTCTTAGCTAAACTTGCACCAAGGGTTTGGTTCACACAAGAACCGAAGGTACTCCCAGAGCACCAACTAAGAATATCAATCCCGGATTGAAAGACTTAGCAAAGATGAGTAAACACTCAAATTTTATATTCCACAAACTCTGAATTTTACAATGGCCAAATTAGAGCTTACTTCACCACCATTCTTCCTCAAAAATCGTTAGAACATGGAAGAAAATGATCTGGTGATGATCACGAGATTTCTTACATCAGATTTGAGTAATTTACCCTAAGTTTACCTTTGATATTGGTCTTGAACCATGGGAGACGTAGTAGAGAGTATTTAGGGTCTTTAGGGTTAAGAAAATGAGCAAAAAGTCATAGAGGGTTCTATTTATAGGTGAAAAAAAATTGCCCACCGACCTTTCCTAGGGCACTTCCTGCGACTCGTAGGACTGTCCTGCATCTCGCAAGACTGTCCTGCAACTCGCAAGACTGCCATAGGATGTGCCTTAGTTCAATAAATTTTATGTCCATTCCTTTGGTAGCTCTGCGTCTCGCAGACACTTCCTGTGGGTCGCATGTCGTGCCTTGCGATTCACAGCAGGCTACGAAAGGCGACAAATTGAAGAACTGTTGTCAAAACCTATTTTTGTTGATCCGATGAGTCTTAAACCTCTACGAAACTCATGTAATATATTTGTAAACCTTTATAAACCTCATGGAGTGGTATTATCATCTTTAACCCTATATTGGTCACGTTACGATAGCGATAACGCATGAAAACACGAGGTGTAAGATCCTTCCCCCCTTCAGAACATTCGTCCTCGAATATTGATAAATATTCTAACTCTCAAGATTTATGAGAATTTCGGCAGAGTTTCCTATGTAAACAGGACTATCCAAAATCTGTCAAGTAGCCAAAACAGATATTCAATGCCACATAGAGTAACATAATGACATAGAAATATCAAATCGGCCCTACATGACTATCTATTTACGCATTAATCAAAAAGGGTTAACGATAACTCACCTCAATTGTTGTCTACTGAAATTTGGGCTACATCTGCCATATTTTTCTCAACAATATCATCTAAATAGGATATATGGATTAAGTTCGATAGGTAGAATAGGAACAAGAGAATCGTATGGCGTGAATATCGATATAAACCTGAAGTTTGAAACAAGTGAGGATATTTGGACCTCATATCCTCCTCGGCTTACCATGTCACATCCTCCACATTGTTATTTCTCCAAAGTACTTTTACTGAAGCTACTTCCTTGGTTCGCAACTTAAGCAATTGGTAATTTAGGATAGCAATAGAGACTTCCTCATATGATGGATCATTTGTGACCTGAACATCCTCAAATAGGGTAATGCGAGAGGGATCACCCCAGCACTTACGAAGAATAGATACGTGAAATACGGGATGGACTGCTTCTAACTTCGGGGGAAACTCAAACTTATATGCCACTTGGTCGATTCTCTGAATAATCGTATATGGTCGGACGTACCTAGGGCTAGGCTTGCCTTTCTTGCTGAACTTCATCACACCTTTCATAGGCAATACCTTTAAGAACACCCAATCTCCCACGACACACTCTAAATCTCGACGTCGGTTATCCAAATAGGACTTTTGTCGACTCTGAGCTATCAACAACCGTTCCTGAATCAATGCCACATTTTCTATGGCTTGTTGTACCAAATCAGGCCCTAATAACTTTGTTTTGCCAATATCGAACCAATCGATAGGAGACCTACACTTCCATCCATACAAGGCTTCATATAGTGCCATATGGATACTGGAATGGTAGTTGTTATTATAGGAAAACTCAATGAGCAGCAGATGGTCCTCCCAACTTCCTTTGAAAACTAAAACACAAGCTCACAACATATATTTGAGCATCAGAATAGTATGCACGGCCTGCTCGTTTGCCTGCGGATGGAAAGCTGTGCTAAGGCTTATCTGAGTACCCAAGCTTTTTAAAAATTGGGAACATCTATCAGATAGAACAGAAATCAGGACTCCATGAAGTTGAACTATCTACTTGATATATAGTCTAGCATAATCCTCCACTGAAGAGGTAGTTCTGCTAGGTAAAAACTAGGCTGACTTTGTAAGTCTATCCACGATAACCCAAATAGAATCGAACTTCCGATGAGAACTAGGTAGTCCTGTAATGAATCCATGTTGATTGTTGTTACGCCCCAACCTATAGGGGCACGATTGGCATCCGGTGCCTTACTTAATCGAACACCTACGTAACATATTTTTCTTACCATACTAGCATGCATAAATAGGCTAAAAAGGCCATCATGAGAACATCATCATATGACATAAAAGAGTACTCGACATTGGATGACTCAACATGCTATACAAAAGTATACATGATACACATGGGCCCATAAGGGCGACATGACCATAAGTATATCCAAATCATAGGCCGACAAGGCTGTACAAGAATCTATGCACATGACATTTTACTACAAGCCTCTAAGGAGCACATAAAACATCATAAGGTAATAAAAGGACCCCACATTACCCATAGCTGCATAACAAAAACATATTATGACCTAAAACGCAACTTTGGAACAAGTAGAGTACAACACACCTTCCGCTGAATTGGTATCCTATTGAAAGGACCGTCAACCTGTCTATTGGGACCTGCGAGTATGAACACAGCATCCCTAGGTAAAATGGATGTTAGTATGAATAAATTTAGCAAATATGTAAGGCAGGTAAACATGTGTATAAAAATATAATACAAGTGAAGAGTACAAAATGTCAACCCGGGACTCAGAACTGACACTCGAGGGTGCACAACTTACATAACCATGATCATATGCATGAAAGTAAAATCAAACCACTCTCTAGGGACATCTAATATAGTATCAAGTCCTGCTATGGGGTAAGATCATTATAAAGTGCCCGGCCATATGGGACGTGATAATATCTGCCTAATCGATGATAAATAACGATATATAACTACCAAACTGGTGGTATGCACATATAAGTGCCCACCTGACAGAATATAGCGCAGCACGATAAGAAACTAGATACATATAAATATAAGTTCAATACAAGACAGATCTCAAGCAACACCCTAAACAGAGTCAGAGTGGCCTATGGTTATTACCCTCCAACTATCATTATGTAACTACGTATATCAGCAGTCGTAAAATCAACGAAGAGTACAGAATAGAACATAAGCATGGATATCATAAAATTTGAAAAAGTACTCTCATAAAGGGACAAACAAAATCAATGAAATCTTTTCAAGTGTAAAGAACAAACATATCTTCAATAGTCAAGAGTAGAGTTTTCTTTTGCGGGCATTTCATTATGTATCATTTACACTAGGATCATGCCAAAAGAAAGAAAAGGATAAGCCTTACATACCCTTTCCTCCTTGACTCCAAAATACAACCAAAGCAGCCCAAAGATACACCTTAATCTACACAATAATATGGGCACAAAAATTACTAACAAAGTCACTAGTTAACATGACGATCAACATGCTCGAATTGAATCCCATAAAAACTATTAACCCCATTATAATTTTTCCTTTAATTTAACAACATGCTCAGCATTACCACAAGTAATTTCAGATAATTCTCAATCTTATATTTACCTCTAAAAGCCTACAAAACAGTCCAACTATCACAATAAAGGTATCAATGTCACGTTTCATTTTAAACCAACTAATAACATGCTGAACAACTAGCTCTTTTAGGAAAAATTCAACAGCACCTCCCCTGTTTATACTACATCTCATAAGTTACTAAAACTCACCAAACAACCCAAGCATCAACAATACAATTTACAATTAGCTTTCCGATTACTTCAACAACAATTTTGAGCAGCAAGCTCGATTTACGATTAACAAAATATAATTTGACTATCATTTATTTTCCATGAATCTTCTTACAACATCTATAAAATCATACATATGATTACCATATAAGTTTCATCCCAAAACATTGTAAGAATAATCTTGAAAATAGTCCACAAAAAGATAACAATTCCGTATGCCATGTCAATTGCTATCTTGTAGATTTTCACTCAAGAAATTCAAAAACATATGATTAACCTTAATCGCAAGCAAAAAAATGATTTACTTACCTTAGGAAGTAGATACAACTTGAAATCCCAAGTTGGTACAGCTCACAACAACCCTCAATCACACCATAACACTATAGGAGTGTTATTCTCTTCTTGAATCAACTTTTGGTGTTCAAGTTGGGTGTAAACACATGTATTTCGCCTTGAAACTCTTATGAAGTGTTGATAGAGCTCAGGAGATTATTAGCATCAATTTTGGTCAAGAAATGACCGAAGAAGAGCCCCCAAATGTCTTTAAAAATAAGCTAAGTCGGTGATCGCCTCAAGTGGGTCCCAACAGGGCTGCCTGCGTAGTCTCACAAAAATGCAAATATCTCTCTACTCCAAAGTTGTATCATCAAACGATTTAATGAACTGGAAAATAGACTCATAGACCGTCGATTTCATTGGTGTATCACCCCTTAATTCCAAATAGATTGGGAGAAAAGTTCTGCAATATTTGACCTAAATCTTTAGTAAATTTATAAACGTAACTTGCGAAAACTTTTGCCAACTTTTCTTTTACAACTCGCTTGATTTCAAAACATAACACATGACTATTATATGATTCAAATACCTAATAACATGATCTTATTATCATGTTAAATACTCCTTGTATTACCCCAAAAGTACGAGTTATAACATTCCCAACATGCCGACTTTTGACGAAACTTATTTTCTTCTATTCGTTTAACTTCTAAACTTTCCAAAATGTGCTCTACATTGTTTTAAAAATTCATGAGCTTGAGAATAATCTTGCTCTCCGAGCTTATGATGACTAAATAACAACACACTTTAACGTATGAAAATATGGGATGTAACATCCTCCCCCCTTAAGGACATTCTTCCTCGAATGTAAAAATCCACGGGGGTAAAGTCATATATTTCACTAAAAAATGTAACCATTCATACTACCCCGTGTTTGTTACTGGCCATACCAACTTGCATTCGTGTGCCAATGAATCTTAATGGGCGACTGTTACCTTATAGGGTTGATTCTGCCTCTTTCATCCAGTAATTTCCTCAATGTTCTAGTCCTTTATAACTCTTAACAAGGTTTAACTTGTGGACTCCTTATCCTTATATTCGACTCTTTCTCTTATGGTAGGGTTTCTTAAGTTGAATTCCCTTGAAGTGTTACACATATTTTGAACTTTGGCCTCTTAGGGATATTCATATGTTCAACATAGTCTCATTTTGTCTTTCGGTTTAGCTAATGTTTGTGTGCTCATCAATTCATGACTGAGGGTTACACCTCCTTAACTCTTGCCATTAAATATTTACGTGCATATTGGCGCTACGTCCTTAGCTTAAATTCGAAGGTCCCTTGATTTGTGTCACTTATATCCGTGTCAAGCTATTATTAGTGGTTGTCGGAATATTGGAACTAGTACCGTCATGGTAAGTGATTCTTTGCAAGATATAGTTGCCTTTTATTTACAACATTAATACTGCCCATCTTTCCTGGTTTGCACATTTCATTGGATCGTGATTTAACTCTTGAAGGTTAATTGTTACCACATAAATTCACATGGATTCATTGGTCGGTTAATACTGCCCATCTCCCCAATCCTCTTCTAGCTTAAGTCTTATGGTTACTAGTATACTATCAACACCGTAAAGTCCTTCCTTGGATTTCCAATGTCGTATATCAGCCATATCACTCTCATGGCTTTTTTCCCTTTTTGTCACTGTTTTCTTCCTTATTGGATCAGATCTCATTTGGTCTCAATTCATAATGTCTCTTTTACTTGTCTTTCTCTACCCATGCTCGTATTGGTCTCATTTGAAAATTGCTTATACTGCTCTCGTGGGTTCTATAATTTAACTCAACGACTTAATTTAACCTAGTATCTTCTATCATTTGTTGCAATTTCTGGGTATCGCCTATGATTCTATTGTTATTCTGATGCTGAAGGGTATTTGTTTATAACTTTCGAGCAGTTTACGTCATCGTACTCATCACTATGGTGTCTTTCTCTATTTAAATAGTAGAGTTTCCCCTATTTTAAATATCTTGACATATTCACTATATGGTTTTTCTGTATATATGTGGTGCTCACGTTATTGTGGTAATTCGTGAAGGGTTATAATTACTCCAGTTTTCCTCCGTCCACTTGGTCAAACAGTCTTCTTTTTCGGCTAGTTATAGTATGCTCCATCTGCCTTAGCACTTATGTCTTAGGGTTTCCTTACGTGTATAATCTGCAACATCATCATTGATTTCCATTCTTTGACTAACACGCTCGATGGGTGACAACTAACAGTTCAATGCTTTGTTGTATCCTCGTTGACCTCTCTAGTCCACCTTTCGTGGTTATTCCTCACGTCCTTACTAGGAATGCCACTTGTATTCCTCTCTGTATTCTGGGTTCTACAGTCTCGGGTTAAAGCTCACTTCACTCTCTAGTTTTTAGCTTTATTTTATGAATGTACTCTATAGAGGTTGTTGGTGCGCCGTCGTGAAATCAAACTTTATAGGCCACTCGTTACCTTGTTGACACTTTTATCGTTCTTGGCCCATTGTAACTAGGTCTCTTTTTGGATTGTTTCTGCTTTCCTTGTCCATTCATCCTTTTCCCACAATCATAATAGTTCCCTTGGGTCCATGCTCGTTTATTTAAGTAAAGGATTCAGTTGTACTTCCGTCCCTCAGTTTACTTCTAATCAATCCATTGTTCGTATTTACCTGCTCCTCCTAGATTATCACACATCCTTGCCTTGATTTCTTGTAATCTTACTATATTTCTTTTTTTACTCATCAAGCGGATCACACTTCTGCTTAGACGTTATACTACATCGATCTCCCCACTTTAGGGGCATAACTTAACACTAGCATTTTAGGATTCTCCTCTTTTATAGTTCTAATTGCTACCCTCACATCCTATTATTATTCTTCTTTCTTGGCGACTTAATCCTTTCCAAGATATGCTCATTTTGTTGAGGCAATTCTCGTGTTGAACGAATGTATGGGATGACATATGTCTAGTTGATACTCTAGACTTATATATCTTGTAGAATGAAACTTCCTTGTGAAAACTCTAACTTTGATTAACTCACCACAATTGTCCCCCCTTGTTGCTTGTTCTTTATATATGAAATCACCCACCTTTATGATTATAACGCTACTAAGTTCCGTTGAAACTCTCCAAGTCTAGAACTTGCCTTAAGGTACTTGATAACATTAGTATCGTTATGTCTTTGAAATATCCACCTCTAATAAGTTCTATTTAAATAGTAACTTTACTATCTTACCAGTGATTTAAGGCGATTCCCCCATTAAGTCTGACTTGTGAGAACTTGTTCTTTAAGTAATTTACTTGTCCTAGTCGGCTAGTGAGGTATATTCTTAGAATTACACAATTTGCTGTCACACGATTCAAATTCGCCTTCGAGTCTTGTCGTCACCATTTCTCTTCATAGTTTCCTTTTCTTTACTTGTCGTGTTCTATGTGTCTTTTCATTATTCCTTCATTAACATTCTGCCTCATGTTGTTCTAAAGTTTCCCATGATATTCTTTCATTTCTAATTCCTCCTACCTTAGCTAATCTTGTTCGTGGTTGTCTCATATATCTCTGTCGCTTAACCCTCTAACTGTAGGGTTTCTCGAGATACTTTCCTATCCTGCCCTTGTTGTTTTCCTTTACCGCTTCTGTCATGTTATAACTCATTGAGTATTATACGTTACCTTTTTAACCCTATCTATCTATGTTAATCATTTACGGGCTCCAAAATAATGTAAATACCTTCGTAAGAATCTCATAACTTTATATGATATCATTATAGACGTTGAACACCGTAATTCTTATAATTCATACTCTTTTCTCACTCCATTACTTGTACCACACCTCTAGCTTATAAGCCATTTCATCTTACTGATTACTCCCAATACTCGTTACTTACATTTGCGTAGATGAACTTTAACTATCAATCTACCACATATATATATCCTTTCTGTGATCCCTTTAAAAGGAAAACATAACCTTTATCTAAACATATCATTGCCTTACTAGTAAAGCACTCCTACTTTACCGTTCAATCGAAATATAAGCACGGTCTTAACTATCATTCAACCGAAAATACCATCTAAGTCTCTCCCTTTAACATTAATCTTTTCCCTCTTTAGCCCTACCGGCAAAGCTCTACGAATTATCATCATAATATAACATATGAGTATAAAGATATTTTATCATAACGGTAAGTATACCGTCCATCATAAGTCACTCTGGTCCTAAGATCTCAATGCATGTGAACCTTGCCATGGCCCTACCCTAGAGCCATAATCTGGCACAAACCGCTCTAACATAAGTGGGGAAAGTTCTCCACCCTGTTGTCCTTCTACTTGTTGTCTGTGGCCACTCGAGAATTCTATGAAAGTACCCACTATTTTTGACCCTCATGGTCCGACCACTACCCTCATTCGTGTCTTGTTATATGGATGCTGGCGACTCTTAGTTAACTTCTTCCCAACCATGGACTTCTAAATTCCTGTGCGCTATCATAGTATGGGGTCTGGGGATCAATTGATCTAGTAAACACTTTTGCTACCCTCCTTACTTCTCGTTCAACTAGAGCCACATGGAAAACTGATGATACTGGAGCTCTTCCTGGATCCTCGAATACCATTGAGGTCATAGACTCCCATAGTGGTGACTCATCTCGTATCTCAGACAAATCTGTCTTGACAGAGGGCATAATCTCGGATGGATCCATCTCAATAGAGGACATAACCTCAGACGAGTCTGTCTCAATAGAGTAACTTACTCCCACCACCATCTATGTCATCCCTTGGATAACCTATAGTCCTTCTAGTGGAAGTCATCTCTTAGCTATAATACAAACAAGGATTATGGTTAAAATTTTCATTCCTTATGACTCAGCGCTATCGCACGATCTAGGACATGAAGGAAAAGTAACCATACTAAATGTCCCGCAGCCTCCTGTTTATAAGTGTGGCATGCAACACACCCATAAATAAGACTCTACTAGACATATCTTATAGACAACCCTATGATATACTTGTTCTGATACCAAATTATTCACACCCCAACCTAGAGGGATACGACTGGCACCCGGTGCCTTAATCAGCCGAGCACCTACGTAACGTATTCTTATTACCATACTAGTGTGCGTAAATAGTTTGGAAAGGCTGTTGTGAGAATATCATAATACAATATAAGGGAGTACTCGACATTGGACGACCCAAAATTCTATTCAAACTTATACATGATACACACGGGCACATAAGGCCGACATGACCATAAGTACATCCAAACCATAGGCTGACAAGGCCACAAAAGCATCTATATACATGACATTTGTCTACAAGCCTCTAGGAGTACATAAAACATAATAAGGACGAGGCCCCACCATACCCATAGCTCATAACATAAAAATACTAACCCAAAAGGCAACTCTGGAACAAGTGGAGTGCAACACACCCTCCGCTGAACTGGTATCCTACTGAGAGGACCATCAACCTATCTACTAGGACATGCAGGCATAAAACACAGCATCCCCAGACAGAAGGGACGTCAGTAAGAAAAAATGTACCGAATATGTATGGCAGGTAAACATGTAAATAAGAATGTAATACAAGTGAAGAATACAAAATGTCAACCTGGGACTCAGAATTGCCACTGAGGGCGCACAACTTACATAGCCATGATCATATGCATGAAAGTAGAATCAAAGTACTCTATAGGGCCATATTATATAGTATCAAATCTCTCTATGGGGTAAGCTCATCATGAATTGACCGCCCATATATACACGGTAATATCTGCCCAACTAATTAGTGGTAATTGCCCAACCGGTGGTAAATAATGATATAGAAATGCCCAACTAGTGGTATAAACATATAAGTGACTGCCCGATCGACTATATCGTGATGCGGTAAGAATATATATATATATATATATATGCAAGACATACCTCAATTCGAAAGTACGTTCAAGTAATTCTCAATCTTATATTTACCTCTAAAAGCATACAAAGCAGTTCAACTATCACAATAAAGGTATCAATGTCACGTTTCATTTTAAACCAACTAATAACATGCCGAACAACTAGATCTTTTAGGAAAAAACCGACAACACCTCCCCTGTTTATACTACATCCCATAAGTTACTAAAACTCACCAAACAGCCCAAACAACAACAATACAATTTACAATAAGCTTTCTGATTACTTCAACAACAATTTTGAGCGGCAAACTTGATTTACGATTAACAAAATATAATTTGAATACAATTTATTTTCCATGAATATTCCTACCACATCTATAACATCATACTTATGATTACCATATCATTTTTAACCCATAACATTGTAAGAATAATCTTTAAAATAGTCCACAAAAAGATAACAATTATTTATGCCATGTCAATTGCTACTTGTAGATTTTCACTCAAGCAATTCAAATAATACATGATTAACCTTAATCACAAGCAAGAAAATGATTTACTTACCTTGGGAAGTAGATACAACTTGAAATCCCTAGCTGGTGCAGCTCACAACAACCCTCAATCACACCACAACACTATAGGAGTGTTATTCTCTTCTTGAATCAACTTTTGTTGTTCAAGTTGGGTGTAAACACATGTATTTCTCCTTGAAACTCTTATTAACTGTTGATAGAGCTTAGGAGATTATTAGGGTCTTACAAAACGCTAATATCTCTTTACTAAGACGTCGTATCGATGAACGGTTTAATGCATTAGAAACTAGACTCATAGAGGTTCAATGTGGTGGATGGATCACCCCGTATTTATAAATTGATTGGGGGTAAAGCTCTACAACATTTGACCCAAACTTTCATTTAATTTATGAACCTAACTTGCGAAAACTATTGCCGACTTTTCTTTTACAACTCGTTTGACTTCAAAAATTAACACACGACTATTATACACTTCAAATACCGCATAACATGACCTTCTTATAATTTTCAATACTTCTAGTTTTACCCCAAAAGTACGGTTATAACATTCCAAACTTGCTGACTTTTGATGAATTTTTTTTTATTCGCTTAACTTCTAAACCTTCCAACATGTGTTATACATGGTTTTAAAAACTCATAAACTTGAGAATAGTCTTCCTCTCCGAGCTTAGATTGACTAAATCATGACACACTTTAACGTATGAAAATGTGGGATGTAACAATTGTGTCCCATTTCCAGGTCAGAATCTCAATATGCTGAAGCAATCCTCCATGTTTCTGTTACTCAACCTTAACTTGTTAGAAATTTAGACACTAAGCAATGAATTCCGCAATATTCTTCTTCATATCATTCCATTAGTATATTTACTGTAGGTCATGATATATCTTGGTAGACCCATGGTGAATAGAATACCTAGACTGGCGAATCTCTACCATAATTTGCCTTTGCAGTCCCCCAACATCAGGAAGACACAACTAACCCTTATATTTAAGAACTCCATCATCTGACAATTTGAACAACTACTTCTTCTGAATGGGAATGCTTTCTCTGATTCTTATCAAAGCTGGATCATCGAATTGCCGCGCCTTTACTTTTGCCACTAACGAGGATTAGGCGGCATTCTGAACTATAGCACCCCGTCACTTGAATCAAGCAATCCCACACTTAAATTGGCCAATTGATACAAATCTTTAGTCATCTCCAACTTTTCAACTTCTACATGCCTCAGGCTACCTATAGATTTATGACTCAACGCGTCGGCCACAACATTTGCATTGCCGGGATGGTACAAGATATCAACATCATAGTCTTTCAGCAACTCAAACCATCTCCGCTGCATCAAATTTAATTCTTTCTGCGTGAGTAATATTGTAGGATCTTATGATCAGTAAAAAATTCAACATAAACTCCATATAAGTAGTGGCACCATATCTTCAGAGCAAATATAATAGCCGCCAACTCAAGATCATGAGTTGAGTAATTCTTCTCGTGCTTCCTCAGTTGTCTTGAAGCATATGCAATAACTTTACCATTCTGCATCAAAACATAGCCCAATCTGACTCTAGAAGCGTCATAATATACAACATAGGCCTCTAGAATAAGTGCTAATGTTAATTTGCTCTTTAACTTCGGAAAATCTTCTCTCAAGTATCGAACATTAGAACTTAGCTACCTTATGCATCAATTTTGTCAATGGAGCGGCAATAGAAGAGAAATTCTCTACGAATCTATGATAATAATCTACTAAGCCCAAGAAACTATGCACCTCAGTAGGAGTTGTGGGCCTCGACCAATTCTTAAGTACCTCGATCTTTTGATTATCAACTTTGATGCCTTCATTTGATACTATATGCCCAAGAAAAGCTACCGAGTTGAACTAGAACTTGCATTTAGAGAACATAATATTCAACTTACAATTATGGAGCATCTATAATACTACTCACAAATGAACTGCATGCTCTGCTTCTGATCGAGAATGCACCAGAATATCATCAATAAACACTGTCACAAAGATATCCAGAAATAGTTTGAGTACCCGATTCATCAGATACATAAAAGTCGTTGGTGCATTGGTTAGACCGAATGACATAACAAGAAACTCATAATGCCCATATCTGATCCTAAAAGTTGTCCTCAGAATATGTTTCTCCTTAACTCTCAACTGATGGAACCCAGATCGGAGATCGATCTTTGAGAAATACTTAGCGCCTTGCAATTGATCAAACAAGTCATCGATCATCGAAAGTGGATATTTATTCTTAATAGTTACCTTGTTCAGATAATGGTAATCAATACACATTCTCAAATAACCATATTTCTTACGAACGAATAACAGTGGTGCACCTCATGAGGAGGTACTGGGCCTGATAAAGCCTTTTTCTAAAAGATATTTCAGTTGAGCTTTCAGTTCATTTAATTCAGCCGGGGCCATTCTATACAGAGGAATAGATATAGGCTGGGTATCTAGAAGTATATCCATAGCGAAGTGGATCTCCCTTTCAGGAGGAATAGCAGGAAGTTCTTTAGGAAATACATCAGGTAATTCATTAACAACAGGGATTGACTGAAGGCTGGAGCCTTTTCCTCCACATCTTGTACTCACACTAGATGATATATATATCCCTTTGAAATCATCTTTCGAGCCTTAAGGTAGGAAATAAACCTCCCTTTAGGTGATGAAGCATTTCCCTTCCATTCAATAATGGGCTCCAATCCATTGCATTACCTTCGTCCAGCAATTCACATTAGCATAACAAGAAGCTAGCCAATCCATACCCATAATAACATCAAAGTCCATCATATATAATTCATTTAAGTCGACTAAAGTGTGACGATCATAAATCATCACATCACTACCCTGATATACCTGCCTAACGATCGCAAGACTTGCTAACGGGCGTAGACACTTCAAATAATTACATAACAATACAAGTTCTTTACCACACTTGTCAACAACAAAAGAAGTAATATATGACAAACTAGAATATGGATCTATCAAGGCATACACATCAAGGGGAAAGATGGATAATGTACCTGTAACCATATCCAGAGATTACTCTAGGTCCTATCAACCCGATAATGCATAAATGCGGTTCTGATGACAGCCTGCACTAGATGCTCCACCCCTGTCTCTACCTATACCAACCGACGTCTGCACACCTTTCCCAAGATGGTGTACAAAAGAAGAAGAAGCTGCTACAAATCCTGTCGACTGTGCCATACTGCCCCCACCCTCATCAGATAAAATCTCATAATATGATTGGGATGTCCACATGAATAGCATACATCCAATCCCTGACGGAACTGCCTAAAATAAGATCTACCACACCGATCATAATAGAGCAACAGAGGTCTCATCTGACTAGACTCGCCTCTGTAATGCGGGCTTGATGTTCGCAAACTCTGACCTTGACCAGAATAAGTGGTCCAATCCTGACGCTGACCCTAAAACTGTGGTGGTGCACTATCTGCCGGATAAGATGGGCACCTAGAGAACTGAGGGTTACATACTGGGGGTACATCAACTCCTCTATGCCCCTCTGGAGTTGGTGGGGGTGGAGACCTACAATCACGAGATATAGCCTCATCCTAATGCTCTTGTCTCCCTGTATGAATGGGTGGTACCTGACTTGCACCCTCTCCTGCCTCCATATCTAGTACATGAATAGCTGTCTGTCATCAAGTATTAGGTATTACTAATAATGTAAACAAAATGAATGTTAGGAGTGGACACTTATGACTCAGCTCTATCGCAAAATCTATATCACAATGAAAGGTAACCATCCTAAATGTCCCAAAGCCTCCTGTTTATAAGTTTGGTGTACAACATACCCTTAAACAAAACTCTACTAGACACTACTTATAGACTTCTTAGGATATACTTTCTCTGATACCAACTTTGTCATACCCCAACCTTGGGGGGGTATGGCCGACACGTAACACCCCAAGGTCCGAGAGAACCAATATAGTTCCTAAAATCTCTGACACAAAACCTGGGACAAGAAGGCCTCCAAATTACAATAACATGATAAGAATATATAACAACCTGCAAGTAGAAGAGGCCCAACAACAGTATATATACATAACTAAGGCCGATAAGGCCATAACATGAGTTTCATCAACCAACAAGAAGGTCGACAAGGCCAAACAAAATGAATACATACTAAATACTGGTCTGCAAACATCTAAGAGTTCTATAATACATCAATTGGTCGGGACAGGGCCCTGCCATACCTAAAACACTAGAAATATATATAATAGTACCTATCGACTTTGTACAACAACTCCGAAGAAGGAGGGTGTGGCAACTAATAGTTGGAACAGGTTCTCTACTGAGGAGGTATGTCACCTTATCTATGTGTACCTATGGGCATAAACACAATGGGGCATCAGTATGAAATATGTACTGAACAAGAGATGTAATAATAAAGATAAGGGTACAGATGCCAACCTGAAACTCAGAAAAAGGGCCACTGAGGGCATACAACTAATACAACCTTGAATATATGTATGTAAGTAAAATTAGGCCACTCTATAGGCCATATAGTATCATATCAAGTGCCTCTATGGGGTAAGCTCATAATAAACTTTCCAATCATACGCAATAATATCTGCCCAATTGATCAGTGGTATACCTATATAAGTGGTGCTCGACAGACTATAACGCGACATGGTAATAAAATAGATGCATATATATAAGTGCAATGTCAAACCAATCTCAAGAGACATCACAATCAGAGTCGGAGTGACCTATTATTGTTATCCTCATACTATCATTATTATCGCTATGTTTTTCAACCTTCAGCTAATCATTTTGATACATATGGAATATGCGAAGTTCTATTGATAATGAATATACAAGAAATATGATCAACTTCGTCAAGAGAGGCATATGGTTATTCAATTTAATGAGATGAAAATCATTTCAAGGAAGTGTTTACACCAAATCATGCCAAGAAGGAAGTTAGCCATACATTCCTTATCGATGAAGTTATCTATGTTTTACGAGCCCTCACATATTCTAAGGACAATTATATACATTATAAGAATGATTCTTATGAATTTCGGATTCATAACTTATAAGAAGGTTCATTCAGACATTTTATCGAGCAACTTGTGTGCATAAGTTCATGAGATCATTTATAGCTCAAACTCTATCCATATCATAACAATTTTCATTCTACTTCTACTAATCACCAAAATTCCATCCATAACCCCACAACTTCATATAACATATTCAAATTATGTAAAGCAACCCACAACAATAAGACATACTTCAAGATCCTACAACTACTTAATCTCTAAGAAACCTCCAAAAAATCCATCCTAAACACTTGTAAACTCTTAAGAAGATCATGTTGAAGATGAGACTTACCTTAGGTTGCAAGAAACAATCCAAAATAGAACTCACCTCACCACCAATCTTCCTCAAAAATCATTAGAACACGGAAGAAAATGATCTAGTGATGATCAGGAGATTTGTTACATCAAATTTGCATAATTTACCTTAAGTTTTCCTTTCATCTTGGTCTTGAACCATGGGAGACTTAGTAGAGAGTATTTAGGGTTAAGAAAATGAGCAAAACGTTGTGGAGGGTTCTATTTCTTGGTGAGAAAAATTGCCCATCAACTTATCCCGGGGCACTTCCTGTGACTCGCAAGATCATCCTGTGTCTCGCAAGACTGCTTCAAGATGTACCTTTAGTTCAATAAACACTATGTCCATTCCTATGGTAGTTTTGTGTCTCACATACATTTCCTATGGATCGGAAGTTGTGTCTTGTGATTCATAAAAGGCTCCGAAAAGCAATACATTGAAGAACTTTTGTCAAAACCTAATTTCATTGATATGATGAGTCTTAAACCTTCCCGAAACTCATGTAATACAATTTAAACTTTCATAAACCTTATAGAGGGGTATTACCTTCATTAAACCTATATTAGCCATGATATGATAGCGACGACGCACAAAACCGCGAGGGGTAAGAGGTATCAAGCTCCTAAGCTACACTATAAAAGTTTGGTAGAGGGCGGTTTAGATGAGGGTGAGAAGGGGTATGTCTATTTTCGAGAACCGATTTGGATTTATGCTGAGGCAGTCAACTACAAAAATCATTCATCTTATAAGGATATTGATGACAGCAAGACTAAAAAGTAAGTTCTCTAAAGTGGTTATTAGATTAGCTATGTTGTATGGACGAAATGTTGTTCGCTCAAAAACTCGCACATCTAGAAGATGAAAGTAGTGAAAATGAGGATGTTTAGATAAATGTGTGGAAGAACAGAGATAGGATTAGGAACGATTATATAATTCAGGACAAGGTACGAGTGACCTCTAAGGAGGACAAGATAAGGAAGAGCGAGTGAGGTTCAAATATGTGAAGAGAAAATGCACAGGTGCCCGAGTGAGGAGGTGTGAGAGGTTGGATATGGCAGGTTTGTGGAGAGGTAGAGGCAGACTAAAAAAGTATTAGGGAGAGGTGATTAGGCAGGACATGATGCACTGGCAACTTATCAAGGACATGACCCTATATAGAAGGATTTGGAGGTCGAAGATTAGGATAGAAGGTTAGTAGGTAGTCAAGAATTCTCTAGTTTTCCTTATCATTATTATTATTACTACTCTCTTACTATCTTATTCTTTGATTTTTATTTCTAGTTGTGGTTTCCTTTATTTTGGTTATCATTTTATTATTGTTGTTACTGTTCTTTTCTCCAGTATTTTTTACATGGCTTTCTCACTATGTATTTATTTTTTGTATTTTAATGTGTTACTTAAGCTAATGGTTTATCAAAAAAAACCTCTCTACCCTTATAATAAGGTAGGGGTAAAGCTTCATAATCCCACTTATGGGATTACACACACTGGATATGTTGTTGTAGTATAGGAAGAGGAAGAGAAACTTACATATGGTGTTCATTGACTTATAAAAGGCATACAATAAATTCCCAAGGGATTATATGATGATTGAAGGCTAGAGGTGTACATGTGGTATATACTAGGGCAACTAAGGAATTGTACTATAGATCCAAGACCCAAATTAAGATAGTGGAAGGAGACTCAAGCACTTCTCTGTTATGATGGGGTTCCACCAGGGAACAAATATTAGCCTATTTCTATTTGTAATAGTGATGGATGAATCGACACCTCATATCCAAGGTGAGGTGCATTGGTGTATGTTATTTACAGATGACAATAATACTGAATAATGATAATTATGGCAGAGTTAATGCTTGGATGAAGGTTTGACACAAATCCTAGAGTTTAAAGGGTTCAGGTTAAGTAGGACCAAAATAGAGTACTTGGAGTGTACGTTCACTTACGTAATGCATGAGGATGGTGGAGGTAAGGCTGGATAAATAGATTGTCCCAAACGAGGAAGTTTCAACTATCTTAGGTCTATAATCTATGAAATAGGGAGATTGATGAGGATGTCACACATCGTAATGGTGTGGGTGGATGAAATAGAGGCTCGCATCCGAAGTCTTATGTGATAAGAAGGTGCAACCAAAACATAAAGGTAATTTTTATAGAGTGGTGATTAGACTTACTATGTTGTACAGAGTGGAGTGTTGGCCAGTCAAGAACTCTCATGTTAAAGATAAAGGTAGTGGAAATAAGGATGTTGAGATGGATGTGTGGGCATACTAAGAGATATAGGATTATTAATAAAGATATATAGGACAAGGTGGGATTTTTTACACCCTGTAGTTCTCCATCAAAGTACGTCATTGACAAACATAAGTGTTTCGAGATTGTATAAGATCTTGTAAAGGATAGCGAAGGTATAAAATATGTTTAAGGAAGTGTCAGGAAGTATAGAAGCTAAACGAATCAAAGAACGCATGTTGCAACGAAGTTTGAAATTGAGGTAACCTAAGATCACATTTCACAGCCTGTGAAAATGATCCACGGACCATAAAATTGGGTGGCTCCTCTACTAACTCCACCACCAACTATAGTAGCTTCACGGTCCATGAAAATTATTCATGGTGGGGTTGAGCCACCATAAAACGTTCATGGTTCATGAAGTCGAGGTGGTGGCCAACTTATATAGCTAACCAACCTCGATATAACTCTTATTTCTCACTTATACCACTACTAAATAATCTCTTAATCTCTCTCAAGGGTGTCTAAGGGTTCTGTAGCCATCCAAGCATAATTCAAAGGTAAATAACATCACTCACTCACTGAGAAGTTCATGTAGCTAACCTTTCTCTTCTCATTTCTCTTGTTGTGAAGTTGGAGGCGTGGTTTGTTGAATGTAAGGTGTGCTAAAAACTAGTTTAAGGTGTCTAAGGTAAGGTTTAACTCCTTTTATTTGTATTTGAGGTTATCTACATCATATCTTGTTGATTGGAAGCTAAACGTGTAAGATTGAGTTTGAGAACCCATAGTTGAGGTGTTATAGCTTGTTGGGCTGTTTTGGATTGTTCTTCGGTGAATTTGTGATTGTAAACCATGGGGAAAGGGTTGATTAGGTTGTTAATGATGTTAATGATGTTCTTAAGTTGGTGGAAGGGAAGGAGAAGAGATAGTGAAGTATTAATTGTTGTGATAGATGAGCTTGCCGCTCAATAGTGTAATTGTTATTTTTCGTAGTTGACGATGGATCTATTATTGTTTTGTTATAGATTAAGGTGTTACACTCCTTAAACATTGCAGATTGGGTCATCTTGATGACGAAAGGTATGTTAGGGCTATCATTTCTTTCTTTTGGCATAAGCTGAATGTAAACAAAATGTAAATGAACGCCTCTCCATAAATGATTCTATTCATGTTAGTTAGAGATGTCCATGTTCTTCATCCCATTGAAATGCTAATTGAATCTTGTTTATCCCTTGTCGGGAGTACTTTCCGCATCATAGCTTTATCCCTCATTATATAGTATTTGTGTTCCTTATTGGTTTCATAACAACTGATAATATGCTAATTACATAATGATAGTCGGAGCTGTAATGATCTTACATCACTCTACCGCGCTATAGTCGGTCGGGTACAATACCTATTGTGCACACCACTGCAGTTGGGTATGTTATGATGATGTTGGCCCCTAGAGAGAGGCTTGATACGATATGACATAGCCCCACATAGCGGTTTGATTTAAATATATATATATGTATATTATCATAAGCATGCATGTTATACGCCTTCAGTGGTAGTTCAGAGTCCCAGATTGATCCTTACTTTCATTTGTGTTATATTTCTATATATATGTTTTCTCTACCTTACATATTAGTGTATTCTTTTGTACTAACGCCCCTTTGCTGGAGGCACTGTGTTTCATGCCTGCAGGTTTAAATGAGGCATTATCTCATACTTCTAGGACACCACCATCTCCAGAAGAGCATAGAAAAGCTGTAGTGCCTCCAGTTCCTCCATAGGATGCCTGTTACACCCCGTAGTTTGATATATGAATGAGAGTTTAGTTAGACGACTTGAGTCCAATAATTTGAGATCCTTTCTGTGAGTCCCTTACGAATTGGATAGATGTTAAGAAGGTGTACAGAAGATTGGAGACCATTGAGACTGAAGAAACCATCCCTCGACATATTTCAATGAAGTTATTACAATACGCTAAGCATTTCACGTCGTGGATCTGCCCTGCAGATAAGGGCGCAGAGTGAAGCAAATGTTGAGGGAATTTTCTGGAATAAAATGGGGCCGCAGATGGGACCACATATGGCCATCTACGATGCATATGGCCTCACAAATCTGAGGCGGTGGCCGACTTAAGTTGTTATAAATTCAGTGGAGGCTTCTTTTTTGGTCATTTCTCGACCAAAACCTATCATTGAGCTTCTCTAAGACACCTTTAACATATCTTTAAGGTCCACTTTTCTTTATCATTATGATGAGACTGTTTTTATGAATACTTCCCTTATTTTCCACTTATTCTTATATTGTATGCTATTGTTGGGAAGTGGTTCACCTGCTAGTGGGAAAAGTGTAGGTGCCACCACGATGCCCGAAAGGGGTCGTCACAAAGTTGGTATCAGAGCCCTAGGTTGAACGGTCTTAAATATAAGAGCAATGTCAAGTAGAGTCCTGCGGATCTGTGTGGATACATCAGTACTTATCTTCGAGAAGCTATATGACATTTACAAAACTTCACTTTATTCATTCCTTTTGTGCTAAGTTGAATCAAATTGGTGGTTGTCCTTGTTTCTAATTCTCTCACAAATCGTGAGGACTCGTGCTCACACAGCGAGGGATAAGGCACCGCAAGACCGTGAGGGGTGGTCGAGGAGAGGTCACGGTCGGGGCGAGGTAGAGCCCGAGTTCTTTGCACCGGTGAAGGGTGGAGCATAGCGATCCGGTCAGGTTGTCCCCTGAGCTGGAGATTGAGTCTCAGGATGATCATTATGAGGAGGAGATGGGGCCTGCCGGGATTATTTCTACACCGGTCCTTCAGAATTCTATGGCCTAGATATTGAGTTTGCTTGATAGTTTTTCCTAGGCGTGTTGTCACGCCCCAACCTTGGGAGGCACGACCTGCGGCCCGGCCTTACTTGATCGAGCACCACATACATGACATATCATACACTTTAACATACAAACATGCCTTCAAAGACACCATGATAGCCATAAATAAGTCAAAAATAGTAAACAGCAGACGATACCAACCTAATTAATATATATATATATATACATGACAAGGGTCTACAAGGCCTACATGAAGTCCATACATAACATCCTATGCCGACAAGGCCATACATGACGTCTATACTTCAAAACATATATCATCAAGGCTATACATGACATCTACATACATGACAAACTTCTACAAGCCTTTAGGAGAACGCCATCATCATAAGGTTGGGATAGACCCCCGACATACCCATAATATGTACATAAAAGCATACAAAAACTCAACAACAACTCCGAAAGAAGGAGAGTGCACCAACCCAAGCTAAATAGTAAACCTACTGTTGAGGCTCGTCAAGTCATCTACATGAACCTGCGGGCATGAACACAGTATCACCAGCAAAGGGATTTTAGTACGAATAATGTACTGAATATGGAAAGCATAAGAGCATAAGTAAGTCATCAATGTAAAAGAGAGTCAAGAAGGATCAACGTGTAACTCGTATTTTCCATTGAGGGTCATGATATGCAATACAATTTATATGCATATATAATTCCATCATGAATCATGTGTGAATATAATGCTATTAGACACTGTGGGCAACATCATCATCATGATAATAGTAACCAACTGATCAATGGTGCATTACATATATATATTGCATATATAACGTCGTCGTGAGAACCATATGCATGAGAGACATAGTATACATCCTGAACTCATCAGAGTGACGTAAGGTCGTTACAACTCAGACTATCATTATGGATCTTAAAATGTCATTATACCTTTCTCATGAATTAGTAAGATAAGACTTATACATGAATCAATAAACATTTAAAAAGAAAGGAGAAAATGGACATCTTTAACTAACATGAATATAGTCATTTTAGAGGGACGTTCGTATATGTTTCGTTTACATTTGGGTCATGCCACGAGAAGGAAAGGATAGCCTTTGCATACCTTCTTGACTACTTAACCCACACAACATCGATACAGTCCGTTAGTACTCCGATCAACAATAAACATTAAGGAACCATCGTTAAGCAATAGAAGCTATAATTTGAAGCAAATGAGCGACTAACTCGACCTATGAAAATTTGGACATCACCTCCCCTTATTCTTTTCACTTTCCTCAAATGAAACAATAAGACCTCAGAACAATATTGATAATAACATAGCCATGTTTTACCATCAATAACCAGCAACTCAAGCAATAGCACAACAAGCGACAAGTTTGGTTTAAGATTAAACAATTATATCTCTAAAACACCTTTTCTCCTTCCAAAATCTGTTAATAACATTAACCACTGATTTTCAGCCATAACACAACATTAAAATGAAGTCATAACAGTCCAACTATTTACAACAACTCAAAACCGGTTTTTAGATCAATTCTTACTTCCACAACTAGTTAAGACACCAATAAGCTTAACAAAAACATTCTCCAGCAAACCCTCACATGAAACTACTCCAAACAGTCCATAAAAACACAACAACTTTCACCCGATTTTTAGCCCCTATTTCACAAGTTCTTTACCACACAACTAGCTAGAACTTAGATAAGTTTAAATACATGAAGGACAGAGGTTTCCTTAACCTAATTCAATCACTACAAGGGCAGAAACATGGAAGTAGCTTACCTTGGATGAGAGTCAATTTCCTTCACATGGATTATTCATGATTGGAGACAGTTTTTCAACTTGAATTGAATAACAAGAAGAGGATTACATCAGAATCTTAAGGATTTGGGGATGACCAGTGTAGATGGAGTTTCTCTTCCAATTGAAACTTAAAAGGAAAGTGAATCACTTAAGGTCTCTTATGGTTATGGAAAAATTAACTTTTTGGAGAACGCTTCCATGGCTAACTTGAGAGTCAAGTTGTTGAATGTAAAATTAGAGAAAGTTGATGTTCATCAGCCCTTTAAAGGGCCTCTTTGCCGACCAACTCTTTACCTATTAGGTTGATTAATTTGGCCTTACCTTTTAGCAAGTAGGTGACACACCTACTTGTCACATGCTTGCTTAATTTAATAGGTCACCTACTTGTCACATGCTTGCTTAATTTTATAGGTCACTTACTTGTCACATACTTGATTAATTTAATAGGTATCACATGCTTCCCTTCTTCAGTTGGACGCGTAGTCTCGTCCTCATTAATAATTATGACATGTGTTAAGTAGCTCAAGATGGTAGGACGGGTAAGCAAGTAACTCAAGAAAGTAGGACGGTAAGCAAGCAACTCAATTTTTATGTATCTAATATCCTATTTGTTTTCCAAGTCTCATTCACCTCAACTTGCTTAAGATTCTGATAAACCATCCTTAACCTTGTAGATGGATTTCATCCTTTATAAGATTACGTAAGATATCTTATAATGACAATGACATATGAAGTACGGGTCGTAACATCCTTCCACCTTTAGAAATATTCGTCCTCGAATGTGGGGTGTACACAAGTATACAAACAATCCTTATGTCTTTCTAAAAATTTTGATGGAGTCTCCCCTATAAATGGATCCATCAGAGCCCCTGTAAACACGCAGAAGATATCCAAACTTGCCTCGTAAAGCCATACAACACAACATATATAATATCGAAATATAACTCACCTTATGCTTCTCTCGGAACCTTGGTGTTGTCCTAAAATAGGTTAGGATATTTGTGTGTCATCTCCTATTTCGCCTCCCATGTCATCTCTTCTACATTCTTATTCCACCATAGAACTTTCACGAAGGCTACTTATTTAGTTCTCAACTTGCGGACTTGATGATCTAGGATAGCAATAGGAACATCTTCATATGATAAGTCATCTGTAACTTGAATAACATCAACCAGTATCATCCAAGAGGGATCCTCAGCACACTTCCTCAAGATAGAAATGTGGAAGACTGGATGAGAAAACTCTAACTCAGGAGGCATGTCCAATTCATAAGCCACTTGGCCTATCCGCCGGTTTATATGTATGGCCCAATGTACCTCGGGCTGATTTTTTCCTTCTTCCCAAATCTCATGACACCCTTCATTAGCGAAATCTACAAAAAGACCCAATCATCAACCTGAAATTCTAAGTCACATCATCGTACATCTGAATATGACTTATGATGACTCTGAGTGGTCAACAATCGCTCTTGAATGAGCCTTACCTTCTCTACCACTTGATGCACCAAATCATGTACAAACAGTTCACATTCACGTACCTCGAACCACCCAATAGATCTATATCTACACCCTTACAAAGCCTCATATGGAGCCATTTTGATACTAGCATGGTAACTATTGTTATACGCAAACTCAATAAGAGGTATATTTTCATCCTAACTTCATTTGAAGTCCATCACACAAGCTCGTAACATATCTTCAAGAGTCTGAATTGTATGCTCGGCCTTCTAGTCTGTCTGATTGTTGAATAGTATGCTAAGATTAACCTAAGTGCCTAAACCTTTCTGAAATGATCTCCAAAAGTTAGCTATGAACTGAGCACCTTTATCAAATTTAATAGAAATAGGGACACCATAAAGGAAAACAATTTCCCTTATGTACAACTTCTTGTAGTCCTCGGTTGTGTAGGTAGTTTTGACTAGAAAGAAATGATCTTATTTGGTCAACCTCTTAACAATCACCCAAATAGAGTCAAACTTACGGTAAGAGTGAGGCAACCCTATAATAAAATCCACGTTAATCATTTCTCATTTCCACATCGGGATCTCAATATTCTATATCAATCCACCGGGTTTCTAGTACTCTATATTTACCTATTGACTGTTATTACACATCCCAAGCCTATCCCAAGGCTTCACATTACACTGCATAACCGTCTGCACCCTCTCGAAGAGTAAGAACTGGTGTCGACATCAATATATCCTTCAACTCTTGAAAGCTCTTCTTGCAAGCGTCGGACAATTGAAACTTAATAGCTTTCTACGTCAACTTTTTCATAGGGGCTGATATGGAAGAAAACCCCTATACAAACCTTCTGTAATAGCCAGCTATGACCAAGAAACTTCAAACCTCTGATGGAGTCGTGGGCCTTTGCCGATTCTTTACCGCTTCTATCTTTTCAATATCAACTCTAATGCCCTCATCTAATACAATATGTCCAGGAAATGCCACTAAACGGAACCAAAATTCATACTTGGAAAACTTAGCGTACAACTCACAATTCTGAAGCGTCTATAATACAATTCACAAGTGATCCACATACTCTACCTCTAAGTGGGAATAAACCAGAATGTCATCTATGATTATTATCACAAAAACATCTAGTAATGGGTGAAACACGCAATTCATTAGATCCATAAAATGTTGTCGACTCATTCGTTAGACCAAATGACATTACTAGAAACTGAAAGTGCACATACCATACCTTATTCTAAAAGCTATTTTTGGAATGTCTTTCTTTTTTACTCTTAACTTATGGTACCCCGACCTTAAGTCGATCTTTGAGAAGCATTTGCCACCTTGCAATTGCTCAAACAAATCATCTATTCAGGGAAGAGAGTGTTTATTCTTTATAGTAACCTTGTTCAACTACCTATAATCGATACACATCTATAACAAGCCATATTTCTTCCATACAAATAATATTGGTGTACCCTAAGGTGATATACTGTGCCAAATGAAGCCTTTTTTCTAACAAATCCTTCATTTATTTCAATTCAGCTGGAGCCATTCTATATGGAGGAATACACATCAGTTAAGTGTCTGGCAACACATCTATGCCAAACTCAATTTCCTTTTCATGACGAATATCCAGAAGTTCATTTAGGAACACTTTAAGAAACTCATGAACCACCAGAACTTACTGAAGTGTAGGTGGTTCAACATCGGCATCTCTAACCCGTACAAGATGGTATATACAACCCCTAGAGATCATCTTCCTTTCCTTTAGATAGGATATAAATTTTCCCTTAGGCATTGCAGCATTACCTTTCCATTCTAGAAATGGTTCACCTGGGAACTGAAATCTAACAACCTTCCTATATCAATCAACATTAGCATAACATGATGCTATCCAATCCATGCCCATAATAACATCAAAATCAACCATATCTAATTTCACCAAGTCTGCTAGGTTCTGACGATTACAAACAATCACCACACACTTTTAATGGACTCGCCTACCAACTACTGGCTCACCCACTGGAGTGGATACCTCAAAAGGTTTACGTAACAACTTAGGTCCTATACCAAACTTACTAGCAATAAGAGAACATATGATAAAGTAGAACCATGATCAATCAATGCATAGACATCATGTGAGAAGATAGATAGTATACATGTGATGACATCAAATGAAGACTCTAGGTCCTGTCACCCATCAAATCATAGATGCAGTTCTAGTTACCGCCTGAGCTAGATGCTCCTCCTTTACCACTATCTCTCCCTACTGGTGCTTGAGGACCTTGCCCTGAAGGGCACATCAAAGATGAAGATATTGCCATAAATCCAGTTGGCTGAGCCATACCACCACCACCTCGCATCAGACAATATCTAATAATGTAACCATGATAGCCACAAGAATATCAAATATCAGATCCTCGATGACATTGCCCTAGATGGGCCTTACAACACTAATCACATCAAGAAAAAGGAGGCCTCATCTAGCTACAATCCTCTCTATACCGAGACCTTGATACTCATAAGCTCTAACTCGGTCTAGACTAACTAAATCAATTATACCTCGGCCTTGGAAATTGTGATGGTGTACTAGCTGCAAGATAGGTTGAACATTTAGCAAACTGTGGCCTAAAACCACCTCAAGAATCTCCATAAGAACCTAAAGATCTAGTTCTCTTACTCTAATTCCTATCACGGTATACCCGTTGTTATTATTTACACTCCTCTAAGCCTTGAGCATATGCCTGCATACGAGCAATACCCATGCCTGGGTGAAACGAGGCTGTCATGCACTCATTAATCAAATGCAACCTCAAACCATGTATAAACTAGTGTACCCGATCACTCATATCAGCTACGATCGAAAGACCATACCTAGCCAAGCAGTCAAACTGGAGGTTGTACTCCCACACACTCAACTCTAGCTCATCATAGCTCCACCGGAAGATAGTGATGTAGGAAAGCCTTTGAGAACTCTTTCTGTATCGTTGGAGGTGCAGTAGATCCTATAGATCATTCACAAGACTCATACCATAAGATAGCAACATCTCATAATATATAATACTCTAACTCTACTACCTCTGTATCTATAGCACACATTACCCGCAAGGTCTGATGCACCTGATCTATAAAGTTTTGTGGGACCTCTTTCGGATCAGATCGAGTAAATACTGGAGAATCCAGGTTGATGAAATCCCAGACCCTTGTACTAGCTGCCCGCTCAGCAGCTCAAACTCCCACATTCTGACATTGGGTTTGAGCGGCCACTATCTGAGTCAACAAATATATTGCACTTCGTATATCATCAGGGGAACTAGATGCAGAATTCGGAAGCACACCATCCATTCTCAGCTCTTTTGGGGCTAGCGGTGTCTGAGAAACCCGAGATGGAATCTCACTTTGGGACTCACCATGTACTACATTAGTGGGTGGCACCAAACGGGTACCATCTCCCGTAGCCCTCTCAATCCCTTTACATGTTAATTGTTTTGTTTTAGTAGGCATCGTTGAAATCATAAACACTTAGCTCTATAGCACGATTCTAGTTCAAAAAGAAGAGGAAACCATCCTAAATTCCCCGTAGCCTTCCGTATATAAGTGTGGTGCATAACAAACCCATACATAAGACTCTACTAGACACAACTTGTAGATTTCCTAGGATAGACCTACTCTGATACCAAGTTTGTCATGCCCCAATCTTGGGAGGCACAACCGACGCTCGGGCCTTACATGATCGAGCACCACATACATGATGTATCATACACTTTAACATACAAACGGGCAGTCAAAGCTAGCATGATAGATTGAAATGAGTCAAAAATAGTAAACAGCTAATGATACCAACCTAATGAATATATACATATACATGACAAGGGTCGACAAGGCCGACATGAAGTCCATACATAACATAATATGCCGACAAAGCCATACATGAAATCTATACATCAAAACATATGCGGGCAAGGCTATACATGACATCTACATACCTGACAAATGTCTACAAGAGTCTAGGAGTAACATCATCACCATAAGATTATGACAGGGCCCTTCCATACCCATAATATGTACATAAAAGCATACCAAAACTCAATAGAAACTCCCAAATAAGGGGAGTGCACCAAACCAAGCTGAATAGTGAACCTACTATGGAGGCTCATCAAGTTGTCTACTTGAACCTACGGGCATGAACATAGCATCACTAGTAAATGGACATCAGTACAAATAATGTACTCAATATGGAAAGTATAAGAGCATAAGTAAGACATCAATGTAAAAGAAAGTCAAGAAGGATCAACATGTAACTCGTATTTTCCATTGAGGGCCATGATATGCAATACAACTCAAAATTGATTTTCAGATCATTTCTTCATCAATTCTTACTTCCACAATCTAGTTAAGACACCAATAAGCTTAAATAAAACATACTCCAGTAAATCCTCACATGAAACTACTCAAAATAGTCCATAACAACACAAAAACCTTCACCTGATTTTCAGCCCCTGTTTCACAAGTTCTTCACCACACAACTAGCTAGAACTTAGATAAGCTGAAATACACAAAGAATAGAAGTTTCCCTAACCTAATTCAAGACACTAAAAGGACAAAAACATGGAAGTAGCTTACCTTGGATAATTTCCTTCACTTGGATTATTCAAGATCGGAGACAATCTTTCAACTTGAATTGAAGAACAAGAAGATGATTACTTCAGAATCTTAAGAATTTGGGGATGACCAGTTTAGATGGAGTTTCTCTTCCAATTGAAACTTTCTGTCGAGTAACTCCCAGCACCTAGGCCATTCATCCCATCGAATTTAGTGAGGAAAAAGGGAGGCAGAGCCTGGGTGGGTTGAGTATCTCCGGTGATCTTGAAATTCTGTTAGGAGGTATGTCTTGATAAGTATAAGTCTCTGTAATTATGATGTTAAATATTGGTTGAAGGTTATAGACTTTTATTTAAAAAATAAATTTTGAATTGATAATAACCGCTTCCGTACTACATGCTTATTATTTGATAAACTTAGATAGAACTTTATTAGTAAACCATCTATATTCCTAACATCTTCAGGGTTGTTAGATGAAGAAATAATTTACCACCAAAATGGTATCAGAGCTTGTAAAGGAATAAAGTTATTAAAATGAAGAAACATCCGTCTTTGAGAAGATTAACATGCTAAATACAAAAATGCTTATGCAAACAGATTAGGCATCTTTTGATAAAAAAAATAGAAATAGTAATGAATTGATAATGAAATACCAGGATGAATTACGAAGAAAAGGTAAAGAAACATTATCCTTAGAAGAATTATATAGCTCGGTAGATGATAACATAACAGCTTAAAGAGAATGGTTACATTTAAATAGTGAAATATATATGTGCAATCGTAGAATAGAAGGTTTACAAGAAGAATTATGGATGTTTACAAAACAATATGGATGACTACAAATTAATAGAACTTCAAATAATAACAGAAAAATCATTTACATATAATAGAGATATAAACCAACATATAGTAAGTTGTAGAATGAGTATAGATCTTATAAAAGATAGAAATCAACGTTTACACGAAAATTTCCCAACAAATAGGTGAACAAGAAAATACTATTACAACCTTAAGAAACATGATAGCACTAAAAGATGAAATATTAAGACAAAAAGAGTGGGAAAATATGAAACTAAGAGAAGAAAAATTAAGAGAAATAATCAGAAAATATAATGAATTAAAAGACCTAAATGATATTATAGAAGAACAGTATAAGTACATTAACATGTTAAGACATGGATAAAGGAAAAGAAATAGTAGCAGATTCTAAAGAAACATATTACCAAATGAATACGTATGAAGGAGGAATAACACAAATATTAAGCTTTAAACCAGAAATATATCAAAAAATACAAGATAAAAAAGAACTATCTATTAAGAAAATATTTAAAACTAGATGGTTTGAAAGAAATAAAGAAATAAGATATATAGCACAAAAGCATGAAAATATAATAGACACAACTAGTGTAAATGGAAGAACAAAAATAAACTCGATAACAGATGAAGTAATAAAAAGAGAATTAGCAAAGCTATCTACTAAAGAAACTAAAAAATATAGAAACATATACTTTGGAGGAGTAAAATTTACTATAAAAGCATACTTTCAGAAAAAATATAGATACACGTATACAAATATACATACTAGATGATAGGATATTAGGAAATTTGCAAGATGCTTTAATATAGTAATAAAAGGAAATTTAATATATCAAAAACTAAAATTTACAGTACAACCAATTTTTAGTATATCATTAAAAGATGAACATAAAGACTTAGATTTAACACTATATTATAAATTAGATGGAATAAATATGCCACCAGGTAGTAAAGTTATAAGTATAGAAACAAAAATGATATATGCCCTAACAGGAAATCATCATGTAACGAAACAACATGAAATGAATATTTTAGTACCAAAGATGTACCAGGTAATATTAGAACAAATAGAACATAAAGAAAATTCTAAGATAACCATACCAGAAGAAATATATAAGGATTTTAGTACCAAAACCCTAACACCATCAAAAAGATTAATACCAAAAATAGAAGGATCTAGACTAAGTATGACAAAAGAACCAATGATATCGAGACAAGATATCTTAAGATTAATACAAACCATAATATTTGATTTAATAAATATACACAGTAATAGATTAAAGTAATAATATTCGTTGGTATAATAACAACGGATTGTATAGCTAAAATAAATACAGGAGCTAATAAGAGTTTTATACATAAAAGTAAGATTAACGTAAAATGATTCTAAGTTAATAGAACCACAAGCTTATAAATATCCTGAAAATGAAAGGAAATAATAATTACCAAAAATTACCATTTTGGTGGCGGATTTTTTCTTCATCTAACAACCCTGAAGAGGGTAGGAATATAGATTGTATACTAATAAAGTTCTATTTAAGTTTGTCAAATAATAAGCATGTAGTACGGAAGCGGTTATTATCAATTCGAAATTCATTTTTTAAATAAAAGTCTATAACCTTCTACCAATATTTAACATCATAATTGCAGAGATTTATACTTACCAAGATCATAATTAGAAACACATAGTCTGAAAACATACCTCCTAGCAGAATTTCAAGATCACCGGAGAAACTCAACCCACCCTGGCTGTGCCTCCCTTGTTCCTCACTGAATTCGACGGGATAAATGGCCTAGGTGCTGGGAGTTACTCGATAGACTCTTTCTTAAATCCTTTTAAGAGATGTAGTTTTATGGACTAGTATGGTTTTAAGTATAAGCTTTCAAAGTATTCCTTCTCTGGTATTATAATATTCTTATTGATATGGGTTATAGACTAAAGGGGTTTTTAGCTAGACATGAGAGAGGATATTTAGAATATTGAAGTTGTTGTATTTCAAAGATATCTTCTGAATTTACAATGAGGATATTTATATAGATAACCTCTTCAATTCATTACATTATTTCTATGTTGCAAAAGTCTAAAAGCAAATTGTAGGTAATTTTTGGTAATTATTATTTCTCTTTCATTTTCAGGATAATTATAAGCTTGTGGTTCTATTAACTTACAATCATTTTACGTTAATCTTACTTTTATGTATAAAACTCTTATTAGCTCCTGTATTTATTTTAGCTATACAATCCGTTGTTATTATACCAACGAATATTATTACTTTAATCTATTACTGTGTATATTTATTAAATCAGATATTATGGGTTGTATTAATCTTAAGATATCTTGTCTCGATATCATTGGTTCTTTTGTCATACTTAGTCTAGATCCTTCTATTTTTGGTATTAATCTTTTTGATGGTGTTAGGGTTCTGGTACTAAAATCCTTATATATTTCTTCTGGTATGGTTATCTTGGAATTTTCTTTATGTTCTATTTGTTCTAATATTTCCTGGTACATCTTTGGTACTAAAATATTCATTTCATGTTGTTTCGTTACATGATGATTTCCTGTTAGGGCATATATCATTTTTGTTTCTATACTTATAACTTTACTACCTGGTGGCATATTTATTCCATCTAATTTATAATATAGTGTTTTAAGTCTTTATGTTCATCTTTTAATGATATACTAAAATTTGGTTGTACTGTAAATTTTAGTTTTTGATATATTAAATTTCCTTTTATTACTATATTAAAGCATCTTGCAAATTTCCTCATATCCTATCATCTAGTATGTATATATTGTATACGTGTATCTATGTTTTTTCTGAAAGTATGCTTTTATAGTAAATTTTACTCCTCCAAAGTATATGTTTCTATATTTTTTAGTTTCTTTAGTAGATAGCTTTGCTAATTCTCTTTTTATTACTTCATCTATTATCAATGTTTTTTTTTGTTCTTCCATTTACACTGGTTGTGTCTATTATATTTCATGATTTTGTGTTATATATCTTATTTCTTTATTTCTTTCAAACCATCTAGTTTTAAATATTTTCTTAATAGATAGTTCTTCTTTTTCATCTTGTATTTTTTGATATATTTCTGGTTTAAAGCTTAATGTTTGTGTTATTCCTCCTTCATACGTATTCATTTGGTAATATGTTTCTTTAGAGTCTTCTACTATATATTTTCCTTTATCCATGTCTTAACATGTTAATGTACTTATAATGTTCTTCTATAATATCATTTAGGTCTTTTAATTCGTTATCTTTTCTGATTATTTCTCTTAATTTTTCTTCTCTTAGTTTCATATTTTTTCCTCTTTTGTCTTAATATTTCATCTTTTAGTGCTATCATATTTCTTAAGGTTATAATAGTATTTTCTTGTTCACCTATTTGTTGGGAATTTTCTTGTAAACGTTGATCTCTATCTTTTATAAGATCTATACTCATTCTACAACTTACTAAATATTGGTTTATATCTCTATTGTATGTAAACGGTTTTTCTGCTATTATTTGAAGTTCTATTAATTTGTTTTCATCCATATTGTTCTGTAAACATCCATAATTCTTCTTGTAAACCTTCTATTCTATGATTGCACATATATATTTAACTATTTAAATGTAACCATTCTCTATAAGCTGTTATGTTATCATCTACCAAGCTATTTAATTCTTCTAAGGATAATGTTTCTTTACCTTTTCTTAGTAATTCATACTAGTATTTCATTATCAACTCATTACTATTTCTATTTTTTATCAAAAGATGCCTAATATGTTTGAATAATAATTTTGTTTTATTTAGCATGTTAATCTTCTCAAAGGACGGATGTTTCTTCATTTTAATAACTCTATTCCTTTACAAGCTCTGATACCATTTTGGTGGCAGATTTTTTCTTCATCTAACAACCCTGAAGAGGGTATGAATATAGATAGATGTAGTTTCTCTTCCAATTGAAACTTTAAAAGGAACGAGAATCAATTGAGGTCTCCTAGGGTTATGGAAAGATCAACTTTTTGGAGAAGGCTTCCATGGCTAACTTGAGAGTTAATTTAATGAATGTAAAATGGAGAAAGATGATGTTCATTAGCCCTTTAAGGAGCCTCTTGGTTGACCAACACTTTCCCCATTAAGTGGATTAATTTGGGCCCCTTTAGCAAGTATGTGACACACCTACTTATCACCTTCTTGCTTAATATAATAGATGTCACATGATGGCCTTCTTAACTTACACATGTGTATCATCCTCGTTAATAATCATGATATGTGTTAAGTAGCTCAAGCTGGTAGGATGGATAAGAAAGTTTCTCTAGCAAGTATAACGGTAAGCAAGCAACTCAATTTTTATCTATCCAACATCCCATTTGGTTTTCCAAGTCTCATTCACCTTAACTTGCTTAAGATTCTGAGAAACCTTCGTTAACCTTGTAGATGGATTTCATCCTCAATAAGCTTACGTTAGATATCTTATAATGATAACAATGTATGAAGTATAGGGTGTAACATGGGCATTCTCCTGGCTACTCTAGGTCGGTCACAGACTCGGGTGGGAGGAGGTCAGACTCCCGAGTTCCATACTCCATGGGTTCAGCCACCTGCTATTTTGGTACACTTTAACGATGAGATCTAGGCTTTAAAGTTTGGTCCTCGATCGGTGATAGGAGGTTATTACCCGTGATGAGAGGAAGATATGGGAGCATTTCTCCACTATGAAGCCTCCCATTTTTTATGGTCAACCTGAGGAGGACGCTTATGAGTTTATAGTGAGTAGCCATGAGAGGCTCCATTTCTTGGGTATTGTTGAGTCTCATGGGGTTAGTTTTGTTGCACTTCAGTTTTTGGGTGATGCGAAGCAATGGTGGAGGTCGTATATTGATTGTCGGTTAGTAGGGTCACCTCCACTGTCTTGGACTAGGTTGTATCAGGTCTTCCTCGAGAAGTATGTTACCATTAGCTTACGAGTAAGTAAGAGGGATGAGTTCTCTAAGTTAGATCATAGGGGTGTGTCTGTTGCTGAGTACAAGGCTCGTTTCCATACTTTGTCGTTCTATGCAGCGTCATTACTATCTACTGAGACTGAGCAAATTAGGTGTTTCATGAGAGGGTTGTCTATTTCTATCCAATTGGCAATGTTACAGTTGGTAGCCTCTGGGGCTTCTTTTTAGGTTATGGCAGAGCATGCCAAGATGGTGGAGTCAGTGAAAGTAAGCTCCACAGACTTGAGTCTGATAAGAGAGTTCACCGATATGGTTACTACAATGGGTCTACATCCCGAGGTTATGTGTAGCAGGGTATTGTTACACCCCCAAACTAGGAAGTGTGGCCGGCACCCAGTATCCTGCTGGCTCGAGCATACCACTCTAAAGACCAGACTTCTGAATGTATTTAACTTCCAACCGACAAGGCCATACAAGGATATAACCTAAATAGCAACATTGTAGAAGGCTCGACAAGGCCACAAACTGAAAGGGAAAGAGTAAAATCTAACATATATATATATATGAGAAAGGCCACAACACAAGTCAACAAAAGGATAACCTGGCCGACAAGGCCATACACAGCACAACAGAACATACTACACATGTCTACGACCTTCTGTGAGTAACTGTATCGTCATATGGTCGGGACAGGGCCTCGACCTACCCAATATCTACATATATACATATGATATAACTCGACACCTGACCAGGAAGCTTTGGAAGAGGTGAAGATTACCGACCGCTAGCTGAGACTTAACAACTCCTACTAAGAAGGTCTATTCGAGCCCCTATCTGAACCTTCGACATGAAAAACATGAATAACAATATAAAAGTATAAACTTTTAGTAAGATAAAAGAGGCAACCTAACAACTATATAACTTGTAAGACACCTAGGGCAATACTGTGAAACTCTGAAACTTACAATGAGACCCTTATTCATACATCATACGATATAAACTACCCTCCGGATTATAGTCCAGCGTGTGTATATATATGTAACTGCCCTTCCGTTATAGCTCGGGTGTGTATGCACTTATATGTATATAACTGTCCACCGATATTATTTTTGTGGTGTAAATCATTTACTATAATAATAGTGGCATTTGGCCTTTCTATTACCCGACTTTTTTCTTTTCTTTAAGACAACACTTTGTCGATATATAAGACTGGCTTGAAAACTTCATCAAGGGGGAATATAAACTATACTATACAGCCAACAAAACCAAGATAATGATATGAGATTTCAATACGGAAAGGTACTTTCGACAAGAATTATGTAGACATGAATCTAGTACCCTTTAGGCAATGATTCTTTTGGAAATCGATACACTTTTCTAGGATTCATGCTTAGAAGAAAGGTTTAGCCTTACATACCATATGCTAATAGTTCATGAGCTCCCAAATGCTCTACGAACAGTACTCTACATTAAACAAATAATTGGAATCAAAATAGACTCAATAGCTAAAGGTAATATTCACTTAGACATTTTCTCAAACAACTTAAGTGCATAAAGTTCTCGTGCTTATCTACAATGGAAACTTATTCATATCAATACCACAACCTTCCAAACACACTCTCCTTAGCTTCACAACAAGCACCAACAAGTTTTGATTATCAACTCCACCTTATACTCCATGTAAAACAGCCCACCAATCCATACAACTATGATTTCAAAATTTACAAGTTTTGGTTTCTGAAAGTTCTTCAACAACTTACTCCAAACATCCATATAATCATAAGGATAGGTAGAGGAAGATGTAACTTACCTTTATATACAATAACTCTGTCAAAAGAAAGGTTACTTCACCTCCAAGGATTCTCCAGAATCGAGACAACAAGGAGAAAGATGATTCCATGACAACTACGTGGTTCACCATGTCAAACTTGCTTGTTTTTCCTAAATTTAAGACTATGGTGTTAGTAGACCTTTGAGAGAGTATAGAAGAGGTGTTAGGGTCTGTAAAAGATGAAAAATAAAGCTCCAAGTCGAGATGCTTCATTTATATATGAAAAAAAGCTTCCCACCACCAAGATGTACAGCCAAACATATGGTTTGTACATTAATGTACGGTTTGTACATTAATATACGGTCCGTACATTTGGACCGTATGTCTTAAGCAAAAATTATGGAATTTGCAGAAACTAGGTACGGTCCCTCATGACACAATGTATGGTCTATACAAAATTGTAATATCCATACATTTTAGGGTACATTTTGGAAAGTTGCGAAATTTCATCAAAACATCTTCTCTTCGATTCGTTTAACTTCTATTCATCTCGACACTTCTATAAACAAGTTTTTATCCTTCATTATCCTTTCGTAAGGTCTCGTATCTTCTCGGGATACCATTGTGAATCAATGCCATGATTAGATGTGAAACTATAAGGTGTAACATCCTTCCCCCCCCCCCCTTATGAACATTCATCCTCTAATGTAGGGGTAACATATCTTTAGATTTGTAACTCTTAAGGATTTTCTAGAAATTTCGGCAGAGTTTCCTCTATAAATAGGACTATCCAAAAACCTATCATGCAGCCATAACCCAAAACAAGTGCCACATAGGGTCATATAATAAATCCTTGGCCTCACATGACCATCACACATCAATAAGTATTAAAGTTAGCCATAACTCACCTTATACACTTCTATTATGTAATCTGAACTGCTTCCGTTTTACTCTGACTATTGTTGTCACATAAATAAGGTATGAGGAATATGAAATTAGTCAACTATAATTTAAGAGTAAGGAAATCGTATTATACGACGTCAATATGAACATGTGGTTTAGAAGAGGTAAGGGTATCTAGATTTCATATGAACCGCTGAACATAAGTACCCTATTGGGGAGGTATGTCTTCATATCTATTGGTACCTGTGGGCATGAACAAAACACCATAGAAATGGAACGTCAGTATGAAAGATGTATTGAATATGTAAGGCAGTAACATATGTAAAAAAAAATGTAATACAAGAGAGTAAGGTGCAAATGTCAACCTAGAACTCATAAAAGGGCCACTGAGGGCATACAACTTCTACAACCATGAATAAATGAATGTAAATAAAATCGTCCACTCTACAGGGCCACTTAGTACAATATCAAATCCCTAAATAGGGTGAGCTCATAATAAACTGCCTGGCCATATAGGACGTGGTAATGTCTGGCCAACTGATCAGTGGTATGCACATATATATGCCAGCCCAACCGACTATAATGCGGTGTGGTAAGAAAATAGATACATATATATAAGTGAAATGCATGACCGACCTTAAGGGATACCATGAACAGAGTCAGAGTGACCTATGGTCATTATCCTTTTACTGTCATTATTGTCAATATGTTCTTCAACCTTAAGTTAATCATTCTAAGACATATGGAATACGGAAATTGCTATAGATAGGGAGTATACAAGAGATTATGACCAATTTCATCAGGAGAGGCATATGTTTATTCAACCTAACGAGATGAGAATCATTTCAAGGAAGTGTTTACACCAAGTCATGTCAAAGAAGGAAATTAGCCTTACATACCTTATTTACGAAGCTATAAATATCCCATGAGTCCTCTCACCTTCTATGGATGATTATCTACATCACATGAAGGATTGGTATTAATACATAATTCATATCCTATAGGGATGTTTATTTACACATTTTATTGAAAACCTTATGTACTTAACTTTATAGGATCATTAATAGTTCAAGCTCAACATATCCTAGCACAATAACCTTCATCTTTAACCCACACAACACAGCTTAGCTTCAGGATTCATAGTCACTAACTTCTTCAAGAATCCTCCAACAAACCTTGACTCAATACTTGTACAAACCTAAAAATAAGATATAGAAGGTGAGGCTTACCTTAATTCCACCAATAACACTATGTTTCTTAGCTTACTTCAGTACCAAGATATCTTTGAAATCGTCGCAACAAGGAAGAAGGAAAGTTAACGATATTCACGAGATTCTTCAAGTCAAATTTGTGTGATTTGGCTTTTGATTTAGCTTCCAGGTGTTAGAGAACCTTTTAGAGGATATTAGGGATGTTCTAGGGTCTATAAGGATGTAAAATGACGCCCCCAAGTCAAGCAATGTAATTTATATCCAAAAAAGAATCTGCACCGCCCAATTGTATGGTACAAATGTACGATCCATACATTTATGTATGGTTTGTACATTCTGACCATATAACTAGAATGGAAACATGAAAATCTACAGGTGAAATTATGGTTCAAGCTCCAAATTGTACGGTCCATATATTTGGGTCGTATTTTTTGAAAACTTGTTGATTTTGTCAAAACGTATTCTCCTCGATTCGTTTAAATCCTATACATCCCGATATTTCTATAAACAAGATGTAAATCTTCATCATCCTTCCGTAAGGTCACATATCTTCCCGGGATACCGGTGTCAATCGAAAGCATGACTAGATGTGAAACTATGACGCATAACATCCTTCCCCCCTTAAGAACATTCGTCCGCTATTGTTAAGGAATATTCTAACACACTAGGTTTCTAAAATTTTTGGTAGAGTTTCATTTGTAAATAGGACTATCCAAAACTTGTGAAGTTACCCAAACATATATCCAATGCCACACGATCGTCTATGTATGTAGTAATCAAAAAAAGTTAGCCATAACTTACTTCAACTTTCTGTTGCCGACACCTGTGCGCCACTTGTCATATCTTTCACAACAATATCACCTAAATAACGTACATGGATTAAGCTCCAAATATATAATAGGAATAGAAGAATCATATCGTACAAATATTGATATAAACCTGAAGTCTGAAACAAATAAGGGTATCTAGACTTCATATCCTCATTCGCTCCCATGTCATTTCTTCTACAATATTATCTCTCCAAAGTACTTTAACCGAAGCAACCTCTTTGGTTCATAACTTATGGACTATGCGATCTAGAATAGCAATAAGAATTTCTTCATATGACAGATCATCTGTAACCTGAACTTCTTCAATAGGGGTAATGCAGAGGGATCACCTAAGAACTTATGAAGCATAGATATGTGGAATACTCAATGAACAACTTCTAACTCTGGGGGTAACTCAAGCTTATAAGCCACTTGGTCGATTCTCTGAACAATCTGATACAGTCCGACATACCTGGGGCTAAGCTTGCCTTTCTTAACTAATCTCATCACGCCTTTCATAGGCGACACATTTAGGAACACCCAATCTCCCACAACAAACTCTAAATCTCGACGCCAGTTGTCCAAATAGGACTTTTGTCAACTCTGAGCCGTCAACAATCTCTCATGAATCAGTTTGACCTTCTCTACAGCTTGTTTTACCAAATAGGGTCCTAGTAACTTTGTTTTACCCACATCGAACCAACCGATTGGAGATCTACATTTTCGCCCATAAATGGCTTTATATGGTGCCATCTAAATACTAGAATTTGTAGTTGTCATTATAGACAAACTCAATGAATGGTAGATAGTCCTCCCAACTTCCCTTAAAGTCTAAAACACAAGCTCACAACATATCCTCGGGCGTCTGAATAGTGCGCTCAGCCTACTCGACTATCTGAGGATGAAAATTTGTGATAATACTAATATGAGTACCCAAACCTTTTTGAAAAGACCTCTAGAAGTTAGATGTAAACCGGCACCTCTGTCAGATATAATCGAATCCAAAACCCCATGAAGTCAAACTATCTCCTTGATATATTGTCAGGCATAGTCCTCAGCAGAGTAGGTAGTTTTGACGGGTAGGAAGTGAGTTGACTTTGTAAATCTATCCATAATAATCCATATGGAATTAAACTTCTGACAATAACTTGGTAATCCTGTAATGAAATCCATGTTAATTTTCTTTCATTTTTGGGTCGGAAACTCTATATTTTGAAGCAATCCTCCAGGTTTCTGATGTTGAACCTTAATTTGCTGACAATTTGGACACTGAACAACGAATTTCGCAATGTTCTTCTTTATATCATTCCACCAGTATATTTGTTGAAGGTCGTGATAAATCTTGATGGGTCCCGAATGAATAGAATACCTAGACTGGTGAATTTCTAGCCATAATGTGCCCTTGAAATCCTCCAACAGTAAACAAACACAATCAACCCTTATATTTAAGAACCCCATCATCTTATAACTCGAACTATTGTTTCTTCTGCAAGGATATTCCTTCTCTACTTTTAACTAATTCTGGATCATCAAATTGTTGTGCTTTTACTTCTTCCACCAAAGAGGATTTGGCGGCATTCTGAACTATAGCACCTTCGTCACCTGTATCAAGTAATCTCACACATAAACTGCCCAATCAATAAAGATCTTTATTCATCTCCAACTTGTCATCTTTCACATGCATTAGACTGCCTATATATATATATATGGCTCAATGCGTCGGCTATAACATTTGCTTTGCCAAGATGGTACAAGATATCGACATCATAGTCTTTCAGCAACTCAAGCCATCTATGTTGCCTCAAATTTAATTCTTTCTGCTTGAATATATATTTCAAGATCTTATGATCTGTAAACAAATCCATATGAACTCCATATAAATAGTGGGCCCATATCTTCAGAGAAAATATAACTGCCGCCAACTCAGGATCATGAGTTGGGTAATTCTGCTCATGCTTCCTCAGTTCTTGAATCATATGCAATAACTTTATCGTGATGCATTAGAACACAACCCAACCCCACTCGAGAAGCATCACAATATACAGCATATCCCTCTGATCCTTGGGGAAGGGCAAGAATAGGTGTTGATGTTAATCGGTTCTTTAATTCCTAGAAACTCTTTTCACAAGTATCTGTCTACTGGAATTTAGCCACCTTATGCGTCAACTTTGTTAATGGAGCGGTAATAGAAGAGAAAATTTCTACAATGTCCAATACCAACTAAGCCCAAGAAACTACGCACTTCAGTAGGAGTTGTGGGCCTCGGCTAATTTTTAACTACCTCAAACTTCTGATTATTGACTTTGATGCCTTCATCTGATACTATATGCCCTAGAAAAGCCACCGAGTTCAACTAGAACTAGCATTTATAGAACATAGCATATAGTTTACAATCCGTGAGCGTCTATAATACCGCTTGCAAATGATTTGTGTGATTCACTTATGATCGAGAATACACCAGAATATCATCAATAAATACAATTACAAAGATGTCCAGAAACTGCTTGAATACCCGATTCATCAAATCTATAAAATTTGTTGACGCATTAGTCAAACCAAAATACATAACGAGGAACTCATAATGACTTTATCTAGTCCTGAAGACAGTCTTGGGAATATCCTTCTCCTTAACCCTTAGTTGATAGTACCCAGATCTGAGATCGATCTTTGAAAAATATTTCGCACCTTGCAATTGATCAAACAAGTCATCGATTCTGGGAAGTGGATATTTGTTGTTAATAGTAACCTTGTTCAGCTGACCATAATCAATACATATTCTCAACAAACCATCTCTCTTACGAACAAATAACATTGGCGTACCCAACAGGGAAGTACTGGGCCTGATAAAGCCTTTCTCCAGGAGATTTTTTAGTTTCAGTTTTGAATTTTTAGCTTAGCAAGGGTCATTCTGCGTGGAGGAATAGATATAGGTTAAGTATTAGGAAGCACGTCAATAGAGAAATTATTTTCCCTTTTGCAAGGAATGCTAGGAAGCTCGTCGGAAAACACATCAGGTAATTAATTAATAATAGTGACCAACTGAAGGGCTAAAGGTTGTGCCTCCGCATCTTGGACTCGTACTAAACGATAAATTTATCCCTTCAAAATCATCTTTTGCGCCTTTAGGTAGGAAATAAATCTCCCCTTAGGTACTGCAACATTTCCCTTCCATTCAATAGTGGGCTTACCTAGAAAATTAAAGCGAACGACTTTCGTCCAACAATCCACGTTAGCATAAGAAGAAGACAACCAATCCATACCCATAATAATGTCAAATTCCACCATCTCTAATTCATTTAAGTCAGCTAAAGTGTGAAAATCATAGATCATCACATCACAACCCCGATATATATGCCTAACAATCACGAACTCACCCACAGGCGTAGACACCTCAAATTACTTGAGCAAATATTTAGGTTCTTTACCACACTTGCTAGCAACAAAAGGGAATTATAAAACAATGTGGAACTTGGGGCTATCAAGGAATACACATCAAGATAAAAGACGGATAATATACTTGTAACCACGTCTGGTGACTACTCTAGGTCATGTCGACCTGACAATGCATAAACTCAATTCTAGTAACTGTCGGAGCTAGATGCTCCACTCCTGCCTCTACCTCTACCAGCCGACATCCGCGTACCTTGCCTAGGAGGTCGTACTGATGAAGAAAAATATTCTAGATCCTAACCGCTGGGCCATACAGCCCCCGCATCTCATCGGACAAAACCTCATAATATGACTTGGCTACCCATATGAATAGCACACATCTGAACCTTGATGACACTACCCATAATGAGCTCTACCGTATCGATCACAAAAGGGAAATGGAGGTCTCACCTGACTGGACTCGCCTCTATATTACAGGCCTAATGTCCGAGAAATTTAACCCTGACCATAATAAGTGGTTCGATCATGGCGCTGACCTTGAAACTATGGTGGTGCACTGGCTGCCGGATAAGATAGGTGCCTAGAGAACTGTAGCCTAAACCCACCTCTTAAGTCTCATGTATCACTCATGGATGGGCCCTCTTTTGTTGACCTTAATCTCGCTCTTTATTAACTTATTATTGACTCTTACGATCCTCCAAGTTTTGTACATAGGCCTGAATGCGAGCAATATCCATATTGGATTCAGATAAGTTATAGTACATTTATTAACTATGTGTGGTCCCAAACCACCTACGAATCGATATACTCGGTCACTCATCTCAACCATAACTGTAGGAGCATATTTATCTAAGGAGTTAAATTGCATACTATACTCCAGGACACTCATATTACCCTGCTCCAAACGTAGAAACCTATCCTGCCTAGCTCGTCAAAGCTCAATAGGCAAATACTACTGCAAAAATTCCTTAAAACATTCCTCCATCCTACTAGTGGGGCACAAGGCCCTATAGATTGCTCTCAGGTCTCATACCAAGTGGCGGCAACATCCTGCAACATATAAGAAGCAAACTTCATTGACTCACTATCGGTGGCATGTATAATTCACAAGGTCTGATGCATCCAATCCCAAAAATTATATGGATCCGCATTTGGATTAGTCCTCATAAATACCAAGGGGTCTAGGTTGATGCATCCTGAACTCTCGCACTAACAGCTCTATCGGTAGTACCGGGGATCTGGTGTTAGGCCTAAGAGGCCACTAACTAAGTCAACAGTTGTACAATACTTGGTATTTCTAAATCTTGATCAGGAACAATCGGAGGAAGATCTGGAGGTACATCAACTACTCTATGCCCCTCTGGGGATGGTGGGGGTGCTGCTCTGGAAGCTTGAGAATCAGCCTCGTTCTGAGGATCATGCTGATCTACATTAGCGAGTGGTTCCTGACTGGTGCTTTCTCCTGCATCCTCATCTAATCTCTGTATAGCCGCCTCTCATCTAGTAGTAGTAGGCATGCTGAGAAGGTAAACAAAATGAAAGTTAGGAATAAACATTTAAGACTCAGCTCTATCGCACGATCTAGATCAAGAAGAAAGGTATTCATCCTAAATTGCATGTAGCCTCCTTCTTATATATGTTTTCCATAACACACCCATAAATAAAACTCTACTACACACAGCTTACAGACTCTCTAGGACTGACCTGTTCTGATATCAAGTTTGTCACACCCCAACCTTGGGGGAGGGGGGTGGCTGGCACCCGGCACCTGAAGGCCCGAGCGGATCAACTATAATACCTGAAATCTCTAACACTAAACTTGGGCCGACAAGCCTCCAAATAACAATAACATGACAAGAATGTAAAACCTGCAAGCAGAAGAGGCCCAATAACAGTATATATACATAATTGAGGTCGACAAGACCACAACAAGAGTTTCATCAACTAACAAGAAGGCCAGTAAGGCCAAACAAAATGAATACGCATTGATACTAGTCTGCAAGCCTCTAGGAGTACTATAATACAACAACTAGTTGGGATAGGGCCCCGCCGTACCCAAAGTACCAAAATATATATATAAGTACCTATAGACTCTGAACAGCAACTCCAGAAAAGTAGAGTGCGACTACTTACCATTGAACACAAGTACCCTACTATGGAGGTATGTCTGCCTGTCTATCGGTACCTGCGAGTATGAACACAGTTCTCCAGAAAGGGGACATTAGTACAAAATATGTATTGAATATCTAAGGCAGGTAACATATGTAAACAAGAAATGTAATGCAAGAGAGTAAGGTACAGAAGTCAACCTAGAAGGAAAAGGGCCACTGAGGGCATACAACTGGTGCAACTATGAATACATGCATGTAAGTAAAATTAGCCGCTCTATGAGGCCACAAATTATAATACCAAATCCCTCTATGGGGTGAGCTCATAATAAACTGCCCGACCATATAGGACACGGTAATATTTGCCCAACTGATTAGTAGTATGCACATATAAGTTCCTACCCAACCAACTATAGCACAGCGCAATAAGAAAATATATACATATATATAAGTGTAATGTAACACCGACCCCCAGGGATACCATGAATAGAGTTGGAGTGACATATGGTCATTATCCTCCGACTATAATTATTGTCACTATGTTTTTCAACCTTAATATAATCATTCTAAGACATATGGAATATGAAAGTTGCTAATGATAGGGAGTATACAAGAGATATGATCAATTTCATCAAGAGAGGCATATGGTTATTCAACCTAACGAGAGGAGAATCATTTCAAGGAAATGATTAAACCAAGTCATGCCAAAGAAAAAAATTAGACTTACATACCTTATTCACAAAGATATAAATGTCCCACAACTCCTCTCACCTTCTATGGAGGATTATGTTCATCACAGGAAGTATTGGTATCAATATCAATGTTACAACTCGTAATTTCATACATCGAATATACCTTAAAGAGTTGCTAAGCCCTTCGTGCTTACAATCCTTATGTTGAGTGCACCGTGTCAGGTCAATGTGATATGAAAGGATTTAAAGTGTCCATAGAAGGATAAGGAAGGCCTTGGGCCAAGGTTGGAAGTACATATAGGAAATTCTGAATTTTACTCATCGTTCGTGCACATTTAAGAACTTGGTTAATCGATTTGAGATCCGATAACTTAAGCCTCATCCCGAAGGTATTTTACAACATAAATGGATGTTAAGAAGTTATATGGATGGTTATAAGTCATTGGCATCAAAGTAATCATATCTTGATGATGTTTGACGAAGGTCGGCCGATACGCTAGAGCATTTTGCATTATGGATGGGATCCCCCTCGCAGAAAGGGGCACAGATGGGCTAGGGAATCAAGGCTAGCTCACTGCCTTGATATTCCCTTTGATCTATGTATGTATATGGCATATACTCCATAGATTGCATCACACATCAGAGGCGGTGGCCGACTATATTGGCTTATTTTAGTGGCTTACTTATTTGACCCTCATTTCGACCCAAACCTATCCTTAATACCCCCAAACATCCCTAGACATTCTCTAAGGTTCTATGAGGGATTAACAAGTCAACTCATCATATTACAACACCTAAAGCTTTCCTTGGTGAAAGATGACAGTTGTATGGAAATGTAGAATGATCAAGGATGGGTAAGAGCAAAGACAAGCTTGGATTTCATGTTTCTACTTCTGATTAAGGTATGATTCTTGTTGTTGTTAAGTTCCCCTTGGATAAAGTGATCCTTTGGTATGGTATTCCATGAAGGAGTTGAGATGAAACTCTATAGTTGTTGTGTTGGTTGTTGGATGGTTGTAGTGAAGCCTTGAGGTAACTAGGGCTAGATTTCATGGAATATGATTGTCGTGTTGTAAATATTATAAAGAAGACAATAATAGATTATGTGTCCATGAAAACATGATGGGTTAAAGTATGTACGCTAAGTGTTCGACGGAATGTCACAACAATAAGTTCTTGAAACTCTTGAATATATTTTGATGCGGATTGTCCTTATTTCTTAGGTCGACAATTGTATGACAAGAGAGGATTCATAGGAGTGGTGTTGGTCATCAACAAGGTATATTAAAGCTCACTCTTTCATGCATTTGGCATGATCTACGAATAAGTGTAATCATAACGACGTCCTTTCAAAAGGAACTCTATTTTTAAGGTTTAGGCTTGTGAATACCTTTGTATCATATTGTTATAGTTCATGACTCCTATTGTTCTATTTCGGGAGCATTTCCTGGCTTGATAGTAACTTGAATATTATGCTTTCTTACATAATGAAAATTAAAGGGTAACGACCCTGAGTAACTCCGATCAAATTCATAAGGCCCTTTTAGAGTCATTGCATGCACTATATATGTATCTATTTTATGACACCGCACTACGCTATAATCGGCCGGGTAGGCAATTATATGTGCACATCACTGAAGTTGGGAAGTTTATGATTATAATAGCCTCAAAGAGTGGTTGAATGATGATGAGATAGATACATATATATATATATATACAAGTTTTTTACAGCAAAGTATGTATATCCCTTTCCCACAGAGGCGCTTAGAGTATAGGTTGTTTTTTATGGCACTATTTACAGTTTTGCACTCAGTTGCAGTTTTAGCTTTATTCTTCATTTATAGTATTGCACTTCTTTATAGTTTCAGTCTTACATATTCATTACATATTTTGTACTGATGACCCTTTGTTGGGGTGTTACTTTTCATGCCCCCAAGTATAGATAGGGATTCAGACGATACCTCGTAGTAGGTGACTCGACGCAGCTGATGGTTGTGACGCTTCTTTCTTTTGGAGCTATCTAGTGAGATGATAGGTATGGTAATTGCATATATATACATAGTTGGGTATGGCGGGCTCTGTCCCGATCAGGTGTTTTAGATGTACTTTCTATAGTCTTGTAGACATTTATCTTGTATATAGTAGTCTTGTATGACCTTGTTGGCCTTCTCAGTGGATTCGTTAGGTTGATATCAACATTGACAGCCCCTATGTTGTTGAGTATATTATAGGTATCAGGAGTGGTACGCTCGGGCCCTAGGGCACGGGGTGCCGGCCACACCCCCCAAGGTTGGGATGTGATAAATTTAGTATTAGAGCAGGTCAGTCATAGAGAGGTCTACAAGATGTGTCTAGTAGTGTCTTGCTTCTGGGTGTGTTGCGCGCCACACTTATAAACAAGAGGCTACAGGGAATTTAGGATGATTTTCTTCTTTCTTGATCTAGATCATGCACTAGAGTCGAGTTGTAAGTATCTTACTTCTAACCTTGCTATGTTTATAATTTCAGCAATGTCTTCTTCGAGAGATAGACCTTCTATCGAGACCGTCCCATTATAGGATACGAGCGAGTTACCTCCCCACAAGTCTTCAAAATAGATACGATCAGGGGCGCCAAGAGAGACCCCCGCACCATTAGATATACCATGAGATATACCTCCAACACCATCTGACGAAGATGTTAGGAAGGCGGTTCAGGTATTGACCTAACTGGTTGCCTCTAAGGCACGATACCACCTTGATATGATTGACAGTGGTAGACCCCTGGAGGGGTCAGGGAGTTCATAGCCTAAGGAGCTCATTGACTAGAGACAGTTGATATTCGGTAGGTTTGACTTAGTTAGAGAAGAAGCAAGGACTAAGAGGCCTAGGGTGGCTAGTGATCATCGTAGAAGACAGAATGAGGGAGGATTGTGGATATGTGGTCAACATGATGGAGTCTCGTGATAGGTCAGGTACGATCAGAGTTCTCAGGTAAGGCCGAGGCAGAGGTGACAACCTTTAATATTTCATGTTCATAATAGGAATGGTTCAGACCGAGTGGGACCGTCTAGGCCATATTTTAAGATGTGTGGATATATGCATGTTGGGCCTTGTCGTATGGAAACAAGAGGTTGTTATTGGTGTGGTAATCGAGGAAATAAGATAGAGAGTATCCTATGTTGGCCTACATGAGGAAAGAGGAGAGCGATGATATAGCCTCGAGTTCTGATGCTACCCGAGGAGGGCAGACGAGCGCAGGTATACCGTTGATTTTCCTACTCATTTACCTATCTTCTAACTGCATAGTATGGATCTGTTTTATAGTCGAGAAGGGTGACACCATTTTAGAAGTAGATTTCCTGAAATTCCTATGGAATAAGATATTTCAGTAAGAGATAATCGCGAATATAATGATATCAACTGAAGAGAAAGTTGCTAGTCCAATGGATAGTAAGGTCCCGTATAGGTATTACAAATTGGAAGGGTATGGAGTACCCAAACCAACCTAGTGCTGGATTCACGCTAATGTATCACTCGGTGATTATACGAAAATCCCAGGCTTTGAGTAAGAAATGGCAAGCTGAAGTAAGATCAAAATAAATTATAAAACAAAAAGGATCGTTGGAAAGCTTCAAATATAACGAGAACCTTTCTAGTCCCTTAGTGATTTACATCTTTTGAACATAAAAATCTTCTATGAGTGCGTGATTTAAATAGAAACCCTGAGCCCGAAAAATGAGGGGGGACCCTAGAACATGGTAAGGGAATATATTTCTGGAATCAAGTTTCACGAAGCTTCATTCCAGAAGGTAGTTAAAAGAAAGAGGCGCAGAGTGTCATGCCCCAACCCCTCCACAAGGATCGGATGATGTATGAGGGATGGAAACAAGTTAAGTTCCATTGATTGAAGAAAAATAGCATACCACATCTATTGTTAACAATTTCGTGTGTGGGTGGCAGCAAAGGATTGTAGATTTACAACGACGAGTGATAAGGACTTTAAGTTATGTGGTGTGATTCTATGAGCTCACCGGGAAAGAACACCTGGTGAAATATAGTTACGATAAAGATCATGATATGACAAAATAATGACTATGAATGGTAGACGGATGTTTGTCAAGTGTAAGCGGAATGTTATGACAAAGTACTGAGGCCACAGGGTATTCCTCGTAAAGGCTGATGGGTGGAAAGATTTTAATAGTAAAGGTATTGATAATGAGACCAGGGTGGAACCCATGATAGTATGAGCACCATAAAGATAACTACCATGGAAAACAAATGATATGAAGATCCTCCCAGTCAAAGGAATAGAACATCTATGCATGGGAGCGATAAGTACAAGGAATACATCAAATCAAGGGATCCTTAAAGGAACTTGAGCAAGAAATGTAAAGGTTAAAGGATCGAGTGGAGGGTTAGAGCAGATCTAATATCCACTAAGGGGGGAAGCCTGAGTCAGTAGTAAATTGAAATTAGGATACAATTTAAACTTGGATATGTTAAGCATTAGTTCCACTCTGAATACTAGCAATACGTTGGAGCACAAGTAAGTGGAAGTAATGATGAGTAAGGTCCGATGTGGGCATATAACGGAATGATAAAATGATCAATGAACCCAAAGGGTCCAAGGTAGACATTAAGGAAAGGAGTTAAAGAACAGGGAGGACGAAGCAAGAATAAGAGTAAGTGCATAACGGTAAACTTTGGATTTAGCAAATTGACTGGAAACTCTATGAGATGGATACTATAATTGATGAAAGGTCTATAGACATAGGTTGCAAAGGGAACCTGAGCCAATCCATAAAGGTGAAAGCATTAACTCAAGTATGGTGATCACGGTGAATTTGGCAATCGACGCGTTGCAGAGGTAAATCATTTAATGAGAAAAGGTAGGATGACCCTTAGCGTGTCAATACAGAAGAACAATATAATTATGTCAAATGTGTCCCTCCAGAAAAGGTATATACGACATACCCAATCGATGAATGGTCGAATATGATGAGTAGAAAATCTCGAAGTTACAAGGGTCAAGTATTGCACTCTTAGTATGGAATAAATATTGCTCTCAGGGAGGCACAGGTCTAGGAAAAGTAAAAATAGTCGATGCCTAAGAGATAAGGCTTATTAAGTTAAAATATGTCAAAGGTGAGAGGATGTCTTATTTCCAGTACATAAACAAAAGGGAAAATAAGGTGAGTCGAAAGGAAATGATATGAATCGAGAAAGGATACTTTAGCAAACATGGGAAACAACTAAGACATGATAAGCTTATTTTGGATTTGATAGCATTGTTTATGGAATATCTGGTTGAAACGTTATAAGAAATAAGAAGTTCTTACATAATAGACAAGGAGATAATGAATGATTGGGTCGTGTATCATTTGAAAGAGGGCTAATCCAAAGACCAAAGGAAAGAGTAGACCCAAGATGGTAAAATGTAGCCATCCACAATAGAAGCCAATGAATGATAATTCCCTAAAGTAGAATGCAAATGAACCCTTCCTTACATTGGGAAATAGAGGAATGAAAAGACAAAAAGCCTTGTTTAGAGTCCATTGACAGGTATTATGATATGGAATAGAGGTAGTGTTGAGAACCTCAATGCGATCGGAGAATTAATATGTTGGTCGACAGCATATAAGAAGATGTGCACTCGAAGTTGGAAAAATTAACTAAGGACTATTGGTTGGTACGATAATCATTAAGAATCATCACACTAGCATGGTAAGCCATTCTAACCTAAAGGACCAACGCAAAACTGACTCTCCAGGTTGCATCATAATAGTCAAGATTGCTGATATAATCATGGATTGGCTGGCAATTTACATTAAGAAGATTTCCTATTTTCTAGAGTTATCTCAAGCCATTATACAAGCACTCTTTCTACGGTGAACTACTTTTGAGAAACTAGTTTTGAAGGGACTTTGAATGTCCAGGATTAACCCCACCTACGTCTTAAGAGGCTAATTAAGACTAAGGTTCAAAACCACCGGACACAAGTTATGAGTGGAGATATGGAACTTTGGAGGAATTTGGAATAATCGGTTAAGGAGAGACAACTATTATGCGAAATACTATCAAGCCGATGTATGAGGCATTGTGTATAGGATATGAACAAGACTCTTATTGAATAATGAAAAAGTAAGTGACTCAAGATAGCGGTATCTGATTCAACGTATTAGGTTATGATAAAGTTCTCAAGTTAATGGTAGGATGTCTTAAAAGAATCGATAGCAAGAGTACGATGAAATTTGAAAAGAAATAAAACTTAGTCCGAGATATTCATGACCATAGTACCTGAACTTGACTAAGGAATGAAATGGACGACCAACCAATTATGCCCCTAACTGTGGAATCTACCCATCTGGTTTTTATGTTTCGATACTAATGACATCTATTAGAAATCTACTTCAAGTGTTGACATGATGAAAGGAATGTGGGATTAGAAAGGAACTTGTTGAATAAAGAAAATCCCAGGACCAGTGAGTTTTCTATAATTTACACCTACGAGTGCGACAATATGAACAAAGTAAGAAAGGAATGTACAAAGAGAAATGCAAGGGAAGGAGAAAAAAAGAAATGAACTCAGGAGATCCTTATCTTTTCCAAAGAACTCCGATCACTAACAATTATCGTACCGTAGCCTTTCAGTATATCCCTACTTATGCTGCAAAGTATTTATCATTTTCAAAAAGAAACGTCAAAAGAGTTATTGTATTCATCTATCATTTATCCCCTATTGGGAGTAGCTCCATTGTTATTATTGCATCTCATATTTATTGTTGGATACCGGTTGAGACTATACTCATTCTTGATGGAGCCTCTCAAGTCATAATCTTGTATATTGACAAGTTGTCATCGTAAAGCAAAGGAACTGACCGAATCAAATGTCAGGGTTCAACGGTTTGAATAAATTGTGGTTGCTAAGTGATATTGTAAAAAAAGATGTACGACCGTGTGGGACCAATAATGTACTGATATAGTATGTGTAACCCCATGAGGAAATAGTGATAGTAGCTGACTACGCGACAGGTGAAGGTAATCCTATGTACAAGAGAAACTCGGCCAAAGTTTCTGAAGAATATAAGAATCACCTCACCTGAATAGTCATGCCCCAACATTCGAGGACGAATGTTCTTAGGAGGGAAGGATGTTACACTCCATAATTTCATCCATCAAATATACCTTAAGTTAGGGATCCAACTATGAAATAGGGTTCCCTTGGGAAGATCAAGGAAGGATTGAGTTGAAACCCGAAGAAGTCATGAGAGTTAAAGAGTTACTAAGCCCTTTTTGCTTGCAATCCTTACGTTGAGTGCATCATTTCAAGTCAATGTGAGATGAAACAAGTTAAAGTTCCCATAGAAGGATAAGGAATGCCTTGGGACAAGGTTGGAAGTACATGTAGGAGATTCCGAATTTTACTCATCGTTCGTGCACATTTAAGAACTTGGTTAATCGATTTGAGCTCTGACAACTTGAGCCTCAACCCGAAGGTTTTTTATAACATAAATGGTTGTTACAAAGTTATACGGATGGTTACAAGTCATTGGGATCAAAGTAATCACATCTCGATGAATTTTGACGAAGATCGGCCGATACGCTAGAGCGTTTTGCATCATGGATGGGATCCGCCTCACTGAAAGGGGCACATATGGGCTCGGGAATCAATGCCAACTCAATGCCCTAATATGCCCTTGGATATTTGTTGGCATAAGGCATATGCACTGCAAATTCCATCATACATCATAGGCAATGGCCAACCATCTTTGCTTATTTATGTAGTGGCTTGCTTATTTGACCCTCATTTCGACCCAAACTTATCTCGAACACCACCAAACCCTCCCTAGACATTATCCAAAGTTCCAAGAGGTATTACCAAGTAAACCCATCATATTACAACACCTAAATATTTCCTTGGGGAAAGATGACACTTGTATGGTAAAGTAGAATGATCCAAGATGGGTAAGAGCAAAGACAAGATTGGATTTCAAGTTTCTACTTCTGATTAAGGTATGATTCTTGATGTTCTTAAGTCTTAAGTTCCCATATATTAAAGTGATCTTTTGGTAAGGTAATCCATGAAGGAGTAGAGATGAAACTCTATAGTGATCATCATAGTTGTTGTGTTGTTTGTTGGATGGTTGTAGTGAAGCCTTGAGGTAACTAGGGCTAGATTTCATGGAATATGATTGTCGTGTTGTAAAGATTATAAAGAAGACAATAATAGCTTAAGTGACCATGAAAACAAGATGGGTTAAAGTATGTACGCTAAGTGTTCGACGAAATGTCACAACGATAAGTTCTTGAAACTCTTGAATAGATTTTGATGCGGATTGTCCTTATTTCTTAGGCAGACAATTGTAGGACAAGCGAGGATTCATAGGAGTGGTGTTGGTCATCAACAAGGTATATTAAGGCTCACTCTTTCATTCATTTGGCATGATCTACGAATAAGCGTAATCATAACGACGTACATTCAAATAAGAACTCTATTTTTAAGGTTTAGGCTTGTGAATACCTTTGTATCATATTGTTATAGTTCATGACTCTTATTGTTCTATTTTGGAGCATTTCCCGACTTGATAGTAACTTGAATCTTATGACTTGGCTTTTGTAGATTCTTAGCCCATTCTTACAAACACAATTACATATTGATAATCGGAGGGTAACGACCCTGAGTCAGTCTGATCATATTCATAAGGCCCTTTTAGAGTCATTGCATACACTATATATAATTACATATTATACGATACCGCACCGTGCTATAGTCGGCCAAGTAAGCACTTAAATGTGCATACCACTGCAGTTGGGAAGTTTATTGTCAGACTACAAACTAGGTGTGGTCGGCACCCAGTGTCGCACTGGCTTGAGCGTGCCACCCTAAAATATAACATGTAACATAACAGAAATTGTGGCCGACAAGGCCACAATAACATGGATATACAATACATCATCTGGAGGTCACAACAAGAAGATTACAGTGACTCCAAACTCTATATACAATATGGTACAAGACCAGCAAGGTCATCGTATAGATCAACTGAATATGCCAACCAAATTTACAAGCCTCTATGGAAAACATAATTGTGATATGGCCGAGACAGTGCCCCAACCTACCCATCAACTATACATGTACCAAACTTAGCTCCTAATTTTGACTCGATAGCTTCGGGTGAAGTGAAGCTCACCACTCGATCCGCAGAACTCAACCAGCTCCTATTGGAAAGGTCTATCTGCACCTCTATCTGAATCTACAACATGACATACATCACCGCCTACAAATAAGACATCAGTACGAATGAAATGTACTGGTATGTAAAGCATGAATAGCAATATAAAAATATAAGTAGTAAAGAGAAGCATAAAAGCAATATGATACTCTGATAACATGTATTCCACAAAGGGTGAACAATGAAATTCTGAAACTATACTAAACTCTTTGTATAACAACTTTTATTTATAATCCGCCCTCGGCTTATAACTCGAGGTGTAATATATCACTTCCCTGAGGTATACTATGAGGTATATGTATGAATGCACGTATAAGTGACTTGCCAAGCCGACTATAGCATGACACAGTGTGTATAATGTACATGTATAACTTCTCACCGACTGGTCACAACATATATATATATATATATATATATATATATATATATATATATATATATATATATATATATATATAGGTTATTTGGTGTGGATAATACACTGTAATAACAATGGCTCTTGGCCTTTTTGAAACTCATAAATTCTTTAACTTTGCTTTGAAACGACTCTCAGTCGACTCGATGACTAACTCTTTGGAACCCTTATTTTTTAGGTCTATAAAGTTTGGAGAGAAACAAGATATCCTGAATACATTAATGAAATAAAATATATGCTCAATGAAGGACAACAACATGTGAATGAGACTCGTTCTTTGAAGGTAGCTTCGGATTTAAGCCTTTAACTTTGGTTTGATCTTTTCTTTTACTTTTTGATGACAACTTGTCGGTATACAAGATTGTAACTTAAGAGACTCCACCCAGAAGGAGTATGGTCTCAACCAGATGATCAACAATAACATAGAATGCAATAATTTCAAAGTAACTATTTCTGACAAGGGATAGGCGACATATGAATATGATGATCCTTAGGTGTTTCTTTTTTAAAATGATAAATACGTTTGATGTCATGCTTATGAAAGAAGGGAATAGTTTTACATACCTGTGTCACTTAGTTACCAATGCCTCTAAAACCCTTGAACACTTTACGAGCGATCATCTACATATTATAGAAGGTTTGGATCAAAATAAAATCAACCAACTAGAGATCGATTTATTTGGACAATTCAACGAGCATCTAGAAGGTGTATTTCTCAACTATGGTTTACAAGGCTATTAATACGCCCCCACTTTCCTTTCAATAACAAAAACACAACCACAACAAAAATACATACTCCAACTTCTAGCCATAATCATCTTAAGAACAATTCAACAACAATAGCAACGTCTTCATGGAGTTCTTAGATTAACTATCACAAGTTGCTTTTATCAATAACTCCAACTAAGCTATGAAAGGATAGAGATCATAAAGAACACCGAGAACTTACCTTAAACCAGCCAAGAAGGCTTGCACCATAACTTTTTCTCCATGCTCAAGAAGATTCTCCACTTTCTCTTGTTATTAGGAAGATTTCCAAGCTCCTATGGATTGTGTATGGAAGATTTCCTTTAAAACTTGTATGGAATTGATCCTTGATGATATATAAACCTTAGAGAGAAGTAGGAGAGGGTTTGGGAAATATTAGGGTCGGATTTGGGGTGAAATGAGAAGGCCACCGAATTTGGCTATAAATAGTACTCCCCGCCGCCTTTGTTCTGTTGTTGGTTCTGCACCGCAAAACACCATCTACATATGTATAACCCAATATAGATGGGGGCAGTGAGGTGAGGAATGAAGTCTCTGATCCATGGCCTTATTCGCGAGGCAAATCGGCTTCTGCAAGGGGTATCGCTCAATCTTCGTCGAACTTTACTGAGATGTGATTCCCTAAACCCAATTGACTTTGAACCATCCGCATACCTATTAGACAATCATATATGTCATATATGACCCTCGGAAAGGTCTTAGGGTTTCCATAGCTCAAATCAACTAATCATACGTTCAATCACATGCAGAATCACGGGATGTAACATCATTCCCTCCTTAGGAACATTCGTCCTCAAATGTTGAGGAATGTCACTGAGAGTCTTTAACTCTTGGGTTTAAATAGAATTTCCTCTATAAATAGGACTAAACCACAACCTTCCAAACAACCAAACCAACATAAGTGCTACATAGGGTTATCCAAAGCAATATAATAACATACCGACCTCACATGACCGTATATCTATCAGTAATAAAAAGGGAAAGACATATCTTACCTTAACAGTCCAGTCATGGTGTCTAAGCTATGTCTATCATAGCTATCTGATTATCATTATCTGTACAGGTGCATACAACAAGTTTACAGCTATCGAGTAGGACAAGGAGATCATATCGCACGAGTTTACATAAATTTGATGTCCGGAGTATGTGAGAATATTTAGATCTCATGCCTTTCTCTGCCACCCGTAACATTATGTCTATGCCATTTCTCTTTCATAGTACTTTAGCGAATTCCATCTCATGAGTCCAAAATTTCTGGACTTAGTGATAACGGATAGTAGTCGATACCTCTTCATAGGACAGGTCTTTAATAATTCGAACATTCTTGATAGGAAATATATGAGAGGAACCTCTTATATAATTCGGTAATATCATTACGCGAGAACTGATTGAGCTTCCTCTGATTTTGAAGAAAATCTTAAGCTCATAAATAATTTGGTCAGATTATTGAGTAATCTTATACGACCCAAAGTATCTGAGGGTAACTTGCCTTTCTATCAAAGCTCATCATGACTCTTATAATTAGAACCCTATAAAATTCACTCTAGTGTTAGCGGTGTTCTTTAAACTTTTGATATCACACATTGGTAGGTGTTTCCTGGCAATCCTTATTGATCAATATCAACTTCTAAAGAGGACTTTGCTCCTCCCATAGGGTTGGGAACTAGTAGGACTCACACCAGTTTAAATAATTCCTACCTTTTTGTATCAACTCATTTGATCGATGACTCATTCTCCTGACCATACAAGGTCCCATAAAATATATCTCGATGATAACTCAATAATTTTTGTACAACGTATCTCGTAGTAGGGTAGATGATCATCCCATTCCTCTTAGAAATCTATCATACCTTCCTATACATCCTTGAGCATCAAAATTGTGTGCTCAGTTCAACCACTCATCTAGGAGCAATTAGAAGGGGTACATGTATTTAAACATTCTGGAATTTTACTGCATCGAGCCCCTTCTACTAGGGGTACATGTATTTAAACATTCTGGAATTTTATGACCTCTTATTAATGGACAGCTGGTATAATCCTTAACTATACAAATAACTCTATTTGTCAAGAACGGGGTTAGCTATGTAAATTTATTGACTACCAACCATTGAGAGAGATATTTCTGATAAGAACATGTATGAACCCATACTGAACTTTTATATTCAGACCACGCTATCTTCTCTAGGTGGGAATCTGTATTCTGTACACTAGTCATCTAGGCCTTTGATGTTTTATCCTTCCATGCGGATCATTGGGTTTCTGTGCCAAAAATTGGCACTGCTCTACTTACCATTATCACATTAATTCATGTCTTGGTATCGTAATACATCCTCCCTGAATTTAGATGAACAAAATAGCTGGAACAAGGCACCTCTGCTCTAATCTTATCTCGTAACCAATGAAATTTAGGGCACATGATTGACTTCATCCTGGAGAAATTTTCTAGCTTTAACTCTGGCATTCGCTCTATTACCACAGAACCCTACCTTCCGATGGTATCACTTCCAACTCTCCCTCTTTCATTTATTTTCCTTTTGCCACGGGGTGACACTAACATTCCCCGTGCATACCTATTCGCTTAAATGCCATTCTTTGGTAGCTCTTTATTATATCCTCTCGAGAGTGTTCAACTCTTATTTTGTCCTATCTGAAGGATTGACTCAACGTTAATGTTCTTTGATTTAATGTCTAAGTCATCTTGATGGCCTATCCCATTGATTTTTCGCTTACTCAAATCTCGTAATAGGTACTCGGTATTATAACACCTTCCCCTTGACGTCCCAACCGTTACTTCTTTCATTACTTTCTATCTTTATTGGCCACGTCTTGCCATTCTTCTATACTTTATATCATGACTTTTTGTCATCTCATACATTTATCCTAATATTTCATTTACCTTTGCATTATTCTCATTCTATCAATATCATATTTTATACTCGTCTATACATTTATGATATAACCCTTTCTTACGTCTAACATCCTCCTTTTCTCCATTTTTTACAGAGGTCTCACTGATAGAAATATTTACCTCCAGCACAAAGGGCTTCATTCCTAGCCCACTAATCTTTGAATCCTTTCAAGGTCATATTTGGCTAAAAATTCCTGGGTACATCATGTACACATTCTCTAAAGGGATACCACTGCCTAACCGTACTATTCTTCATCGTCATCCATGCTGAGGATCGTGCTAGATTCTTACTAACTCTGAGGTCCCACTATTTTTTTAAACTATGTCCATTGACATTAATAATTCAATGATAGAAATAGGTACTTCTCACTGTGATTCTATCACTGCTTAAAATGGGACTGAGATTCTATCACAACTGAAGATGGGACTTCATTACTCTATCTGAATTCTGATCTCGTTACAATCTTCCACCTTTCAGACATTTGGTACCTCCATCACCTTACTCTTTCTATATTTCTAAGGTCGATGATTTATCTTTCCGATCTTATATCACTTCCTCTGTATATAAGTGGAGACAGTCGCTCATACTCTGAAATTTCAATATCATACTCGCACCTCTAGTGGGTCAATAATCTTTGTCAGAATCTTTCGTGGGTTGGCTACGAAGATGAGTTAACCAAGGTCTTTCTGGTTATTGTCAGAACTGAAACTGTGTTGAGTTAGATTATAGTTTTAAAAATCAGCTCTACGGCACGATCTATGAGATGAAAGAACAAAAACCATCCCTAAATGCCTGACAACCTCTTGATTATAATTGTGGTGCACAACATACTCATAAACAAGACTCTGCTAGACACTTGTAGACTCCTAAGACTGACCTGCTTTGATAACAAGTTTGTCACACCACAAACTCGGGGGTGGCCAGCACCCGGTGTCATACTGGCCCAAGCGTACCACCCTAAAATGTAACATGTAACTAAATAGAAATTGTGGCTGACAAGGCGACAACAACATAGATATAAAAGAAATCATTTGGACTTCACAACAAGAAGAGTACAACAACTCCAAACTTAATATACAATGTGGTACAAAAACGGCAAGGTCATCGTATAGATCAACTGAATATGCCAACCAAATCTACAAACCTCTATGGAAAACATAATTGTGATATGACTGAGACAGGGCCTCGACCTACCCATCAAATGTACCTATACTAAACTAAGATTATGACTCTGACTCATTATCTTCATGTGAAGTGAAGCTCACTACTCGATCCGCAGAACTCAACCAGCTCTTATTGGAGAGTTCTACCTGCACCACTATCTGAATCTGCAGCATGACATGCAGTACCCAGCAAACGGGATGTCAGTACGAATAAAATGTATTGGTATGTAAAGCATGAATAGCAATATGAAAATATAAGTTGTAAAGAGAATCATAAAAGAAATATGATAACTTGTATTCCACAAAGGGTGAACAATGAAACTCTGAAACTGTATTGAACTCTTTGTATAGCAACTTTGGTTTATAATCTGCCATCGGCTTATAACCCGAGGTATAATATATCACTTCCCTCAGGTATAATCTAAGGTATATGTACGGATGCACATATAAGTGACTCGCCCAGCCGACTATAGTGCGACATGGTGTGTATAATGTACATGTATAACTTCTCACCGACTGGTCGCAATAGTGGTCTAAATAATATATATATATATATACATTGTAATAACAATGGTTCTTGGCCTCTTTGAAACTCATAAATTCTTTGACTTTTCTTTGAAATGACTGTCAGTCGACTCGATGACTAACTCTTTGGAACCCTTATTTTTTAGGTCTATGAAGTTTAGAGACAAACAAGATATCCTGAATACAATTATGATATAAAATATATGCTTAATGAAGGACAACAACATGTGAATGAGACTCATTCTTTGAAGGTAACCTCTTCTTTTAGCCTTTAACTTTGGTTCGATATTTTCTTTTACTTTTCGACGACAACTTGTCGATATACAAGACTATAACTTAAGAGACTCCACCTGAAAGGAGTGATCTCAACCGGATGATCAATAATAACATGGAATGCAAATATAGAAAAGTAACTATTTCCGACAAGGGATAGGTGACATATGAATAGGATGATGCTTTGGCGTTTCTTTTTTAAAATGATAAATACTTTGGATGTCATGCTTATGAAAGAAGGGAATAGCCTTACATACATGTGTTTCTTAGTTACCAATACCTCTGAAACCCTCGAATGCTTTATGAGAAATCATCTACATAATATAGAAGTTTTGGATCAAAATAAGATCAACCAACTAGAGATCGACTCATTCGAACAATTCAACGAGCACCTAGAAGGCGTATTTCTCAACTATGGCGTACAAGGCTATTAATACGCCCTGACTTTCATTTCAATAATAACAACACAACTACAACAACAACAGTACATACTCCAACTTCTAGCCATAATCATCTCAAGTTTATTCAAGAACAACCCAAGAACAATTCAAAAACAATAGCAACTTCTTCATGGAGTTCTTAGCTTAACTATCACAAGTTGCTTTTCTCAATAACTCCAACTAAGCTATGAAAGGCTAGATATGATAAAAAAAAAGCCACAAAGGTATTACCTTAAACCATCCAAGAAAGCTTGCACCATAACTTCTTCTCCAAGCTCAAGAAGATTCTCCACTTCCTCTTGGTATTAGGATGATTTACAAGCTCCTATGGATTGTGTATGGAATATTTCCATTCAAACTTGTATGTAATTGATCCTTGATGATATAAAAACCTTATATATATGTAGTAGAGGGTTTGGGAAATGTTGGGGTCAGATTTCGAGTGAAATGAAAAGGCCACTAAATTTGGCTATAAATAGTACTCTTCACTTCCTCTGTTCTGCAGCTAGTTCTACGCTGCAGAACACAATCTGTAGGCATAGAACTCAATGCATATGGGGTAGTGAGGTGAGGAATGAAGGCCTTGATCCGTGAGGCAGATCTGCTTCCGCGGGGCGGATCGCTTAGCATATCGCTCAATCTTCATCGAACTTTGTCGAGATGTGATTTTTTTAATCCAATTGACTTCCAACCATCTGTGTACCTCTTATACAATCACATAATTCATACGTGACCCTTAGAATTGGGTTGTTGGAGCCCAAATCAACTAATCATACATTCGATCACACACATAATTGCAAGGTGTAATATTTATGATTATAATAGCCCCCAAGAGCGGTTGAATGATAATGAGATAGCCCCTTTGTGTGGAAAATATATATACTTATATATGTCTATAAGAGTTTTACAACAAAGTATGCATATCCCTTGCCCACTGAGGCACTCAAAGTACATGTTTTTTCTCTACCGCTCAATTTACAGTTTTGTACTCAGTTGCAATTTCAGCTTTATGCTTTATTTACAGTATTGCACTTGCTTAAAGTTTTAGCCTTACATATGCAATACATCTTTTGTACTAATGACTCCTTTCTAGGGCACTACATTTCATGCCCATAGGTACATATTGGAATTCAGACAATACCTCACAGTAGGTGACTCGACTCAGCTAAAGGTTGTCAAGCTCCTTTCTTCCGGAGTTGTATAGTGAGCTGATAGGTATGGTGGTTGCATATATGTACATAGTTCGGTATGGAGTGACCCTGTCCCTACCATATGTTGAAGATGTACTCTATAGAAGCTTGTAGATAGTCATTTTGTATATAGTAGTCTTGTGTGGCCTTCTCGACCATCTCGGTGGATACGTTGTCTTTATATCGGCATTGTCGACCTTGTTGTATATATTTATATGTTGTGCCTTTTCTGCGTGCAGGTGATTGTATCTTTGATTAGGTAATCACTCGTCATAGGCCTTGTCGGCCCCTATGTTGTTGAGTATGTTACAAGTATCAGGAGTGGTATGCTCGGTCCCTAGGGCACCGGGTGGCGGCCACACCCCCAAGGTTGGGGTGTGAATCGAATTCATACCTATAGGGAAGTTCATTTAGACAGTTTAATGAACAACTTATGTATGTAACTTTATAGGATCATTTATAGTTCAACTCAACATATCCGAGCACAACAACCTTCACTCATTACCACAATGTTATCCATGTCCTTACAACTTCATTTAGTAGCTTAAATCTCATTAAAACAACCTACACAAACGTTACATGCTCTATTTATTATGATCAATGGACTAACACGATTACCTTTTGAGTTTTTTTTCATTTGATTGACTCATGGGGACCACCAAAGGGTTTTTGTTACAAAACTTAAGTCATGATCTTTTTTAGCCCATCCATGAGCTACGATATTTCAAACTACGAACCCTCAGTGAGGAGTTGTGGCACGTTATTGAATCAGTCTTCAAATCTTCATACTTCCCACTATTTCAAACTATGAACCCTCAGTGAGGAACTAGGGCACATTTTTGAATCAATCTTCATTCTTCCCACTTTTTCAAACTACAGACCCCCTGTGAGGAATTAGGGCACGTTTTTGAATCAGTCTTCAAATCTTCATTTTTCCCAATATTTCAAACTACGAACCATCAGTGAGGAATAGGGGCACGTTTTGAATCAGTCTTCAAATATTCATTCTTCCCACTGTTTCAAACTACGGACCCTCAGTGATTAACTGGAGCACGTGTTTGAATCAGTCAAACTATTCAAATCTTCGTTCATGAACATTTTGAATTAAGTACCCTAAGGACTGGAAACTGAGGAAATTTGTTCAAAAAAGTTTGACAAATTTGCTATACTTGTTCAAATCCCGGAGTTACCCGATCAAACAAACAATTCCTCCCTTTTACGAGAATCCAAATAAATGGGAACGTAAGTTACCCAATCAAATGAATGACTACTCCCTTTTATGGGAATCCAAATAATTCGGAACAAAGTTACCCAATCAAACAAACAAATCATCCCTTTCTATGGGAATCCAAACAAATGGGAACGTGCCTTATGTGACGTTCCTAAATCAGCTATTTAGCCCTTGACCCACTCAACACTTATCCCATGGTTCATATTCCAGGTACCATCAGTCTATCATGAGACATTCGGTGGGATTAACACGAGTCAATCATTTTAACCCTAAATAAACTTTCTTTAAGCCTAGGGATAAGAACGCTACAAAGCGGTGAGCCTCAAGTTTGTCAAATCTTGACCAATGGTGTCATTAGGTCCACTGCGGCCTCAGCTCTATAATCCAAATAACTTTACCTCTAACTCCATCTTCAATTATATTCCTTTCACTTTATTATGTCTACTAACATTTGTTCTTAAAATATTACATGTGACGACATTATGTAAAGTTGAGATCAGGAATCAAGACTATGAGGCGCTAACTGGATTTTCACACCCTAATCTACATAAGCCAAAATGGCTTCATCTCTAACTCATGTTATCTTATCATTTGTCTTTATCATAACAACATTATGAGTTTACTAATATTCACATTTGAATCTCGCAGAAATTGCACATCAACCTCGAACATAAAGATGACACTGATCATACTAAAGAATAGTACATCAAGGCTAAGTATCAAAGATCAATGACATCACTTGCCCAGCCATGATCATCACAAGCGGTCAGAGCAGCCATCGACTCAGTTAACGACTAGCAGAAATATAAAACAAAAAGCCTAGTCGATGGCACAAGCCGAATGATGGAATTTTTTAACCCTACTCTCAATTCTAAAAACTACTTTGTCATTGCCTTTGACTACCCTATTGACTTCGCTTTGAAATTTTGCAGAAGTCAACTTCCAGTCATCGGTGACTCCTATTTGACCCAAAATCCAAATAACTTGTTGAAGATCTCCTACAAAAGTAGGAAATCTATGTGAGACTATAATAGAGTACAAGCGAAGATCACCAAAATTGGTAAAAATCAAGGCCTATCTCTACAACGAGCAAACGATGCTCAGTGGTTTCGTATATGTCATTAATCTTTCTAAAAAGCTCTTTTTAAGATTATTTTGACAGCAGTCGCTGGAAAAGCGACCACGTAGCTACTAATTATCTTATTTAAGTACAGGTTAGTACGAATATCAAAGTGGACTTCGATGATATTGCTCGCAGATTTAAGGAGGCATCAGGGTGATTGCCATAAGATCAAAAGGAATCAGGGTAATGACCCTTCTCAGTATCAAAAGGCAACGAGCCAACCTAGCCAAAAGGGATATAAAATGGACAAAGCGCTACAAGGGTGGTGTAATCCGGAAATGAGATCCATAAAAAGAGCAAAACACCACAAAAGTGGCACTATCCGGCTATGAGAGCCATGAAAAGAGCAAAGCACCACAAGGGTAGCATAATTCGGCCATGAGAGCCATAAAAAGAGTAAAGTGCCACAGAGTGGCACAATCCGGGTATGAGAGCCATAAAAAGAGAAAAGAGCCACAAGGGCAGCGCAATCCGGCCTTGAATGTCTTACAAGAACAAAACGGACATCTGATCGAGAGGGTCACAACCGTCGAAAATACGAGTGAAGTAAAATTCAACCATGAGAGCCATACGAAGGAAAAATGGCATTCTAAACAAAAGGGTCATAGCTGATAAAAGAATGAAAAAGACAATCCATCGATGAGCCATATAAGAGTCAAGATGATGTAAAACCAGTCAAAGAGACCGCATTATTCATCTTCAAATCCAAACAACGTAAATCCAGTTGGGAAGACCACAATGTTTGTCTGTCAAAGTCAGGTTGATGTAAATCTATTCAAAGAGGTCGCAGTCTTTGCTCCAAGAGTCAAAACAATGTAAACCCAGTTCATTTTTCAACGCCAATGTGATGTAAATTCGATCAAAGAGGCCGCAGTCTTTCCTCCAAAAGTCAAAATGACATAAATCTAGTGGGGAAGACCGCAATGTTCATTTGCCAAAGTTAGGGTGATGTAAATCTTGTCAAAGAGGCTGCAGTCTTCACTCCAAGAGTCAAAACGATGTAAAGCCGGTCGGGAAGACCGCAGTGGTCATTTTTCAAAGTCAGGGTGATGAAATCCGGTCAAAGAGGTTGCATTCTTCGCTCCAATAGTCAAAACGACGTAAATTCAATCGGGAAGACAGCAGTGTTCGTTTGTCAAAGTCAGGGTGATGTAAATATGGTGAAAGAGGTTGCAGTCTTTGCTTCAAGAGTCAAAATGATGTAAATCCAATCGGGAAGATCGCAGTGTTTGTTTGTCAAAGTTAGGGTGATGTAAATCTGGTCAAAGAGGTCGCAGTCTTTGCTCCAAAAGTCAAAATGATGTAAAGCCATTTGGGAAGACCGCAATGTTCATTTTTCAAAGTCAGGATGTTATAAATCTTGTCAAAGAGGCCGCAGTCTTCGTTCCAAAAGTCAAAATAATGTAAATCCGATCGAGAAGACCACAGTGTTCCTTTTTCAAAGTTAGGGTGATGTAAATCCGGTCAAAGATTGTGACACTTACTAGGTCGGCCACCCTAAAATTGTGACATGTTGCTTTATTTTTAATTGGGTCATTCACCCTAAAATTGTGACACTTACCGGGTTGTCCATCCTAAAAATGCAAGACTTTGCTTTATTTTTAATCGGGTCGTCCACCCTAAACTGTGACAAACCAGATCGTCCACCCTAAAATTGTGACAACCCATGTCGTTCGCCCTAAAATTGGACAAATCAAGTCGTCCACCCTAAAATTGTGATGCTTACCTGTATTTCAAATTAGATCGTCTGCCCTCTAAGTGTGACATATATTAGGTTGACCACATCAAAGTGGAACAGTGCCTATTTCTAATGTGGATTGTCATGGGACAAGACACTTGTCTCGAAGATTCGAGATAGCTTCATGAAGACGTCGCTACCAATTATGTTTATAGTACATTTTCTACTAACGGTGATATATTATATTTTGCGGTGTAAAAAACTCATGACATAGACTATGCGATGACCTGATTTCCCAAGAAGGGATACTTAGACAGTCCATGTAGGACACGGTCACACTACCAAAAAAATCCTCAACTATCCCTTAGTTAGAAACTGGGCCAGAATTTTTGAGAAGGTCTTAAAAATTCCAATTCATACTCGGCATGAGAGGTCATTGAGACTACTTCAACTGGGGCAGAATTTTTGAAAGGGTCTCAAAAATTCCAATTCGGACTCTACATGAAAAGGACACAACTTCAACTGGGGCAGAATTTTTGAGAGGGTCTTAAATTTCCAATTCAGACTTGGAATGACGTCGTCACCTAATCAACATGACTCTATCAAAGACATCAACCAAACTATGATCGTTGCATCGAACGGTTTCATTCCTTGCTAACTTCTATATAATAATTTTGCAAGTAATGTCGTCAAGCATCGTGTCTATCGATCAAACTGAAGACACGCTCGACATGCCGAGTTGCATGTCAAGACGATCAAGCCAGACAAAGTGGACATCAATTCTTCTACAACGATCAGAAATACCAAATAAATACTAAGACAAACGTCTACACTTTGAACTTTATTATCTATTATAAATACTGTGTCGTGAATTTTTCAACTACTTTAACGCCTTTTGCTTTATTAATTTTGCAAAAAGTTAACATCAAGTCATTAACAACTTTCCTTGACCACTAATCGAAGCAAATTTGTTGAAGAGGAATACCAAACTCTCCCGCAAAGGCAAAAATCTACCATATGTGGCCAAATACAGCCAAAAACATGGAAAGCATGGCCTGCCACTACAACCAGCAAAAAATGCTCGGTGGTCTTGCATATTACATTAACCTTTCTACATATTTTTTCTTATGATTGTTTTAACTATGATCGCTAGTGAAGCGGCAATGTATCTACTAATCATTTGGTGTGAGTACAGGTGGCAAGACCATCAGAACAGACTTTAGCAATACTACATTAAGACAATCGCCATATGCTCAAAGGCAAAGACGAAGGCGATGGCGGTCAAAATCTTCAAAGAAAGCAGTTAGCCACCCACATTGATGAGTCATAAACCATGTCAAACACATGGTTATCGGTATCTCAATTTATTTTTACCCAAAAGTGGGATTTGCTATTTGTTTTACGCGCACGTGGGATATTTATTTTTAACATACTTGTTGGTCCAGCTTAGAAAGGGACGTATAAGTTCTTTTCCACCTTATAAAGGGATGTATAACTACTCATCCACCTTAGAAAGGGATTATTTATAACTACCCAGCACATGGAAACAGGTCGAAGCTACCGGAGATGGAAAGCAAGTAGACTAGATCAAGACGCATGCGGAGCAAATGTGGAACTTGTTCTTGAGCATCCAGTCAAAAATATGTACCAATGAGAATAGAGGTCTCTATACATGATCCTGAACATCACTCCGTACCAAACTCACTCGCAAATTATGACGATTTTTGTTTTTCAAACTTGTAACCGGTCGGGTATGCTCCGAAAAGGTCAAAGGGATTCCCACATAAGGGACACCATTTTTGGGCCATCGAGTCGAACTACAAGTGATCTGATTCTCAAAAATAAGGGATATGCAGGCCACTCAACCTCCGAGGATCGGTCACATTCCAATAAAATTATTTCTGAATTTTCTGGTTTAATATTGTTGTTTTATCGGTTTTCTAGTAGTCTAATTGACTCGAACTACAAGTGGCTTGAATTCTCATGCAACCTGAGATATGTAGGAAACCCAAAGACCAGGGTCCGGCCACAAATTTCAAAAATTGCATGAAAATGAGAAGTAACTTTTGATTGGTCGGCTAAAAACTTGGTCAGTCAAATTTTGCTGCTCGGGGATTGTTTAGCCATCCCCAAACAACGAAGGGGCAGTTGTTGACACCTAATTTTTACCCTCCAATAATTTTATTTTATTATTCAAGGATTCCGAGTCACAGACGGATTTGAAATAATACTTTTACAAGGTGAGTGTGATTTCACAAAATTATTCCGGGAGTATTTTTCATTTCATTTCATAAAATATCACTTGGTATATATAGTGTATGTCATATCCTAATTTTACATATTTTGATCATTAATCATAATTTTAGAATTTTAAACTGATAATTATAAATGTAATTATTTTAAAAGATTTCACAATATTAAATAATTAATGTTCCACTCTATCGTTGCGGGCGTAGTCAGACTTAACATTGATTGAAGCAGCTGTTGGAGAGAAGGCACCAGTTTTATTGGGAAATTATCTAATTAAATATGATAAGGGAATTACACCTCAATTTTAAGTCATGTTTTAAATTAAAAAGACTTTTGCATGATTTTAATTTCCTAAATCCTAACTAGTGTCAAATGCGAGCTTAAATTAAAGCACTCAACCTAATTAGGTTATTTGTGAAATTATTTGGTCACTTCGCTAATTGCAAAAATACTAATTTTAATTTTAATTTGTAAAGACAATGGGCTATGTTTGTTTTAAATTAGAACCGATGGAGCCCAGGCAAAAACAGAACCAGACTCGACCCATCTTCTCCTCGTAAGGCATATTACGCCAAAATGTTTTACCCTTTTAGGCATTTGTCACGATTTGGGGTTGAAGGAAACCTAGCTGCTTTGCTTCATCTTCCTTGATTGTCAGAAATAGCAAATAGTCAAGATCGTACGATTCTTGCTACACCTCTGCTTGGATGTAAGAGGAAATGGCATTAAATTCTCTCATCTCTCCTCCACGCCACCGTACCACCACCCCCTATGGGTGAGGTCGCCCCTCTGTTATCCTCTTGCTTTTCTGTGAGTTTTAATTGAAATTTGTCTTGTCTGATTTCAAACAAACCAATTTCATTGGTTGAGAACTTTTTGGAGGGAAATTTCCCCCCAGTTTTGTGTATGTATTGTTATTTCATACAAATTGTTTTTGTGCTTTTTTTGGTTTATTTTGGATATACTTCTTTATCTCTTGTCCATTTGTTTATTTGTCCGTTCTTTGGTGTCACATAACTTCCACTCCGGACCGATCCTTGGATACTACTAGGAAACGCTTTGAGATTGTAGGTTCTTGACGAGTTTAATAATAATCCATTGAGAATGGAAAAGGCAAGAGTGTTGAGCACATTTCAGTGGTGTTATCCAAGCACAAACAAACATAAATATGAGTGTTGGTGAGGAAATTTTATTACTAACCTTGTTTGCTCATTTTGTAGGTACACGGAAAGGAGACATAAGGAATCATGTCATACATAGATTCAGATCCTTTGATGACATGGAAGCCTATGTCTTTAGTGATGTCAGTTATGGCCATGACGATGATGGATCCTATGGAATCGATGATGGTTAATGTAGCCATGAACAATGTGGTGGTCAAAACTACTACTCTAGAGATGACTATGAGGGCAATGGATCCCATGGATCTTATGAGGAAGATGGAGAAGTAGTCGAACCATGTGATGAAGTCTATGTCAAGGATGAAGGGTCTCCTACTACATGACATAGATATGGAGACAACTTGAGGTATCATTCCTTCACACAAACCTTATGAATCATTTGATGACGATCATCAAGAAACGGGAAGTTGTGATGAACTTGAAGCTTGTGCTTATAGGTGTGACACTTCCTATACTAATTGTATAAGTTTGTGTGTTCGAGTAAATTGATGTCATCCTAGGAGAGGAGGTCCAAGGTTTCAAGTGAGGTTTGACCCGTGGAGGCAAACTCTTGAAACAAAAGTGTGTGTCTTTGGTTGTGCGGGATTCTCTCTTGTACTTGCTGAGGGTATTTATGCCAACTATATTACACCTCAAACGGTTACATGGTTTCATATACCTTGTGTGAAGATATGGAACCCTTATTATGATTAAAGATGGTATTTTATTGATGAGAGCGCAAAGGTAACCTTTTTCCGTGGTGAATATGAAGAAGAGGTATGGTGTGATGTGCTTCTCGTGAAAAATTATCACTTTTGTTTGGAAAAACCTTGGTTCCAAGAACATAGAATTCCATATGAGCAAGAATGGTAAAAGGGCATAGTGGATACTAGGGGGAAACTTCTATTCCCACTCATGCCTTCTAATCCCGAGGCAAATGCAAGTGTCCCACCTACTATAGAGAACGATTTTGATCCTTCACTATGGAAAAGGATAGACAAAAGTTGTGAAACAATTAAAAGGGATCTCCAAATGGTTTCTCAACAACACTTGTCCAAGGAACAACCTATACAAGAAGAGGAGGCTACCCCAAGTGGAGCCAAATGAAAGATTGAAGTGAAGGGTCATCCTAACCCTTCGAAGGGAATTTTGGGAGCTCATCCCTCTTCTAAAGAACATGAGAGATACAAAATTGAGAGGAGTAAGGGAGAATCATGTGAAAACTCTAGAGTGGAATAAGGATAGGTTGTGTGTAGTAACGTGAAAGAGTTGTCATGAAATTCTAACTCTTCTAACTTTTCTACTTATTCATCTTGTTGTAAAGACTCTTTTGTAGGTACTCAAGAAAATAAATTGCCAAAGAAGTCTTCATGTAGAGAACTCCTATTCTTTGAAAGAAAGAATGCAGGCCAAGACCATCCCTCCAATTGGTCAAGTGAGCTTACAATTGGCAGCTTAAGTAAATAAGATCCTTTGAGTAAATATTGAGGTAAGGTAGCTTATCCTAATCCTCCTACTTCTTTGAGTGATCTTGATGTCGATTTGAGTATGAACGATAGTTTATCTTGCAATGAGCTTAATGATTCTTTACCATTTGTTGATAATGTCATTCTTAAACGTGCTCACACACTAGTTGATCCTTTTGATAACTAAATTCATTCTACATGCAAGATCGATTTATGTCCTCCTAGTGTTGACACTTATGATTCTAATGATAGTACATTGTTATTTGATAGAAATTCTCATACACTAGTTGCCTTTAATTATGGTAGTCATGTTGCCAATTCTTGTGAGCTTGAAATGCTATCAACTAGTGATGATACTTGTGTGAATCAACTTATATGAAATGAGCGTACACTAGTTGAGAAAGTTTGTGATGTGTTTTATGAACCTCAATTTAGTGATGATTGTAACCTAGTTGATAATGTGAAAGAAAGTGTATATGAATATGACACGCCATCCTTATTTGATACATATGAATATGAGACTTGATCATACCTTTTTGACATTTGATGAGACTCAAGGTCATGATAGTGTTGTGTACCATATAGAGGGTCATGACATTAATCTTTTTTAGAGTGAAATTACATGCTTAGACTCTCAACCTTTAGTTGATTACTCTCTTCTTAAGGATTATTTTATTTGATAATGATGTGTTTTGTTATATGTCTTGTGGTGTGGTAGATGTAACCACATTAGGGGGCTACAAAGTCTATAAGAATTCACTATAGGATAATGACACGGTTCCCTATGATGAATACCTTTACAAATTATCACTTCTTTCTTGTGTGTTAAAAATCTTAGTAGCATGCTTGATCTTGTTCTTGAACCTAATACTGAGGCTACATTTGAGGACACCATATATAAAGAAGTTCTTTTGCCTGACACATTTCTTTACTATCTATTTGCATATGAGACACTCATGCTTGTGTTAGGGGTGCATCTTATGTTGAGAGGGGTTCTTGTGGGGTATATCATTATCTTCTTGACCCTCCCCATTGTGATGGGAACCTCATCTTAGGGAGATATAGCATGTTCATTGGGAAGAATTATTTTGGAAAAGAGGGTGATGCTTGCTTGCATATTGACACTTCTTTATGTGTTCCAACTTGTAAGCGTATGCTGGAATATGGTATTGAGTCTAATGGTGATCTTACTTATGAAGACCTACAGATGAATTTGTTTTGTGTACCTCCTTTCTCTACTATCTATTTGCATTTGATGATTCTCACACTTGTATGGGGAGCGTACCTTGTATTGGAGAAGACTTAAAGGGAGTACATGATTGTGATATTGAAATTCTTGATTCCTTTGCTTTCTACCATTACATGATATTTGGAGTAGCCATTATTAATTCTTCTTGTGGAAGACTTGGTTAAATCACATGTTTGTGCATCCTTGACATGTTGGTAGTTGTGTTTATTCTTACTCTAATCCTCATGTGTTTATGCCCTTATTTTGGTATTTCCTTCTTATGGTCTTGGAAGGTCAGATTTGAGGATGAATCTTTTTTAAGAAGGGGAGGATGATATGATACGGGATAGTTCAAGGGTGATTATGAGGTCTAGGATTCTTGGTGGAGCTCGGCCTCAAATTAATGATGGCTCATGGAGCATTTTCACCATATTTGAGGAGCTTTAAGGAGTCTCAAATGTGTATCTTCACCTACACACTCATTAATGATAAAGGGTGAGCTTTTGAAGGCCATTAAAGACCCATGTGTGAAGATGATCAAGATATAGGAGATAGCATGGAAGTCTTTAAAGGCTATCGAAGACCCATATGTAAAGAGGATCAAGCTATGGGAGATAGCATAGAAGCAGGACTATTTGTGCAAAGAGATGGTCGATATTCATGCAAAGAGGCTAGTTAAATACAAGTCATCATCCATGAAAAGACTAAAGAAGGTCTTTATTTCATTAAGGGTTTAAATGTAATAGCCATAGTAGTCTTTTTGGCTTAGTTAGTATAAATACCATCTTTGTTATTTCATTCCTAAATTTTGATGAAGATTGAATAAGAGTGATTCTCTTGTATCTAGGTTCTAGATTGTAGAGTAGTGTTCCTAGTGGAGTGTAGAGATTAGTGTAGTATTAGTCTTTAATCTTTTCAACTGATCCTCTCTTTGAATTCCAAGTGGTAATTCAAGCATGAGTTCAAGTCTTTTCTCCCTTGGTTTGTGATCATTCACTTGATTTCAATCCCTTCTTTCTTCTATTCTCGTCTATATTTTTTTATCAACTCTATGTTATTTTGTGTTTTTAATTCTGCATTTCTCCCAAGTCGAATCGTATTATCGTATCATTGGATATCTCGCTACCACACCAATTTAAATCGTCAACTTATTTCCTATCACTCTCTCTAGCCATAAATGCACTCGCTCAATTGTCGATCAATTAAGTGTTTAAAACATAGTATCATGCATCTCTTCATATCACCAATTTCATTTCCTAGAGATATTACCAAACAAAAAAGTCTGAATCACAACCTCATTCAAACGAATTCCCAAGTCAAAATTGTGGTATAAACCTTGCCACATGTCCCTTAGACTAGCATAATCCCTCATCACAACATTATTTGACTTATACATGGGTTATTGGGATGAACCGGGCTTAAGTTTCTTACTTGGTATTTTATGGAACTTCACGTGGTTGTGAGAGAATTTGTTATCTCAAATGTTGGTCTCAGTTATTTACTTGATTTGTGGACTTTCTACTCTTTACTTGCATAAGTGACCTATAGCTTGTTGAATTGATTATTAATAAATTGTGGAGGTAAGTCTCAGAAAAACCAACTCTCGCCATCGCTTCCGTGTAGGATCGGTCAATGATGCTTCCGAGTACACATATTTCTTGTAATCACTCTACACTTATTATACTTTTTATGTGCAGGATCTGTTCCAAGCTCTAGTGGTGGACATGTTATCACTGCTCTTTAAGGCGTAACATTTGGGGTTATTGGGTGAGCTACTAGAGTTCCGCAGCACTGGACTCCATTTATATCTTACTTTTATGTCTTTACTATTGGGATAGTTTATTGTAGACTTTCAGACATGTACTCTGTATTAGCATCTTATGTGATACAATTTGAATTGGGAAGACGCGGAATCAAACAACACAATTAAAACAATAAATTAAAGGATAGAAGCAAGACACAATTAGTAATGAATTTATGGGAAAACTTTGATTGGTTAGCAAATCCTCCCAATCTAATTCAACTAAAGGCACATATGCTATTTGAAATCAAAGACAAGGATAAATTGAGAAAGAAAGGATAGAAATTAAACAATTAATTACCATCAAAGGAAGAAAAGACTTGAACTCATGTTTGAATCATCCACATGGTTAGATCCAAAGAGATGTTCAATTGAAGAGGCTAAGGATTAATCCATACACTCACTAGGAGCACTACACTACACTACACTACAATCTAGAACCTAGATACTAGAGAATCACTCTCAATCAATATTCATCAAAGTTGCATAATGAAATGATAAAAAAGGACAGCCCGGTGCACTAAGCTCCCGCTATGCAAAACAAAGACTTGATGCATAATGAAATAATAAAAGTAGTATTAATACTAGATATGCTAAAAATACTAATGACTATTACAAAAATACCCTTAATAAAGTGAGGGCCTTGTTTGATAGTCTTCTTAGGGATGATGGAAGAATATTGCGAAAATTGTCTCTTTGCACAAATAGTCAAATCAACTCTTATCATCCATGTTATCTCCCATAGCTTGATCTTCCTCACACCTGGATCTCCAATGGCCTTCAAAGGATCACCCTCTATCATTAATGAGTGTGTAGCATGGAGATACATACTTGAGACCCTTTAAAGCTCACCAAATATGGTGCAAATTCTCTGTGGACCATCATGGGTTTGAGGTCGAGCTCCATCATGAATTGTAGCTCTTATAATCACCCTCGAGCCATCCCGTATCATATCATCCTCCCCTTCTTGAAAAGGTTCGACCTCAAATACGAACCTTCCAAAACCATAAGAAGGAAATACAAAAACAAAGACCTCAAAGCATGAGGGTTAGTGTAAGAATAAACACAAATATCAACATGTCAAGGATGCACAAACTTGTGGTATAACCAAGCATCGACCACTCTTAGGAAGAACATTGTTCCCATACAAGTATGAGTATCATCAAATGCAAATAGATAGTAGAGGAAAGAGGTACGCAAAACAACTCCGTCTATAGGGTCCTCACAAGTAAGAGCACATTTAGACTCAAGAAAATATTCAAGCATATGCTTACAAGTTGGAACACACAAAGACGTAGTGTCAAGAAGCAAACAAGAGTTGCCCTCTTTTCCAAAACAATATTTCCTAATAAATGTTATATGTCCCTCCAATAGGATGTCCCCATCACAAGGGAGAGAGTCAAGAAGACAAAAATATACCCCAGTAAACCTCTCCCCTCATAAGATGCACCCCCAATACATGCATGAGTGTCATCATATGCAAATAGGTAGTAAAAAAAGGTGTCACGCAAAACAACTTCTTCATCTATGGTGTCCTCAAATGTAGCCGCACCATTACGTTCAAGAGCAATATCAAACATGTTACTAAGATTTTGGACACATAAGGAAGAAGTAGCAATTTGTAAACAAGATTCACATTCCCTTTTCAAATACTCCTTCCCCGCAAGTGTATTATCATACCCTAAAGGAAGATCTTCATTATAGAGAAGAGCGTCATCATTCCACATTAGATTCCCATAGATTTTGCAACCCCCAAATGTGGCGACATCTACCACACCATACAACAAATATAACCATACACATCAACATCAACAATGACGTCATTATCAAATAAAATATTATTCTTAAGGAAAGAGTAATCAACTAGGCACGTAAGTTCACTCTCAAAATGATCAATGTCATGACTCTCTACATGGAACATAACACTATCATAACCTTGAGCTTCATCAAAAGTTAACAAAGTAAGATCAAAGGACTCATTTTCATATGTGTAAAATATGGGTGGTGTGTCATATTCATTCAAAGGATCAACTTTATCAATATCATCACTAATCGGAGGTTCATTAAGCACATCAGAAGGTTCCTCGAATAGTGGATTAACAATACAATAAAGTCGATCAACACAAATATTAACACTAATTGGTAGCATGTCAAGGTCACAAGATTTACTCACATAATTACCACAAATAAAGTCAACTAGTGTAGAATCACAAGTGTACACACTAGGTGCACACAAATCTATCTTGCAAAAACAATCAATTCGGTCATCAAAAGGATCAACTAGTGTGTGGACACTCCAAACAAGGACATCATCATTACTTATCAAAGATCCATTATGCTCCACATAAGACAAATCTTCATCCTTACTCAATTGGCTATTAGTCACAACATGTTCCTCCAAGTTCAATAGAGTATAAGGATTAGCTTTGTTACCTTGTAGCTTATGTACATAGTCCTCGTTACCTCGATCAAGGGCCTTGCATGGGCTTTCCTCTTTTGAAGAGTTTTGGGTTACTTTATTTCCCAACAAAACTTGGGATTCTTTCAATTGTCCATCCTCATGAGTAACTACAAAAGGACTAAGACAACTAGAAGAAGTAGAAAGGTTATAAGGGTTAGAAATGAGTAGTGACAACTCCTTCACGTTCCTCCGCACAACCCCTCATTTTTCCACTCTAGAGTTGTCACATAGCTCTCATTTACTCCTCTTAATTTTGTATCTCTCATATTCATTAGAAGAGGGATGAACTCCCAAAATTCCTTTCGAAGGGTTAGGATGGCCCTTCACTTCAATCTTCCATTTCGATTCATTTGGGATAGCCTTCTCATCTTGTGTTGGTTTCTGCTTGGCCAAGCGTTGAGCAACTATTTGTTGGAGAGCATTTCTTATCCTTTCAAAATACAAAAGATCAAAACCACTCACTCTAGGAAGCAGTTCACTTGCACTTGCTTCTTCTTTAGGGGTATGGGTGGAAAATGAAAACTCCCCTTCTTGTCCACTACATACTTGTACCATCCTTGCTCATATGGAATCTTATGTTCTTGTAACCAAGGATATCCCAAACATATGTGACAAGTATCCATAGGAAGCACATCACACCAAATCTCCTATTGATACTCACCATGTGTAATGAATACCTTCACTCTCCTATCAACCCAATACCCTACCTCATCATAATAAGAATATCGTCTTATCACACAAGGTATCCTCAACCATTCAACCGCATGAGGGGTGATGAAGTTTGTATAACAATCATCATCAAGCACAAGAAAGAATCCCACACATCCATAAATATTCACCTTGGTTTCGATAGCTCGCCTTTTTAGATCAATCCCCTCTTGATACATTGGGTTTCCTCTACTCCCAATGCTCATCGAAGCTTCCCTCCTACCTTCAACATCATATCCATATTTAGAACATAGCATATTTGTATTAGGATAAGGAATATAAGACATTGTACTTCTTGAAGTAGGAAATGTACACTCTCATTTCCTTCTAGGATGACTTCTACCTCCTCCAACCCATACACTTATACCATCTCGCTTAGTATAGGAAGTATCATGAGGGAATACATGTGAATATCCTCCAGCAAATTCTTCACAAGGTTCACATTCAAGCCCACTACCCTCACGGTCATATTCACCTCGATTCATGTTCCTCACAACTTCATATTTCATGCGACTCTTCATAAATTGATTCATGAGGTATGTGTGAGAAAGAACTATACCTCAAGTCGCCTCCATAACCATGATGTGTAGTATGATGATCTTCATAACCATGTTTTCACCAGAGGACTCTTCACTAGGCTTTTCTACTCCATCATCTTCTTCATAAGATCCATGAGATCCATTTAACTCATATTCGCCTTCGGAGTAGTACTCTTCACCATCATATGGTTCATGATCATAGTGACCACTATCGTCTCCATAGGCTTCGTTATCATCATGGTCATCATCAAAAACCCGAAGAGATAGATAACATGTTTCCTTATAACTCCTCTCCTTATGACTCATCTTTGTGTACCTACAAAACGAGCAAATAAGATTAGTAATAAGAGTTCTCACTAACGCTCGTATTTGTAGTCGTTTGTGCTTGGCTAGCACCACTTTATTAATCTTACCACTCTTGCCTTTTTCCGTCTCAATAGATTATCCTTAAGATCGTAAAGAACCTACAATCTCAAATTATAACCTAGTAATATCCAAGAATAGGTCCAGAGTGGAAGTTATGTCACACCATAGAATAGAAAAGCAAAGAAAACGGACGAGGACAACAAGATTCACAACAAAATAAAAGAGAAAAGCACGAAAAGAATTGGAACAAAATAAAAATAAGACTCAAGAACTAATTAACAATCAAATAAAATCAATTACTTGTTAAATAGTTTCGAGAATCAAAGATGTGAAAAGAAATGGATTCGGAATGAAACCATATCACAAAACTTGAAAAAGTGTGATCTGCTAGACCACAGCACGGTCTGCGGACCGCAGATGTTGTCTGTGACGCAATCTGCGATCGCAGAAATTGACCTGAGTTTGGAAAGATTTCTCTAATTGGGTTTGCAATTCATCTGCGAACCGAATGTGGTGTCTGCGGCGCCATCTACGGTTCACAGATGGTGCCCCGCAGCCAAAAATGATGATGACGTAATTTTTCTCCTGGGATCCGTTTGGCTGACCACTTTTTGATTATTCCTTGTACTTTTAACGAATTAGACCCACTTGAATAAGATTTTTGCTAATTTTGGCCCAACAAACACTTTTCCAACTTTTGTCTTGAGAATTTTGGATCAAACGCCACTTTTTTGTCCTCTTTTTCACAAGAACTTGATGAACAATGAAGAATAATTTAAAATTCCAACTAGTACCAAATCAACTTCAAATTGGCTCAAATTTCAGATCTAGCTTCCTCTCAACAAGGGGAACAAGCGCAATAGTTTTTGGACTCAATTGAACACTAATTTAATAAACCCACTTGCTTGTTCTTCAAGTTCTTCAAAAACTTTCAAGTTCAATAATGGTGATTTCTCCAAAACACCTCTAATTTGCTTCAATTTCGAATATGTGATTGATTCAACCTCTAGGAGTTCAAATCTATCAATAGAAACTCTCAATTCAAACAACTCAAATTTGTTTTGTGATTTTCAAAATACGAAGAACCTAGGATTGAGAATTGTAGAAACAAATCTCTAGCCTAAGCTCTGATACCAAATGATACGATTTAAATTTGGGAAGACGCAGAATCTAACAACACAATTAAAATAAGAAATTAAAGGATAGAAGCAAGACACAATTAGTAATGAATTTATGGTCAAACTTGAATTTGTTACCAAATCATCCCAATCTAATTCAACTAAAGGCACATATGCTATTTGAAATCAAAGACAAGGATAGATTGTGAAAGAAATGATAGAAATTAAACAATTAATTATCATCCAAGGAAGAAGAGACTTGAACTCATGTTTGAATCATCCACATGGTTAGATTCAAAGAGAGGTTCAATTGAACAGGCTAAGGATTAATCCCTACACTCACTAGGAGCACTACACTACACTACAATCTAGAACCTAGATACTAGAAAATCACTCTCAATCAACATTCATCAAAGTTGCTTAATGAAATAATAAAAGTAGTATTTATACTAGATAGGCTAAGAAGACTAATGAAAAAAAAATACTCTTAATAAAGTAATTGCCTTGTTTGGTAGTCTTCTTAAGGATGATGGAAGCATATTGCAAAAATGATCTCTTTTCACAAATATCCAAGTTGACTCGTATCATTCATGCTATCTCTCATAGCTTGATCTTCCTCACACATGGATCTCCAATGGCCTTCAAAGGATCACCCTCTATCATCATGAGTGTGTAGCATGGAGATACACACTTGAGGCCCCTTGAAGCTCCCCAGATATGGTACAAATGCTCCGTGGACCATCATGGCTCTTATAATCACCCTCGAGTCATCTCATATCGTATCATTATGACTTTAGGTTTTGGGAGGTATATGATATGATTTTTTCGCATTTATTGAGTTATGAGACGCTTTTATTAACTTATATTTTATTCTTATTTTATTTATGTTGAATGACTTGTTAAAAGACTTAAACTTTTATTTGAATTCGCATACAAATTAGGGTAAGTGCCCTCACAACCACCTTGAATTGTGGGTCGTGACAAGCAATCTTTGATTTTTGCTATTCAGCAATAACACTTAAAAAACTTTTGTTTTGGAATTATTTTCGTTATTTTTAACGATTAAGATTTGTTCACATAAGGTTTGGGTATTTTTCTCTGAAAATGAAAAGAAACAAGGTGAAGTGGAAGTAAAAGAGAGCCAAAAAGGAAAAGGAGAAATACTTTACATTTGTTTTGGTATGATATTTTCTTTAGCAAGCTAATTATTCAACTATTAGTTTAATTTGCTTTCTTGCATTACTTTACTACTGTACATACACAAGTTGACATGATGTTGTTTCCACATTAGATCCAGTGTTGCTAGGATTCTTTTAAGCCTTATTTATTTGCACTTAATGAATATTTAAATTTTAATTAAGTAGATTTCATCATTAAGTGTAAATAGTTTTATAATTTAGATCTCACTTATTAAATGTGTCTTTTTATTTATTTATGATTGAATACAATAAATAGCCTCTTGAACTAGTCAAGAATTTTTGTTTACACTCAAGGGGTGTGACCTATTGAATACCTAAAGGGTACTCAAATTGTACCTATCAAACCCTTCATTAATAACTGGTCAAGAAAATGAAACGCGTGACACTTACACGCAGATGACCTGTCAAATAGACGAATACAATCAAGACATGTGTCTTTTGAGCTTAAGATATTGCTAATAAATATTTGAGCAAGAAAAAGGACTTCAACTTTTTCATAAGCATCCCCCACCCCTTCTGTCTTTCGTCTTCTTTGGCTTCTAGTCCCCCCACCACCACCACCACCACCACCACCACCACCACCTACAACAATCACCATAGCCAGTTGTAATCGCCATCAATCACCACTAATAAATATTTGAGCAAGAAAAAGGACTTCAACTTTTTCATAAGCATCCCCCATCCCTTCTCTCTTTCGTCTTCTTTGGCTTCTAGTCCCCCCCCCCCCCCCCCCACCACCACCACCACCACCACCACCACCACCATCTACAACAATCACCATAGCCAGTTGTAATCGCCATCAATCACCACTACCATTAACTATCAGCATTCATCACAATTATCAGCCATCACCACCAATTACCACCAAAAACCACCACCCTTAACTATTATTGCCAGACACCATCACCTCTAGCTACAACCACCACCACCATAACTAACACTCTCAAGTACCACTGGCAGCCATTACCATCACCAAATACCATATTATTTTTTAAAAATATTTTGTTTCATACAGATAAAATCTGTGACCCGCAGACAAGCTGAAACTATTATTACAATATTTAAGAGGATCACGTGCTCAACAGGAACAATGAAGTACACTGAAATTCCTGCAGATATTACTATCAAAACTATTCTCACAATCCAAGATTTTAGCTCACGTTGTAGTATGAGTCAATGATGGCATCGGCAAGATATTCACATTTAGCAGCCGATAATCCAGCCAAGGATATTCTCCCATCTTTTGTCATGTACACATGCCACTTATTGCTCATGTTCTCACTCTGCGTGGCCAAGAAGAGAGAACAAGAATGAGCACCGGAAATGCAGGGACAGGGAAAGAAATATATGCACAGCTGATTATACTCTAGTATATAGTTATAGTCGTAAGGAGACTCTCACTGCACTATCTTGTGCATATTGAACTTAAAAAACTGGGTCAGAAAGGAAGGAAAGAATGTCTTTCTGAAAATAAGTGTTGAGTGAAGAGTGTGCTGTGATGAATGATCAAGGCCACACTTTGTCCACCAAATCAAATTGAATTTAAGCAAATTGCAATGAAGCAAGAACTTAATCCGCGGGGCTTTACCTGAACTTTGTTGAGGCCTGTGAAGGAGAACATTCCAATCTGCTTCAAAATGAATGACCAGTCCTTTCCACTCTTATCCTTGCGGGAGAGGCTATCATATAGCTTCTGTCTCACACTTTTTATCCTTCCTGCCATCATTTCCATCTCTTCTTTCCATTCACTGAAGAGCTCTGGAATTCCAACGACATTGGCAACAATTCTAGCACCGTGAATGGGGGGATTGGAGTACATTGGTCGAGCAAGCCTTTTTAGCTGGCTTTTCACCCTGTGCGTTAGTAGTGATGCATACATTAGTAGATAAAATTAAGTAAATCATTCTATTGGTTCACCCACATAAAATCCACTTAGGCCATGGGCTCAGGTGATAGGAGGGAGCATAGGTACAAAGTAAAAGCTATCAATGCAAAAGACATCATCTGGTACTTGGCATTTTATATGGAATCATTGATTCCAAAGCAAGGAAAATGCTTAATCTTACTCTATCAGTTCGTCAACACAGAACTAGGGTTCAAAACTCAGGAGAGTCAAAAAAGTTAGGTGTTTTTTTGCTCATCTGCCTCAGTTTTGTTGGCAAAGTTGCCCGGTTCTTGTATTGGTAAAGGATGCTGACACCCGGTGGAATAGTCAAGGTGAGTTGGCCCAGACACCACCGTTTTCAAATAGAAAATAACAAGGACATAACAAATTCTACATCTCTATCTATTTCAGCTATGACACAGTATGACCTAATCCCACCATTTCAGCAACATTGTGCTTTCTTTGTCGTTCTATGTTTACTAGGAGGGGAAGATGGGTTTGGTTTTTCATAAATAAAGTCAGCATTGGCAACCTTACCTTGTCGCAGCATCAGCAGATGAGCAAAGAACATTAATAGCTCCAATCCTTTCTCCATAAAGACCCAGATTTTTACTATATGATTGAGCAACCAAAAGTTCCATACCACGTGCAGCAAACAATCTCACGGATGAGGCATCTTCGTCAAGGCTGCCACTTGCAAATCCCTGCAGTGCAGTGTGTATTTGTTATAGAATACAGGTTTCCAGTGCAAATATCTAAATAACAATGACTTTCACATGATCTTGTTCTCATAATTTCACTTTAGAAATTCATTTTCTCAAAAAATCAGTAAATTTCATTGATAAACACAAGACTGTCGAAAAATATGTATAAAGCAGCTTAACCAACTTTATCTATCGTTATGGCAGAGGTGTCTCCTTACATCAAATAAAGAAATGAAACAAGAAAGATCTTTCACTATTTTGAAACAATCTCATATTTCTTTCATTCTTCTCTCTCCCTCTCTCTCACATACACACATACACAGACAAATCCATCAAAACTTTTGAGAAACTTGAAATTTAGAACTTCACCAAATGAAAAATTTTGGGTTCACCATAGATTACCTGGTAGGCAACATCAAAAAATGGAATGTGGTTCTTCTCCTGAATTACATCAGCAATCTTTTCCCACTGCTCAGGTGTGGGATCAATACCAGTTGGGTTGTGTGCACAGCCGTGGAGCAAGATAAATGATCCTTCTGGGGCAGCCTATAAAAAGGTAACGCGATAACATTTTGTCAATGACTTATACAAGAACTGGAAGAGAAAAAAAACCCTCTTCCCTCGGACTCTGAATTTTAATGTGGGAAGAAGAGCAAGGCCAACAAGACTACACATACACATGGATCAGACATATGAAAGACATCTGGTACTGGATAATTCTATTTGACTTCCAAGACAATGTAGAAAAATAAAATTCTATATTTCACGCAAATATAGGAACTCAAGACCTAAAAGAGAGAGTGAAGCCAATTTTTTGCATATTCCATCCTCACAGAAAAATTATATTCTCAAAGTTATTCAGTCACTTCAAATGAATTTGAATACATAAAACATATTAAAAGGGCAGCCCGCTGCACTAAGCTCCCGCTATGCACGGGGTCCCGGGAAGGGCCGGACCATAAGGGTCTATTGTAAAACATATTAGAAAGGTTAAATTGATTAATTGTTGAAAGACTAAAAAGTCGAATCTGAATCTTGGGGGGTTGGAATAGACAAGAGTAAGCTAGAAGATGCAACATCATGATTTGTCAAGTCCGTTGTCAGAGGCTCTTAAAGGACGTTAAGGTATTATACTCACGGGTGAACCCGCAGGGGAGAGGAGAGGTTGCTTCCTAAAAACAACTGGGTTTGGCTTGTTGCTTTTGATTCTTCACCCATAGCACAAGATAAAGGGTACCCTTTTACATCCCAAAACATACCAAACTTTCTCTAAGCAGAGTATGAGCTCCAAGCTCCTCCGATTTTCCTTTTCAGAAAATGACTGCTCACATTGAAAGAACCAAGTCGTTCCTACCAGGAAATAGAAAGAGAAGAAAAGCAACACACACTTCATTGTCAAGCGTGCAAATCTTCTATGTTTTTTTTACTACATGTAAACCATTAGCAGAGTTATGGATCAATACAAGCATAGCAAGGAAGAGCACCACAAAACAGAAAAAGTATCTGGGAGATGCAATGCTATTCTAGAATGAATAATGCATCTCTCCTTTAATTACTGAAAGTCAGAGCATGTCCCACACCCAAAGGGCACCACAAGTCAATGGACTTGTGGAGAAAGGAAAAAGACAATGCTCACTACTGCTTTACAACTTCAACCACAAAGATGACAATGAGGACGATAATAACCTTTATATCTTCTATCATCCCAGCAAAATCAAGGCCAACTGTTTTGGGATCATAATATCGATATTCAAACCAAGGCACGCTGGCATCATTGAAAATGTTCTTATGATTTCCTGCAAAACATAACAGTAATATTCAGTATTTTGAAATTCACCCAAATTAATACAAAAGAAATATATACGCACCCCATGTTGGAGATGATATCAAAACCTTAGAGCCAGGGAAGTAACGCTCTATCAGTGCTGCAGCAATACGTAATGACCCAGTTCCTGATAGACCTTGAATAGTAGCCACCTGAACAAGAAACGAACAATGTCATGCAGAACAAAATCCAAGGAAACTGAATTTACATGTTCCAGGATACTCTTTCACTATAAGTAAAAAACCAAAAAATTTACCCTTTGTTGCTGAATCACTGGGTTATCTGCCCCAAACAATAACTCTGCTGTGACTTTGTTGAATGCAGCCAAACCTTCTATGGGAAGATACTACGTACCCATGGATAAAAATAAGTAAGAAATTCCACCACATAAAACTAGCCAAGGCTAAAAGCTGAATTTAGTATATCAAGTACCTCTTTGTTTTCTCCTCTCTCCAACATAAGGTTCTCTGCCTACAGAAAAGTAATTTCCTCATCATTCAGATGCAAAACTACAGAAAGTTATTACAATATTTAAAGATGAACACATGGGACAAGGCAAGTTATTCATAATTTACAAACTACTAGAGCTTAAACAAAAGATCAAGAACTTACTTTCTTAACAACATTGAGGACATATGGTTGAAGATCCTCTGTGCGGTAAGCTCCAACTCCAAGGTTAAGCTTCAGTTCGTTTGTATCAGCCTTAAATGCTTCAGAAACTCCAAGAATGGGGTCAGGAGGAGCCATTGTTATTCCCTCAAATCGAGAGACATTAACAGCAACAGTCATAGTAGTTCGACCACTTGACTGCTAAACAGAAAGAGAAGAACATGAGATTTTAGATAAGAGATTCCAATTCACACCGATATAAATGAATTCAAGGTATCATCTTTGGTTCATTCTTCTCCCTCCCCTTGGATTTTGGATATTAACACAATATAAATAAGCAATCAGCCTGAGCTCGTATTCTTTGTCTTTCCCTACTGGTTTTCTAAGGAGGATCAATTACATCCTTTGAGCTCATTAAACAGCTCGTTATTTCAAAGATAAGAAAAACAGAAATAAAATGTTATTGAACCCTGTTGAATTAATTGTTACAATACAAAATGTTGTTACAAACTGATCCAACCACATTTAATAATTAGTAGTGTGGAAATAATAATAAGTTCTGGAGTTGATTTAGGAAGCATGATAGGGGATCATCCTGTATCATACACCAAGCTGAAGGCGCCAGTTCATCTATATGCAAATCATCCCACTCCCACCAATTGAACCTACTCTAAATGACAGAACCTACTGGGATAGTAAAGCTGTTGCCTGACAGCAAAACAACACAAAATTCCTACCTTTGCCTTCACGAAGTCCTTCCCGAAGAACGCAGAACTCCCTAGCTTCAGCTTTGACTGCTCAAACACAAACAACGGCATGAAATAGGAACAGTAAAAAATAGGGAAACTTCCAAATGATGAAGCAAGTGATGACATATTACCTTGAGATTATCTTGCAAGGAAAATGAAGCTGAAGGAGTGGCAGAAGCTAGAGAGAACATTGTGGAAGCTATCTAGAACAAAATGATAATCATTAATCAGCTTAATTTTGGGCCTATACAGTTGACACTTAAAACTAAGATGACTAGAGAACTATGCTTGCACTAAGAATCTAATCTAAACAGTTTCAAACTTGAATTTAAGGAAAAAGATCCTTCTCTTGTTAGCTGGAGTACATGTGTAGTATTTATTCTTTAGTAAAAAGGCGGAAGAAAATAAAATATTTTTTCTTCTTTTTCTATAGTCTATATGTCCTGGTCTAAGGTCAGTCTGCTAAATGCCTAGTAGTGTCTGACTTGGGGATCGAATCATACAGCAATTAACATGAATCCAACTCTAAAATTCAACTAGATAATCACTACAAGTGCTCAAACTTATCCATGTAACTACTATGACCAATAACCAAGAAAATTGTGTAATCCATCGATTAAAAATCAAATGGAACTACAATGATACAAAAGATCAAAAACCGAAAAGATCTAAAAAAAGGCCAAATAACGCCCCTCCACGGACAAATAGAAATAGATAGAGAATTGCTCAAACTTATGTACGTGGGTGACTGAGTGTCAGTATCAAAATCAAGATTTATACAACAGGAAATGTGAAATCAAGCTAATATAATTACAAGATCTGAGGATACATATAAGATCAAATCAAAAAACAAGAAATAGAAACGCAGAGCGGAGGACTTACAGCAATGGAAGAAGAGGGATAGAAGGGATTTCGGGACTTTGGGTTTACAGGAAAGCTAAGACAAAGGGAAGAACTGATTCGATGGAATCGAGGATCCGGGCTTCATATGTATATATGGTTTAAAATAAAATTATTATCAAATAACGAATCTCGTTAAGCATAAAAGCTGATGGTTAAAGTTAAATTATTGATAAATAAAAAAATATGACATTTTTGAAATTGACTAAAAAGAAAAATGTGTGATAAATAGGGACAAAAAGTATTACTTATTACTCTTCTATTTCTATTTTTAAATATGATAATTCGTTTTCTTTTGTTTGAAAAAAAAATTGAAGGAAAAAAAACAAGCACTTAGTAATTAGTTGTGATAGAGATACTTATAGTTAATGACATCAGAAAATTTGATGTATACAAATTAAGAAGTTATCTTTTGGAGAAACACATTAGAGCTCCTATCAACAACTGAATCGCGCCTTCTTCCGATGATAGAGTCTCGTTTATTGATGTCACGCTCAAGAATAGCCCTCTGACCATTTAAGCGTTTAATTTCCCTCTCAGCACAGGCTCTTTCACAATTTTAATTTTTTTTATTAATGATAAATATTTTTTAGAAATATTACAAAAAGTCAAAATAAGAAAGGTAAACTTAATATCGTAAACCACGAGAGAGATTAGTGTTACGAAGTCAAATTCGATTCCTTTTTTATAAATGCATACATATCAATATGTTGTTACCGAATGAAAGTAGCATTTTGTATAAATTATATGGATATTCAGTCAATATATTATTTCCTTATGATAGCTACTAATCCATTGTCAATTTCATGATATACATCTCCATCCATTACTGATTCAAAATTGAACTAAGAGAGTATCAATTCAAGACAAAATCATTTTCCTAGCTTAGTTTTCACATCTGTTTGATCTTACTTTAATTGTTGACTGCTGATTGATTTGTCTTTCTCTTGCTATTCACCATTTTGCTGGTGCATAACAATTCCCTGAAAAGTGACGCTTACTTCTGTGTAAATTTTATTGGAAATTTGTCTTTGATGGGGTTGCGTCCGCCCATCTTTAATGACTTAAACATTCGGATTCTGCATGTTGGAGACTTTGGTTCTTCACACGTGCATAATCTACTAAGTGAGTAGATGGCCGTAGGGCAAGGATCGTCAAATTTCGTTAAGAAATGAAAGAGATATTGATCCACTAAGTAAGGTGTTTGAGGCATGAAAATATGGTGTGGGACAAATCTCCCACATAGGTGGAAAAAGGAAGAATTGTTCATTTTATAAGCCTAAAAATGTATAAGGGTTTGGGACCCCAAGGGGTAACCCATGTGTTTGAAGAAGAGATGACCTAGGGGTGCTTGGGTTCAAGGCTATGCCCACACGCGCGTCACCACCACTCACACGCCCGGGTCGGGTCTCGGGCTGTTGGGCTGTTTATGATATTATCTTTTTGGACCTCAAACTGCTTAGTATTTACAGTTTGGTCCCTGGAGTTTCAAAAAAAACTGCCAGCAACCGAAAAGTCAACAGTTTGGATGGCTTTAACCATTTGTAACTTTTTGTTCTAATTACAAAACGTTCCTGGCCTTGATTGTACCTCTTAATTAGTCTTTTAACACCTCTCCTCATCCTAAACACTATAAAATGAGAACCTTACTCTAATTTGAGGGACACACAAGTCTTGAGAACAAGAGCAGTCCAGAAACAAAAGTTCTTCTTTTCCCTCTAAATTTTCACTCTTCAGAAGTCGTTTCATTTTTGTTTTCTTCGTCATAATCAACCTATTTGCTTTGTAGTGTTGATTAGTTGTTATTTTATCTTGGGAGACTATTGTCCGCTAACGTAAAAGCATATATACGGCGCAATCTTGTCTTAAAGACAGAGAGTCATCTCTAGACTCAGTCACAGTTGTAACAATCCAGATTTTGTGTTTCTTGATTGCAAGTTATCAAGATTCAAGGCTCAAGAAGCTTGTGGCAATTATAAACTTAATTGTTTATTTATCCTTTCGAACACTTATAATATTTATTTACTTCCCGTATGGCTTTTTGCTAACAATTTTAAGACAAGACTGCATTAACGCTCGAAAGATATCGGTCAACAATTGTGTGACCAAATCTGGTTATGGTTGTGGTTTTCTGGTTGAAGACAGTTCCATTGACAGTTCTGTTGATAGGAACTCTATTTGTGTCAACAAACTAGACTATGGTTCTAATGCCGAGGTTCAGAGCGCCTATGTTGGTCATGCTATTGACGGTCAAGGTGTTGATGGTGTCACCGCTCCCATAAGAGGTTGAGGATGTCAACTAGGACAAGAGGAGAAGGCTGAAGATGTTGTTCTATCTTGTAGCAGAAGGCCTATATTTATCCCAGACAAAGGATCCGAATTATGGTAAGGAAGAAATGGACACTCAGTCCAACAAAGCGACTGACGTTGGCCAGAATCCGAAAATTGGGCTATGTTAACTCCCTTCCTTGTTAATAATGAGATTAAATGATGTCTGATTAAAGTGTGTAAAGCAAGGATAGGAATATGAAAGTGTTTTCATTAAAAACTTATATTCCGTACACTTTAAAATCAGAAATTGAATCTCCCTCCTTCCCGGTTAAAGATTGGTACTGGAAAACAAAACTTAAAAGATCCGTTCTTTTGGGTGTAATTATTAAAAGTGTGTAAAGTATGTTCGCACATACGAAGGAGAGAGATCCATTGACTGTGCGAAAACTGTTACCACTCTTAAGCAAGCGCCGGGAATTGTCTGGGAACCAATCTCAAGGGAATAAGACTATAAGATAATGACTTATCTTAAGACGTTGAACCTGTCACACTATCTGAGAGAAGATCCTTCACTTGATAGGATGGTATTGGACACTCAGTCGTACAAAGTCTCCGGGCAACTGGAGTGGGCCAGAGTTTTCAGGTCTTAAATGATCTGAAAGCCAAAAGAAAGGCAGAAAAGAAATTGGACACTCAGTCTGGCAAAGCAACTGGAGTGGGCCAGAGTATCTAGATCACATATGATCCGGTTACGCCCTAACCACGGGTAAGAGGTTGTTCATGTGAAGAAACGTCACCTCTAAATTAGAATGGGTTGGAGAGGTTGTCCTCAAAAGGACTTCCGGGAATGGGATCACTCTAAAAGGAGGTGATATATGTCTCAAACTTGGTTTTAGGGACGTTATTGGTCAAGCTAGTTTGAGACTAGTCCAACAAGTCTGTAATAACTAAGAATGGTACAGTATGTCTATAGCCAAATGAATGATATATTTGGAATCCGTGCATCTATGCCATCATAGATTAAGACATGTTAAATAGAAAGTCATTCAAAAACTAACTAAGTTGAGATTGTTGCCTTTTGTCGACATAAATCCTCAAAATGAATGTGAGGTGGGCGAAGAGGCAAAATCCTCTTTCCATTCCGTCAAAGGAAGAGCAAAAGAAGCACCGCTCCTCTAGAACATAGTCACACCTACATGGGTGATTTGAAGTTTGTACAAAATAGAGGGGGGAGACAAGTACTTTATGACCTTCATTGACGATGGTACAATGTATTGCATCATTTGTTTGTTGAAAAGCAAAAATGAAGCTGTTGAAGTGGATAAGCGCTACAAAGTAGAAGTTGAAAATCAACTAAGCCTACGGATTGAGAAATTCGTAGTGATAGAGGAGGAGAATGTGAAACATCGTTCATCAAACGACTGCTCCTTACTCACCTCAGTCTAACGGTGTTAGCCAAACGCAAAGTCGTATGCCAAAATATGTGGGGCTAGGAGATCCTTACCGCTAATGCGATTCTCAACAGAACTCTGCATAAGGATAAGGATGACCCTCCATATGAAATATGAAAAGGATCCCACCTACAAATGTTTTGATGTGGGGTGGCTTGGTAGAGGTTGGAATACCGAAATGGGTCAAGACTGTAGATTGATATCCATTGGATCTGCACATAACTGTAGTGCTTATCGCCTCTTGGTGTCAAAGAATGCTGAATTCTTTGAAGATAACTTTCCTTGAGAAGGAAAAAAAAGTAATTGCTCAAGGTTAACAAGAACTTGTGAGTGCCTGATTGTCCGAAACTAGACGTTCCAGATCAATAGGACTCGGAAGTTGATGACTATCCAGAACTTAATGTTCCAGATATACAGAACTCAGGGATTCTAAATATTGAACCAAGACGGAGCAAAGAGAGGACAAAGACTTGTTCCCGGCCTTCTAGCTTTCATGGTTGAGAATGAACCATGGACAATTAACAAAGAATTGTCATCTCCAGAAGCACTGCTTTGGAAAGAAGCTATAGAGAGAGAAATAGATTCCATTAGATAGAACCATACTTGTGTAATGGTTGACTTTCCTTCGGGAAAAGAACCTTTGGGTTGTAAAACTGGATACTCAAATTGAGTACAAAGTAGATAGATCTATTGACGAGTATAATGCCTCGGCTACTTGAGACAGTCTTCCTAACCGGAGAGTTGGAAGGGGAGGATCAGAGTTGGTTGGTTGGACTGTTGGGCTTCTTTCTGTACTTCCTTTTTTGTCCTTGAAAAGTCTACATTTTGGTCCTGGAAGGTTCAGATGAAGCAGAAATAGTGAATATGACAGCAGAAACATTGACTCTGAAGTTAAAAAGCCAACAGTTGGACAACCAACAGTCTGAAAGTGGAAGTCATATTGAAATAAAGTCTTGATATAAAAGAAATGGGTGTCACAGATGACATCGTAGGAATTGGGGTTTCTAAGATATCTAACGGACTGGTCTAATTCCAAACTCATTTATGAGATAGTTGACAGTCTCATTAAAGCCACCAATGGATATGAATCATAGAATTGATTGGAATCATGGTGCACCCATATACTAGGAGCGATATGCGCAGGTCACATGTAGTTCAATGTATTTTACACACTACAACCGAGCTGGTATCAACTTACAAAGTAGATCAGTTGAACTAAGGTTCACTCGTGATTTTGGAAATGATCGATAGAAGGCGTTAAATCAGATATGACGATATCTGAAATATTCGCTTATTTATGGATTATGGTATTTTGGATGTCCAGCGGTTCTGGGAGAACACAGTGATGCAAACTGGACATCGGACATGAAGAACACCAAAGCCACAAGTGGATGTGTACGGTGTGTCTTGGAAAATCATCTATGAAAACTTGCATCGGCCGATTCAGAAAGGGCACGGATGACTACATCTAGATATATCTGTCGGAGATATAAGACCGTATGGTAGTTGATCACCATGGGTGTCATTCCCGTTGATTATATCAAAGGATAATATAGCAGACCCTTTAACTAAGGGACTACCCGAAGATCAAGAATTTTGCCTGTCTAGGGGAATGGGCTTAAAACCCTAACAATACAAACCTTTGCGGTGGTAACCCAACCATATTGACTGGAGAACCCAAGAATTTGGTTTAATGGGAACACTAAGCGGCAAAAGGTTCAGTTGAGCTCTTCGATGGAAAAAAGAGCACTTCGGATGATGATTTATGTAAAGAACACATGAATCCAAAGTCGTTCATGTGATAGACATTAAAGTGCTACCTGCATGGTGGGTAAAGATTAAGCTTTCAAACCTTTAACGATCCTCAAACGGTTGAGGTTAAGGTTGGGGAAACTTTTAATGATTCCAAACACTTGTGAAGTGGGGTATAACAGGATACCTTGTAGGAGATCACCTATTTAAGTGCGAGGACAGGCCGCCTCAAATGAACGCACTTAAGAATCTAACTGTGTCCACGGCCACAACGGATAGGACAATAAGAATGAAAATCAATAAAGGGGAGTTAATGTGTTGGTATCATTATCTTGGCTTACACTAAACACTCACAGTTCAAGACATCACGTTCACCGCGCAGTAAGTAAGTCCGGTGGTATTCAACTAGGGAAGGTTCAAAGCGGAAGCTACCTCTCCTAATTCAATATCTTTCCGCTGAAAGATTGCTGAAGTTTGGCACCCTGTGTGCACCAATTCTCTTTCAAGAAGGGATTGTTGGAAATTTGCCTTTGATAGAGGTTGCGTCTATCTATCTTTAATGATATAAACACTGGGGTTACGCATGTTGGAGACTTTAGTTCTTCACACGTGCATAATCTACTAAGTGAGTAGATGATCGTAGGGCTCAGGATCGTCAAATTTCGTTAAGAAATAAAAGAGATATTGGTCCACCAAGTAAGGTATTTGAGGCATGGAAATATGGTCTGGGACAAATCTCCACATCGGTGGAAAAAGAAAGAATTGTTCATTTTATAAGCCTAAAAAATGGATAAAGGTTTGGAATCCCAAGGGATAACCCATGTGTTTGAAGGAGGGAAGACCTAGGTGTGTTTGGGTTCAAGGCTAGGCCCACACGCGTGCCGCCACCACCCACACGCCCGGTCCGGGTCGTGTCGTGGGTGTGGGCTGTTGGGCTATTTATGATATTATCATTTTGGACCCCAAACTGCTTAGTATTTACAGTTTGGTCCCTGAAGTTTCAGGAAAAACTTCCAGCAACTGGAAAGTCAACAGGTTGGATGGCTTTAACCATCTATAATGTTTTGTTCTAATTACAAAACATTTCTGGCCTTGATTGTACCTCTTAATTAGCCTCTTAACACCTTTCCTCATCCTAAACACTTGAAAATGAGAACCTTACTCTAATTTGAGGGACACACAAGTCTTAAGAACAAGAGCAGTCTAGAAACAAAAGTTCTTCTTTTCCCTCTAAATTTTCACTCTTCATCAGTCATTTCATGTTTGTTTCTTCGTCAGAATCAACCTATTTTCTTTGTAGTGTTGATTAGTTGTTGTTTTATCTTGGGAGACTATTGCCCGCTAACGTAAAAGCATATATACGGGGCAATCTTGTCTTAAAGACAGTGAGCCATCTCTCGACTCAGCCACAGTTGTAACAATCTAGATTTGGTATTTCTTGATTTCTGGTTATCAAGATTCAAGAAGCTTGTGGCAATTATAAACTTAATTGTTTGTTTATCCTTTAGAACACTTGTAATATTTATTTTCTTCCCGTATGATTTTTTGCTAACAAATTTCGTGTTGATCTCTGGATAGAGAGAGTTTATGATTTCATTGTTCGTGCCCTTTGTCAACTTGCGACAAATCTTGGATCTTGTAGAAATGGCTTCTTTTGTAGAGAACCCAAGTGACTTCACCATGATCTCCACCAATACATTAAAACTCGCTGCAGCTGGAATTGTGGAGTAAAACAAATAAAATCTGAAGGAAAAGAGATATTTTGTGCGCCATTGCTATTAGTTCTAAACATCGGTGCAAGCATACTTCGTTTGCAAGCGGTATCCTTCGGTATTTCACACGGCGGTCAAATTTTTAGTAGAACCAAAGTAAGTACAGAAAATGGATTATATTCGCCCATCATTTGTCAAATATTGTTTTAATTCTCTATTATAATACATTCGTCACATAATACTTGTTACATTTTCATTTAGACGCCGTTATTTAATAATTAAGAAAGTAAGAAATCATTTTTTTATTACCACTAGGTATTCAGTACCCGCATTGGAATTCGACTATATTTGAATTCACGCTGGAGTTTTAGCCCATTTCTGGAAAAGCTCTCCCTACAAAGGATTTTTTATACTTAGGACTCGAAACCGAGACCTCTAATTAAGAGAGGAGAAGTATTATCCACCGTACCACAGCCTTTGATGGTAAGTAAGAAACCATATTACTTTTATTGGGGGAGGGGGAACAACTGTTTACTTATTTGTAAATTAGTTGCAAGTTTTCAAATGTTTTTTTTCATGATTTCAATTATATGAGATTTCGGTGGAATTTTGGAAGTACGTAGGCAGAGCGGGTATAGAGTGGATAATTGGGTTATTTAATTTCATATTTCGGATGGTGAAAATATCTGAAGAATGGAGGTGAAGTACAATGGTTTCATTGTACAAGAACAAAGGTGACATCCAAAACTTCAACAATTATAGGGGTATTAAGCTACTAATATATACTATGAAAGTTTGGGAGAGAGTGGTAGAGATGAGGATGAGGAGGGACGTATCTATATCGGAGAACAAGTTTGGATTTATGCCGGGATGCTCAACTACAGAAGCCATTCACATTGTACGGAGACTGTTGGAGATGTATGGAGAATAAGGACTTAGATATGGTGTTCATCGATCTAGAAAAGGCATACGATAAAGTGCCAATGGAGATTTTATGGAGATGTTTGGATGCTAGAGGGGTACCTATGGCGTACGCTAGGGAGATCAAGGACATGTACGATGGATCCGAGACCAGGTTAAGAACATCGGGAGAAGACTCGGAGCATTTTTCAGTTGGGATGGGGTTACACCTGGGCTCAGCCCTTAGCCCATTTTAATTTGCACTGGCGATAGATGTGTTAACGCGAAAAATTCAAGGTGAGGTGACATGGTGTATGTTATTTACGGATGACATAGTTCTGATTGACGAGACTCGCGGCAGCGTTAACACTAAACTAGAGGTTTGGAGATGAAATCTGAAATCGAAAGGGTTCAGGTTGAGCAAAACTAAGATAGAATACATGGAGTGCAAGTTCAGTAATGTAGCGCAAGAGGATGACGTGGAAGTGAGACTTGATACTCAGGTCATCCAGAACAGAGGGAGCTTCAAGTATCTTGGATCTATTATCTAAGGTAATAGAGAGATATATGAGGATTTCACGCATCGTATTGGTTCAGGATGGATGAAATGAAGGTTAGCATCCGGAGTCTTGTGTAATAAGAAGGTACCACTAACACTTAAAGGTAAGTTCTACAGAGTGGTGGTTAGACCAACTATGTTGTATGGGTCGGAGTGTTGGTCAGTCAAGAACTCTCACGTTCAGAAGATAAAGCTGGTGGAAATGAGGATGTTGTGATGGATGTGTGGGCATACGAGGAGAGATAGAATTAAAAATAAAGAGATTCATACAAGGTGGGGTGGCCTCGGTGGAGGACAAGATGAGGAAAGTGAGACTAAGATGGTTCGGGCATGTGAAGAGGAGATGCACGAATTCCCCAGTGCAGAGATGTGAGAGGTTGACTTTGGATGATTTTAGGAGATGTAGAGGTAGGACGAATAAGTATTTGAGAGAGGTGATTCAACATGACATGACGTAGTTCCAACTCACCGAGGACATGATCCTAGATAAGAGGTTATGGAGGACATGAATTAGGATAGAAGGCTAGTATAGGTAGTTGAGCCTTGTCACGCTTCTCATTTCCTACTTGTAGTGATAGTGTTATTCTTATAGTATTTGTGTTTCTTGTAATTTGATTATCATATGATTTTATAGTGGTTACGGTATTGTCTTATTTATTTATTTTTAGACTGCTTTGTCATGCGTTATATCATATTTTACCATTACTTATGTTATTTCTTTTCCTGACTATTTTGGTTTGCTTTTCTTTGAGCCGAAGGTCTATCAGAAACAACCTCTCTACCTTCCAAGGTAGAGGTATGGTCTGCGTACATTTTACCATGTCCAGAGTCCCTTATGGGATTACCTTGGTATGTTCTTGTTAATTTGAATTATATGAGATGGATAATAATAGTGGGCGAAGAAAACTAAATCACCCTTCTGCTTTATTCTACATAAACTATAGAGAAATAAATTAATCTTTTTTTCTGCTTGTCTCATTAAATCTTACTCATATTATTTAATCCTACTGCTAAAAAATTTCATTTCTCCAATTCATGAATTTAATATATTTTTAAGTTACTTTTCTAAAGTTAATAAATCTTTAGGATTTTGAGTTACTTAATATAATGTAATCTTTGATTCGGGTGCTTTCACCTTGATAAGTTAATACCTCTAATTGACCTTATATAGTTTCCCTATTTTAATTTGCTGAAATAAAGATTTAGATTACATTCAAACAAAACTTCGTACTGTTCCTTAAAAGATCAAAGTAATCTGTATTTATCATATAAATTTAGTTTTGGAAGATTAGATTTAAAATTTATGTTAAAGAAAGCTATTAAAACAAATTGAAAGAAAACTCCAGTAATTTCTTTTATTTTACCGCAGCTCCATCAAATTATAAGCTCATTGTGTCAAAATTACGTTGATTATTTGAAATAGAAAATGAAAACTATGTAGAAACTGAAATAATTAAAGGAAAGAAGGAAAAGTTAGAGAGCAAAAGTGTACGTGATGTAAATGTGTCCAGGGGCGTTTGAAGGAGACTAGAGAGGATCAGTGGATCCAAACTAGGACACTTGGCTCATAGACTCAATTTATGGCATGACTTTCGAAGTCTTTACTCTAAATTATTATCATTTTCATTAAATAAATTTTTGCATGGCCATATAACATAGGTTAAAATTTGGCACAGTCCACATTTTACATTTTGAAATCTGATAGTTCAAATATAATTTTCTTTTTGAATATTTGGCGTTGTACAGCCAACCGATAAAATAAATATATTAATAATTCTCTTTAAAAGATCTTCTCTGTTATAGACTGACAACACTGTTACACCTCATATTTTTCGCTTAGTATGCATCGTGAGTAAAGTAACGAAAGTCCGGTGAGGCTGAAATTTCAAATTCGGATGAAAATGAGTTTAAGAAAGTGTTAAGTAAGTTTCATAAAAGTTCAGGATTAAACGAATAAAAAAAAACTTTTTGATGAAGTTAGCCGAAGGAAAGCGGATTGTATTAGCCCGTACTTACGGGGTGAGACTAGGAGTGTTTAATATGATACGAAGGTCTTGTTATGAGGTATTTGAATCGTATAATAGTTGTATGTTAAGCTTTGAAGTAAAGCAAGTTCTAAAACAAAAGTTGGCAAAGGTCATCACAAGTTACGTTCATAAATTTGCTGAAATTTGGGTTAGATCTAACTGAGCTTTTCTCCCGATGTATTTGGAGTTACAAGGTGGTCCACCCACCATAGTGGTATAATACACGTAGGACCTCTAACGATATAATCACATAATCACAGGATCGAGCGTATGGCTCCACAAATTCATTTTCCGCTAAGAGCGACCCCGTATATAGAAGGTCTACGATGTCACATCCCAACCTTGAGGGGTGTTACTGGCACCCAACGCCTGCACGACCCAAGCGTACCTCCTGAATATCATCACGCGAACGTATACCCGTCTGGACCGACAAGGCCTCAAAATGATAATTATAAAAACAATATGACTTAATATCCTGCAAACAGAAGAACCCAACCTATGCATATATACATACTAAGGCCGACAAGGCCAACATAATCTCTAACCAACATCCAGGCCTACAAGGTCGTACTAAACAAAATGTATAACACAGGGCATGTCTACAAAGCCTCTAAAAGGGAACATCGACATAACACATTAGTTGGGACATGGCCCCTGACATACCCAGAATACCAAAAAGTATATAAACATGACTCTAACTCGATAATACTAAGGGAGAAAATGGAGTGTTACACCTCGTAGTTTTACGTCTAGTCATGCCGTCGAATAACACCGGTATCCCGAGAAGATATGAGACCTTATGGAAAGGTAATGAGGTTTAAAACTTATTTATAGAAGTATCGGGATGTATAAAAGTTAAACGAATTGAAGAGAATATGTTTTGATAAAAATTTGCAACTTTCCAAAATACCCTACAATGTACGGACGTACATTGTGACATGTGGGACCGTACCTAATTTTTGAAATTTTCAAGATTCCTGCTAAGACATACGGTCCAAATGTATGGACCGTACATTAATGTATGAACCATATAATTGGTCATACATATTTGTGGTAGAAACTTCTTTTTCGTATATAAATTAATCATCTAAACTTGGAGCTTCATTTTATACCTTTTACAGACCCTGGAACTTCTTATATATTCTCTCAAAGGTCTACTATCATCATAGACATAATTCTAAGGAAAAACAAGCAAATTCAACGTGGTGAATCCCGTAGTTATCATGGTATCGTCTTTCTCCTTGTTGTATCAATTCCGGAGAATCCTTGGAGGTGAAGTAACCTCTGTTTTGAGGGAGTTCTTGTATGTAAAGGTAAGTTTCATCTTCCTCTATCTATTCCTATGATTATATGGATGTTTTGGAGTAATTTGTTGGAGAGTCTTCATAAACCAAGCTTATATGCATTGAAACTAGAAGTTGTTTAGATGGTTGGCCTGTTTTACACGGAGTTTATGATGAAGTTGACAATCAAACTTGTTTTATTGTTGTGGGATTAAGGAGAGTGTGTTTGGAAGATTATGGTGTTGATCTGCATAAGTTTCCATCATATAGAAGCACAAGAACTCTATGCACTTAAGTTGTTTGACAAAATGTCTAAGTGAAGATTACCTTTAGCTATTGAGTTAATTTTGAGTCCAATCATTCGTTTAATGTAGACTATCATTCGTAGAGCGTTCGGGAGCTTGTGAATTATCAACATAAGGTATGTAAGGATTATCCGTTCTTTTGGCATGACTTTTGATAGAAATGTTTTCCTAAGGCGACACTTTCCTTGTTGAGTTAAAATATCCATGTCTCCTCCTCTATTGAAGTATGTTATGTCCCTTGTGATCCTGTATCAGGAGTACTTCCCGTATTCTATATATCTCTTGTTAATTGGTTGAAAGTTGATTAACGTAGTGACAATAATGATAGTTGAAGGATAACGACCATAGGTCACTTCGACTTTGTTCATGGTGTCCCTTGAGATTTGTCTTGCATTACACTTATATATATGTATCTATTTTCTTATCGAGTCACGCTATAGTCGGTCGGGCAAACATTTATACATACACACCACTGCTGTTGGGTATGACATTACCGACTCCTATATGGATGGGTACGTTATGATGAGATTGCCCACATAGAGGATTGCTATATTATATGGACCCATAGAGTGGCCCGATGTCACACCCCAACCTTGGGGGGTGTGGCCAGCACCCAACACCTGGATGGCCCGAGCGAACCACCTGCATATCATCGCACAAGGAAACACACATCTAGGCCGACAAATAATACTATAACGTACACAATATGAAATCCTGTAAGCAGAAGATCTAATCCTAACAGAAATATACACATACAAGGGTCGACGAGGCCATACCGAACAATTATACAATGTAGAAACTATCTACAAATCCTCTAGGAGATTGTCAACACAAAATATAAGTCGGGATAGGGCCCCCGACATACCCAAAACACCAAAAGAAATGTAACATAACCCCGACGCGATAATACTGCAGAAGGAAATAAAGCTCACCAATAACGTTGATAGCTGCCTACGTTCTACGAGGAGCAGGTCCTCTCCTTGCCTACCTAAACCTGCGCATCATGAAACATAGTGTCCCCAGGAAAAGGGATATCAGTACGAATAATGTACTAAATATGTATGGCGGAAATAAAACATAACAGTGCAATAACCATAAGAGAAAGGAAAGTTCAAGTCAACCTGAGTCTCTGAACTACCGCTGAGGCTACAACATATATCAAGGTCATGCCTATCATATATCATTCTGTATACCTTTACGTCAACATCCTAGATCTACCTGTTTAACTACCCGACTGATTAGTGGTAAATAACATGTATGCCCAGCCAATGGTATCCAACGATACATAACTGCCCAATTGGTGGTAACTACATATTTCCCATCTAGCCATGGCCTGGTGGTGGATACATATCTGCCCAAACATGGTTAATATCATAGCGTACTTGGCCCTAAAGAGAGACTTGGTCGTACCCGGCCCATATACTGGACTCGGTGTTATCATGCCCAACTGCAGTGGTGATGCTCATTTGCCCAATCGATCGTACCTCGGTGGTATGCCACACTATCATATCCGCTCCATATAGGTATTCTCTACATATATACATACATAAAAAGAAATGCTAATCTTCTATGTTTATGAACTTATCACAATACTTAGGATCGTTACCTTCTTACTTAACGTTCGAGGACTATCATTATGATGACAACATACCCATCATATTTCACCCTTTTTACAGGAACTAACAAGACAACCCACGCTATCTCTAGCCTTCATGAAATTAACCCTGGATTATCAAGGACCATGGAATCCTTTCAAGAGTAAACAACAACATATCTTTTAGCGGATGTTTCATAGTACGTTGACACTTCAACAATCATGTCAAGAAAAGAAGGAATAAGCCTTAACATACCTTTAACGTCCTCTTTTGAAAGATTCTGGATACCGTCGATTGCTCACTCAATCTATAACAATAATCAGAAACCATTCTTAATTATGAAGCTAGATTCTGAGATAAAAAGAGCGGCAAGCTTATTCTAGACTAATTTGGACAACACCTTTCCCAACCCTCTCACCTTTTTCAAATTACATCAATAAATATTTATACATCTAATATAAAACCAAGCACCTATACAACCATATCCACTATTATATCTACCATAGCAACCTTAACAAGCAACTTCACAAGTTACAACAATAATTACAACTCCTTCAAGTGTTAATCTTGTACTATCTTCCTATATAACTTAGCTAAGGCTTATGTATAATCAATGTCATATAAAAGGAGGGAAAACATACTTAATCTCGTAAAATAAACCCCTTCAACAACTCCTCTTTTGCATAAGAAGAAGGTGCACATTCACACCAACACCAACTAGGTGGTTCTACTATTTGAACTTCACTTCTAAGGTAGGAGGAGAGTGATTTGGCTTAGGATAGGTATAGAAATCCTTAAAGATATTTTAGGAAGATTTAAGAAAGATGGGAGGTGTGATTTGGGGTGTTGGAAGTGGAAAATGAGGCTTTGGTTGAGTTATAAAGTCATAGAACCACCCCACTACTTCGAGTTTGTAGTGGTACTTGCGGCCGCAAGTCACCATATGATGCTCCACAAGTCCCTCGCATATTTGGGCAGTAAACAACCCAAAAATGTCCAAAATACGACCTAAATGCGGTGTCACAAACTCAGTTTGCTGCCGCATTCTGTACAGAGCTCCGATTGATGAACAGTTTATTGCGTTGGAAAGTAGACTTGCTAAAATTGACATTTGACAGCTTATGTGATCCATAGATCCTTAAATACTAAGATATATACACCCAAAGACTTGGGCCAAAAATCTGTCCAGAAATCTTCATATTTCTCCCCGAATTTCCAGGAACTTACTTTCTTCGATTCGTTTAGCCCGAACTCTTACGAAATATACTTAACATCCATCTAAACCTTTGTTAACCTTGTGAAGGGATCTCAACCTCACTAAGCTTATTTTAGTTAATTCGTGTTGAAAATGACATACAAAGTATGTGGTGTAACATATTCCCCTCTTAAGAAAAATCGTCCTAGAATGTTGGAATATCGTAGCCTAAAGACCTTAAGTTCTGATTCCTTTTGAAACTTTTAGCAGGACTCCCTCTGTACTTAGGCTCATTTCAACCTATCGCGCAACCTAAAAACATATCTACCACCTCATAGACTATATAATACCACTCGTAATATGACATTGGTCTTTCATGACCGCACCACCCCAAGATCCATTGCATCAAACCACACCGGAACATTTCTAGCTTAACCCTTGGATTTTCGACTATCACAACTCGCCTGCAAGTGAGGTTATGTCATAAGGCCTATTTTACAACTTAGGGTTCACACTCATTTTATACACGAGATAGAATATATAAAATTAGATTCTGAATCAGTCAATACCTATTTTATATATATAAAAAGAACGGAATATCATTAGGATACCTTCAACAAGGTCAGGTGCCTCATGATTATGTCATCCTATCAAATCATAGTTACGGTGGTGACCATTGCCGGGGCTAGGTGCCCCACCCCTGCCTCGGCCCCTACCAACTACTGTTTGTGCCCCACGCTCTATGGGATGCATTGAGGATGATGAAGTCATTGCTGATCCGATTGGCTAAGCCATACTACCTCTATTCCTCATACATTAGAATCCTGATGATATCATTCGAAAAAGGCCCTACCACACTGATCACATGGCAGGGGAGGTGGTCTCAAATGCACCAACCTTTTCCGCTGTTGAAAGCCCAAAGCTCGGGAACTCTGGCCCTATCTTGAATATGTCGATCTATCATACTGTGGCCCCTAGGCCTGAGAAAGATTACTAACTGCATGATTGGCTGAAGGACTAGGGTTATTCCAATCATACTCAGCTTGGCTAGCCGGTCTAGCTCTCTTAGGTTGACTCCCATCGCCCACATCCTTGTTGTTGCCGCTTTCGATCTTCTAGATTTTGAGTGTATGCTTGGATGCGGGAGATATCCATACCTTCATTCAAGGAGGCCATAGTACACTCATTAACTAGATGTGGTCCCAAACCATTCACAAATTGGTGCACCTGATCACTAATTTCGACCACGATCGTAGGGGCATACCTATCCAACGAATTAAACTGAAGGTTGTACTCCAATACACTCATATCGCCTTGCTATAAAAGTAGAAACTTAACTTGTTTGGCCCTTCAAAGTTCTACCGGTAAATAATGTTGTAGAAAAGCCTGAGAAAATTCCTTCCATATTGTTTAGTGCATTTGATCCTTTAGATTGTACCCACATCTCATACCATACAATTGCAACATCCCGCAATCTGTATAAGGCCAATTTTACTGCCTTGGTATCTATATCATGTATCACATGCATATGTCTGGTACATCTGGTCCAAGAAGTTCTACAGATCATCATTCGGGTCCGACCCTGTAAACACTAGGGGATCCAAATTAATAAAATCTCATACCCTCGCATTGACTGGTCTATTATAAGATCTAGCACTCACACCCTGGCGCTGGGCCAGAGCGACCACTAATCGGGTCAACAATCGTACTACTCTGCACATATGTATGTCATAATCATGGAAGTGTATATGCATGCGTGTCTGTAAAAATCTAACCGCTCAGTGGGGATATATAATGTAATGTCTAGCCGAATTGTGGGGCAATTCATTTCATAATACATATATATCATACCCGACCTCGATAAGGACTCGATCGTACTTGGACCAAATGTAGGACTTAGTAATATCAAAATCAACTGCAGCTGGATATATATCTACGTGCCATACCCGATCAACTATAACATGGCTTGGTAAAAAAATAAATACATACATATATATATATATATATGTTTATAGAACCAATCAGAGTGATTCAAGGTTGTTATCCTCCGATTATTGTTATGTAACTATGTTTGTATTACTAACTGAGAGTCATTAATAATCATAAGAAACATAAGGTTTAAGAGATTATCAAGTCAGGAAAATGCTTCGGGAACAGAATAACAAGAGTTATAAATGGCAACAATATGATACAAAAGTAATCGCCAACTTTAAATTTAAGAGTAGAGCTCATTTTGAAGGGACGTCATTGTGGTTATACTTATTCGTCGATCATGCAAAAGAATAAAAGAGTATGCCTTAACATACCTTTTCCTTGATGCAACAATCATCCTACGAGTCTTCACACTTCATACCGGTGATTATCTATATCACATAAAAATCTATATCAATATTGAATCCAAATTCCATAGGAAGATTCATGTAAGTATCTTATCGACAACTTCGAATACCTCAGATTCTTAAATTCCTTCACAAATAATTCTCATATAATTCAAACTCACGACTCCAATCCAAAAATACAATTTCCATAAAAACTCAGCTAAGTGTTCTTCAACAATTCTAGCATATATGATTTCTTAGGCTTTTCTTATACGAGAAGTCTTATGTGATTCAACCTTAAAATTCCTTAAACCGTACTTTCCTTAATACATAACATACACAATCAGTTCCATCATTCAATTAACTCATACTTAGAGTAAAACAACCCAATAATTCATATTATGAAGAAACAATGTTTCGACATGAAAGATATGGATATTACAGATGTAATCTTAGGAATTAAGATTTCTAAGACACCTGACGGGCTGGTCTTATCTCAATCTCATTACATTGAAGATGTTTTGAGGAAATTTGATGTATTTGACAATCCCCCTATGAAGTCACCAATGGATATAAATCATATAGTTGTTAAAAATCGTGGTGCACCCGTACCCCAGGAGCAATATGCACAGGTCATTGGCAGTTTAATGTACATTACAAACTGCACCCGACCCGACATCGCTTATCCAGTCAATAAGTTGGCTAGGTTCACTCGTATTCCTGGAAATGATCACTGGAAGGCGTTAAATCGGATACTACGATATCTGAAATATTAGCTGACTTACGGATTACACTATTCAAGATATCCAGCCGTACTGGAAGGATACAGTGATGCAAACTGGATATCGGACATAAAGAACACCAAATCCACCAGTGGGTATGTTTTTACAATTTGTGGTGGGGCTGTGTCTTGGGAATCCTCTAAGCAAACATGCATCGCCCGATCCACAATGGAATCAGAGTTTATCGCTTTGGACAAAGCAGGAGAAGAAGAAGAATGGCTTCACGACTTCTTAGAGGATATCTCTTGTTGGGATAAACCCGTACCTTCGGTGATGATTCATTGTGACAGCCAATCGGCTTTAGGAAGGGCACGAAGTAATATGTACAACGACAAGTCTAGACATATTCGTCGGAGGCATAAGACCGTTAGGCAGTTGATCACTACGGGTGTCATTTCCATTAATTACGTCAAATTAAAGGATAACTTAGCGGATCCATTAACTAAAGGCCTACCCAAAGATCAAATATTCTGCATGTCTAGGGCAGTGAGCTTAAAACCCAAACCATAAGAATCTTTATGGTGGTAACCCAACCTTATTGACTGGAGATCCCAGAAATTTGGTTCAACGGGAAAACTAAACTATAGAGGTTCAGTTTAGTGCTTCACTTGAAGTAAGAGCACTTCGGATTATCATTCTTTAAAGAATGATAACTCCAAAGTCGTTCCCGCGATAAACAGTAAGTGCTAACTGTATAATGGGTAAAGGATAAGTTCCTGAAACTTTTAATTATTCCTAACACTTGCGAGTGGGGTAGAGCAATATATCTTATAGGAGATCACTTATTTAAGTGTGAGGACATGCCACTTCAAATGTACGCACTTAAGAATCCAAGCGTTATACATGGACACAACGGATAAAACAATAAGAAAAAATGAACAAGGAGAGTTATTGTGTTGATATCATTGTCTTGGTTTACACTAAACACTGACGGGTCAAGACATCGCGTTCACCGCATAGTAAGTAAATCCGATGGTAATCGACTAAGGATGGTTCAAAGCCGAAAACTACCTTTCCTGATGCAATATCTTTCCGCTGAAATATTGCTGAACTTTGGCACCCTGTGTGCACCAATTCTCTTTCAAGAGGGGATTGTTGGAAATTTACTAATGTGGAATTGAGTTTATCCCATCTTTAATGACTTAAACACGTGGGCTCTGCATGTCGGAAACATCGTTTATTCGTACATGCCTAATCTACTAAGTGAGTAGATAATGTTAGTGACAAGTATCGTCAAATTTCTTTAAGAAATGAAAGAGATATTGATACACAAAGTAAGGTGTTTGAGACATGAAAAGATGGAGTGTCTTTGGCAAAAATGACAAATATCCCTCATTGGTAGAAATTTTGCAAAGTTTTGATCATGAATTTTTTTTCATAACTTCCTCCAAATCATCAATTAACCATAAAAATAGATGGAGGGTGAATCTTACCTCAGCGCATCAAAGCCTTCTTGAAACAACAACTTGCCCCAAATTTGAGGGTTTCCAAACCCGATTCAAGACGAAGGAGATAGTTCTTATGATTATCACGAGATTAGTAGCATTAATCTTACGTAATCAACCTTTGAATTTCTCTTCAGATGATTTGGGATCTTGCAGATAGTTTTGGGAGAGGTCTAGGTCTGTTTGGGATAAAAATGGCAAGAAAATCATAAGACCCGATTATAAACCTATCATAAAATTTCCACCGCCGCAACTTGGCAGTGGGACTGATAGTCCGTCAATCTGGCCATCAACTTGCCTTCTGAGATTTAAAAATCTCAGAGAATTTTGACAATTTAGTCTGCACTTTGATGGTCCGTTAACTCCGCGGTCAAAATGCATAATTTTCCGATTTCGTAGAAACATATTTCCTTTGATCCGTTTAGCTTCCAAACACTCCGGAACTTCCATACTTAAGCCGTAAACCTTCATTACCCTTTCGTAAGGCCGTACCTTTTCCTAGAACATCAGTATCCTATCAATGTCATGACGGAACACGAAACTATGGGGTGTAACATATTTGCAAGCATAAAGATCGAGAGAATATGAGTAAATGTATTGTAATAACTAGAATATGATCCTTTACAATGGGATAATATATCCTATTTATACATGAGCTACATGGGTACACGATCTACAAAATATGCCCTTATTAATATAGAAGAATGAATGTTGTAATTAGTGTCTCAATAAATGCAATTAAAGCTCTATTAGAAGACATACAACTAGTTTAGTAACTGTCGTCCGTTGCAATCCAAATGGCTCCCCACCATCTGTATTATCGGTACTAGCTTTGCATATAATGCTTTTGGTACAGATAGTCCCTGCACTTTTTGGGCATAAATCTTGCACGCTCGGTAAGTGGATTTGAACCCCTCACCGAATGAACCTTACACTTGGCGAGAAATTTGAAATGTATTGATTAAAATATCTGTCAAATGTCACATCCATTCAATGTTTCTAAAATGGCAGTAACTGAACCATCGCTCTGATCGACGTGAAATGCAGCAATGATGGTGCACACTTTTTCACCTCCAAACGTTATATTTTTATACCATAAATAGGAGGTCAAATCTCTTCACAAAAGGTAACTACAAACTTTACAACATCTATTTGCTTCCCTTCCTTATTGAAATCTTCTTTCACAATGTCATCCACCAAATCTTCTCCTTCTCATTCTTCTGAGAACCATGATGACCCCCCAAGCCGTCTCCATGGGAAAGAACCTATGTCCCCTACAACTAAGAAGATTGACTTGCATTCCACTGCTGCTGAAATCCTTCCTTCGGGTTTTGATTTTTCAAGAGACTTTTGTATTCAAAACAACTATGAACATGTCGAGAACTTTGAATCTAAGATAACTGCCAAGATACTTCCTTACATTATAGAAGATTATGTCTTTTTCTCCGATATAGTTGTTAGAACAGTTGACCCCGTCGATCGAGTGCACCAACATATTGAAGGATTTTCTATGATTTATACTTACCCATTCACCATTAGTTTCAAACTCTCTATTATGAAGATCGTTGAAGGCATTTATCGCTGGTATAGAATCTGCGTGGGTCAAGTTGCTCCGCAGATTTGGAGATTAGTCTACCGCATACAGATTCTAGCCAATAATTCCAATGTTCTATTTACCATCAATCATTTTTTCCTCCTCTATTACCCTAGGTTTTTTCGAGGAAATATTATCCATCTATACCCTCGGGGAATCCGTAGCATCATTAACGCTAAAGATAACTTCGATTATCATTGGCTCACCCGCTTTATTCTAATCAAGACTGACCAAATCCACCAACCTTCTTCAGACACTTTCTCGGAAGAGTGGAATCCTTCTTGTGAGTATTTGTTTTACTGTAGACTTTGCTTATTTGGTTTTTGAATAACGGAAAATCCCTTTCTTATGAAAATATTGTAACATTTTAGCCATTTTAGTTGAGCCACAACTAATTAACGGGATTTTTGAGTGGGTGGTTACTCTACTTCGTTCCTCCCCTGACATCACTCAATCATGGAAGAGTATCACTTCTGACGGGTGGAAGGGAAAATACCATGGTAGGTCTTAGCCCTAACTCTCACTTTTATATATGCTTTACCCCAGATTTCTTGAGATTCTTTTCATTCTATCTTCTATATCCGCAGACCTCGATATGAAAATTTGTAGCCTAGAAAGTTCCATCCCGTACAACCACTTTATCTAACATTCTCCAATCTGCTTCTAGCAATTTGAAGTGGAAAGCTCGAGACAAAGCTCCTAAGACCCCATTTGGAATTAGTTCCGGGTGAGGAATTACCACTGGCTCATAGAGTACTGGAAAGAGCTGCAAGCAGAAGCTAAATCATGTGTTATTTAGATTGATAATGAGGAGAAGGCGAACAATGACAGTACCAACCCGAGGAGTCCCCGATGAGATGCTTTAGATTCGGAGACAACCGTTCCTCTTGATGACTCTTATAAGCACAACTCAATCCCTACTTTCTGACTGAGGCCGAGACATCTGCTTCTTCTCTTGGAAAATCCCCCAATGCTACTATCGAGGCTTCACTTGCACACTATGCTCACTAGCTTCCTTGATGACTAATGCCCTTCTGCTGGTCTCCTTGCAGATTGCTTTTGTATGGAACATATTTTTTTCTTTGAATTATTCTCTAGATGTTCATATCTTCTAACCAGCCATAATTCCTTCATCCAGGGTCATACCACTACTCTCTTCTTTGTAGATTTGACTAAGAATATAGTCCATTCTTATGAAAAAAAGAAGTTGAAGGAGGAAATCCAGTATCTCATGGAAGAAGTTGAAAACCTTCGAGCTGATCTTAGAGATTCGAGCTCTCTTCAAGCCTCTCTCCAGCTACGCTTACAGAATGATGCCGACTCTCTATGAGACTGGGAGAATTCCCTTCAATATTTAACCATTTCTTACGTAACACTTCAAAGGAAGACAACAAGGTTGGCAACCAATTTAGCAGAAGCCCAAAGGCAGCTACACATCTCCGAGCACACCATCAACAAACTTCATCTTAAATGCCAAAGATATACGTTTCAGAGAGATTTAGCTGTCCTAAAAAGTCAGATGGACACCCTTGAAAAAGCCAACATGCCAGGGATATATATTCCTTTTGAACTCTTGGACGCAAAAATTGACCTCCACGATGCCGAGTTGTCTTTGGAAGCTCTACGAGGTAACATAGAGGATTCAGAGGCAAAATCTTGTGGAGAGGCTGGTGATGACGCTGAACCCTCCTAACTGATCTTATTGATCTTTTTGATTTTGTTGGAAACACATGAAACACCCTCGACGGACCATGGAGTGGGTAGGCCATAATCTTTCGCAGGAGTTTAGTTTTTGTTACCGGGTCACTTTTGGGCCTAGTTAGTTTCTTTTGTATTTGGTTTATTTTCAGTCTGGAGAATATGAATGAAAGAACTTTTTCTGTAATCATGCGCAAAGTTTTCATCCCTTATTTATTTTCTGAAACCAGTAGTAATTACAAATTTATTTGCAAGTTTATAATTACCTTGCTTCGTGAATCGAAACCTCATTTTGAGGTTAACTTTACCGGAACATGTCAAGCTTTGAAAGTTTAAAAACTTTCCCACAATCTTAACTTATTTCCAAAGATGTATTTTTCTTTTCATCTTAAATTGAGGCTTCTCATGGCCTTCATAGTTAGTTCCGGACATGATTTTGTTCCGGTCAAGTTAAAACTCTGGTACTTCTTGTATCCGAAGCCTTAACTTTTTAGTTATGATTCTAATATGAGAGGGCTATTATTTTTAATGGTTCTGTATAAGAGGAGGTCTCCTGTTCATTATGGAACAATTTTTTTGATATGGCGAGGATAACATACGTTTTATGCTCGTGATGGAAAAGACTTATTAATCATAAAAAAGAATTTTTATTGATTCCTTTGACTTATAAATGTGAAGACAAATGCAAGAATAATTCAACTGCCATCTAGTGCGGTAAATCCGGTTACATATACTTTAAACTTTTATGTATTCCCCAGCATCTTGGAAGTCCCCAGTATCGGATGCTCGCTTGAAGTATTAAAATTTTGTAAAATTCACTCCATTCCGGGTGTATATGGCACCCCAGTATTCGGGTGTTCATGCTATGAAGACTTGGACACTAGATAACTCTCCTCGGTAGTAAAACTATTAACATGCTTATTTCATGGTACTACCTCATTAAAAACCTTGTCGGAAAAAACCTATTGGGCTAAAAAATTGGATGAAGGGAAAAAGAGTGCAGCACATGCTTTGTCCTACTACACATAGTACTTCTTCAAATTTCTTACATTCCAATTACTAGGAAGTTTTTGTCCTTGTTGGTCTGTTAGCTGATAAGCTCATTTACTAGCAATGTTGATGACCGTATAAGTCCCTTCCCAATTTGTGCCTAGTTTCTCTGTTACTCTCCCGGGTACTCTAAGATACTCTCTGGAGCACTAAGTCCCCGAGTTTTAAGTGTCTGAGATTTGTGCACCGGTTGTAGTAACACTACATTCCTTTTTTTGAGCTATCATCTGGACGTATGCAAGGTCTCAGCGTTCTTCGAGCAAATCCAGGTCCACAGATATTGATTCTGCATTTGATTTATCCTCAGCCTGGAGATACCTCAAGCTGGGAGTTCCCACTTCTACCGAGATCAAGGCATCTGGTCTGTAGAATAGGGAAAAAGGAGTTTCTCCGGTACTCATTTTTGTCGTGGTTCTATATGCCTATAATATTTCTAGCAGCATTGACAACCAGTTTCCTTTTGAAGCTTCCATTTTGTTCTTCAAGTTCTGGATTATAGTCTTATTTGTTGATTCTGCTTGACCATTGGCACTTGGATGATAGGGAGTAGAGGTGATTCTCTTGATTTTTAAGTCATATAGGATTTTTGTGACTTTGGCTCTGATAAAATTTCGGCCATTGTCACAAGTTATCTCTTTCGGGATGCCAAAACAACAAATAATGTGTTGTCAAATGAAATCCTTCACCTCTTTCTCTCGAATTTTTGTGTAAGCTGCAGCTTCAACCTATTTACAGAAATAGTCAGTCATAAATATAATTTGACATACCTGTCCTGGTGCCGCTGGTAAGAGTCCGACTATGTACATCCCCCACTTTATGAACGGCCATTGGGATACTACCGGATACAATTGCTCGCCTGGTCGGTATAACAGTTGTGCATGGCGCTGACACTTATCACATTTAATTACAAACACTTTTGTATCTTCTCCGATTCAGGTGTAACACCCAGAACTATGGACTAGGAAAAACACAGCACTCGGTGCCTGACTGCATGTGACTGAGTGAACCACATGGCTTTCTTGCAACATGGCCATCAAAACATACTATAGTAATGATTTAAAAACATGTAATTCAAACTGCTGAATTTGTAATCTGAAAGTATATTGCGAAAATAGTCTAAAAATATAATAAGTCTGACATAACTGAAAGACTAACATAACATGATAACTTGTCTAGTCTATGAAACATCTGATAACATGAGTTTGCAAAACTACTTACCAGGACAAGGCCCTGGCATACCTCTACTAATAACCATGACATGTAAAATAAATAACTAGATTCCCGAATGAGATGGGGCTCAACAAAAGCTGAAACTGAGGCAAATCATAGCAAACGAATCCATCATCCTGAATCTCAACACCTGCACCGTGAAGTGAAGGCTCCATGCAAAGTAACATGAAAAGCAACTAAAAGAATAAGTAGGTACATGATATAACATGAACATGAAACTAAAAATTGAACATGAGCATGAACATTATCTGGCATGAATATAATGACATGTGTAAAATCTGTAAAAAACTGTATATCTGTATAGCTATATATCTGTAGGGAGAGCAGTTGAATAACTGAAATGTAACCACCATGAGTAAACGTGGTATATGATCTCTGCCCAATCGGCTAAGTCATATCGTACCTTGACAAGGTACAAGACATGAACATGATGGATCCAATAATCCCACAAAGGGTAACATGAAGGTATCGTCCTCTGGGCGGAGTGACCCTTATCCTACGCTGGCAAATATAGTTTCAGGCTATCTGAGCCTTCTCGGTAATCAGTGCAACTCCCAAAACATGAAACATAATTGGCTAGAAGCCCATTATTTGTTAAATCATGACTTGTAAACATGGTTGATAAGTATAAGGTATAGCATAGACATAAATACATAATATACTTTCCATAAAATCGTGGAAAACATGTGGACTTCATAAAATTATAAACCTTGATTCAAGACCTGTGTGTTAGAACCCATGGAATTCAAAGATATGGGTATTCATGGATTAAGGACGGATTCCCAATAACTATAATGGAATATCGAGAATATAAGTTAATATTACAAACAGGGATAATCATGATACATGTAGTTTAGGTTTATCATGAACTTGAAATAAAACCCTAAGTATAGAAATTCATGGTTTCATGGATAAACATGGAGTGGGGAAGAACATGGATATTCCCACACGTGGATAGAAGCTCTACATACCTTATTCGCTCCTAGTCTTGTCTTAAGAATCTGAACTTTGGAGTAGAAATCCAAAGCTTAAACTTTGAAACCTTAGGATGGGTTATCTTCAAAACCCTAGGTTAATAGCAATGAATTTATTCTTAGAATTCGTGTATATATGTTATAATCCACTTGGAATACTTGAAATAGGCTTACCTTGGTGTATGAGAGTGATGGGAGAAGAGAACATTCGTGCTAGGGCTTGGGAAGAGTGAAAACTCATTTTTCATAACTAAGTCTTGTATTTATACTGTTCCCAATCGTAAGGATTTGACGGGCCATTAATATTTTTACGGTCTGAGTCTGGACCGTAAATAATTGTACGGTCCATATAATCGGACTGTCTTGAAATTTCCAATTTTCCAATGTTCTATAAAAGTTGAGGGAATTTGACAGTTGAAAAGGATGGGCCGTCAAATATTATATAGTATGTAAAAATCTATTGGGTTCCGTCAATTTCAAAATGAAATCGATGATTCATTTCGAACGGTCCATTATTAATTTTACGATCCGTATAATTCGGCGAAAAATAAATTTGCAGAACTGAAATTGGTTTTCAACTTTAAACTCCCCATTTTGGTTACCTAAATCCCTGAATCATAAACATGTCTTAGTTTAGAGGTACGAGGTGTTATAATATCTTCTCCTTAGGATCATTCATCCTCGAATGATGGATCATTCATTCTCGAATGATGGATCATGGTTAAGAATGAGACTGAAAATAACATAAGTACATGAACGTGAAGAAACATGACATGAAACATGGGAACTGAACTGACATAATTACATGAAAACATGAACTTGGGGACATGAAACGTGAGTACTGAATACATGAACGTCAAACATGAGACATGGATATGCAGGGGACATAACATGATTACTGAAGGTGTTTACCTTGTTCATTTTATGCTTTGTCCTCGAATAAATGCTGATATTTGAACTTCATGTCTTATTCGGCTTCCCACATATCCTCCTACACATTCTGACTTCTCCACAACAGTTTAACTGAGGCAACTTTCTTAACTTTCTTAGTTCTTAACTTTTGAATCTGACGATCCAAAATAGTAACAGGAATCCCCTCATAGGTCAAACCATCCTTAACTATAATAGAGTCATTAGGGACAACCAACGACGAGTCTCCCACATACTTTCTTAACATGGATACATGAAACACTGGATGCATAATAATTAAATCTTGTGGCAATTCAAGTTCATAAACCACTTGGCCAACTCTCTGCTAAAAATCATGAATGGTTCGATATATCTGGGACTAAGCTTCCCTTTCTTTCCAAACTTCATCATACCTTTCAATGGTAAAACTTTCAAAAATACTCAATCATCAACTTAAAACTCCAAGTCTCTATGTATTACATCTGAATAGGACTTCTGGAAACTATGAGCTATTTTCAAATGCTTTTGAATTAACTCAACTTTCTCCAATGCCTGATGGACCAAGTCTGGTCTTAACAACTCTACTTCACCAACTTCGAACCAATAAATTGGTGATCTGCACCTGCGTATATACAGGGCTTCGAACAGTGCCATCTGAATGCTAGCATGATAACTGTTATTATAAGCAAATTCAATGAGAGACATGTGATTATCCCAATTACCTTTAAAATCTAGAATGCATGCACTCAATACATCCTAAGTACATTCTGCATGGCCATCTGTTTAAGGATGAAAAGTTGTGCTGAGATTTACCTTGGTACCCAATCCTTTCTGAAAAGACTTCTAAAAGTGTGTTATGAACTAAGCACCATGATCCGAGATAATAGATACTGGGGTCCCATAAAGCCGGACAATTTCTTAGATATACAACTTAGCATAATCCTCTACTGAATTCGTGGTTTTAACTGGCAAGAAGTGGGCTGATTTAGTGAGTCGGTCTACAATCACCCAAATCGAATAATGCCTTCGGACTAAGCGAGGTAGACATGTTATGAAGTCCATGTTTATCATATGCCATTTCCACTTTAGGAATATCAATATTCTTAGCCAACCCACCAGGCCTTTGGTGCTCGGCTTTCACCTGCTGATAATTCAGACATTTTTCTATAGAGTCTGCTACATTTCTCTTCATGTAATTCCACTAATAAATTTCCTTAAGATCATGATACATCTATATGGAACCTAGGTCAATAGAATACCTAGAATTATGCGCTTCTACCGTGATTCGCTCTCTAAGTCCGTCCATATCTAGAACACATAACTTGCCTCGGTACCTCAAAGTACTATCATCTCCCCTTGTTCAAAAGTCATAGTATTATGCTTGTGAATCCTCTCTTTCATTTGCAACAAGTAGGGATCACTAAACTGCTTCTCCTTCACCTCGGCTACTAAGGAGGATTCACACTTGTATTAGACGACAACACCACCATCTTCAGAGTCTATAAGTTGAACCCCTAGACTGGTTAGTCAATGAATCTTTTCATCATAGTTCTCTTATGTTCTTCAAAATGAGCTAAACATTCCATGGATCACTGACTAAGAGTATGGGCTATGACATTTTCTTTCATTGGATGATAGAGAACATCTACACATAGTCCTTTATCAATTCGAGCTATCTCCTCTATATAAGATTTAACTTCCGCTATTTGAAAATATACTGAAGGCTCTTATGATCTGTGAAGATGTCAACGTGAACTCCACACAAATAGTGATGTCATATCATGAGTGCAAAATCATGGCTGCCAATTCTAAGTCATGAGTCGGATAATTTTTTTCATGAAGTTTAAGCAGTCTGGATGCATAAGCTATAACCTTACCATGCTGTATTAAAACACATTTGAGACCAATTATTGATGCATCACAATATACAACAAGCCCCTCGGTTCCCTCTGATAATGTTAACATTAGAGCCGAAGTCAATCTTGTTTTCAATTCTTCGAAACTACGCCCACATGCATATGACCAATGTAATTTGACTTTCTTCTGAGTCAACCTAGTCAATGGAGATGATATAGAAGAAGAAACTTCTACAAATCATCTGTAATAACTTGCCACATCTAAGAAATTTCGTATATTTGAAGCAGAAGTGGGCCTGGGCAAATTCTTAACATCTATTTTCTGAAAATCAACATGGACACCTTCGTCTGAAATTACATAGACTAAGAATGACATAGAATTAAGCCAATAATTCACACTTGGAAAACTTCGCATAAAGCTTGCGGTCTTGAACTGTATGCTATTATTCTGAGATGTTCGACCTGATTAGCCTCACTACGGGAATAGACTAGAGTATCATCAATGAAGACAATGATGAAAAGATCGAGATAAGGCTTGAAGACCCTATTCATAAGATCCATAAAAGCAGCCGGGCATTCGTCAATCCAATTGACATGACACAAAATTCAAAATGACCATAGCGAGTTCTAAACGCGGTTTTTGGAATGTCAACTTCCTTAATCTTAAGCTGATGATACCCCGACCTAGGGTCAATCTTAGAATAACACTGAGCACCCTGAAGTTGATAAAATAAGTCATTGATTATGGGAAGAGGATACTTATTCTTAATGGTTACCTGATTCAACTGTCGGTAGTCAATGCACATACGCAAGGACCCATCTTACTTTTCGAACAAACAAGACTGGTGCACCCCATGGTGAGACACTTGGTCTAATGATTCCCTTATCAAGGAGATCTTTCAACTGACCTTTTAATTCTCTTAACTCTATTGGAGCCATTATATACAGTGTAATAGATATCAGCTTAGTGTTGGAAAGTAGATCAATTCTGAATTCAATCTCCCTAGCGGGAGGAATTCCGATAAGATATTCTGGAAAGACTTTTGGAAACTCATTAACAATTGGTACTAACTGAAGAGTCGGGGTCTGGGTGTCTTCATCTCTAACCGGAACTATGTGGTAAATATACCTATTGGATATCGTCTTTCTGGATTTAAGATAGTAAATAAACATACCTATGGGTGCTACTGCATCACCCTTCCATTCTATGACTGGTTCACCAGGAAATTCGAATTTTATGATTTTGATTCTACAACCTACTATGGCATAACATGAAGACAACCAATCCGTGCCCATGATTACATCAAAGTCTACCATTTCTAACACTACCAAATCAGCTATGGTAATGCAGTGATAGAATTTAGCCAGGCAATCCCTATATACCCACTGGCTATAACTGACTCACCAATTGGAGTGGATACCTCAAAAGGTTCTTGCATTTTTTGGTTCTGTTCCTAATTTCTTAGGAACAAAAGGGTTACATATGACAGAGTGGATCCAGGATCCATATGGGAATAATCGTCATAAGTAAAAAGGGTTAATATACCTGGGACCACATCTGTACGGGCCTATGTGTCATGACGACCTGATAGTGCATACAAGCAATTTGGACCTCAGCATGTATTACCAGACTTAGCCACGCCATGCCTTGATGGGGCCTGATACATGGTATTCTGGTCTCTATTCTATTTGACAGAGGTGTTCATTCCCACTTTTGGAGACCATTCCAGAAAGGTTTAGGCACCCAAATGAACCTTAGTACAACCTTTCATCCTCAGACCGATGGTCAGTTTGAGCGCACAATCTAGACACTCGAGGACATGCTACGAGATTGTGTATTAGATTTTAAAGGTAGTTGGGATAATCATTTTCCCTTTATCGAGTTTCCTTATAACAACAGTTATCATTCTAGTATCAAGATGGCCCCGTATGAGGCATTGTATAGTGAAAGTGTAGATCCCTAATTGGCTGGTTTAAAGTGGGTGAATCCAAGTTACTAGGTCCCGACTTGGTCCAACAGGCGGTAGAGAAAGTGAGGCTAATTCAAGAGAACTTATTCACTACCCAAAGTCGGCAAAAATCTTATTGCGATGTTCGACGTTGTGACTTAGAATTTGCAGTTGGCGATTGGGTATTCTTAAAGGTTTATCTAATGAAAGGAGTTATGAGATTTGGCAAAAGAGGGAAACTTAGCCACAGATACGTCAGACCATATAAGATCATCCGCAGGATAGGCCGGGTAGCTTATGAGCTTAAATTACCTCCGGAATTGGAAGCAGTTCACCCGGTGTTCCATGTGTCAATGTTACAAAAATGTATAGGAGATCCTTCCCGCATCACTCTCGTAGAGGATGTATAGATCACCAATGATTTGATCTATAAAGAGATTCCAATAGTTATTCTGGATTGGAGTTCGGAAGATGAGAACTAAGGAAGTTGCCTCCGTCAAGGTTTTATATAGAATAACAATAAATAAGAGATGACTTGGAAGGCCGAAGAAGATATGTGATCCATATATCCTTATTTATTTTAGTCCTCAGGTTTATACCAATACTCGTGTGATAGGATTCTCTCGGTTCTATTCTATTCTACCAACCTAAATCTTATACATTGTTTAGGTGCTAATGTTGAGGCAGATATGGCAAGTGTAGCTCAGAGTACGACAGAGGATAGTTGAGGTAAGTTATGGCTAACTTTCTTGATTTTGGTATATACTGATGGTCATGTGCGGCCTAGTTGATATTATTTTACTATTATGGTGCCTTATGTGGTCTTAAATATGTGTTTGGGCTGTTTAACTAATTGTGGATAGTCCTGTTGACAAAATCTGCCAAATTTTTTATAACCCTCGAGAATTAAAGAATATCCTCAACATTCAAGGACGAATGTTCCTAAGGGGGGAAGGATGTTACACCCTACAATTTTGCGTTTCATTGCATTGTTAATAAATACCAATGTCCCAGGAAGAGATACGACTTTACGAAAGGGGAATGAAGGTTTACGACTTATTTATGCAAGTACCGGAGTCTTAGGAAGTCAAATGATTGAAGAATGTACGTTTCGACGAAATCGAAAAATTTGGTCATTTGACGGGAAAGTCGACGAACCGTGAATTTTCCTCTCTGTGCCGTGAATTTTCCCTAGAGGTTTGATGAGAATATTGCCTGACTGTCAAAGTATTTGACGGTCCCATCAATCCCACCATCGAATTCCGGCGGTGGAGAATTGTTTAGGTATAAAGTCGGGTTTTCTGATTTTTTCATTCATTTTTCATCTAGATCAAACCACAACCTCTTAAATCCTATCTAAGGAATTCCATAACACCTAAGATCAATTACAAGGAGAATTACATATGATTAACACGATAATTATCACTATAATCATAGAAATCATCATTTTCGTAGTAAATCGATTTGTGGAAACCCTAGGTATGACGTAACTTGCGTTTTTCAAGGAGTTTTGATGCAAAAAGGTAAGATCTAATCTCCTTTATATATAATCATGGTTAATTGATGATTCAGAGTAAGATGTGAAAGGATTTTCGTAATCGAAATCCGTAAACTTAAGAAATAATTATATAAAGACTTGTGGGCTATTTTGATCAAGATATGAGTTGGAATTAATTAGTATATTGGTTTTTGATGTTATTAACCTAAAAAAGTATGCTTCAGAGAATGGTGGGATTGAAATACATAAGTTTCATTTTGTTAACAAGTACAAGGACTCTTTGTGTTAAGATTATCAATAAAAATATCTAAATAAAGTTTCTTATTGGGAATATGAATTTGATATTGATATCGACTATTTGTTTCTATAGATATTTATTCGTAAGGCGTGCGAGGGCGTATAAGGAAATTGTAATCTCAAGGATAAGGTATGTAAGGCAAACATTCTTTCTTGGCATGAATCGATATGTCATTTCCTTAAATGGCAATCTCATTGGCGAAATGAAGAAACAAAAGGTCTTCTTTGAAAATCGATCATAATTCTTGAATATGTTCTTATTCATAGCATCTTTTGAGTTATATGAGTCCCAAATGTTCATAACAAGGTCCTTGAACGTAGCGCTAATAACAATAGTCGGAGTATAATGACAATAGGTGACTCTGGTTCTGCTTATGGTATCTGATAGAGTTTGTCTTGCATTGCACTTATATATATGTATTTATTTTCTTACCGAGCCGTGCTATAGTCGGTTGGGTACTGCACGTAGATGTGTACCCAGCTGTAGTCAGGTATGACCAAGTCCTCATCGAGGCCGGGTACGATTTATATATAGTATGATATGATTTTCCCCACAGAGTGGTATGATTTTTACAAGCATACATACATATGTTTCTAGTTATGACAGAGTAAGGCCCTAGAGGCTACTATGAGTTTCAGGCTCATTCTTATCTCTATACCTCTCATGTTATATCTCATGTTTGTTTATGTTACTTGCCTTACATATTCATTACATCTTTTGTACCGATTCCCTTCTCGGGGCGCTTCATTCATGCCTGGAGGTATAGATAGACAGAGTGGCGCTCATCCTCAGTAGACGATCTGCTCAGTTGTGATATTGTCGCACTCCATTGTCACGGAGTTACATTACAAAAGTTTTAGGTACTGATACATATGATACTAGTATTTTGGGGTATGGCGGGGCTCTATCTCGACCTATTGGTATGTTTATATGACTCTTAGAGGCTTGCATACCTATGTACAATATATGTTAGTATGTCGTGGCCTTGTCGGCCCCTTTTATTAGCAGTATACTCATATTGTGGCCTTGTCGGCCTTGGCTATCTTTTCATATGTATTGTTGGAAATGTACTAATGTGGAATTAAGTTTATCCCATTATTTATGACTCGAACAATTGGGGCCCTGCACGTCAGAAATGTCGTTTCCACACACGTGCAATCTTAGTGCTAAGTATCGTGAATTTGTTAATGAAAGAGATATTGGTACGTAAGTGAAATGTTTGAGACATAGAATGATGGACGGTTATTGGCTAAATAACAAGGGTTCCACGTTGGTAAACGAAGGAAGGATTGTGCGAAGTGTAAGATGGTATGGGTCAAAAAAGGGCTGCGGAGCCGAGAAGGGCCGTGGCGCTTCCCGGACTGTGCCGCGGTGCCAGAGTGCCCCCCAAGTAGAGCCGCGGCGCTAATTGCCTATTTGGCATTCTAGAGCCCCGCAGAGCTAAATGCAGCAGGGCTGCGGCGCTTCCCAGACAGTGTTTTCTCGACGGAATCTCAAAGGTTTGACTATTGAGGTGGTTTTAATGGCATTGAATCCATCCAATAATGACCATTACTTGGCCCATTATGTTGCTGCATTACTTGGGGGTTAAATGCCATCCATCACATGGCAATTGAATGTCATTATGGGGCATTTGAAAGGCCATCTTGCACACCTATAAATTGAGGCCTTTGGCTCAATTCTATATAAAAAAAAGATGAACATACTTACAAGTTAACAACACCACCAAGAGATCAGTTTTCTGATAAGCAATCCTTCTCTTAGAAATCTTCATTATTCGTGTTCTTCGCTGGGATCATTTGTGTAGGCTTTGCACACTTGATAGTATATTATTTCATCTTGGGAGACTATTGTCCACACTTCCGTAAAGCCTATATATAGGAGGGAAATCTTGTCTTAAAGATAGAGAGCCATCTCTCGCCTCTGCCGGTGGTGTTGTGATTATCTAATTGGTTGCTAAGTGTTTCAGGTGTGAACTTGATTCTCAAAGGACTCTAACCGTCGGATTTTCAGCGGTTCTACAACCCACAAGTGTAGCAGTTCATGTTCTTGTATTTATGAATACAAGATCCATATTTGAAGTTCCAATTCAAGATTAAGATATTGACAACTTGTTGTTTATCCTTTCGATCACTGTAATAGTTATTTACTATTCCCGTACGTGCTTTACATATCCAAAATTTTAAGATAAGATTGTATTAGTGCTCGAAAGATGTTTGCCAGCAGATATGGTCCCAAATCTGGCTATGGTTTTCTTCTTAAAAACAGTTCTGTTAACAGTTCAAACATTGTCTTTATCAATAACTGTGCTTTCAAATTTGGTCCTAGTTTTGGTTTTCTCTTTGACGACAGTTACAAAATTGTTTCCAGCAAAGGTGGGTTCTCTGGATCTGATGCTGAGCTTTAAGATACTGCTGATAGTCATGCTAGTACGGCTAAAGATCAAGGATGAGTTGGTGTCACCGCTCCCGAGGGTGGTGGAAACAAGCGCCCATGAGAGGCTGAGGATGTCAATTGGGACAAGAGGAGAAGGCTGAAGATGATGTTCTATCATATAGCAAAAGGCCTATATCTGTCCCAGACAAAGGATCTGAATTATGGTAAGCAGGATATGGACACTCAGTCTAACTGAAGTGGGCCATAATCCAAAAGGTCTAAGTTATTTATCCTTCCTTATCTATAATGTGTTTAGATAATATCTGAATAAAAGTGTGTAAAGCAATGCTGGAAATATGAAAGTGTTTTCATTAAAACTCATATTCCCTACACTCTAAAATAAGATATTAAATCATCTTCCTTCCCGTATAAAGATTGGACTATTGTAAACAAAACTTAAAAGATTCGTTCTTTTGAGTGTAATTATTACAAGTGTGTAAAGTATGTTCGCACATACGAAGGATAGAGATCCACTGACTGTGCAAAAACTGTTACCCCTCTTAAGTAAGCGCTAGGGATTTCCCTGGGCACCAATCACAAGGGAAGAAGACTAAGAGATATGACTTATCTTAAGACGTTGAACATGTCACCTATCTGACAGAAGATCCTTCATTTGATAGGATGATATTGGACACTCAGTCGTACAAAGACTATGGGTGACTGGAGTGGGCTAGAGTTTCCAGGTCGTAAATGATCTGAATGCCAGAAGAAAGGCAGAAAAGTAATGGACACCTAGTGAGGTGGGCCAGAGTTTCCAGGTCTTAATTATCTGAAAGCCAGAAGAAAGGCAGAGACGTAATGGACACCTAGTCAGGTGGGCCAGAATTTCCAGGTCATAAATGATCTGAAGGCCAGAAGAAAGGCATAAAAGTAATGGACACCTAGTGAGGTGGGCTAAAATTTCCAGGTCTTAAATAATCTGAAGGCCAGAAGAAAGATAGAAAAGTAATGGACACCTAGTGAGGTAGGCCAGAGTTTTCAGGTCTTAAATGATCTGAAGGCTAAAAGAAAGACAAAAGAAATTGGACACTCAGTCTGCCAAAGCAACTGGAGTGGGCCAGAGTATACAGATCACATATGATCCGGTTATGCCCTAACCACGGGCAAAAGGTTGTTCATGTGAAGCAACGCCACCTCTAAAGTAGAAGGGGTTGGAGAGGTTGTCCGCAATAGGACTTCAGGGAATGGGATCACCCTAAAAGGAGGTGATATATATCCCAAACTTGGTTTAAGGGACGTTGTTGGTCAAGCTGGTTTGAGACTAGTCCAACAGGTCTGTAATAACTAAGAGTGGTACATTATGTGTGTAGCTAAATGAATGATATATTTGTAATTTGTGCATCTATGCCATCATAGATTAAGACACGTTAAATAGAAAGTCATTCAAAAGCTAACGAAGTTGAGATTGTTTCCTTCTGTCGACATAAACCCTCAAAATGAATGTGAGGTAGGCGAAGAGGCAAAATCACCTTTGCATTCCGTCAAAGGAATAACGAAAGAAACACTGCTCCTCTAGAACTTAGTCATACCTTTATGGGTGATTTGAAGTTTATACAAAATAGAGGGGGGAGACAAGTACTTTGTGACCTTCATTGATGATGGTACAATGTATTGCATCCTTTATTTGTTGAAAAGCAAAGATGAAGCTGTTGAAGCGGATAAGCGCTACAAAGTAGAAGTTGAAAATCAACTAAGCCTACGAATTGAGGAATTCGTAGTGATAGAGGAGGAGAATGTGAATCATCGTTCATCAAATGACTGCTCATTTCTCATCTCAGTCTAACGGTGTTAGCCAAGTGTAAAGCCGTACGCCCAAAATATGTGGGGCAAGATGATCTTTACCGCTAATGTGATTCTCAACAGAACTACGCATAAGGATAAGGATAACCCTCCGTGTGAAACATGGAAAGGATCCCACCTATAAATGTTGTGTTGTGGGGTGGCTTAGTAGATGTTGGATTACCGAAACAGGTCAAGTTGGACCTAAGACTGTAAATTGCATATCCACTGGATCTGCAAATAACAGTAGTGTTTATCGCCTCTTGGTGTCAAAAAATGCTGAATTCTTTGAAGATTACTTTTCTTGAGAAGGAAAAAGAAGTAATTGCTCGAGGTTAACAAGAACCCGCGAGGGCCTGACTGTCCGGAACTAGACATTCCGTATCTACATGACTCGGAAGTTGCTGACTATCCGGAACTTAATATTCCGGATCTACAGAACTCAGGGATTCTAGATGTTGAACCGAGACGGAGCAAAGAGGGGATAAAGACTTGTTCCATGCCTTCTAGTTTGTATGGTTCAAAATGAACCATGGACAATTAACAGAGAATTGTCATCTCCAGAAGTGCTATTTTGGAAAGAAGCTACAAAGAGAGAAATAGATTTCATCAGATAGAACCATACTTGTGTAATAGTTGACCTTCCTCCGGTAAAAGAATCTTTGGGTTATAAAAGTAGATACTCAAAAGTGAGTACAAACTAGATGGATCTACTGACGAGTATAAGGCCTCGGCTACTTGGACATATGCTCCCTTATGAATAGCTTAACATCCAGGGCTATTGCAGTCTTGCGTGATATGGATGTTGAGACAACCTTCCTAATAGGAGAGTTGGAAGGGGAGGATCAGAGTTAGTTTGTTGGACTGTTGGGCTTGTTCCTGAACTTTCATTTTGGTTCCTGAAATATTTGCATTTTGGTCTTGGAAGTTTAAGTTAAAATAGAAATAATGAATCTGACAACAGAAACATTGACTCTGAAGTTAGAAAGCTAACAGTTGAAAAACCAACAGTCTGAAAGTGGAAGTCATATTGAAACAAAAGTCTCGATATGAAAGATATGGGTATCATAGATGACATCTTAGGAATTGGGATTTCTAAGACATCTAACGGACTGGTCTAACTCCAAACTCAATTGTGATAGTTGACAGTCTCGTTGAAGCCACCAATGGATATGAATCATAGAACTGATTGGAATCATGGTGCACCCGTATACAAGGATAGATATGTGCAGGTCACATGTAGTTCAATGTATTGTACATACTACAACCGACCTGGTATCGTCCTATAAAGTAGATCAGTAGAACTAAGGTTCACTTGTGATTCTAAAAATTGATCGATAGAAGGCGTTAAATCAGATATGACGATATCCGAAATATTCGCTTATCTATGGATTATGGTATTTTGGATGTCCAGCGGTTATGGGAGAACATAATGATGCAAATTGGACATCATATATGAAGAACACCAAAGCCACAAATAGATGTGTATGGTGTGTCTTGTAAAATCCTCTAAGCAAACTTGTATTGGTCGATTCATGATGGAATCAGAGTTTATCGCTTTAAACAAAGCATAAGAAGAAGTTGAGTAACTTCACGACTCCTTAGAGGACGTCCCTTATTGGGAGAATCTCGTGCATTCAGCAGTTACATACCGTGGCTAGCCGGTTGGCTTCAGGAAGGGAACGGATGACAGCGTCTGGACATATATGTCAGATCTGTCGGAGACATAAGACCGTATAGCAGTTGATCACCACGGGTGTCACTTCCTTGATTACTAATCAAATGATATAGCGGACCCTTTAACTAAGGGACTACCCGAAAATCAAGAGTTCTGCCTGTCTAGGGGAATGGGCTTAAAACCCAAACAATACGAACATTTGCGGTGGTAACCCAATCATACTGACTGGAGATCCCAAGAATTTGGTTCAATGGGAAAACTAAGTTGTAAAAGGTTCAGTTGAGCGCTTCAGTTGAAGCAAGAGCACTTCGGATTATGATTTTTGTAAAGAAACGTAAATCCAAAGCCGTTCCCGCGATAGACATTAAAGTGCTACCTGCATGGTGGGTAAAGGTTAAACTTCCAAACCTTTAACGATCCTCAAACGGTTGAGGTTAAGGTTGAGAAAACTTTTAATGATTCCTAACACTTGTGAAGTGGGGTATAGTAGGATACCTTGTAGGAGATCACCTATTTAAGTGCGAGGATAGGCCACCTCAAATGAACGCACTTAAGAATCCAAGTGTGTCCACGGCCACAACGGACAGAACAATAAGAAGAAATGAATAAATGAGAGGTATTGTATTGGTATTGTTGTCTTGGCTTACATTAAACACTGAATGTTCAAGACATCATGTTCACCGCATAGTAAGTAAGTCCGATAGTATTCAACTAGGGAAGGTTCAAAACGGAAGCTACCTCTCGTGATGCAATATCGTTTTGCCGAATAATTGCTGAAAGTAGGCACCTTGCGTGTGCGCCAAAATTTCTTTCAAGAGGGGATTGTTGTAAATTTACTAATGTGGAATTAAGTTTATCCCATCATTTATGACTCAAACAATTGGGGCCCCGCACGTCGGAAATGTCATTTCCACACATATGCAATCTTAGTGCCAAGTATAATAAATTTTGTTAATGAAAGAGATATTGGTACGTAAGTGAAATGTTTTAGACATAGAATGATGGACGGTTATTGGCTAAATAACAAGTGTTCCACGTTGGTAAATGAAGGAAGGATTGTGCGAAGTGTAAGATGGTATGGGTCAAAAAAGGGTCGCGGAGCCGAGAAGGGCCGCGGTGCCAGAGCTCTGTGGTGCCCCCCAAGCTGAGTCGTGGCGCTAATTGCCTATTTGGCATTCTTGAGCCGCGTAGCCGTGATGCTAAATGCAACAGCGCCGCGGCGCTTCCCGGGCGGTGTTTGCTCGACGGAATCCCAAATGTTTGGCTGTTGAGGTGGTTTCAATGACATAGAATCCACCCAATAATGGCCATTACTTGGACCATTATGTTGCTGCATTACTTGGGGGTTAAATGCCATCCATTACATGGCAATTGAATGCCATTATGGGGCATTTGAAAGACCATCTTGCACACATATAAATTGAGGCCTTTGGCTAAATTCTATAAAAAAAAAGATGAACATACTTACAAGGTAACAACACCACCAAGAGATCAGTTTTCTGATAAGCAATCCTTCTCTTAGCAATCTTCATTATTCGTGTTCTTCGCTGGGATCATTTGTGCAGGCTTTGCACACTTGATAGTTTGTTGTTTCATCTTGGGAGACTATTGTCCACACTTCCGTAAAGCCTATATATACGAGGGCAATCTTGTCTTAAAGACATAGAGTTATCTCTCGACTCAGCCGGTGATATTGTGATTATCTAATTTGTTGCTAAGTGTTTCAGGTGTGAACTTGATTCTCAAAGGACTCTAACCGTTCGGATTCTCAGCGGTTCTACAAGCCACAAGTGTAGCAGTTCATGTTCTTGTATTTATGAATACAAGATCCATATTTGAAGTTCCAATTCAAGATCAAGATATTGACAACTTATTGTTTATCCTTTCGATCACTGTAATAGTTATTTACTATTCCCGTACGTGCTTTACATATCCAACATGTATATATCCTGCTGGAACTCTTCTGTGTGCAGGTTATCCTTTAGTCTTGTCATTTATAGTTAATTGGAGGCCTTGTCGGTCCAAGATTCATGTTTTAGGATTCGGATACTAGTGGTACGCTCAGGCCTTCGGGCACTGGGTGCCGGCCACACTCCCCAAGGATGGGGTATGACATTTAAGCTTGATATACATGAGCTGATTTATCCTTCCAAGTGTGTATAACTGTATAAGTTGTCCTTCGTACATGTATTAGAATGTATATATGTTATAAGATTGGTATAACTAACTATATATCAGTTATTAACAAAATTTAAGCATGATATACATGATCTGATTTGTGAAATGTAGAATTAGCTTCTTCAAAATAAATCGTATTCAATCTTATGAAGTTATATGGAAGCTTAGTTGATTTCGATGGAGGAATCGTTCGGTGTCTTTAGTTGGGGACCAAAAAATAGATATTGTATTTATGTTAGGAATGTTATTAATGAACAACTAACTATATTGTTGGTTTGATGTATGTTATGTTTGGTAGGATGTTGTTTATGAAATTGATTGGATTGAATATTGAATTTTTGTTTTTGAATACTGAACTATATCTAGGCTTGTATTGTTGATGGTTGTATTTCAATTTCACAGGTGGTGTAGTATTAAAAGTAGCACTACCCTGCAAAATATTCTCCAGATTTCCCACATATTCAGTGGAAAAGTTCATTCTTTTACTTTCGGAATTTCCAAATTTTCCGTTGAAATAAGTGAGAACTTTCATGCTTTCGATTCCAAAATTTATATGTTCCCACTTAGATGTGGACCTATAATTTGAGTGCGACAAGCGCAGCTATATATTGAAATATGCTAAATACTATAGCTGGCCAGTGACCGGGACGGCCCGGTCCCGCCCCGACACCGCCCCGAACCCGATTAGTAAAAAAAAATAAAAAAAATCGGTATCGGGACTTGAACCGGGATGGGACAATGTCTCATCCCGACCCATCCCGTCCCGCCCCAGTCCTGCCAATCCCGACCCGATCCCGCCCGTAACCCCCATTTGCAAAAATAACCGTTGCACCAACGACCATTTTAGATTTTGACCGTTGTGTAACGGCCATTTTTTACCTCCCCTCTCCCCCAACCCCCCTACCCCTTAATATTTATTTTTAACCCATAAGTTATTATATTTACACTTTAACCCAATTTTTCAACTATAAATAACTCATTTTCTCTTCATCTTTCTCACAAATCTTCCTACAATCTCTCTAATCTCTCAATCTATCTCTCTACAAGTCTACATTGTTTACTAAATATTCAATTTTATTTATTCATTTGGGAATTGGGAGTGAAGTTGGCAACTAGCTTGAGGATCTTCCATCGAGCAAAGTTTCAATTTTCAACCTCTCGATTACACGTCGACGTTACGTCGGCGTTTGGTACATTTGTTCCTTCATTAAATTATTATTGTATGTTTATTTTATTTAGCACACTTAATTTTATTATCTTTAATTATTTATTATCATAATTAAAATGGAAGGATTAAAAGGTATGTTTAAGGGTAAGGGTGCTTCTTCTAGTAAGGGCAACAAGGGCAAGGGTACTTCTTCTAGTCATCCTATTCCTACACAGGATGATTTTGTTTTTACTGAACATTTTCCTACAATACCATTAGATTTAGACGAGGAGCTATTTTCTGGAACTTAAGAAGACTTTAATTTAGACGATGATCTAGATGATACACCCACTAATGTTGATGACAACACACCCACTAGTGCACCTTCAACTGAAATGCCTCCTATTCCCCCTAGTATGAAACGAGGTCCAGCAAAATGACCATTAAAATCAGATGCATGGATATATTTTGATAGGGACGTAGAGAATCAAGTAGCTAGATGTAAAATTTGTAAAGATGTTTTAAAATTTAAAACTGGAAAAGGTCAAGGTGGGACAGGGGGTTTAATGAGAGATGTATCAAGGTCTCATCCTACTAGGTATGCCCAATACGAGGCTTCAAAATCGGGTGCGCAAACGTCCGCTCCATCGGGACAAGGTTTACATACTGTCCCGGAACAAGTACATGGTCAAATTAACCCTATGACGGGGGGAATTGTAGGCCCTAAATACAATAAACATAGAGATAGGGAATCAATATCAAAATTAGTTGTTGTGAAGGGTTTGCCTTTTTCATTTCCTTCATCTCCCGGTTTTATTCATTACATTAGAGATATATATAATCCTGCTTTTAACGGTTTTCCTAGATCAACTGTTAAGAGAGATGTATTTAAATTTGCACATGAATATCAACAATATTTACGTTATTCATTATATCATTTTAATGACAAAGTATCTATCACGTCTGATATAGGTCGTAGTACTAACAACCATGATTATTTAATGGTAACTTGTCATTGGATAGATTATAAATGGTCTATGAAAAAACGTATCTTAGCGTATAGATATATAGATGATAGGCACACTGGTACTTTTATTGCAGAAAATATTTATCAAGTGTGCCATTATTACGGAATAACTGATAAAATTATGACTATTACATTAGATAACGCTTCTTCTAACAATTACGCTATTACAATTTTAAAAAATAGTTTAACTCCATCCTTTCCAGATCAGTTTCATATAAAATGCGTGTGCCATATATATAACTTAATTGTAAAGGATGGTCTATCACTTTTTGAAGACATTCTTAGTAAAATACAATTTGCTATAAACTTTATTTTAAAAAGTAATAGAGTACAACGAAGAAAAGAATATAAAAAAACTTGTCACGATTGTAGACTACCTTATAGAAAAATTCCAGAAGAAGTATCCACTAGGTGGAATTCTTTATACAAGCAACTACTTGTTGCTTATGACTATAGAAAACCTATAACTTTATTTTTTAACTCACATAATCAAAATCCAGCTGATATGGTTGTAGATAGTGATTGGGTAAAATTTTCGAACTTATTGTATTTTTAGAGAAATTTTTTCAAGCAACAAAAGAATTTTCCGGTATATATTATCCTACTATTTCAACTATGTTGTTTTATATAACTCTAATATTTTTATTACTTAGTGAATATATGGAAAAACTAGCTTATATTGCAGCTATTAAAAAAATGTTTATCAAAATAAAAAAATGTTTTATTCCTATTCCCACTATTTATATTATTGGTGCTGTATTAAATCCGACTATTAAAATAGACGGTACTAAATCACTTATTGAAACTATTTACGATTGTATAGCAGTACTACCACATCCAATCCCAAAAATCCAAATCACCCACCACCTATTGAACTAACTAAAGAAGAAGTGTTGTCTAGTGTAGAAGACGAATGCAAAAAAATATATAGGTTTTACCAACAAGAAAGTGCTAGCAACCTACCGGCTTCCATACCATTTTCTTCTTCTTCAACACAACCTCACAAAAGACATGTTGTTTTGCGGCTAGTATTGAAAGCCTCAGAAATAGAATGTGCGGTCCTACCGCTACTAACCAAATTAGCGAGTTTGATATTTTTGTTTTGCAGGGTTCTGTACCGTACCAAGAAGTTATCAATGAAGATGGACATGTAGACTTGCTGAAATACTAGAGGAGGAATGAGAAAACCTTTCCGACACTTTCAATGGTGTCCCCAGATGTTTTGAACATTCAAGCGTCATCAACTGCGTCTGAAAGCGTTTTTTCTGCCGGCAGATATCAAATAGGAGACCACAGACACTCATTAGCCGGAGACAGTTTGGAAATTGCAGTATTATTCAAAGATTGGATACGAGCGGAGCAGAGAAGGTGCGGTCAACCAGAGATCAACGAAGAAGAAGACAAAAACTACAACGAAATCTTATCCGAAGGTGGTGGAAGCGACGTGGATCAATTTGACAAACAAATACCAATTCCAACCGAAGAACCACAAGAAATTATCAAGAAATTTGAACAGTTTTTTTTTAGAATGTAATTTTTTTAATTGCATTTTTATTATGTAATTTGCAACTTTTGGACAACACCACAAAGTTGCAATTTCAACAATTGTATTTGTATTACAAAAAAATCATGTCTATTAAATAATATAAGAGGCACAAAAACAGCATTGGGATATTTTTATTACACTATGTTGTCTTGTTTAATTATTGAGTTTTTTTATACATATGTTATTAAAAAAAAAAAAAAGGAAAACCCGCCGGAACCCGATACCGATCCTGCCCCCGACCCGATTCCGACGGGATCGGGATCGGGATCGGGACTGGACTTCGTCAAATCCCGCCAAGCCTGATCCCGCCAGCCCCGATCCCGCCCCCCCTTCACCCGATCCCGCCCGGACCCCGACAAACCCGGCCCGCCAGACCCGAGCCCGACCTACTGGCCAGCTATAGTAAATACTAGTATCAAAGTTCGGTGTGCAATTCCATAAAAATAACGGTAGATTTTATAATGAATTCTTCGGAAGAATAATTTCTTGAGCCGGGGGTTTATCATAAACGATTTTTCTACCCTACAGAGAAAGATGTAAGGTTTACGTACATCTCATTCTCTCCGGACCCCACTGGTGGGACTATGTTGATGATGTGTTGTTAATATTATTGTTGTTGTACTTTACATAGGAAGATTGTCTATTTATATTTTACGTTAATATTTCATTAGTGACAATTTCCAATTTCTATACCTGACACAAAAAGGCAGACACAAACACATATAGAGACACACATAAATACACAGTTAATGCACATTATATTAAAATAATAATCATTAAAATAGAGTTAATGTTATTGAACTTACATTAAAATCTACAATAAGATAATATAATATTCTATAATAACATAACATAACATAACATTAATTAAATTATAGGTGAAACACCTAAAAATATCGATGAAAATTTAAAAATGCCAAGGATAAATATACATTACATAGAATAGAAGAGATGAGTGCGGTTGGTGTCACCTCCAGTGCGCTACCTGTGCCTTTGTCGGCGAGGCAACACTCATGAAGCCCCGACGGAAAGGGAAGGCCTGCTAGGCCGTATGCCCATGGATGCAGGATTCTTCAAAAAAGCGTGAGCTGACTCAGAAATATGGGACTTTGGCTTAGTAATGAATGAAGGGAAGCTCTTCGAGAGAGAATATATATTATTCAAAGTCAGACAGAAGCTTGGTTTTTTAAGTAAAATTGAGAATGTGTAAATAATTTTTACTCGATTCATAAAAGATAAAAGGCACAAATGTAAGTTAATTGACTACTAAGTAGAAAAATGTTGCAGATGATTAGTTCCAAACCTAGATCTTCACCCGTAAGAGGAAGCATTTACAGAGCTGCATAACCAACACGCTTTTACAACCTTCTGCATTTAAAGGAGCCACGAAAGATATTCTAGGGGGTTCTATGTGTATAAAGATATATACTTTCTCCGTCTCAATTTATGTGATATCGTTTGACTAGACACAAAGTTTAAGAAAGAAAGAAATATTTTTGAAATTTGTTGTTTAAATACAAGTCGCTTCATTAAGGGTGAAATGAGAATTTTAAAGTTAGGTTATTTTTTATTATAGAAAAGTGACATTCTTTTTGGTACAGATTAAAAAGAAAAGTGCGCCACATAAATTGGGACAAACGAAATATAACATGTAATTATATAGAGCTTTCCCGAGGTTACTAGAAAATCGTGAATTTCCGACAATTGTTGTAGTCGAAATGTAGTCGGCATATAAGGATTTCCAACGCCCTCCCGATTGTTTGGATTTTTTTTTTCCGACTACTATAGTCGCGAATTTCCGACTACTGTAGTGCCACAAAAATTTAATTGTTCCGTCTACAGTAGTTGGAACATTAATAAAATATTTTTTAATAAATGTATATATTCCGACTACAGTAGTCGGAATAATTAAGTTATTAAATATTTATTTTATTAATGTTCCGACTATTGTAGTCGGGATATTTAAATTATTAATTAATTATAATTAGTATTCCGACTAGTACAGTAAGAAGTTTTTAAATTTTTGGAAATATTGTTATGAAACTTCTGACTAATCCATAATTTTTTTTCTGTTTTTTTTTTAATATGCCGACTAGTGTAGTCCGAATTTCCCTTTTTTTGGGCAGCAAATTGCTGTTTTATTAGGTGCATCTGCTTACAAGCACAATATCATAGAACCTAAGAATTCAACCAAACTAATATAACAATTAAAGCAACCAATCAAATAGCAAAACTTTGACTAAACGTCTCAAACAACCAATTAAACATGAAAAAATAGTCAACATTCAAGCATCTGAAACATCCCAAACCAACATCAATTCGAAATAGTTTTAACATCCCAAACCAACCAACAAGAGAAACTTCAAGTCGATAAAGTCTAAAGGCCACAACAAAAAACAATAACCAACAACTACAATCTAATTGTCATCGGATTCGGTCTCTTCCTCATCATAAGACCCTTTAGGCATGTGCTTCATCATAAACTTTTCGATTTTAGCAAGCTTAGCATCCGAAGTTTCACATTTTTGTTTCAGCACTGCAATTTGCCTTCGCATCGCTTCCATTTCTTTCGTATTTTGCGAAGTAAAAGCATTGGACAACAGTGGCGAAGGCCTAGACGAAGAACGGAGAACTCCAAGCCCGTAGACTCTACCTTTGTTTGGACCACCTGCCACCTCTATCCATATTGAAGTGATATATGCGGTCGATGGTCGGACTGTGGTACCATCCTCTGAAGCAGGTTGAGTCTGACACGAATCATCCAAACATTTTTGAAATCCTTCCTGAAATAAAAAGTTATTCAAACAACTGGCATTCAAATAATATACTGGTACATGAACTTTATAAAGAATGACAGTTAGGATAACTGATTACACATTAATATGTTATTCTCTTTTTGATATATATGTACCAGCCTGTTTCTTCTTTCACTTAATAAACAAGAGGTTTCTTGTTTAGAGATTGACCAAGTGAATAAACAAGCATTTATCATGGCATTAAGACTTAAAATGTGCTCTCTGGAGAATCACTTTTCATAACGGAGTTTTCCTTTAAAAAGATTATCCGGAAGGTCCTAATCTCTGCTTCATAATATAACTACTCTTTCAGTGAATGCGTAATGCTCAAGTAAATCAGAAAATCAAAGCAGTAAATCAGTAGATCTAAGTTTCTTTCCTGGTCCTACAAAGTGTTCAACTCATTTATCAAATTAGTCCATCAATCTGAATTTCCAAAAGGAAGAAAAATTCCCGGAAAATTCATCATATATGCCTTTCTGACTTCGGTGCATATGAAAAGCAACAGATAAAAAAAAAGGCAGAAATCAAGTAAATAAAGATGGCTCTTAGTCTTACTGGTGTGGTCCATAGAGAACCTCCTTAATAATGGATAGAGAAAGGAAATAGCATGTGATAAAAACTATTTCTTTTTATACATATCAAAATAAAACGAGAGACAGGAAATGATAAACAATTCCATTAGATGACCAAGGTTTCAACCAAACTCTCCTAGTCTTCTTTTTAGTCCTCCCACATGTTTTCCCTGCTCTACAAGTAGGCACGAATAAGAAGTGCAAACAAGTGACATATTGATAAATCATACAAACTTTGAGCATGGTCTTAATTTATGTGTATCTAAGTTAACAACATGGATCAGAAAGTATCGCAACATTAGCAGACTTACAGTTCAAATAACTTGATCTTGGAAGAAGTGGCTAAGAGCCTGCCCAAAGATGCAAGGGGGTCATGCCATATGCAATCTGACAATAAAAGACCAACATACAATCAATATTTTATATAGAAGACTTTCAGGATTTTAAAATACTATGACGTCTCGAGAAAACCTTTTCCAGAAAACTATAAATTATCATGTAATAAATTATCTACTACAATTCAGTCTCTGCTTAGAGTTTTCAGCCAAAGAAAAAATGGAAAATAAGAAAACACAGCTATGTTGACATGGATTTCAAGCACCATATATACATTATCTTTTATGACTAAGTCATACTACATCTAGAGTAATATCATCATGACTACACATAACTATTATTATTAACAACAACTCAATCCTCTTCGTTGGATTCATATTCATTGATCAATTCTTTCTCATCGTTATGTAGGTAGTCAGCAAAACTATCTACTAGAGAAGCTAGAAAATATAAGAACATATACTTTGGAGGAGTAGAATTTACTATAAAAACATAGATACACACCTATACAAATATACATATTAGATGATAGGATACTCGGAAATTTACAAGATGCTTTAATATCAGTAATAACCGGAAATTTAATATATCAAAAACTAAAATTTACTGTACAACCAGACTTTAGTATATCATTAAAAGATGAACACAGGGACTTAGCCTTAACACTATATTATAAACTAGATGGAATAACAATGCCACCAGGAAGTAAAGTCATAAGTATTGAAACAAAAATGATATATGCCCTAACCGGAAACCACCATGTAAAGAAACAACATGAAATGAATATATTAGTACCAAGAAATATTAGAACAGATATAACATAAAAAAAACTCCAAAATAACTATACCAGAAGAAATATATATGAATTTTAATACCAGATACACCATCAAAAAGATTAATACCAAAAATAGAAGGATCTGGATTGAGTATTACAAGAGAACCAATAATGTCATGACAGACTAGCGTTACACAACCTAGACTATTAGATTTAATAAATATAAGCACAAATAGATTGAAGGTTAAGATAATAATATTTAAAGGCATGATAACAACAGATTGCATAACTGAAATAAATACTGGAGCTATTAAAAGTTTTATACATATAAGTAAGATTAATGAAAATGATTGTCATTTAATAGACCCACAAACTTATAATTATCCTGAAAATGAAAGAGAAATAATAATTACTAAAAGTATTAATTTAAGATTCAAAATCCAAGATTTAGAATATAAGATAAATATAGGAGTAATAGAATATGACAGTTTCAATGAACTACTTTTAGGAAGTGACTTTTTAACCATGATAAATTATAAGATAAATAACAACGGAATTGAAATAAATGATCAAGGAAAAACAAGATTCGTAAATAAATTATGAATATACAAAGAGAAATAATAGCGAAAAAACAAAAATTAAAGGTAATAAGGACAGCTTTATCAGAAGAGATATTTTCCCAACTAAAATACTTAAAATACAAGGCAAAAGAAATAAAATTAGAAGTAAAGATAAAACAATTAGAACAACAATGTGATAGATTTGATAAAATATGGGTAGATATGGGAAATGGATAGAGAAAGAGAATAAATAACCCTGACTAATTCTAACGAAAAAATTAATGCCATATGGGAAGAAATAATAGCAAAAGAAAAACTGAAAAATACATTGATAATAATGGATGAAATAAAAGAAAATCAAATCCAAATACAATAGGTAATAAGAGAAGAATTGACTAACCTATGGAATATATCTGAATTACCAACGTTTAAGATACTATTAGAAAAACTTAATATGATAATAGAAGAGAAAAACAAAGGTAAACAAGTAACAGGAAATAATGAACCAAGTACAAGTAAAGAAAATACAATAATTAGTACTACTACAACCAGAATTAGTACCAATTGATGCGTGGAGGAGAAGTAAAAACCCTATAATGATGGACATCAGTAAAATAAAACCAAAATTATCCAAAGGAGTAAAAAAAACATTGGATAGTCTAGCGATATTAAATAAAAAAGGATAATTTTAATGGAAAATAAGAACCTAGTATACCCAGTGTACTTACGTTTTTAAAAAAACAATGGGAAAAATATAATAGAAAAAGAAAGACACAAATATGAACCCATAAGGACAAGAACACAAAAAGAAGACAAAAATTCAAAAGAAGAAAACATTTACTTAAAGGACACAGAAAAAACAACCTATGAATATTTAAACCTAAAACTAGATAAACAAGAATAACAAATATCTGAGTTAAAAATAAAGAATACAAATTTGAGATCACATAACAACGAAGAATGGTATGATAAGTATAAAAAATACAAACACAAATTTAAGGATACGAAGAAAACATTAAAGGAAACCAAAGTAGAATTAAAACAAACAAAAGAGGAATTAGATAAAACCAAAGCAGAATTAAAACAAACAAAAGAAGAATTAAATGAGGTAAAACAAGAATTAGAAGAATTAAAAAAGGAAATGCAGATCCTTAGAGAACAAATAAGAAAGTTAAAAGGAAAAAAGAAAGTAAGGAAAAATACTAAAACAAGTGATAGTACAACCAGTAGTAACGAAAAAACCGATAGTGACTCAGACAAAGATAGCAACGATAAATCAACTAACCAAGAAATACAAGTAGTAGAATTTAAAGTAGAAGCAGAGAGTGAAGAAAACTCAGAAATAGTAAAAGAAAACAACCAGATAATAGAAGCTTTACAAAAAATGAAAAGAGTAAATGCAATCATAAAAGAAGAACCTGAAAGTGATATAGAAGATGAATTTAACAGACCTACAGAAACAGAAATAGAAACAGATGAAGATAGAAATAATAGCAAGGAAACGGACTAGATTACCAAACCACATACCAATAGGACAACAAGCCGAATTTAAAGAATTTGTAGGATCAATGGCGCAAGGAGTAAACTACAATAAGTATTTTCTAGACCTAGATAATGTTTATGATGAACAAGAAATAGGAAGAAGGATAACTGACTGGAATCTTGGAATGTATATGGCAATAATGAACTCTACACAAACAGAAAACTTAGAATACATGTATGAATTGATATCTAAAACATTAATTAGAAAAGTAGCATATTGGATAAAATCTATAGCATACCAACTAAGAGAAGAAGTACTTAGTCATGCAACAGATTGAAAATCTATGTTAATAATATTTGATATTATACTAAAAAGAGAATTTTTAGGAGAAAGATGGCTAGTAGCTAGAGAAAGCGTTCTTGCAGAAAGAAAAATTGAAATAGTAATGAATTTGAATAATATGAAATGTTGTAAGATTAATAAATTACCAGAATAGACAATTAGTTTTAGTAAGTTCTTTTATGAAGCAAGATTCTTACCAGAAGAAGGTCTGATATATCAACAACTTTATTATGACCACTTACCAACACCTTATAACACTGAAGTATCAAAAGAATATACCCAATTAGAACCAAAAGAAAACACATTAGGAGAAAGAATAAGAGTACTAAGAGCATACTTAATGCGAAAATGCGAAGAATTTAAAATGCAACAAAAGATTAAAAAGGATAAGAAACTAGGATTAAGAGAAATATGTAGATTCACAAAAAGAAGATTAGTATTTGGATATGATGATAAAAGGAAAGAAAGAAAATATAAGAAAAGCAATAAAAGATATCAAACAAAGAAATATAGGAGAAGTAACAATTATAAAAATTATAATAACAAACCAAATTATAATAACAAAGCTTATTACAACCCTTATAGAAAAAATAGATTTAAAAGATATAAAAATACCCCTGAAACCAGAAAGAAATTTAGATACAAGTTAAAGATATAAAAATACCCCTGAAACTAGAAAGAGAAAATATGTGAAACCCGTAGAAGCAGAAAAAGTTAAAGAATGTAAATGCTGGAATTGTAATGAAAAAGGACATTATGCTAATAAATGCCCAAAGCTAAAGAAAAAATGAGTAAAATATATAAGTACGACACAATTTATAATGACTTTACAACAGATCAGAGAAGATAATGATAAAAGGTATGAATACGAAGACTTTTATGTCAGTCAAACTGATGAAGAAAGTGAATCGGAATTAGAAAATATTAACTTTATTAACCAACACTCAGACAGTGAAAGGAGTTCTGAGTAAAATGAACATACAAGAAAAAGGAAAAAGAAAATTATTAGAAGAAAGAAATTATTGGATACAATGTGAACAACATGTTCGCTATAAGCTTGTTACAACTACAACTACAAGTGAAACAAGAAATAAATATTATAATGATAGATATAACAAGGTTACTAAAAACCTTAGTAGAATAAGAGAAAGAATAAGCGAGATAAATTGGCAACTTATTAGAATAAGAAGGAGTATAGAAGAAATAATAGAAGATGAAAACGTTCGCCAAGAGGTAAGAGAATTAGAACAAGATGAAAACCTCCAACAAAGATTAAGAGAAATGAGTGTCGGATAAAATCCTAATACCTAATAATATGGTAGCAATCTATATAGAAGCTGAAAGTATATTTATGTCATAGAGACAATATGTATTAGGACAAATGTACTTTATACACAGTCGTATTATTATTAATGGTGGTTAATATTTTGGCATTTGCAATTATTGAATTATTATTTGATTATTTGTAATTATTCATTAATGTGCATCCCTTGAGCTTACGTTGTCATTAATAGAGTGAGATATTGATTATCATCGAGAATGGGATATCGATGATATGTGATAAGTCGACATATAGTCTGCATCATATCCTTAGATGATGTAGTATGTCTCACCTGCTACGAGTAATGGCTACTCGTGATGGACACATGGATACTTTGGAAGTATTGGTATACCCTACCGATATACTATTTGTTATACTTGTCTAAAGTATGATCAGCGTGTGGGAGATAGAAGTCCTTAGACTTGAGGTCAATACGCGCCTTGTCTACAAAGTAATGTACTTTGATCCCGTCCTAAGCTCAAATGCCTTATAGGTTGAGATACGGCTTGTATTGGGTACATTACGATGTGGATTGAATGTGGTAGTTGAGCTAAGATTAGAATTCATTCCTCAGATGTATATTTGAGAGAACACTCGGATTCTCAATGATATTAAGTTGACTAAGTCATTGGCCAACGCAATATACGTATTTAGAATATGGTCTTGTTATCAACTAATATAGATGAGATACAATGATTAAGCCATTTGAATAGACACTTGACAAATCCTAAGATTGATCAGGTGTGTCGTGAATGAAAGGATTTTATCTTACCACATAAAGGTTAAGTTTACTGGATTCGTATAAACGTACTTCACATATTGAGTTCGTCTTCCGGCGCCGTCTAGGAGTTCCGTGTAGACCTTAATTTGATTAATGTCGATATGAGAAGGCCTGTAGGGTCACACTATGTCGATTATCTATTTCAATCTAAGGATGTATTGAGAGAGTAAATTAAATGTTTGATTTGGAATGGATAATGATTATTTTAATTAAGTCAAAATTGGATTTTGGATTTAATTAAGAATGCACAGAAAAATAAATCGAGACAGTGCAGGAGCACGTCGAGTGCTGCGGTGCCCATACACTAGGGCCTGGCGCAGTGCAGGCGCATGTCGAGCGCCACAACGCCTTTGCCTTGAATTTTGGGCAGGTCCAAGGTCAAACCCTAATCTGGATTTGACCTATTTTTCAACTATAAATAGAGGCATTCACTTCATCATTCATACACCAAATTTTCAGAATATCATTCTAAGCCTTAGAGACCTAGAATCAAATACTCTCTCGAACCTCTGCCGGATTTCCTAGCTTTCCGAAAGAGAAACACATTGAAGCTTGAAGCTTGCAATCGGAAGAGCAATTACGTGTGCACCTCGCAGTTGATAAATATTCCGATAATTCTAACTTGTAAGTATATGCTTTATGTTACAAGTTTAAGTGTTGTATAACCATACCAGAAATGTTGTTGGGGTAAGTAAGAAACAAAACTTTTAAACTTCCGCTGCGCCTTACTTATGTGGTTTGAACCCAACAAAAACCTACAGTGGTATCAGAGCCAGGTTGGTTCAATGGTTATATAACAATTGAATAGAATAATAATATGGGTTAAACATAAAATTAGATTAAAATGAGGTTTCTTGAAATCCTAAATGTCTTGTACGAATGTTGACCTTTTGATTTCACCATAAATTATCTCCTACGCTAACTCGAGGAAGTCATTCTGCTCTAACTCGAACTAAGCCAAAGTGCGTTGTCCGACTCATTGCACGGTGCACGACTAAGAACAAGTAAGAACGGATGATGGTCAATATGGGCGTTATTGATAATGGTGGGTGATGATAAAGGACCTGTGATTTGATCCCTAAATTGGATTTAGAGCTCTAACGATTTTAAGAATCAACACAGAAACGTTTGTCAGGACATGAGCGTCGCGACTCTATGGTAGGGCACCGCGTCGCTTGCTAGGATTTCAAGGTGGCGCCGCGGATTCATAGGGGAGCGTCGCGGCGCTAATGCTTCGTTTAAAAAATATGAACTCACTAGACAACAGGCGCCGCAACTCCATGGTGGAGCGCCGCGACGCAAATGCATTTGCAGAAGTAGAAATGTTTCTGCCTCTGCAGCGCCGCGGCTCCATAGTGGAGCGCCGCGGCGCTAATGCAATTTTCAAAAACCGAAAGGCTACTGCCTCAGTGACGCCGCGACTCTAATGATTAGCGCCGCGACTCCACCTGTCCAGAAACATTTTTTTTTCCAGAGTTCAGAATGTTTAACCCGAGATTATTATTATACAGTATATTATTTGATAAGTATACTGTTTATGTGCTAAATGTCAAAATGTTTGTCATTTACATTTCTAGAATAGTGTCCGCTATAACTATCTGGGCACGCGGCGCACCAGTGTTTGATTAAACTATCTTATATCATGCATATTGGGTTGACGGTTCCCAACTATATGTGTCATTAGTTTTGCATGATGTTAAGATGTCATATTGGATATGGCGTAAAAGAGTTGATCTTGGTTGAAACCCTGAATTAAAATGTTCCCCAAAATTTTAAGACAAGTCTCATTTAAATGAACGCGTCATCCGTTATAATTGATTGTAGTGCAAAATTCTTTTCGTCGAGATGAGTATTTATGCCACAGCATTTGCTCTAAGTCTACAAGGACTCAGACTCTTTCATAGATGCATGTTAAATGTAGAAGTGGGTGATATTTTCATGAGTATTTACACCACAGTGTTTGCTCTATAAGACAAAACTCACTTAGATACATAATTACAGTCGCATAACGGGGTTGACTTGCTAGGCTGTCTTGGTGCCACAGTGTCGGACAAGCCGAGGGACGCAGATTGATTGTTTAGAACATTCGGTCAAACATGAGTTACAAATTATTTGTAATTGGTTTAGATACCTACCAGGTTGTGCTGTTGAAGTTATCAGACACAACAAACGCGGAGATAGCATGAACCTGGATCATGGCCCATTATGACCATATTTGATATGAGTCTGTATTCTTCCATGGGGTCGAAGAGTATGTTAAAATAGTGGGAGCTAATTAAACTAAAGGCCATGTTAATTATTTAACGAATGTGTTCAATAAAAATTATATTCGAGTTTAATTTCAAGTCTATTTGTTTCTTCAGTCGTATAAAATGTCGAATCTATCGCTGAAAATGTTGGTCGGGACAAACAAGTTGACTGGATCAAATTACCCTGACTGGTTAAGAAATCTGCGATTGGTATTAAGACTAGAAAAAAATTGAGTATGTGTTAGACACAATATTCCCCACAGTCCCTGCTGAAAACTCTGATGAGTATGCCCTGTTTGACAAGATGGCTTATCAAAAACGTTTGAACGATGCTGCCTCGGCAAAATGTATAATGTTGTCTTCCATGACTATGGAGTTATAGAGGCAACATGAAAACATGGGCCCCAACGAAATGCTAGAACACTTGAAGAGTCTCTATGAAAAACAATCTCAAATAATGGAGTATGAACTGTTGAGAGACCCTTTCAAATGTAAGCTGAACGAAAGGGGACAAGTGCTAGCGCATGTTCTAAAGAAGGAGTACACAACTCCAAGAGGAGGCAAAGCACTAGGTGCTTCTTCCTCTACTGGATAAGATATGTTTGTAATTGAAATAAATATGTCTACAAGTAACTCCCACTGCTGGGTATTGGATACCGCTTGTGGCTCGCACATTTGTAGTAATGTGTAGGGCCTAATTAACAGCAGAAAGGTTGGACCTTGGGAGGTAGACCTGCACGTTGGAAATGGAGCACGAGTAGATGCTGAACGCATGGGAACTTATAAACTAGATTTGCCTTCAGGCTTTTATTTAGAACTAAATAATTGTTATTTTGTTCCCTCATTAACAAGGAATATCATTTCTATCTCAATGTTAGATATTAAGGGGTTTTGCTCATTCATTGCCAATGGTAGTTACGTACTGTCTTTTAATGGTTTTATTTGTGGAAATGCTCCGCTTGTGGATGGATTGTATATTTTAAACTGTAGTAGTGAAATTTTCAATGTGCAAAATAAATAAGCTAAGATAAGTAATCCAAGAAACCCCACCTACTTATGGCACTGCAAACTTGGTCATATCAACGAATCAATGATAGCAAGATTGAGGAAGTTAGACTACCTCGAACCATTTGACTTGGAGTCTTATGATAACTGCGAATCTTGCTTGAGAGGAAAGATGACCAATAAACCACTTTCTGGGAAGGGGGTACGAGCTAAAGAGGTACTTGAGTTGGTCCATACTGATGTGTGTGGGCCATTTCCAACTCAAGCTAAGGGAGGCTTCCCTTACTTCATCACTTTTACAAATGATTTCACAAGGTTTGGGCATGTGTATCTTATGAAACATAAGTCCGAAGCCTTTGAGAAATTTAAAGAGTACAAGTCAGAAGTAGAGAAGAAACTTGAAACAAGTATCAAGACACTTCGATCGGATCGAGGAGGTGAATACTTAAGTAAATAATTTATGGATTATTTGAAGCTTCATGGAGTCCAATCACAATAGATACCTCCTGGAATGCCACAAATGAATGGTGTTGCTGAAAGGAAAAATTGAACCCTATTAGATATGGTTAGATCCATGATGAGTTTCTCAGCTCTGCCAATATACCTTTGGGGCTATGCATTGCAAAGCTCAATTTATATTCTAAACATGGTTCCTTCAAAGTCAGTAGAGAAAACTCCATATGAGATATGGAACGGCAAGAAGCCAACACTTAAACACATGTGACCCTGGGGGTGCCCTGCATATGTAAAGAAGATGCTTACTAACAAGTTGGAATCTAAAAGTGAGAAATATTATTTTGTGGGGTATCCAAAAGAAAATAAGGGATATTACTTCTATCTTCCTGGAGAATATAAGGTCATTGTTTCCAGGAACACAACTTTCCTTGAAGAAGAATATGTCTACAAGGAACATAGCTACACAGAGATAGAACTTGAAGAAATTCAAGAACCCCAAGATAACACAGAAAATGAACCCTTGTCGAATGACCTAAACAAGGATTCAGTGGGAGTATCTGGTGAAGATTGGGTACTTAGAGTACGCCCTTCAGCCAGTGGGAGTGCTGTGAGAGATAGTGCAGAAATACAAGACTCTCATACACAACCAATGAAAGATGATACAATAGTTGTACATCAACCCATTCAGGAAATACATGAAAATGACATTCCTAAAAGCTCTCAAGGTGATGTATTGTACAACACCCAAAGACCTTCTCACAATCAGAATGTAACAAACACTGAAACACATAATATTCAACTCCGTAGGACTACTAGGACTCATCATCCGCTTGAAAGACTTAATCTCCTTGTTGAAACACACAATGAGATAGATATTCCTGATGACGATGAACCTACAACCTACAACGAAGCTATGTTAGACATTAATTCGCAGAGATGGCAAGAAGCCATGAAATTTGAGATGGACTCGATGTACATCAATCAAGTTTGGAACTTGGTTGATTTGCCAATAGGGGTTAGACCTATAGGATGCAAATGGGTCTTCAAGAAGAAGATTGATGCATATGGCAAGATACAGACTTATAAGGCAAGATTGGTGGCTAAATGTTATAATCAATGGCCTGCGGTTGATTATGATGAAACCTTTTCACCTGTTGCGAAGATTAAGTCCATTCGGATTTTGCTTGCAATAGCTGCATATTATGACTATGACATTTGGCAGATGGACGTCAAAACTGCTTTCCTCAATGGTAATCTAGTTGAGGAGGTGTATATGAAACAACCTGAGGGTTTTTCACTTGAGTCCAAACCAAATGCTGTATGCAAGCTACAAAAGTCCATTTATGGGCTTAAGCAAGCTTCAAGGAGTTGGAATATTTGCTTTGACAAAGCAGTCAAATCGTTTGACTTTGTTAGAAGCAAAAAAGATCCATGCGTTTATAGTAAGCGCAATGAATGGAGTATTGTCTTCATTATTATATATATAGATGACATATTGATAATGGGAGATAGTAGGACCCTCATGCAATCAGTCAAGGAATGGTTATCCAGCACCTTCATGAAGAAGGACTTGGGTGAAGCCTGCTACATTTTGGAATTAGGATCTATAGAGATAGACCTAATAGATTGTTAGGGCTGCCACAGTCCACATACATAGATAAAGTGCTAAGACGATTCTCTACGGAAAACTCTAAGAAGGGAAATCTTCCTATGGGTCAAGGGATCAAGTTATCAAAGAAGGATAGTCCTTCTAATGTTGCAGAACTTGAACGCATGAAAAGAATCCCATATTCTTCAGCTATATGATCTATCATATATTCCATGACCTGTACGAGGCCAGATGTGGCCCATGCACTTAGTATGACTTACAAATTCCAGCAGAATCCTGGGGAAGAACACTGGAAAGAAGTCAAGAGTATTCTTAAGTATCTTAGACGAACTAAAGAATATTTCTTAGTCTATGGTGGACAAGAGAAGCTAGTATGTACTAGGTACACTGATGCTAGCTTCCAGACAGATCTTGATGACTTCAAATCTCAGTCTAGATATGCCTTCATTTTCAATGGCGGAATAGTGAGTTGGAAAAGTTCCAATCAAGCTACAACTGCTGATTCGACAACAGAAGCTGAGTACATTGCTGTGATCGGAAGTTGGGAAGGAACCTATCACGATATCTGAGTTCCTGAGGGAACTAGGGTTCCAAGTGCCACTTGTCCAATAACGGTTTATTGTGACAACACTGGTGTGATTACACAATCTAAGGAACCAAGATCAACCAACATAAACAAGCATGTACCAAGGAAGTACCACATACTTAGTGAGATGGTGGAGACTGAAGAGATTAGATTAGACTATGTTCCCACAGATGATAATCTAGATGACCCGTTTACAAAATCCTTAAGCTTAGTTAAGCATAATGGTCATTTTGAAAACATGGGTATTAGATACATCGGAGATTGGCTCTAGGCCAAGTGGGAGATTGAGAGTATATTTATGTCCTAGAGAAAATATGTATTAGGACAAATGTACTTTATACACATTCGTATTATTATTAATGAAGACTAATATTTTGGCATTTGCAATTATTGAATTATTATTTGATTGTTTGTAATTATTCATTAATGTTCATCCCTTGAGCTTATGTTGTCATTAATAGAGTGAGATATTGATGATAGAGCGTAACTCTTAAATTAGCCTCGACTACTGATCATCGAGAATGGGATATCGATGATATGTGATAAGTCGACATGTGGTTTGCATCACATCATTAGAGGATGTAGTATGTCTCACCTGCTATGAGTAATGGCTACTCATGATGGACACATGTATACTTTGAAAGTATTGGTATACCCTGCTGATATACTATTTGTTATACTTGTCTAAAGTATGATCAGCGTGTGGGAGATAGAAGTCCTTAGACTTGAGGTCAATACGCGCCTTGTCTACAAAGTAATGTACTTTGATCCCATCCTAAGCTCAAATGCCTTATAGGTTGAGATAGGGCTTGTATTGGGTACATTACGATGTGGATTGAAGGTGGTAGTTGAGCCAAGATTAGGATTCATTCCTCGGATGTATATTCGAGAGAACACTCAGATTCTCAGTGATATTAAGTTGACTAAGTCATTGGCCAACGCAATAGACGTATTTAGAATATGGTCTAGTTGTTAACTAATATATATGAGATACAATGATTAAGCCATTTGAATAGATACTTGACAAAACCTAAGCTTGATCGGGTATGTCGTGAATGAAAAGATTTTATCTTACCACATAAAGGTTAAGTGTACTGGATTCGTGTAAACGTACTTCACATATTGAGTTCAACTTTCGACGCCGTCTAGGAGTTCCGTGTAGACCTTAATTTGATTAATGTCGATATGAGAAGGCCTGCAGGGTCACACTATGTCGATTTTCCATTTCGATCTAAGGATGTATTAAGAGAGTAAATTAAATGTTCGATTTGGAATCAAGATATTTAAATGAATAATGATTATTTTAATTAAGTCAAAATTGGATTTTGGATTCAAGTAAGAATGCACGGAAAAATAAATCGAGACAGTTATGGAGCACGTCGAGTGCCACGACGCCTATACCGTAGGGTCGTGGCGCAGTGCAGGCGTATGTCGAGCGTCACGACGCCTATACCCTAGGGTCGCGGTGCCTCTGCCTCAAATTTTGGGCCAGGCCCAAGGTCAAACCCTAATCCAGTTTTGACCTATTTTTCAACTATAAATAGAGGCATTCACCTCATCATTCATACACCAAATTTTTAGAATATCATTCTAAGCCTAGAGACTTAGAATCAAATACTCTCTCAAACCTCTGCCAGATTTCCTAGCTTTCCGAAAGAGAAATACATTGAAGCTTGGAGCTTGCAATCGGAAGGGCAATTGCGTGTGCACCTCACAGTTGATAAATATTCCAGATAATTCTAACTTGTAAGTATATGCTTTATGTTACATGTTTAATTATTGTATGACCATATCAGAAATGTTGTTGGGGTAAGTAAGAAACAAAACTTTTAAACTTCCGCTGTGCCTTACTTATGTGTTTTGAACCCAACAAAAACCTACAGAAGCCCATATAGAATATAAGCCTAATAAAATGATAAAACAAAAAATCTTTATTGATAGTGGAACATATTTATGCTTAGCTAGAAAAGATGTATTAGAATCAGGCAAGTTGAGACTTACTAAACTCTAGTATAGCGTTATGTGTTGGTATGCTGTTAATGAACTACTGAGAGTAATTGGGAATTTAGAGTCTCGTATTAGTGAGGTGACGAGCACTAATTCGGGCACTAGTGAACTTAACTTGGGTAATTAATGAACTAGTTAGATATACTTGAAGAAGATTATGTGTTTAACCTTCGGGCCATGTGCGCGGTGCATAAATCTTCTTAGGTTTGGTATGATTTCTTATTCTTTGGGATCGTAGCCATGTATGATATTCTATTATTGATTTGACTTGTCATGCATTCATTACTCTACATCTCGTCTAATACTTGAAAATGACTTATAATACTGATTGTATTATTTATGCTAATTGCATTGTGTACATATATCCAGCTCATTCATACATATTATATTGATATTTGAACTATTGAGTTACTGTTGGAAGAGGCTTGGGAAGCCGGTTGATGGATATGGTACATGATATGAGAGTGATGACTGATGATAACATTTCAACCACAGAGCTAGTATCCGATGGGATCAAATAGGTATATGGACCTCATGAATCCCTCATAGGTCACATGATATCTACTACATCAGCATGTGTATACTGGGTACATATGGCCATTGCATACGTACATATCATCTGTACTGAATTCATTCTCATTCTGATATGTACTTGATGTTGTGTGTACTCGGTGTTGATTTCTGGTAGACTATATGATCTTATAACTTGATATAGGAAATAGCAAAACTTGAGACTTAACACTGTTGTGAGAAATAAATAGAAAGACTTGATGGGTCTAGACGCTCTAAATGGGGTTTAGGCTGACTTAGTGACATTGTCGCTTAATCTTAACATAAACTTGAGAAGCTTGTAATTACATTGTACACTGTTGAACTGTAGAACTACTAATAGGTTTGGTTAACTAAATTCTTATTATTACTTAACTGACTAATTAGTAAGAAGGTATCAAAAAGTACCAACCTTTGCCACCGTTATAGCTAGGGTCGGTCGACGATGTTGTTGAGTACACGTGTTTCCCGTACTCACTTTATGTTTGTTGCACTCTTTGTGCAGGTACCGAGCCAGAAGATGGAGGAGAAGGTGGAGCTTAGCATACTTAGAGATCGCTTGAGGAGTTTAGGGTGAGCCGCTGATGCATTCCCGGCACTGGAACTCTTTTCTCATATTTATGTTTATGTTCTTGTTACATTCAGAAAATACTTATTATTCACTTTCAGACTTGTATTTGATTTAGAGCTTTGTACTTATGACTACCGGATCATTTTTGATATTTCTTTTAAACATGTATTAAGTACTAATACTTGTTGATATTTCTTTGTTATATCTTTACTTTCCATATTTACTTCCGTATTCTATATGTTGTATGATTGGGGTTCGCCTACGGATTAGGGAAGGTGCCCTCATGGCACGATGATATTTTGGATCGTGATAAATTGGTATCGTAACATTAAGGTTAATGGCCTCATGAGTACATAAGCGATGTCTAGTAGAGTCTTTGGGATCGGTACGAAAAGCTCCATACCTACCTTTGAGAGGCTATAAGATATTTAGGAAATTTCAATTCTTTCATTCTTTCGTGCATTTCTACTATGATTGAATTCTAAATCTATTTTTATCACTTTTTCTCACAGATGGTGAGGACACGTTCGGCAGCAGGTGGAGATCAGGATCCCATACATGTACCCGCACTCATTGTGAGAGGTGGTGCACGGGGCAAGAGGTGAGGTAGAGGTAGAGCTAGAACTTGAGTTACAGCCCGAGGCTGAGCGCCGGCAGTTGCTTGGACTCGTGACAGTGCAGAGTCTCTAGGGTTAGGGGCTATGAGGATGATCAGGTTCCGCTAGATGAGGATGAGTAGGGACAGGCTGATGTGGTAGGACCAAATCAGGTGCCCCCGGGTTTCATTGCCACGCTGGTATTATAGGATACTCTGGTTTGCATGATGAGCTTCTTGGAGACTATAGCTCAGGGTATTCATCCAGCCACTTATGTTGGTTCTCAAACCAGTGTTTGAGGTCAGATTCCTGACCATGCTGCTATGCCCAAATTTTAGATACTAGCGGTTTTTCCAGCACCTGTTGGAGTTCTTCAGTTCTCAGGTGTGACTATACTTAGTCTTGCTACACCTATAGTTGCACAACTTATTATGTCTATTAAGGAGTAGAAAATGTTTAGAGATTCAGGAAGTTGGATCCTCCCAGATATGATGGGGATCCCGAGGATGAGCATATGAGTTCTTGATTAGTTTCCATGAGAGGTTTCATTACCTCAGATTAGTGGAGTTCTATGGTGTTGATTACACTACCTTTCAAATGGTTGGACTGGCTAAGTAGTGGTGACAGTCTTATCTTGAGTCTAGACCAAAAGGGTCCTCCCCTCCTCTCACTTGGGTTTTATTTACGTAGATTTTCTTGGAGAAGTTTATGTCTTACAGTGTCAGAGAGAGAGACGAGCTCAGTTTGATAGGTTACGCTAGGGGAATATATTTGTGACCGAGTATGAGAACGTTTCCATGCATTTTCTCACCATGCCTTGATGATTTTGCCTGATGAGGATGAGAGAGTGATGAGGTTCACCAATGGGTTGTATGTCCTCTTCGGTTAATTATAGCACATATGTCTAACATAAGTTCCACCTTCTAGCAGATTCTTGATGTCATGAGAGAGGCTGAGTTTATTCAGAGAGAAGATTATGAGAAGAGAGTGGTCAAGAGGTCACATCATAGCACTCAAGGAGATACCTCATCTGGAGGTCAGTTTCATTATAGCAGAGGTCATCACCATTCGAGTGCTAGGCCAGTTTTTCTGCTATTCCTATATTAGACGGGGGCTAGTTTTTTCATACTTTTTATGGTTTGGGGCAGTTGACCTTGAGTTATTATCGGCCCTCTAGCCATGGTGGTCATGCTGGTGCTAGTTCTTTTTCTTAGCCTACAACATCTCCTAGAGGTTATTTTGAGTATGGTGACTTTGGTCATTTTAAGAGGGATTGCCCCAGACTCAGGCATGGTGGACAACACCAGGGTTCTCAGGGTTTAGAATCAAGAGCAGTGGGGTAACTAGCTAGAGGCAAGTCTAAGGGTGGTGCTAAAGGTAGTTCTCATGGTAGTAGAGGTGGTGCTCAGTCTGGTCAAGGTAGTGAACGTGGGGGTACTCAAACTGCGGGTGATCGTGGCCATTTCTATGCATTTTCGAGCAGACCCCAGGTAGTGGCTTCTGATGCTATGACCAAATGTACTCTTTTGTTTTTTCATCGACCTGCTACAATTTTATTTGATCGACGGTCTAACTATTCTTATGTGTCTACCAACTTTTCTTTGAGTTTGGACTTGATGTGCGAGTCTCTAGCCATGTCTATTCATGTTTCTACACCTATTGGGGAATTTGTAGTAGTAGATTGGGCATATTTAGGTTGTGCAGTTATGTTGATAGTGTATGATACTCGGGTAGACTTGAAAGTTTTGCATATGGTAGATTTTGATGCTATTTTAGGTATGGATTGGTTAGTTCCGTATTGTTCTATCTTGGATTGTTATTTGAAGACCGTTACCTTAGCCATGACGGGTATTACTCAGCAAGTTTGGAAGGGTACTCTTAGTCAGGATCCGAAGAAGGTGATCTCATTTCTTAAGGCTCGAAAGATGGTAGAGAATGGGTGTCTTTTTTATTTGGCTATGTTCACAATACGAGTGCGGAGACTCCTTCATTTTAGGCAATTCTAGTTGTTCAGGATTATCCAGAGGTATTTCCTATAGACATTCTCAGTTTTCTATCAGATCGTGATATCAATTTTTATATTGATCTAGAGCCGAGCACTCCACCCATTTCTATGGCTCTATATAGGAGTGCACCATCCTAGTTGAGGGAATTGAAGGAGCAATTGCAGGATCTATTGAGCAAGGGGTTCATCCGACCTAGTATTTCACCTTAGGGTGCTCCAGTGTTGTTTGTAAAGAAAAAATATTAGTCTATGCGTATGTGTATCGATTACAGGTAGCTGAACAAGGTGACCATCAAGAACAAGTATCTGATACTGCGTATTGATGATTGGTTTGATCAACTACATGTTTCTTCGTTCTTTTCTAAGATTTACTTGAGGTCCTGTTATTATCAGTTAAAGATCAGGGCTGAGGATGTTCCTCAGACAGCCTTCTAGACCACATATGGGCATCATGAGTTTCTGGTGATGTCGTTTGAGTTGACGAATGCATCTGCAACCTTTATAGAGTTGATGAATGGGGTGTTTAGACCCTACTTGGATTCATTTGTGATTGTGTTTATTGATGATATCCTGATATACTTACGGAGCAAGAATGAGCACGGGCAACATTTAAGGATCTTTCTTGGTATTCTAAGTGAAAAACATCTCTATTGAATGTTTTCAAAGTGTGAATTCTAGCATAGCTCGGTATCTTTCTTGGGTCAAGTGATGAGAAAAGATGGTATTATAGTAGATCCCAAAAATATTGAGGCAATTCAGGACTGGATTCGACCTACTTTAGTTACCGAGGTTCAGAGTTTTGTCGGCCTTGTAGGGTATTATTGAAAATTCATGAAGGAATTTTCATCCATTGTAGCTTTATTGACCATGTTGACTCAGAAGGAAGTTGCATTTCAGTGGTCTGAGGATTGTGAGGTGAGATTTCAAAAGCTCAAGGCCTTATTGACCACTTCTCTAATTTTGACCTTGACAGTTAAGAGAGAGAGCTTTACCATGTATTGTGATACTTATGGAGTGGGTCTTGGGTGCGTGTTGATGCAGAAAGGAAATGTTCTAGCTTATGGTTTGAGGCAATTGAAGGTTCATGAAAATAACTATCCCACCCATGACTTAGAGTTGGCTGCGATCATGTTCGCCTTTCTATTGGGTGCATTGTGAGGTTTACACCGACCATCATAGTCTTCAGTACTTGTTCAATCAGAAGGATCTTAATTTGAGATAGTGTAGGCAGTTGGAGCTTCTGAAAGATTATGACATGTCTATTTTGTATCACCCGGGCAAAGCAAATGTGGTAGCGGATGCGTTCGAGTCGCAAGGCGGTAAGCATGAGTAGTTTGGATATGTTGTATGTGGGAGAGATTCCTATGGATATAGACTTTCAGTCATTGGAAAATTGATTTGTTAGGCTTGACATTTTGGAGCCTGGTAGAGTGTTAGCCTGTGTGGAGGTGCGGTCTTCTTTATTGGAGCAGATTAGATCACAACAGTTCAGTGATGTTTGGTTGAGCATGATCTGTGACAAGGTGTTGCGGGGAGAGGCAAATTAGATTGTTATTGATAGTGATAGTGTTTTGAGGATCAAGGGTGGAGTTTGTGTTCCTAGGGTGGGTGACTTGACTAGATTGATTATGGAGGTGGCCCATAATTCAAGGTAATCCATTCACCCAGGGGATATGAAGATGTACTGTGACATCAAACGACATTATTGATGGTGCAGGATGAAGAGGGACATAGTGATGTTTATGTCCCGATGCTTGAATTTCCAACAAGTGAAATATTAGCACCTAGAGGCCTGGTGGTGTGCTTCAGAGGATGCCCATTCCTGAGTGGAAGTGGGAGCATATTGCCATGGACTTTATGGTAGGATTGCCCCGTAGCTTGGGCAAGTTCGATGCTATATGGGTCATTATGGATAGATTGACCAAATCTGCCCATTTCATTCCAGTATAGACTACTTATAATTCAGAGAAGTTAGCCTGATATACATCTGAGAGATAGTCCGATTGCATAGGGTTCCCATATCTATCATTTCTGATCGGGGAACACAATTTACTTCTCACTTTTGATGGTCTATGCAGAAGGAGTTGGGTTTAGAGTGGAGGTTAGTACAACCTTTCACCCTCAAACTGATGGCTAGTCCAAGCATACTATTCAGGTTCTCGAGGATATGTTGTAACCTGCGTGATTGACGTTGGTGGTCATTAAGACTAGTTTCTACCATTGGCGGAGTTTGCATATAACAACAATTACTATTTGAGTATTGAGATGGCACTATTTGAGGCCTTGTATGGTAGGAGATGTCGTTCTTCAGTCAGGTGGTTTGATGTTTTTGTGGTTCGACCTTGGGGTACTGATCTTTTAGGGATTCATTGGATAAAGTTGAGTTGATCTAGGATCAGCTTCCTACAACCCAGAGAAGACAAAAAGCTATACACATCGGTTCATCCTTTAGAGTTTATGGTGGGAGAGCGGGTTTTGCTGAAGGTTTCACCCATGAATGGTGTGATGAGATTTGGGAAGAAAAGTAAGCTTAGCCCGTGGTTTATTGGTCCTTTTGAGATAGTGGACAGAGTTGGTGAAGTAGCCTGCAAGTTGGCTTTACCTCCTGGGTTATCCGTTGTGCACCCTATATTTCATGTGTCAATGTTGAAGAAGTATGTTTTTGGTGGGTCTCATGTGATTAGATGAGATTCAGTGATGCTTGATGAGAATATAGCTTATGTTGAGGGGCCTGTAGCTATTTTAGACATGTAGGTTTAAAAGTTGAGGTCTGAGGAGATAACTTCTGTGAAATTGCAATGGAGGAATCGCCTAGTGGATGAGGCTACATGAGAGACTTTTTGATATGCGGGCTAACTACCCCGAGCTTTAGAGAGTCCAAAAATTTCCTTTTCTTTACCATTTAAGGATGAACTTTTATTTAAGTGGTACCTGATGTAATGACTCAAAAGGCGTATTACTTATTTTTCCATAAAACCCTTATATTAACCTTCCCGAGTCTTTAATTACTTTCTTGTGACTTGCAGGGATGGGTGGCATGGCTCTCGATGAGGTCGGGTAGGTTTTGGATCCTTTTTGGTAGTTTTGGGAAATCATAAGTTAAGAGAATAGAGAAGTTTGACTCGTAGTTGACTTTTGGGTAACACACTCTTTTCGTAGTTCTTTCGGTTCCATTATCTCCAGAATAGTTTATGACTTAGTCGAGCCTTTGGTTCGGTTCTTGAGGCAGCCGGGTGTACTTTGAGGGTTTGTCTATGAAATTGTGGAATTAGAACTTAAGAGTTGACTTTAGTCAAACCTGAGCTCTAAAGACCTTTTCTAGGAAATTCGAGTGCGCGAGCAGGTCTGGAATGTGTTTTCTGATAGGAATGCATATTTGGTTTGTATTGCAGAGGTCCCAAGAGTGTTTCAGATGTTTTACGGGGAGTTGGCTGATTTTAGCTATTGCTGGTGTCTGGTGTTCGCCCCAGCGCCCTTGCATTCGCTGGTCCGCCTTTGCGGAGGTCTGGTTCACAGAAGTGAGATTTGACCATGAGTCGAGGGTCCGCTTCTACGGAGAAGTTCCTCGCAGGGGCGGGTGATGAGAGGCTATGAACATAGACTTTTGGCTTTATTTCACATCTTCATTTACTGTACATTAATGTTATTCGAGCTATAATGTAGTATTTTACACTCATTACGTGTGTTTCTTGTGTAGGAGTTGATTCTAGTCATACAATCTTGTTTGGAGCTTAATTGAAGAATATAAGACTTTGAAGTCTGAATAGAAGTCCAACGAATAAAGCGGGATCAAGTTCGAGGTTCAAGGACTGGAGATGGATGTTAAAAATAGAAGAAAATGAAGACAACGTGGGAAAAGTCATTGGCGCGACACATTGTGCTTGACAGTCCGCGGCGCACCTCTGCACAGAAGGAAAAATCTTATTTTTTGAAGTTTCTGTTTTTTCCATTGCCGTGGCGCACTGTGCTAGGCAGCCCGTGTCAATGTAGTGCATTTCCCTGCCAGTTATTTTTTTATTCCAAATTTTAAAAGGGTATTTCGGTCCGGGCCTATTTTTGGAGGGTTTAAATACCTAAAACACAGGATTTTGAAGGTATATTTGGACGATATCATAATTGGAGATGTCTTAGAGTTTCTAGGAAGACTTGGCTACTTCGTACAATTGATTCAATACGTAAATTTGAATCGTGAGTGGGTTGTAACGACTTCTAGAATTCTTTCTTTTGTTATTATATTTACTTTTGCTATTGTGGAGTAGTTTTATCTTAGGATTTTGACAGATATGATGTTTTAAAACTCATTTATGGATTGATTTCATTTTATTGTTTGCATTCTCGTTTGGAGTTTTGAGTGTTATGCATATGTTTTCCTTATTTTAGTTAATCGAAAGAGAACTATTTTATTGAAGGTGTATGCTAGTATATGTGTGTTGAATTTCAATTCTTTTAAATAACCATAAGAGCTTTCTTGAATTGTTAATTAGCAAGGGAAGGAAGATACTTGACTGAGGTTTTCCTTCTATTAAATCCAATTGAGAAGTTTGCATATGTTCTTGAGTTTAAAATTATTCTATTGTTGATGATCTCTAGGTTATTCGAAAGAAGAGTTAGAATATTAAACTAATTACTAGTTGAAATCAAAAGAGTCAAACCTTCGAAAGAAGAACCTTGAATGATAAGAAATCCTAAGTGTTTCTTTTGAACCTGTCTTGTCATCTGCCCTAATCTGCGTTTTAATTATTCATTAAGTTTACTAGTAAAATCTGTTACTCGTGGTTTATGTCACAAACTTCTAAATATTTGATTTCCTGAATAATACTGAGCAAGATGTTGTTTGAACTGTTAATTACACCAATTCCTATGGAGACGATCTTAACTATACTATTTTACACTAGCAAAGCACTTAAAGAAATTGTATTGTGTTTTGCACTTGTCAAATTTGGACGTCGTTGCCAGGGATTGACAACAATTAATATTCAAACAAAATCTTGTGTATGAATTCAGTTTTATGTATTTTATTTTATTTTCTTATTAGTACGTTTAACTTATGATTTCTCCAATTTGTAGGTAACAAGTACTATTTTTTAAACTTTTGGTGTATGACATGATCCTCATATTTGCGCCTACTAATGATGTATGTACGGAGGGGTGAGTGAGGGTAAGTGGGGATGAGTTCGGCATGAAACAAGTTGACGTGGAAAGATGGCGGAAATAAGCTGAAACAGTAAGGTCGCGGTAGGTGTTATTTTGTGGACTATTTATGGTTGCTGGGTTTAGACGGGGAGTTGTGGGTGGTTTCGGGACTTGGACTTTATTGTGGGTGTTTGTAAGGTACTGTGGGATGTGATGGTGAAAGTAATGAGATGGTTTGGATGAGGGATGGACACGAGATGCTAGGTGCAAACCCGAGTAAAACCAAGCACATTCGGTCGATAAGTTAAGGATAATGACAAGGGGTTCTTAATGCCCAAGTCGACACCTTGACGGGGTGACCAATTTAACAAGGTCTAGTCAGAGGTTGCTAAGCGCAATGCTCGTGAACAATCCAAGTAGGGTGGTCGGAAAACATTATGATAGACCCTTGGTTTGTGTTTGGTTGGACCACACAGTTCCAACGTCTACCTACGCTGAGGGGGTTCCTTAAGCTTAGGCTTAGTTAAGTTACAAAATCTTAACCAAACCTACACAAAAGGGAAACCTTAGTTTGGGTTCAACTAAGTCACACAGTCTTAGTTAAACTTACATTAAGAGGTTTGGCTCACACAAGAACCGAAGGTCCTCCCGGAGAACCGACTAAGAATATCAACCCCAGGTTGAAAGACCTAAGCTTTGTGAGTAAAACTCAACTTTATATTATCAACAAACTCCCTGAATTTTACAATGGACTAAGGCCTCTATTTATAGTACAAAAAAAGACTATTCTAGAAAGCAAATGAAAAGACACAAACTAACACCTAGTGTAGAGGCATTTGGATTGACTTGGTGACCAAGGGAGTTCGGCCAACCCTTCCTCTTCACGAGGCCGAAATTGTTGTCTTCTACATAACAATATCCATGAACTTGATTCTTTCAGCAACCTCATCTTCTTGGAATGTGTTGGAAGCTTCAATTCTTGGTATTTGTTTGGATGATCAATTCGACCACCTCTTGGCCGAATTGGAGCCTTCAATGTAGTCAAATATGTGGTTGAGATGTCCTCTTGGAATCCGTTTGTTCTAGATGGTTGTTGTCCTTGCCATCTTGTTGGCCAACTCATCATTTGTCCTTGCCATGGTGTACTCTCGGCCTAGTCACCTTTGTGACTTATTAATTGTGTCCTAATGTTACTTATTACATAGCACACTATACCCTAAGCTAGCAACTAAGCTAAGAATAAAAGACAAGCTAAAAGAATATACATGGTCTCGGACAAGACCAAACGAGAAGGCCAAAAGACAAAATACAAGGCTTGTTAAATCTTCACGTCACAACTCCAAGCCATTCTTTTTTCCATGACATGTTAGGTATCCAAGTGTGGAACAACGTCCATTATTGTCACTCTTGGTAAAGCTCTTCTCAGCTTTGGTTGAGAGTTTAAGCTACAGGCTGATTTACATCAACTAAGGAAAGAATTTTAGAAAGGTATCTGGGCAATTATCGAATCAAACTATCATGGATGATAATGTAAGAAATGATAGTCTAGAGGACCCACTCAATCAAAATCATGGAGATGAAGCACTACCCGCTAATAGGGATTGTGTCGCTGAAGGGGTTGGGAACAAGAGGAATCTTAGCCCTCAAGTAGAGAAGAAGTTGATCAAAACAATGGAAGAGCGGGGAGATTGCTTGGAGATTATGCTAGGCCGAATTACAATGGGATGAAATCCAGCATAAGATGTCCACCTATTGTGGTCAACATCTTTGAAAATTAAGAACAGTGTTCTTCAAGCAATCCAAAACAATTGTGTGTTCAGAGGAAAGCTAAATGAAGATCCAAATAGTAAAATAATGGATTTTGATGAAATCATGAACACTTTTCACTATAATGGGGCATCTGACGATGTAATATACTTGAGGGCATTCACTTTCACTCTGAAAAGCGATGCAAAAATATGGCAGAGAAGTTTACCTTCAGGATCTATTTGCACTTGGGAGGAGATGGCAACTATGTTCTTGGACAAATACTTCTCACCGGTGAGAACAATGAGAATGAGGAAAGAAATAAGCAACTTTGGACAGCTAGAGTCCAAAACTGTGTTTGAACCGTGGAAAAGGTTCAAGGAATTTCTAAGAAGATGCCCTCATAACAGAATAGAAGTTTTGAGAAGGTTTGACACTTACCTCTCGGAGAATTATTAACAACGTAGTGGGAGGTCCTCTGATGAGGAAAACGCATGATGAGGACATTAAATTTTGAGTGAATTATCAGAAGATTCTAACCAGTGGTTCTCATATGGTACATAGTGGAAGAAGACAACTGGTGTACATCAGGTAGAGGCTAATACTACATTGCAGGCTCAGAATACATCTATTGCTAAAGATGTGAAGCAACTGACCATAGCTCAGGCACAACCAATTATGTGTGATTTCTTTGGAATGGACACCTAACTCATAAGTGTCAATATGGGTTATTTTAAGAAGAAGAAGAAGTGAATGTTGTCAGGAATTTTAACAGAGGAAACTATCAAGGGGGAACAATTTAAACGCAATGGGGCAGAAACATCTCATATTTTCTTGGAGTTCGCCCAATGGTAGTGCTAATGCATGGCAGTAAAATAATTCTAGAGGACAAGGACAAGAACAAACAGGGTATTAGAATCAGTAGAGGCAATAATATCAGCCTCAATAGTTAAATCAGTCTAGTCTAGAAGAGATGATCTAGAAATTTGTTACCCGAATAGATTCGTTCATAATAAAGACTGACGAGAGGTTTGAAATTTAGAATTCAGCTATTTAAAACTTGGAGAAAAAGGTGGGACAAATGGCTAATATGTTATCTTAAAGAACTCTAGGCACACTGCCTAGTGACATGGAGAAAAATAAAAAGAAAGTGAAAGCAGTAACTCTAAGATGTGGAAGAGAGTTGGAAGAAGTTCCTAAAAATCCTAGATCGTAGTTGATTAACAATTGAGAGGATGAAAAAGAAGAGACATCAGGGACACCGATTAAAGATAGGGTGACAGAAGCTGACAGAGAAAAAGAAAAGACTGAGATCGAAGAGAGTAAGCATATACGGGATTACCATTTGCTAAGAAGATAAAGAGGGAGAAACTTGATAATTTTTTTGGCAAATTCCTTGATATACTAAAACAATTTTCCATTGACATGCCATTCACTAATGTGCCAACTCAAATGCCTGCTTATTCTAAATTCTTGAAGGAGATTTTGTCAAGCAAGAGAAAGTTAGAAGAAACCTCAGCGGTCCAATTGAATGCTCAATGCAGTGCTATTTTACAAAATAGACTACCTAAAAATGTGGAGACCTTGGTAGTTTCACTATTCCCTGCTCTAAGAATCATTTCCTAAAGGGTACTAGATCCATGTCTACATGATTCATGTCAAATCTCATCTCGTTTATCTTGGCTTTGTTGGTTGCATAGTAGAGTTCGTATTCCTCCTTGATGGAGCTTATCAAGCCATAGTCTTATATATCGACATATTGTCATCTTAAAGTAAAGTAAACTGTATAAAAGAAAGGTTAAATGCCACTATTATTACATGATACACACAATCGAACTAATATCGATAGGCAGTTATATACATATATGTGAATAGACACCCCAGGATATAATCGAAGGGCAGTTATATATATACACACTACCTGGACTATAATTCGGAGCGTTGTTTATATAGTATAATATTTGTTTAAGAGTCTCAAAGTAAGTTCCAAAGTTTCACAGTTTGCCCTGAGTGGTACACATGTTATTAGGTTGCCTCTTTTATCCTGTTTACAGTTTATACTTTCATATTATTGTTCATGCTTTACATACTAGTATATTTCTTTCGTACTGACATTCCTTTTGACGAGGGAACGACATTTCATGCTGTAGGTTCAGATATGGGCTCAGATAGACCTTCTTAGTATGAGTTGTTGAGTTCCAGTTGTTAGTTGGTAAGCTTCGCCTCTTTCAGATCTTTATGGTTAGGTGTCTAGCTATAACATATGTATATATGTAGATAATGGGTAGGTCAGGGCCCTATACCGACCATATGATAGTTCAGTCACTCGTAGAGGCTCGTAGACATGTGTAGTATGTTCAACTGTATTGTATTGCCTTGTTGGCATGATTATCCTTTTGTTGACTTGTGTTGTAGCCTTGCCATACTTAATTATATATATATACATATTGGGTTGTACTCTTGCCCTTTCAGTTTGTGACCTTGTCGGACCTTCAATTGTGTTGCTATTATGATTATATCCTAGTACGACCGAAAGTTATATGCTTTCAGAAGTCTGATTTTTAGAGTGGTACGCTCGGGTTAGCAGGGCATCGGGTGCCGGCCACACCCCTAGGGAGTCTACGAGTCATTTCTAGTAGAGTTTTTTTTATAGGTGTGTTATGTACCACACTTATAAATGAGAGAATGTCAGGCATTTGACGATGGTTACTCTTCTTTCATGTCATCGATCGTGTTATATAGCTAAGTTATATGATTTGAGTTTGATTCATGCTCTATCATTTTTTCAGTCATGCTAGTTACTAGAAGGGTTACAACTAGTCATCGAGCCACTATGGATATAGGCAAAGGTATTGGTAATGCCCCGCCTATCCATAATGATAAAGTGAAGGCTCAAGGTGAGCTCCATTCTCATGCATGACCTCTTCCACCACCATGTGAGGAGGTTAGAGAAGATACAATACTCCAACTTCTCAGGATACAGTACCTCCAGCTCCGCAGACTCCAATTCCCCCAGTTCCTCCACATGACTCAACTAAACAGGGTGTAGCAAGTGTCGTATAGTAATTTGCATAGATAATAGATTTTCCCTGGGTTTTCTGATGGCATAGGGAGCTCCAAGACCTAGGAGTTCCTCGGGTTGAGTTTTCCTGAATTTACCGGTACAGATCCAAATATGGACCCTCATGATTTTATTGATCACATACTATGAGTATTGAGGGTTATGCATGCTTCAAAGACTGAGGCATAAAATTGGCTTCTTTCAGATTGTGAGATGTGGCTATTCTATGGTATGAGGCTTTGGAACGGTCTAGAGGACTAGATTCCCCTCCTAATGTGTGGGAGGAATTCTTAAAGGTGTTTTTTGGTTATTATTTTTCCATTAGAGGTATGAGAGGCCATGGTAGTGCGTTTCTTAAACCTTAAGCAAAGGGGAAAGAGCGTTCGAGATTACAGTCTGCAGTTTGATTCCTTGGCTAGGTATGCTCCAAATATTATGGATACATTAAGGGCTTGAGTTCACCGGTTTGTAGGAGGTTTGGATCCACATCTTATTGGGGAATGTACAATAGCGTCCCTGAATAGGGATATGGACATCTCCATGATACATGCATATGCTAAGAATGTCGAGGATCATAAGCCTTAGTTCCGAGTCGATAGGGATGTAGAAATGGAGGTAAGTAAGAACTAGATCAACTAGATTCTTTAGAGAGGCTTCAGGTAGTTATAGACAATGATTACCTAGGCGTCCACCTCAATTTTCTAGTAGTGCTTCACCTTAGTTTCAGGAGCCTAGATATGACAGGTATGCACAGTCCGGAACCAGGTCAGAGTTTGAGAACTTTTGGTTTCCAGAGACAGGAGGGTTCAAGCTAGATGAAGTCCCCATTGCTGACATGCAGCTAGTGTGGTAGGGCACATTCTTGACAATGTCGTCAGGGTTCTAATGTATGCTATTGGTGTTGGAGTCCTGGTCACTATATGTGCCAGTGTACCAGCAGAGGTAGATGTGGTATGACTTAGCCGATGAAATAGATAATAGCTTTCTTATCGAATATACGTTCACCTAGTGGTGGGCTGCAGACCTCAGAGGGTAGAGGCATATGATGAGCATCTAGTTCAGGTAGTGCTCAAAATCGCAACTATGCATTATAAGGTCATCAGGGCTTAGTGTCATCTCCAGACGTGGTTACAGTTATGCTATCTGTCTTCACCTATGATGCATACGCATTGATAGACCCTGGTTCCAACTTATCCTATGTTACGCCCTTCGTTCCTAGTAAGTTTAGGTTTGAACCAAATTTGTTGTCTAAGCCATATAAAGTGGCTACACCAATTGGTGAAACGATAGTAGTAAGACGAGTCTACAAAAATTGTACAGTGATAGTTGATGAAAGAAAGGATCCGGACTTAGCTTCTACATTTGACAAGTGTACAAGGATCAAGGGATTTGAACGATGGCCATCAACCCATGAAGAAAGGCCCAAAATGGCATGGAATATGGGGAGGGATGGGAACCATAACTTGATAGCCTCTTATGAACAAATTTATCCAGCTTTATATGTTGGTCCTAGCCAAGACCTTGCTTTATATTTTATGTCTTCAAGTTCTAGTCTAGCTAGTAGTTTTATTAATAAGTTCATGTAATAGCCCTTGGACTATCTTAGGACACAATCATTGTTGGTAGTAAAGATGTAGAAGCCGAGAAAGGGGCAACGCCAAGGTAGCACGGACAACACACCATGGCAAGGACAAGAATGACATGGATGACAAGTTGGCATGTACAAGAAGCTTCCAAATGCGAGTCAAGTCGGAAGAGTAAGGTTGAAGGTCGGCCGAAGATCAAGATGTTGGTACAAGGAAAGGAAACACTTCCAAGAGGATGGAGTCTTGAAAATGCAAGCACATCTCTACCTCCACAAAGAAGGTGTGATAAGGTTTTGGCCTACTCAAGTCTCAACACAAATCCAAAACTATTTCACATGCAACTCGCCGAAGCCGAGGACCAACTTAGTCTCCAAGACAACCAAACCTTTTCCTTGTTCCCATTCGGCCGAATGGCCTTGTAATTGTCCCTTGGTCTCCCTTCTAGAATAGTTTTTAGGATACTATAAATAGGGCATTAGGACTTTGTATTTGGACAGGCTTGTTTGAGTTAAATTTAAAACTAAGTCTTCAACTTGTGTGTTGAAACTTATCCGATCCTTGTGTGGATCAAATCTTCTTTGGTGCAAATATAGATTATGACTTGTGTGACCTAGTCTCTACCAAAGCTTGAATAACACCCTTGGTGGTAAACAACAGTTGGTACTTGTGTGAACCAACCCAGTCTAAGCCTTGGGAGCAACAAGGGCATAGATCACCCTTACTTGGCTTGTTCACGGGCATTGCAAATAGCAAACCCTGGTCTAGACCTTGTGGTATTGATCACCAACTCCTTGGTGTTGGTTTGGGAAATCAAATCCCCATTCCTATATCCTTGGGCATATCCTTCATACCACACAAAATAACCACCACTTCTAAATATTCAACCTGGAGTCACTAAAGCCAACACTTATACAAAAATCCCTCATCTATTCTCTCGAGTTGTATTCTACAATTCGGTTCTCATCCTCACTAAATATACCAAACACCGGTCACCCTTATCTCCCTTAATATATCCTAAACCTCTCCGCTAAAGGAAAACTCCCGAAACAGTCCACAAATACTCGCTCAATCCAAGCACCTCCACATAGTCCGCATATCACAAACTTCTGAGTACCTCACTGTCTCGGTACTATTCCATCAACCTACCATCATCCAACCACCAAAGTCCAATTATCACAACCTCCCGTAACACCCCCGAAACAACCTCCTAAAATGGCTCAACCCGCCTCCTTATAGATTATCCCGAAATCACCTTCAAACACCAAATGTCCCATTTACCTGAGAAGCCGAGAACCCGATATTGCTTTCCATTTTTATGTCAACCTGAACATCTTCCATACCCGACCCACTTACCCCTCCAACCCGCACCTTATATCCATCAATAGGTTTTTACCATCCTACTTTGGCTGACTTAGCTGAGTTGTTGATGGTCGAATGTGATGTCATTATGGGCATAGATTGGTTGGCCTCTTGTTATGAAGATGTTGATTGTTGAACGAAGATCATTCAATTCATTTTTCCATGCAAGCCGACCCAAGAATAGAAGGGTATTTCAGCTACACCTAAATGTAGGTTTATTTCCTACCTATGGGCAAGAAAGATGATTACCAAGGGTTATATTTACCATCTGGTGCGGGTCAGAGATGCAGATGCAGAGCCTCCATCGTATGTCCCTGTAGTTAATGATTTTCTTGATGTGTTTTTGGATGAACTTCTAGGTATTCCTCTAGAAAGAGAGATAGAGTTTTCCATTGATGTCCTTCTAGGTATGCAATCGATATCTATTACTCTTTACATGATGGCTCATGCTTAGTTAAGGGATTTGAAGGAGTAGCTGAAAGATTTATTAGAGAAGGGATTTATTAGGCCTAGTACTTCACTGTGGGGATGTCTATTGACTATAGACATCTGAAAAAGTTACTATTAAGAATAAATACCCACTTCCGATAATTGATGATTTATTTGATTAATTGTAGGGTGCTAAGTATTTCTCAAAGATCGATATGAGATTAGGGTATCACCTGTTAAGGGTAAAAGAAAAAAATATTCTGACGACAACCTTTCGGGCCAGGTAAAGTCATTTTGAGTTTCTGGGGATGTCTTTTGGACTCAGTAATGCACCAGTGGCCTTCGTGGATCTAATCAATTAGGTCTTCAAGAATTTTCTGGATATCTTTGTGATGGTATTTATTGATAATATTTTGGTATACTTACGAACTAAGGAAAATCATGAGAATCATCTCCGAGCAGTGTTACAGATGATCCATGATCGTAAGTTGTATGCTACATTTTCTAAATGTGAGTTATGGTTAAACTCAGTTGCTTTTTTGGGCCATATAGTCTCTTTTGAGGCCATAAATAATTGGCCAAGGCCCATGACCCTTATCAAGGTACATAGTTTCTTGGGCTTAGTAGGTTATTACCAAAGGTTTTAGAGGGCTTTTTATCTATCTATGTGCCCTTGACAAAGCTTACTCACAAGTCCACAAAGATTCAGTGGTTAGATGTGTGCGAATGCAGCTTTCAGGAGTTGAAGAATAGGTTGACGTTTGCACCTATCTTGGCACTTACAGAAGGTAGCGATGGTTATGTTTTGTATTGTGACGCTCCATAGTTGGCCTAGGCTGTGTCCTGATGTAGCACGACAAGGTTATGTCATATGCTTTAAGATAATTGAGGAAACACGAGCTGAACTATCTGACTCATGATCTTGATTTGGCGGCTATCATTTTTGCCTTGAAGATATGGTATCATTATTTATATGGGGTTCATGTTGACCTATTTACAAACCATAAGAGCCTATAGTACATATTTTGGCAAAATGAGTTAAATCTGAGGCAAAGAAGGTGGCTTGAGCTATTAAAGGATTATGATGTTGATATAAGTATTATCCCAACAAGGCGAATGTTGTAGCTGACACCTTAAGCCATAAGTATATTGGGAGTTTGAACCATATTAAAACCAATAAGTTAGAGATGACCAAAGAGTTGTATCGATTAGATAGCCTATATTGTGTGACTACTGGATACTGGTGACGGAAGTGTAGTGATTTAGAATACCGCATAATCATCCCTGGTAGCAGAAGTAAAAGCAAGATAATTTGACGACCCCGAATTGGTCAGAATAAAAGAAGGAATCCCCTTACAGAAGAAGCCAATACTGGAGCTTGCAGGAGATATAGTTCTTAGATACCAGGGCCGACTATATGTACTGAACATTGGAGGGCTCCAAGATTAGATTATGTCTGAGATCCACCAGTCCAGATATTCTAATCATCCTAGCTCGACAATAATGTATCATGATCTCCGACATGTCTACTGGTGGAATAATATTAAAAGAAATATCATGAAGTTTGTAGATTATTGCCCAAATTGTCAACAAGTTAAGATCGAGCATTAGAAGCCTGGGGGTTAATGGAAAAATATTGAAATTCCGATATGGAAGTGGGATATGATCAATATGGATTTCATTACACATTTACCTCATTCACATCAGAAGTTTGACTCCATTTGGGTTATCGTCCACATGCCAACAAAGTTAGCCTATTTTATACCTATTTGCACTACTTTTTCGACTAAAGATAATGCTAAGTTGTATATCAAGGAGATAATTCGATTGCATGGTGTTCCAGTGTCCATTATATGTGATAGGGGTGCTCAGTTCACAGCCAACTTTTGGAAGTCTTTTCAGAAGGGTTTAGGCACCCAAGTGAATCTTAGCACATATTTTCATCCATAGACGAAAGGTCCAGCCGAGTGCACAATCCAGATGCTCGAGGACATATTGCAAGCTTATGTATTAGATTTCAAAGGCAGCTGGGATGATCACTTGCCGCTTATTGAGTTTTCCTATAATAACTGTTATCACTCCAGCATAAAGATGGCCCCGTATGAAGCTTTACATAAACGGTAGATCTCCAATTGGTTGGTTTGAAGGGAGTGAAGCTGAATTTATAGGCCCCGATTTAGTTCAGTATGCTGTGGAGAAAGTGAAATTAATCACGGAGCATTTATTAATTGCCCATAGTCGACAGAAGTCCTATTCGGATGTTCAACAACATGATTTAGAGCTCGCAGTTGGTGATTGGGTATTCTTAAAAATTATGCCTATGAATGGCATCATGCGATTTAGGAAGAAGGGGAAACTTAGTCCAAGATATGTTGGGCCGTATAAGATCATCCGCAGGATAGGTCGTGTGGCCTACAAGCTTGAACTACACTCAGAGTTAGAATCGGTTCATCCAGTGTTTAATGTATCAATATTGCGCGAGTGTATAGGAGATCCCTTCCGTATCACTCCCATGGAGTATATTCAGATTACTGAGATCTTATCTTACGAAGAGACTCCTATAGCTATTCTAGATTGTAAATATCGGAAGTAGAGGACTAAGGAAGTTGCCTTCGTTAAAGTGTTATGGAGGAATAATAACATAGAAGAAATGACTTGAGAGGCCGAGGAAGATATGAAATCTAAATACCCTTACCTCCTCTAGTACACAGGTTATATTGAAGCCATATAATACGATTCCCTTACATTTACGTTATAGTAGACTTATTTAATATTCCTTGTGCCTTATTTAGGTGACAGCAAAAACCAAAGTAAAATCGATGCAGTTCAGATTACATAATAGAGGTGTATAAGGTGAGTTATAGCTAATTTTTATACTTATTGATGCATTGGTGGTCGTGTGAGGCCAATGATATATTATATGGCCCCGTGTGACACTTTTTTTGGGTTCTGGCTATTTGACAGGTTCTGGGTGAGTCCTGTTTATAGAGGAAACTCCGCTGATTTTTTTGGAAAATCCTTAAGAGTTAGAATCCTAAATATATCTAATCGTGCCTCACAATTTTACATCTAATCGTGCCGTCGATTAGCACCGGTATCCCGAGAAGATATGATACCTTATGAAAGGGTAATAAGGGTTAAAACTTGTTTATAGAAGTATCAGTATGTATATAAGTTAAACTAATCGAAGAGAATATGTTTCGATAAAATTTACACAACTTTCCAGAATGTACACTACAATGTACGGACCATATATTGTGTCATTTGGGGCCGTACCTAGTTTTTGCAAATTTCAAGATTTCTGCTTAAGACATACGGTCCAAATGCAAGGACCATACATTAATGTACGAACCGTATATTTGGTTGTACATCTTGGCAGTGCGAAGCTTCTTTTTTGTATATAAATTTCTTATCTCGACTTCGAGCTTTATTTCACACTTTTACAGACCCTAGAACACTTCATATACTCTCTCAAAGTCTTACTATCATCATAGACCTAAATCTAAGACAAAATAAGCAAGTTCAACATGGTGAATCCCGTAGTCATCGTGGTATCGTCTTTCTCCTTGTTGTGTCGATTCTGAAGGATCATTAGAGGTGAAGTAACCTCTGTTTTGAGGAAGTTCTTAGGTGTAAAGGTAAATTTCATCTTCCTCTACTATCCTTATGATTATATAGGTGTTTGGAGTAAGTTGTTGAAGAACTTTCATAACCGAAACTTGTAAGCCTTGAAATCAAAGTTATATTGATTGTTGGGCTGTTTTACATGTAGTATGAGATGGAGATGATAATCAAACTGGTTGTATGTGTTGTGGGATTTAGGAGAGTGTGTTTGGAAGATTGTGGTGTTGATATGTATAAGTTTCCATTATAGAGAAGCATAAGAATTCTATGCACTTAAGTTGTTTGGCAAAATGTCTTAGTGAAGATTACCTATGTCTTAGTGAAGATTACCTTTATCTTTGAGTCGATTTTGATTCAAATCATTTGTTTAATGTAGACTATAATTCGTAGAGCTTTCTGGAGCTCATGAACTATGGGCATAAGGTATGTAAGGCTAAACCTCTCTTCTAAGCATGAATCTTAGAAATATGTATCGATTTCCAAGTTATGAAATCGCTTTGATTGAAAAGCAAGTCGATGATGCCATAAGTCAAACGGGCGGGTGAGTACGGAGATGAAAGCCACTTGACTACTTGATTCTTGTGGAAAGCCCACTTTTATAAAGATCAAGGTCGTGAAAACCTAACGAAAACTTTTCCAAATGTGGGTTAAAAAACCACTTGTGTAGGTCTTGGGGGCTTGTTGCAACCTTCGCATTTCCTGCTGAGATCCCAAGTCTCCAAGTTGCTTAAAGAGTACTAGATCCATGTCTACTTGATTCTTGTGGAAAGTATCTATGAAATCTAAGCCATAGTCGGATCTTGTATAGTCTATATATCGACAAATTGTCGTCTTAAAGCAAAGTAAAAAGTCGTATAAAAGAAGGCCAAATTCCACTATTTTATAGTACATGATACACACCACTGAACTAATATCGGTGGGCAGTTATATACATATATGCGCATACACACACTGGCCTATAATCGGAGGTCAATTATATATACACACACACGCCGGAATACAATTCAGAGGGCAGTTTATATAGTATAATATATGGTTAAGTGTCTCAAAGTAAGTTCCATAGTTTCACAGTTTTCCCTGATTGGTACACAGGTTATCAGGTTGCCTCTTTTATCCTATTTACATTTTATACTTTCATATTATTGTTCATGCTTTACATACTGGTACATTTATTTCATACTGACGTCCCTTTTTCCGAGAGTGCTGCATTTATGCTGCAGGTTCAAATAAACCTTCTCAGTAGGATTTGTTGAGTTTTAGTCGTCAGTTGGTAAGCTTTTCCTCTTTAGGAGCTTCCTGGTTAGGTGTCGAGCTATACCATATAATATATATATATATATATATATATATATATATATATATATATATATAGATAATAGGTAGGTCGGGGTCCTGTCCTGACCATATGATAGTTCAATTAGTCGTAGACATGTGTAGTATGTTCAGTTGTGTTGTATGGCCTTATTGGTTTGATTATCCTTTTGTTGAGTTGTGTTGCGGCCTTTCCACCCTTGTGTGTGTGTGTATATATATATATATATATATATATATATATATATGTTGCATTTTACTCCTGTCCTTTCTGTTTGTGGCCTTGTCGGCCCTTCCATTGTGTTGCTATTCAGATTATATCCTAGTACGGCCTTGTCAACCAGAAGTTATATGCCTTCAGAAGTCTGGTTTTCAGAGCAGTACGCTCAGGCCATACCATCACTAGGGCAGATCTTTTCATAATCTAATAACCCTAAAAAGGGAAGGAATATAGATGGTATTTTAACAATAATTATTTCAATATTAATCACATAATAAGTAGGTAGCATGAAAGCAATTTTCATTGGATAAAAAATCATTTTTATTTAAAAGTTTATAACCTTCAACCAATACTAATATCATAATTATAGAGAATACACTTATCAAGATTATAATTAAAAACACATAGTCTAAAAATCATATCTCTTATAGAATTTTAGGTCACCGGAATGCTCACCCACCCTGACACTAACTCCCTTTTTCTTCCATTGAATGATTTATGTGATAAATTGACCTAGGTGCTAGGAGACTCAACAGACTCTTCCTAAAATTCTTGTAGAGATGATGGTTTTTGGACTAATATGATTCTAAGTATAAACTTTCAAAGTGATTTTCTCTAGTATTATGATATTTTTCTTGGCAAAGATTATAAACTAGGAGAGAGTTAAGCTAGACATGAATTTTTAGAGGAAGATTTTTTATTGAAAGACTTTGAATGCCTTACAATGTTTACAAGAGGCAATTTATATAGATAACCTCTATCATATACATGATTGCAAGATGACAAAAAATTTCAAAAAGTCGTAAAGGTTACAATGCCTTGTATATCATTTTTTCAATAGTCATAAACTTATCTAACTTGATTGTGATAGTTGCTTGTCTTCTTGTGGTTTTGTCCAAAGTTGAATAGTGCATCTTTCTGACATGATGTTTATTTTGCTATGACTTTGTCAAAAATGTTATTTATCGTCTTTCTTTATGGACCCGGTGGCTTTTATAATTGCTAGGACCAGCTGCCATATTTTTTCACAAATAGTTTTCCAGTTGTCTTCTTTTTCCATTTGTGTCAGTTATCTTTATCTGTCTTTGTCAGCTTATCTTGTCACGTTTTCTTGAGTGTCTCCATTTTGCTTGTTGCTTAGAGTAATATGAATTGTAATATGGGTAGTATATGGCTTACTGTAGTAAAACTACATTGGGCCGTAACATAATATCATATTGGGCTTCATGTAGTAGGACTGCATGGTCCCTATCAGAGTATCATATGAGGTTACATTTTTAGGCAAAAAGGATCAGAAGATCCTTCTCTTTTTATCACATTAGTAGTATGTTTAGCATGGATTACATGCCTCTTTATTTGACCTGTTATCATGTGATATTGTGTCATAGTCTCCTTTGCATGTCGATGTTTCATATTTACAATTCTATCATGCAAATTTGTCAGTTCCATAGTATCATGTGATATGATATCATTGTTGTAGTATAAGGTAATAAGTTTTTCCACTTCTCCACCTTTGGAGGTTCCAATAATACAGGCTTTTTGGCCTTTAACATGTCTTCTATTTTTAATTTTAATGTTAATAGTCCAATGGCTCTTTTAGAACTTAGCCATTCTTGAGACTTATCAATAGTACAAGGAATCTTCATTTTTAAATTTCCATCGTCTCCACTTATATTGCTATTTTTCCTGGTTTTAAATAATTGACAAATAACAATAGGTTTACTAGTTAAATCGGTTGATGCATCAAAAAGTTGTATGTCATATATGCCTCTTCCAAAGGAGTCCATCATGTCTCTAGCAGATTCAATAATAACACTAGGTAGTTTAGAAATATTATAAAAAATGTCATCTACTATTATTTTATTAATAAAGTCATAAGTAAATAATTTTAAAATTATATCGGGGTTAGCATTTTCATTGCATAAAAATCTAGGGTATTTACTTAATTTGGCACTTACCAAAATATAGGGGTTAGATTTATAATCATAAAACTTATTTATTTGTTCATATGCACTAATATAATCTGGTGAAAATTTCAATTTATCACTCATAGATACTACTGGTAATTGGGAAGATGATGCCATGGTTGATAGCATGGTTGCAAGCTTGGATGAAAAGGTTGTTAGGTTTGTAGTAGAGAGATTTGGTTTTTCTGTAGTAGGTTTAGGTGATTGTGGTAATTTTAAGGTTTTATAGGTTTGTAAATCTTGCAAGGCTTCTCTAAGCTAGTTAACAAGATGTGTATTTTCTTGTATCTTGGATATTAAGGTCTCATTGGTTTGAAAAATGGAATCCATGACATTTGTAATATAGTCTTCAAAATTATCATTGGTAATTGACATTGTTGTACCTGCTAAGAAAATCAACTAAAATATTCTTAGTTCCAGAGATATTTTTAACAATAAAATCATAACAACATAAAAATGATTGTCATTTTCTTCTTCTATTAAATTCTGGCAAATGATCTATTTTCTTAGTAATAAAGGCTTTTACTTGAGTGTTATCAGTTCTAACAATAAATTTTACTGGTAATAAGTGATAATGAAACTATTTTATTCCTAATTTTACAGCTAATAACTCTTTTTCATTAATATGATAATTGTTTTTCATTTTTTTCCAAGTTCCTCCTCCATACGCATATCAATGATTTTTCTTTATCTATATCATTTTTTCATATGCTATGAGGACTGCTCCCCATCCTATATCACTAGCATTAGTGTATAATTCTAATTGATCTTGTTCAGTTGGTATTCTATGGTTTGGTAAAGCTTGTACTATTTCTTTAATATTTTTAATAGCTTTATCATGTTCTTCTTTCCATTCAAATATTTGTTTTTTCTTTTTATCAACTCTTGTAATGGTTTTCTTATTATTGGTAAATCTTTTATATGGTCTGAAGCATAAATTATTATTCCTAAGAATTGTTGTACTTCTTTCTTATTTTTTAGTTTATCTTTAAAAAAAATTATTTTTGTTACAATATGTTCTTGCAATTGTATTCCATCCTTGTCTATAACATATCCTAAATATTCTATATGACTTTTTAAGATTTCAGATTTCTTTTCAGATAATAATATTTCATGTTGTTTTATAGTTTTTTATAAAATTCTGTAAGTGGTCTATATGATCTTTGAAGGTATCACTATATAATTAATATGTCATCAACATATACTATACAAAAATCTTGTAATTTTCTAAATACTTGATCCATTCTTCTTTGAAATATTTGAGTTGCATTTTGTAATTCAAATGGTAATACATTCCATTCATAGTATCTTTGAGGGGCACTAAATGCTGTTAAGGGTTTTGATTCATTGTTAATTTAATTTGCCAAAATTTACTCTTACAGTCAAATTTACTAAACTAATTTTTCCTCCTAATCGGTTAATAAGGTTTCTTTTATATGGTATAAAGTATCCATAAAATATTATCTTTTTATTTAATTCTCTATAATCTATTATCATCCTAGTCTTTGCTCTTTTTTGTTCAATATGTTTTCTAACTAAAAAGGCTGGACTACTATGTGGATTTTTAATTTCTTGTATTATTCCTATGTCTAGTATTTCTTTAATCAAATTTTTTATTATCTAATAGGTTTATATTTATTTATCATTAGGATTTATTAATTTCTATTATCAAGGGTTTTCTCCAAATTTTATTTTTAGTATGTTGAGCTCTTTTAATAGTTCTAAGTGATTATTCCTATCTTAAATTACACAATTTCAGTGTTTGTATTGGTATTACTCTTTTTAATATTATCCATTTATTACAAGGTGTTTGTAAACTCAAAGTACTATTGTTTATTACTTGTGTCTTAAAGAAGTCTAGGAAGTTATTTCCTAATAATACTGGTTGTTTCATAGTATTTTCTTGATATATTATTGGTAATTTAAATAGTGTTTTTCCTAATATTATTCTCATATTTTCTCCTATTATATCAAATTCTTTCATTTGTTCATTAAATCATGTTACTTTTATCCTATGTCCTTTAGATTTTTTCCAATTGTGTGCTACTAATACATTTTTCTTGGCTAAACATACATATGCTCCACTATATATGAATATTTTTTTCTTTATCATTTTCTTATGCTTGTATTCTATATGAACTTCTATATAAATTGCTACCATTATTTATTTATTACATATCACTGCTTTCACTATCTGAATACGTATTAATAAAGTTAATATTTTCTGATTCTGTTTGACTTTCATTTTCTGTTTGGCTAACATAAAAATCTTCATATTCATACCATTTATTATTTTCTTTTATTTATTGTAAATTCATTATAAACTGTGTGGTATTAATATATTTTACACATTTTTTCTTTAATTTTGGACACTTGTTAGCATAATGTCCTTTTTCATTGCAACTCCAGCATTTACACTCTTTAATATCTTCTTCTAAAGGTTACATATATTTCTTTTTTCTATACCGTTTAAATCTTTTCTTTCTATATTTGTTATAGTAAGGTTTCTTATATTTATTATATCTTTTATATCTTTTCTGATACTGTTTTTTATTTCTTCTTTATTTTATTTTATCATTGCATCCAAATACTAATCTCCTTTCAATGAATCCACATATTTCTTTTAATCCTTGTTTTTTTTTTTTATCTTTTTTAATCTTTTGTTGTATTCTGTCTTCTTCACATTTTCTCATTAAGTATGCTCTTAATACTCTTATTCTTTCACCTAATGTATTTTCTTTTGGTTCTAATTGATTATATTCTTTAGATGCCTCAGTATTGTACAGTGATGTTAAATGGTCGTAATAAAGTTGTTGATATATTATACCTTCATCCGGTAAGAATCTTGCTTCATAAAAGAATTTACTAAAACTTATTGTATATTCTGGTAATTTATTAATTTGCAACATTTCATATTATTTAAGTTCATTATGATTTCCATTTTTCTTTCTGCTAGTACATTCTCTCTTTCTACTAACCGTCTTTCTCCTAAGAATTCTCTTTTTAATACTATATCAAATAACATTAACATAGATTTCCAATCTTTTGCATGACTAAATACTTGTGGTCTTAATTGATGTGCTATGGATTCAATCCAAAATGCTATTTTTCCTAATAATGTTTTGGATATTAAGTCATAAATATAATCTAAGTTATCAGTATGTGTAGAGTTTATTAATGCTATGTACATTCCAAGGTTCCAGTCATTTATTCGTCTACTTATTTCTTGTTCATCATAAACATTGTCTAAGTCTAAGAAATATCCATAAAAACTTACACCTTGTGACATTGATCCTATAAATTCTTTAAATTCAGCTTGTTGTCCTATCGGTATATGGTATGGTATTTTAGTATGTCTTCTGCGTATTTTTTCTAAATTAGGGTCTACCAATTTTTCTTTAGGGTACTCATTAGCATCTTAATTTATTATACCGTCCGTTTCTATTTCTGTTTCTATCGGTCTATTAAATTCATCTTCTATATCACTTTCTATTCTTCTTCTATAATTGCATTAACATTTTTCATTTTTTCTAAAGCTTCTATTATTTGCTTATTTTCTTTTTCAATTTCAGAATTTTCTTCACTTTGCATTTCTTCTATAAAATCTACTATTTTTATTCCTTGGGTTTCTATGGTATTTTATTTTATAGGGTTAGTAAATTCTTGTTCAGTTATACTATTAGTATTATCAGAACTATATGAGCTATCATAACTTGTTTTGTATTTTTTCTTTTCCTTTCTTTTAATATTTTTCATTTGTTCTCTCATAATATTTAGTTCTTCTTTTAATTCTTCCATATCTTGTTTTACTTGACTTAGTTCATTTCTTACTTATTTTAATTCTATGTTAGTTTCTTTTAATTCTTTCTTAGTATCTCAATACTTATTTTTGTATTTTTATACTTATTTACCCATTCTTCATTACCATGTGATCTTAATTTAATATTTTCATTTTTTAATTTTGATATCTATTGTTCTTGTTTGTCTAATTTTAATTATAAATATTCAATTTTTTAACTTTTTCTGGTTTCTTTTAAGTCTACAATATTTCCACCTTTCAAAGAATTACTATTTTTATTTGATATATTTTTAAAGTCTTTGGTTTTCATAGGTTTATATTTATATCTTTCTTTTTCAATTATACCCGTTCCATGATTTTTAAGAAATGTGATTACATATGTTCGTGTGTATCCATCAAAATTGTCCTTTTTATGTAATAAGGCTAAATTATCTAGTGTTTTTTCGACCTCTTTTTGTAATTTAGAATTTATTTTACTAATATCTATCATTATGGGTTCTTTACTTCGTCTTCATGCATCAATTGGTACAAATTCTGGTTTATTAGGATTTATAATAGTAATTGTTTCTTCTTGATTTGTATTACTTGTTTCAGGTTCTTCTTCTAATTCAACTACTTGTTTTCCTTTGTTTATGTGTGTTACTAATATATTAAGTTGTTCTAATATTAATTTAAATGTTGGTACCTCTGATACATTCCATAATTTTGTCAATTCTTCTTGTACTAATTGTTTTATTTGAGTTTGATTTTCTCTTATTTCATCCATGTCTAGTAAGGTGTTTTTTAATTGTTCTTTTATTATTATTTTGTGCCATATCGCATCCACTTTTTCATTAAGGTTACTCAGGATTATTAATTCTTTTCTTCCATTCATTTCCCATATCAATTCATATTTTTGTAGATTTATTACATTGTTGTTCTAGTTGTTTTATATCATTTTCTAGTTTCATCTCTTTCGCACTATATTCTAAGTATTTAAGTTGGGATATTATTATTTCTTCTGATAATACTATTTTTATATTTATAATTTTTGTTTCTTCTTTCGTATTTTTTCCTGAATATTCATATTTTATTTACAAACCTTGTTTTTCCTTGGTCATTATTTTCAAGCCCTTCATTAGTAATTCTATAGTTTATCAGGGTTAAAAAGTCGCTTCCTAACAATAATTCATTAAAGCTGTCATATTCTATCATCCCTATGTTTATTTTATGTTCTAAATCCTGAATTTTAAATTTTAGATTAATACTTTTAGTGATTATTATTTCTCTCTCATTTTCAGGGTAATTGCAGGTATGTGGCTATATCAGATTACAATCATTTTCATTAAATTTACTGATATGTATAAAGCTTTTTACGGCTCCTGTATGTATTTCATCTATATAGTCAATTGTTATAATTCCGTTCAATATTACTAATTTAATTCTTAATCTGTTGCTCAATATATTTATCAAATCTAATGTTCTTGGTTGTCTACCTATTAAACTATTTTGTCTTAATATTCTTGGTTCACTTTTAATTATTAATTTGGATCCTTCTATTTGTGATTTTAATCTATGTGATGTAGTTATAGTTCTATTGTTAAAATCTATTTGTATTGCTTATGGTATTGTTATTCTAGCATTTTCCTTGTGTTCTATCTGTTCTAATATATCTTGATATAATTTTGGTACTAAAATATTCATTTCATGTTGTTTTCTTACATAGTGATTTCCTGTTAAATCATATATCATTTTAGTTTCTATACTTATTACTTTGCTACCTGGTGGCATTTTTATTCCATCTAATTTATAATATAGCATTAAAGCCAATTCTTTATGTTCATCTTTTAATGATATGCTAAAATCTGGTTGTACAATAAATTTTAATTTTTGGTATATTAAATTTCCTTTTATTATTGATATTAAGGTGTCTTGTAGATTTTCTAATATTCTATCATCTAATATGTATAGTTGTATAGGTGTGTCTATATTTTTCTGAAAATATGCTTTTATAGTGAGTTCTATTCCTCCAAATATATGTTTCTATATTTTTTAGCTTCTTTTGTAGATAGTTTTGCTTATTCTCGTTTGATAATTTCATCTGTTACTAAGCTTATTTTTGCTTTTCCGTTTACTCTAGTTGTGTCAATTATATTTTCATGTTTTGTGCTATATATCTTACTTCTTTATTTCTTTCAAATCATTTTATTTTAAATATTTTTTTAATTGTTAGTTCTTCTTTTTTTTTTTCTTGTATATTTTGATATATGTCTGGTTTAAAGATTAAAATTTGTGTTATACCTCCTTCATATGTATTCATTTGGTAATATGTTTCATTTGAATCTTCTAATATTTCTTTTCCTTTATCCATTAATTAATTTGTTAATGTATTCATACTGTTCTCTTATGATGTCATTTTGGTTTTTTATTTCATACCTTTTATGATTATTTCTCTTAATTTTTCTTCTCTTAGTTTAGTATTTTCTTCATCTTTTTGTCTCAATCTTTCGTCTTTTAGTGCTATCATATTTTTAAGGTTTTAATAGTATTTTCTTGCTCTTTTATCTGTTGATAACATTCTTTCAAAAGTTGTTCTTTTTCATTTATAATATTTAAACTTATCCTACAGCTTGCAATATGGTGATTAATATCTCTTTTATATGTTAATGATTTTTCAGCTATTCTCCTAAGTTCTGTTGACTGATTATCCATAAGAACTTGAAGTCATATTTAAGTCTGTATTTATGTCTGTCATAACTTCATTTTGTAGAGTTATTTCTGTACGTAGATTTACATATTCTATATATATTCTTGTTATTTCTCCCGTATTTATTTCTCCTTGTGTTAGATTATTTATTCTATTTTCTAGGTTTGCTAATGCTCTTATTTTATTATGATATTCTATTAATAATATACTTTGATCCCATCTTTGTGTTATCAAATGTCTCAATTCTTTGCATATCCATTTTGTTCTATTTAATCTATTTATTTGTTCAAATGATGGATGTCTCTTCATTTTATAGTTGTGCAATTGATATATATATAAGGTTGTTAAAGCCTCATCAATTTGGTGTTGTTATATATATATATATATATATATATATATATATATATATATATATATATATATATAATTAATATTAAGTAATTTATGATATAAAGGTATTATTTTATCCAAAGTTTATTGTTTAACATTTCCTTTAGTAATAGTGTAAGGTTTCAGAAGGTTCTAAAATTTTATCTATCTCCTTTAATACTTGGATTTTTATTTTATAAAATCTCTTTTTATTTTTGAAACATATCCAATATGTAGTATGAACATATCTTATATTATCAAAAGAAGGATGAGTTTTCATTCTGAATATCAATATTCTGTATCAAATTATTCTATACTATTTTCGATAAAATTCCTATTTCAGGCTCTGATACCATTACTAAGGCAGATCTTTTCATAATCTAATAACCCTGAAAAGGGAAGAAATATAGATGGTATTTTAACAATAATTATTTCAATATTAATTACATAATAAGCAGGTAGCATGGAAGCAATTATCATTGGATAAAAATTCATTTTTATTTAAAAGTTTATAACCTTCAACTAATACTAATATCACAATTATAGAGAATACACTTATCAAGATTATAATTAGAAACACATAGTCTAAAAATCATATCTCTTATAGAATTTTAGGTCACCGGAATGCTCACCCACCCTGACACTAACTCCCTTTTTCTTCCATTGAATGATTTATGTGATAAATTGCCTAGGTGCTAGGAGACACAACAGACTCTTCCTAAAATTCTTGTAGAGATGAAGGTTTTTTTGACTAATATGGTTCTAAGTATAAACTTTCAAAGTGATTTTCTCTGGTATTATGATATTTGTTTTGCAAAGATTATAAACTAGGAGAGAGTTTAGCTAGACATGAATTTTTTCAAAGATTTTTTTATTGAAAGACTTTGAATGCCTTACAATATTTACAAGAGGATCTTTATATAGATAACCTCTATCATATACATGATTGCAAGATGACAAAAATTTCCAAAAGTTGTAAAGGCTACAATGCCTTGTCTACCATTTTTTTCAAGAGTCATAAACTTATCTAACTTGATTGTGATAGTTGCTTGTCTTGTGATTTTGTCCAAAGTTGAATAGTGCATCTTTCTGACATGATGTTTATTTTGCTATGACTTTGTCAAAGATGTTAGCTATCATCTTTCTTCATGGACCCTACGACTTTTATGATTATTCGGACAAATAAACTCATGATAACTACTATGGTTTTGTCAAAAATGTTAGATATCATCTTTCTTCATTGACCTGACGACTTTGATCTTTACTCGGACAAATAAACTCATGATAACTGCAAAGTAAATCCTTAGTAAAATCCATATTAATTATCGCCTAATTTCATCGTGTCCTTTATGTTCCGTATCTTCTCACTGGCTCCTGGTGCTCAATCTTTACTTGTTATTAACTAATACACTGGCCACAACCTCTGCAATGCTCCTTTTCATGTCATTCCATTAATACTTCCATTAATCATCTTGATATATCTTAGTACATTCTCCATAGATACTGCAATTAGGGAATCTCTATTGTAATCGTGTCTTGTAGTTTAGCTAATTTAGGAAATTCACAATAAGCGATGTCACCCGAGGGTTACTTGTCCATTACGCTCAAGGGGTGAGGCCCTCTTTTGTTAAATATTCTTCTCAATTTCCCAAAAAGAATGGGATCTTTATACTAACGTTCTTTTTCTTTCTATACGCAGGATGACTCTATTGAGTCCCGAATATTAAGAGTACCATCTTTTGATTCATTAGTTAGACCTCCACTTGATTAACATATACATTCTTTAGATTCATCCCTTTTCTTAACCTTCGCACTTAGTCAATCCGCTTGCGAGTACACGACTGGTTGTACCGATTACGATACTACTTAATTCCAATGATATAGGCTTATTGATACATGAAATCTTTAGAATACTTAAGCTATTTATCCTTTCATAACTTAGCCTTGTTATTGATCAAAGTATTAGAATTCTTATGGCTGTAGTACGTCCGTCGTGAATAGTCCATAGATTATATCATTGAAATTCTTATTCAGGATCTAGAAGAAAACCCTTTTTAATACTTTTCCTATTTCTCGAGGCTGTAAGCGACTTTCTCTCTTCCCCTTTTTTAACACTTGTTCACTTATTCGTTTATGCATCATACTTCATTCATTATAAAACGTCCTGGCATACTTTATACAACTTTAAACATTATGGCCGATCCTTATCTTTTGATAGTACTTACCTTGTAAAGAATGGGTGGTTGACTTGCTCCATTATAAGGTCCAACCTAGATTCTGGAAGATTTAATATTACATATCATTGTTTAGCTATATCAAAATATGGTTTTCATACTTAGATCTAAGTTATTTTACTAGCCTTATGGTTAAGACTTTTTGTTGATTGCACTTTGGGGAAATATTTCCTCAATCACGTTGAGCAGTAAGCTCATTACTCTATTTATCTTGTAGAGTCTTTAGTCGGTTTAAGGATGCTTGCATATATGTCTCTTTGCTCGATATTTCATCTTTTCTATCAGGTTATTATCCCTTCCTCATTGTGGGTCATTACATTATCTCGGCGTAACCACACCTTTATGATATTTATATAACCATGGCCTCATTTACTTTTATCCTTCTCATCATGGTCTGCCTATCTATCATTAGAATACTTATTCCTATCTCCATAGTTTATCATGTCATTCCTTTCGTACTTGCTATCCATTCACAGGACCTTTCCCATCTATTTTGACTATCCCAAAATTCTCAACATCACTTGTCACTAGCAAGCTACTCTTATCCAAGAGGTATTTATGACTATGTCATGTTGCCCAATAATTTCAAGGGTCTTATCATTTTACTATTTGTGTCATAGTTTGACTTAATAACACCATTATATGCAACTCCCAATAGCCAGTGATATGACTTCTTTGTGACTAGATGTAGGGTTTATACCACCTTTTATTACCATGGGTACTAGCCTTTGTCACTTGGGGTCAGTATTCTGGGTGCGTCATTCTACGCATTCTCATTAAACATTTCCAAAGACAACTTTAATATTACTTATTTGGAATGATCCATCCTCATTGGAAATGTTATGGGATCTTCCCCACTCTTGAACAAAGTGTGACCATTTTGGTCGCGTGTTCATAAGATACTTTCTTGTTTACGTCAACGAGGTTCACCGTGAGATGGGTAAGTTCTCATAACATTCTTCAATCCTACAACAAAACTTCCTTCAACCCATATTCAAAGCTTATCTTCATCATACCATCTTTCCCACAACATCTAGGCTTTCATAAAGTCATAGGAGTAACGTAATATCGTAAATTCAAGATTCACCTACCATAATCATTTGAAAAGGAGAACCACATTACATACTCTGTCACTACATCAGGTGGTAGTTCCATATTCTTCCAACCTACCAATGAGTATACGGGGATCTAACTGGAGTTTTACCTTTACAATCATAACCTATTCTCATTGGAGTGTCTAACCCCGCAAGTGGTTCTATACAACTAATTCCTAAAATAAGAGTCAAGTTGATACTTTCGAACATAAAATGGGTCAATACTAAGTTATAGGAGGTAAAAATAATGATAACAAAGTAATAACGTATGTCAACCAATATTGTGGCTCCCTCTGCCCCCTTGTCTTTACCTTTATAGATCAACTTGGGGCACTTGTAAACCTTGTGGCTTTTGTTGCCACACCAGTAACAAACCCTTGTACCTTTATGGCACAGTCTCACATATTCTCGACCACATCGCATCCAAGATGTTTGGGGTGGTCTCACTCTATTTGTACTACTCTAGCCTAGAGATACTGATGTCTGAGAACTCTGTCTTAGCCTTACCTGAGAACTCTGATCATACATAATTTGTTGCGAAGGTCTAACCTATGAATTCTGCCACCTTAGCTCATCGCCACATTATCCACCACTGTACTCACTAACTATCTTGACCTTCTTGTCACCCTCAGCTGATTCAAATCTTGTAACCATAGGCGATCCCTGATCAAAAGTCTCCCAATGTTGTGAACTGGCTTACCCTTCAAGGGGGTTGTCAACACAAGATTCTATAGGATGGCTCCATGCCGGGAGCCCAGAAACTTAGTTAGCACCTGCACTTCACTCTTAACATCCTCATCAGGTAGAGCCGGTGGTGGAACTGGTGATATGGGAGCTTCTCTCACCCCCTCTGGTACTACTTAAGTCGAAGATACCTAAAAAGGTGACTCACTCGTGTCCTCTGGCATATTTGTCTCAATAGAGGGCAATTACTTGCATCCCCACTCAACTCATCCTAAATCTCCCTGCTAGTCATCGCCCTACTGGAAGAAGGAATTGATATAATCACAAACACGATAAGGGTTATAGAAAGAACTCTTACGACCTGCTCTATAACACGATTCTACAACATGAAGGAAGGTAATCCTAAATGCCCTGTAGCCTCCTATTTATAAATATGGTGCATAATACACCCATAAACAAGACCCTAGTACACATAACTTGTGGACTCCATATGACATACCTGCTTTGATACCAAGTTTGTCACACCCCGAAATCGGGAGGTATGGACGGCACCTGAATGGCCCGAGCATACCACCTGTATATCATTGCATAAAGATAAACTATCTAAGCTAACAAGGCCTCCGAATAACAACCACAAGGGGAAACGAAATATGACAACCTAATACAGATGACATCAAAACTAACATGTATATATATATATATAATAAGGACGACAAGGCCATAACCATTATTCCTTCAAACTGACAAGAGGTTGGCAAATCTATACAAAATGACAGATACATGACCCACTGGTCTACAAGCCTCTAAGATTAGTACAACATAACCTCAGGTCAAGACAGGGCCCCTCCATACCCAAAATGCATATCAACATAAGAACATACCCCAAAACTAAATCACCAACTCCAAAAGAAGAGGAGTACTTCAACTTAAATTGAACAGTGACCCTATTGAGGAGGCTTGCCAATCCGTCTACCTGAACCTGTGGCCATGAAATACAGCGCCCCATAAAGGGACATCAGTACAAATAATATACTAAATATGTAAGTCAAGAAAATGTAAATAGATACAGGGAAAAAAATAAAAATAAGGTAGAAACACCCTATAACTCTGAATGCATATGGGGACCATGATATGTATAAGTGTAATATAATCGCATATATAACATCATATGCCTCTATGGGAAATATCATCTGTATACCTCTGTGATATAATACCATAGGTCTCTGCGGACAATATCATCACCATATCATTCTCGACCCTAACAAGACTCGGTAATGTCATACCCAACTGTAGTGGTGCGCACATATAAATGTCATACACGATTGACTATAGCACGACTCGATAGAAAATAGATACATATATATACAATACATTTAAGACCTTAGAATAACAACATGAGCTGGTCGGAGTGACATAAAGTCGTTAACCGCCGCCTATCATTATGAAATCATGTACAATAAATGTTACAATCCAATAACAGTTCTCAGAATTAATCATATAATAAAGGTCATAAGATACAAATAGGATTTCCAACAAGGGACGAATCATATACATTAATGGAATAGAAACATAGGGCAACCAAGATATCAAGACTGGACTCGTTCAATAACATTTCAATTCGTCTTTGTCATAAACAAGGTCATGCCAAAAGAAATGATAAGCCTTACATACCTTTTCAAAACAACTCAAATAACATAACAAAATTATCTTGTGTCACACCTCAATCTACACCAAAAAGGCATACAACAGTCACTCCTAGAAACTAATAGCAATTATGACAATCAACAAGTTTGATTTAACATTAAACTTCATTCTTTCCTTCTCTTCTTCAATCTTGAATTTATACCAACATGGTCAATACATGGAGAGCTATGGTAAAAACAAAGATAACATCATGCTCAAGTTATTGGTCATATCTTCTGAATGTAAGAAGATATATAGACACTTCAAGCCACTCCAGTGAGATAACAACACTTTCTAGGCAACCTGTTTTTTACTCGGACTTGTAGTTTTCTACCTCTACAATTCAACCAATACAAAGATTAACTTAACCTTGGCAAGAACAACATTGTCAACACTTTTCTTATAATTTCCTATCATCATAAACTCAAAAGGTAATTCAAAACAGTCCCCATAACAACAACAACTAAACAACACAACCATAAGCTATTAGAAGGTGGACCACTACCAAAAAGTATGCTCGAAAGTATGGGTTGTACTTTTTGTATGAGCCGTACATGGCACCGTACTTCTCCGATTGACAAATAGTCTATTTCATTGAAAAGTAGACTCTCTGAACTTTAATTTAGATAGTTTATGCATACCATAATTCCATATACACTTGAAGATATACCCCCCTAAACTTGGGCCAAAATCCTATCCAGAATTTTGCTTACCTTTTCCCGAGTTTTGACAAACTTAATATCTTTGATTTGCTTGATCCTGAAACCTTTAGATACACCCCAAATTTGTTTACATAAATTATTACTTGCCCTCATATGGTCTCACAACTCATCCAAACTTACATTAGTTAGCTTACGATGCAATCGACGCACTGAGATGGAGTATGATGAGCTTATCATTTCTCAAACTTTTTTTACACCTCCTTAAAGTCTAATATAATTGCTTTTATTTAATTCTCAAGTTTATCCTTTCCTTGGACTTAAGTCAACTCACTCACGATGAACCCCACGTACAAAATCATGGGATGTAACAACAACCCTAGCATAGTTTGGATCAACTATGTTCACATTGCTTCAATTGAAGCAAGCTACAATATTAAAATCAACATCATATTTTCTTATAAAAAGGTCAAGAATATATTACGATTCCTTTGAGCCCTCATAAAAGCATCAGTTGAATTATCTCCCATTACTTTTTACAACAAGTACTTGAGAGGTGTGTATAAACAAAATGCTAAAGTGTAATGACCAGTCTGGTCGTTTTTAGCTAAAGATACCTATTTGAATATATTGCTCTTCTCATAGATTCTGTGTGGGATTTATGATGCACGAAGATGGGTATCACAAAGCCCGAGGTTCATTTCTGTGATTTTTGGAAGATAAACCCATAATAGAAGTTTTAGAGTTGATTATTTTGACTGAGTTGACTTTTGAGTATATAGGTTCATTTCCGGGTTCCATCACTTCCGATAATTTCAGAGGGTCATTTAGGACTTAGTCGAGTCATTGTTTCTCTTCCTGAGGCATTCAGATATACTTTGTGGTCTTAGTTGTGGAATTGTGATATTTGGTTATTTTGGGTGATTCTTTAGAAAAGTATATCTTAGCTCGGTTAAATGGGAAATTCGATGGCGCGAGTGCATTTGTAGCACTGTTTACTTTTGGTTAGCATGTTTTATTTGTATTTGTGGATCTCGAGAGTATTTCGGGTGGTTGATGAAAGAATTGCCTAGTTCTTCAGCTACTGGTATTGGTGTTTGCACTAGCAATTGTGTGGAGCTTCTATGTGGTCACTTTTGTGGAGGTTGGCTCACCGATGTGGGCCCTAAGTGAATTTTGGATTTTTTCTTCAACGAATACCTTCTATGCTAAGGTGAGATATTAAGTGGTTCTACCTCAGCGGGCTATTTTTTGTGAAAGAGAGATAGCGCCTGTGAGATTGATCCCGCCGGTGCAGAATTGCTGTCAGTAAGATTATTTAATGACCTCAAAATAGATCCCATTTCCCAAAAACCATCATCTCGGGATTAGAACTAGGGGATTTGTTGAAGTTTGTGGTTGAGTTCTTCTTGGAGGTAAATTCTTCACCCTTACTGGTTATGATTCACATTTTAAGCTTCCTAATTCTATTATGAGCTTTATTTGGGGAAGATGTGTTGTTAAGTTTCATGATAGAATAAGAGGGAATAAAACCTTGATTTAAGGGTGTAATATGAATTAGATGATGTTGATATTGTGAAAAAATGTTAATTAATTATAGATAACCATGTTGTGATGATTTATTTGGTATTGGAAACCTTTTATAAATTGGGGAAAAATCTAGCGTTTGTAAATTGAGGCTTTTCTTAAATCATGCAACTGAGGGTCCAATTGGGGTTAGTTTTACAATTAACTTAAGGATATGACTAGTTAGTATGTCATTATGCTTTTTGAGTAATAAAGTTTGGATTTTGATACCGTAGGCCCCGGGGGATGAATTGGGTGTCTTTTGGATTATGTAAGGACTAAGTCCTTGTATGTATATTAGCTTAATTATTAACTTATATTTTATATGTGTTAGACTATGATTACTATGAGGCACTCTAAACGGGCAAGGCTAGCACTGAAGGTTGATTGTTCGGGGCTCATGCTCGTCTTTCAGGTAGGATGTGGTTTCTCTTTTATAGACATCGATTGAAGTACATAGTAGTTATAAATCTTGAGGGATATTGGGTGTGTATGGTCATCCCACCTTAGCGGTTGTGATGAATGCTTCGGTGGGTGCAAGTGTTGAACTGTGATGATAGGTGATTTGGGAAATCAGCCTTAAGATGATTTCGACTGCTGTTGTTTGGACGTATCGCCATTATGTGGGCTTGTCACTATTATTGATATTGTTGTGATTATTTATCACATTACTTTCGATATGATATCTTGATTTTATGTGGATTATGTGTTATTGATTCTCTGAAAGCATTTGATATACTTGCCTTGTAAAGTCATTTACATTCACACACTCATGGTTCTGATGATATTGAACTGAGAGTGGTTTGAAAATGTTGTGGGTCCAAGAGACCAGAAGGGTAATATTACTTTATGAGATAGTTGTCAATATTGAGATGATGATGATACGTGGTGGATCGGGTTGAACGCATGCAACAAATGTTATTACAGTTAATAGCTAGGGTCTGCTGAGAAATTTCGTATAGGTATATGGACTTCGCGGGTCCCCCATGTGTGTGTAGTTCATAGAATTCGAACGCCTGTGTACTAGAGATGAAAGGTACCTGTCATATGTATTGCATTATATCATACATATATCATTGCATTATCTGTTGATTGGTAAATGGTTGGAAAAGTTATATGAAACTTGGATGACTTCTTGGTAAAAAGGGCATTGTTATTCGATCACTTGGTACTTGGGTTATTGGTTATTGAACTCCTTTATGAATGAGGTGATTTTTATGATTCATAAACTCTTGTATGAACAAAATGACTTACTTGATTTAGTGAACTATGATGTGAAAATGTGAGTTATGTGATCTATCGATTTGTTTAGTATAGGATTACTTGAGAGTCAACGTGATATTTATTTATGTTACATATCTTTCGTCGTTGTCGGCCTATGATGCCTACTGGGGAATGTTGTATACTCATGCTACACTTGCTGCATTCTTTTTGGATGGAGATACAACACCTTCTTCCAGTTCAAGACCTTGGGGCGGAGTTTGAGCCGGTGGATTTCTAGACTTTAGGTGAGATTTCTTTGTTCCATCATACCCTTGGAGGCTCCTATCTTATGTATTTTTATTTACTCGAGAGATATATTCAGACTATTAGACTTGTTGCTTTTCCCAATTGACTCACATATTTAGTTTAGAGCTCTTGTATTATTGACAAGATTCATTAGGGTCATATTGATGTTCTCAAACTTATTTTCTGCATTTATATTACGATCAAACAATTTATTAAGTATTGTTATTTCTGCATTTCTTACTTATATAATGTTGTTAATTAGGAGTGGTTTACCTACCGGTGGGAAAAAGTGTAGGTGCCACCATGATTCCTTAAAAGGGGTTGTGAAAAAGTTAGTATCAAGGCTTTAGGTTAAATAGTATTAAATATAAGAGCAATGTCTAGTAGAGTCTTGAAGATCAGTGTGGAGACGTCCGTACTTATCATCGAGAGGCTATGTGATATTTAGAAAACTTCACTTTCTTTATCCCTTTTGTGCTAAGATTGATCAAATTGGTATCAGACATTTGTTTCCTAGTCTACCACAAATGGTGAGGACTCGTGCTCACGCAGCGAAGGAGGAGGCACGGACACCTGCACCTACAGCTCCAGTGCACGGTGACGGCAGAGGATATGTTCAGGACTGAAGTAGAGCTCGAGGAGCTACACCAACACGATTAGGGGCATAGATAGTCGATGAGGCTCCTGTTAGATCAATTTCCCCCGAACCATATATTGAGCCTCAAGATGAGCATTATGATGATGAGATAGGGCCAGCTAAGGATCAACTCAGATTTATAGCTACTCCAGTGTTTTAGGACACTTTGGTCAAATTATTGAGTGTGCTTGACAGTTTTGCCTAGGCGGGTGTTCATCCGACTAGTCTAAGTGGGTCACACACTCGAGTGGGAGAGGGATAGACTATGTCAGCACCCCGTATTGATGAGATTCCGACACCCGAGTTTGGTCCCTGATCGGTAACAGAGACTACTATGACCCGCGATGAGCAGAAGATATGGGAGCACTTTTCCAACTAAATCCTCCTGTATTCTATGGCCAGCCAGAGAAGGATGCCTATGAGTTTATTCTGAGCAGCCATGAGAGGATACATACCTTGGGTATCGTTGAGTCACACAGAGTTTGTTTTGTTGCTCTTCAGCTTTGGGGATGCAAAGTAATGGCGGAGGGCTTATGTTGATTATCGACCAGCGGGGTCGCCTCCATTATCTTGGGTCAAATTTTATCAAATCTTTCTAGAGAAGTATGTTCCCCTTAGCTTGCATTTGAGCAAGTGTGATGAGTTTTATAGGTTGGAGCAGAGGGATTCAATAGTTTCTTATTATGAGACTCGCTTCCACGCCTTGTCGCGCTATGCAGCGCCATTGCTACCTATAGAAGTAGAGAGAATTAGATTCTTTGTAAGAGGGTTGAGTATTCCCCTTTAGCTGGCTATATTACAGTTGGTGGCCTCGTGGCTTCTTTTGAGTCAGTAGGTGAGCATGCTAGGATAGTTGAATCTATGAGGGGCAAGCTACCCGAATAGGATCTCGATAAGAGGATATAATGATATGGGCATTACAATAGGTCTACATCTCATGGGTATGTGCAAAATGATAGATTTCAGCATCCACAGTCCAATAGACCAATTCAGGATGCCTTTTAGATTTTAGATGGTGCTTCTGCGGGCAGAGCGGTTATAATGGGGGCTAATAGTTTAGAGATTCTCAATATCGATACTATAACCGTGGTGGTTACACTAGGTCTTCTATCTTAATTCAGTAGCCCGCAATAGCCAGGACTTGTCACAATTGTGGAGAGGTAGGGCATTTTAGGATAGAGTGTCCTAGACTCGTATCATATGGATCCCATGCACCTAGGACCCCAGTACATCCATCCAAGAGTGGCATTTAGTGTAGCAGATGAGGTTTCTAGTCAGGACGTGGTGGCCATCAGAATAGTCAGGGTGGTTCTCAAATGAGCAAATATAGAGCTCATTCAGGCCGAGGCGGCTATCAGGGTGCTCAGTCCTATGGAGGACACACTTATTATTATGCCTTCCTCAGTAGGCTGGAGACTGAGGCATCAAATACGGTTATTACAAGTATCATCTTAGTCTATCATTGAACTGCTTCATGCTATTTGACCCAGGTTCTACATTCTCTATGTGTCTGCCTACTTTTCTGCTGATTTGGATATGTGGTGTGATATGCTAGAGGTCCCTATTAGTGTGTCTACACTAGTTGGTTATTTTGTCATTTTAGAGAGTGTTTATTGACTTTGTGTGGTTACTTTTATGGGGTATGATACATGGGTAGGCTTGGTCATTTAGAAATGGTTGATTTTGATATTATTCTGGGGATAGACTAGCTATGATCGTACCATGTGATTCTGGACTATCATGCCAAGACAGTCACTCTAGCGATGCTTGGTATTCCGAGCTTAGAGTGGAAGGGTGGGTGCTCCTAGCCCTACTCCTAAGAAGATCACTTCTTTTATTTAGGCTAGGAAGTTAGTAGATAAAGGTTATTTGGCGTATATTTCTCATATTCAAGATACGATTGCGGAGACTCCTTCCATTGGGTTAGTTCCAGTAATTAGTGAGTTTTCCGAGGTCTTTCCAATAGACTTGTCGAGTATGCCACCAAACAAAGATATTGACTTTTACATTGATCTCGAGTCGGGTACTCGACCCATTTCTATTCCTCCGTCTCTATTCCTTCGTACTGTATGGCTCTGGCCAGAGACTTGATGGAGTAGCTTCAGGATTTTTTTAGTAAAGGCTTTATTCGACCGAGTGTGTCTCCATAGGCTGCTCATGTATTATCTGTGAAGAAGAAGGATGGAAACATGCGTATGTGCATTGATTATAGACAGTTGATCAAGGTTAGCATCATAGTCGATCAAGGTTAGCATCATGAATAAGTATCCGATCTCTTGTATTGATGACCTATTCGATCAACTTTAGGGTGCTTCTATGTTTTCAAAGATTGACTTAACATTCGGGTATCACTAGTTTAAGATTCAGGCTGAGGATGTTCCCAAGATGGCTTTTAGGACTCAGTATGGTCATTACGAGTTCTTAGTGATGTCCTTTGGGCTTACTAATGCCCCTGCAACATTTATGGACTTGATGAATGTGATATTCAATCCGTACTTGGATTCATTTGTGATCATGTTTATTGATGATATTCTTGTCTATTTGAAGAGTAAAAAGGACCACGAGCAACATTTGGGAGTGGTTCTTGATTTTCTGAAAGAGAAGAAGTTATATGATATGTTCTCGAAGTGTGAGTTTTGTCTCAGTTCAGTAGCGTGTTTGGGACACGTAGTGTCCAAGAATGGGATTATGGTTGATCCGAAGAAGATAGAGGCAGTCAGGGACTGTCCTAGTCCTACTTCAGTGACAAATATTCAGAGCTTCGTGGGTCTTGCTAGCTATTATCACCGGTTCGTCAAGGGATATTCCTCTATGGCTTCTCATTTGATGCGGTTGACTTAGAAATATATGCCTTTTTAGTGGTCCGAGGAGCGTGAGGAGATCTTTCAAAAGCTCAAGTCACGTTTGACCACATCCTCGATATTGGCCCTTCTATTGGAAGGGAAGGACTTTATTATATATTTTAATGCTTCAAGGATTTGGTTAGGCTGTGTGTTGATGTAGGAGGGTAAGGTTATAGCTTATGCATCGAGGCAATTGAAGGTGCACGAGAAGAATTACCATGTTCATGACTTAGAGTTGGCTACTGTTGTATTTTCTTTGAAGAGTTGGAGGCATTATCTTTATGGAGTTAATTGTGAGGTGTATACTGATCACCACAACCTTTAACACATGTTTAATCAGAGAGATTTGAATTCTAGACATCATCGGTCAATGGAGTTGCTTAAGGACTATGATATGACTATTTTGTACCATCCAGGAAAGGACAATGTAATGACGGATGCTTTGAGCTGAAAGGCAGTTAGTATGGGGGGTTTGGCTCATTGGATTGTTTCTGAGCATCCCTTAGCATTCGAGGTCTAATCCTTAGCCAACATTTTTGTGAGGCTTGATATTTTTAATCCAGGTAGAAGTATAGCTTGTGTTGATTCAAGCTCGTATCTTTTGGAGTAGATTAGGACCCACCAGTTTGATGATGAAAAATTATGCAAAATCAAAGATAAGGTGATGAGTGGTGAAGCCAATGAGGTTGTGATTGATGGTGAGGGACATCTGAGGATCAAATAGAGAGCGTGTGTTCCTCGTTTTGGTGATTTGATAAGATTTATTATGGAGTACGCCCATAGCTCTAGATATTTGATTCATCCAGGTGCTACTAAGATGTACCATGACTTAAAGCAGCACTATTAGTGGTGCAGGATGAAGAGAAACATTATTGAGTTTGTGTCTCGATGTCAGAATTGTTAGGAGATCAAATATGAGCACCATCGACCCAGTGGTTTGTCTCATAGGATGCCCATTCTCGAGTGGAAATGGGAGCGAATTGTCATAGATTTTGTTGTGGGGTTGCCTATGACTTTGGGCAAGTTTGATTCTATTTGGGTCATTATTGATAGGTTGACCAAGTCCGCACATTTCATTCCAGTCCAGATGACTTACAACTCTGAGAATTTGACTATGATTTACATTCGTGAGATTGTTCATCTTCATGATGTCCCTATTTCTATCATCTTAGACTGGGGTACTCAGTTTACTTTAAGGACTTTGCAAAAGGAGTTGGGACTTTGCAAAAAGAGTACATTTTTTCACCCTCAAATGGACGGTCAGTCTGAGTGGACCATTCAAGTGTTGGAAGATATGTTACGAGCCTGCGTGATTTACTTTGGTGGTCATTAGGACCAGTTCTTACCTCTGGCGGAGTTTGTGTACAACAATAGTTATCACTCTAACTTTGATATGGCGCCAGTCGAGGCTTTGTTTGGTAGGATATGTCATTCACCGATTGGGTGGTTTAATGCATTTGAGGTTCAGCCTTGGGGTACCAATTTGTTGAGGGATTCTTTAGAGATTGTGAAGGCAATCCCGGACAAGCATCTAGCAGCTCAGAGCAGGCAGAAGGAGTATGCGGATCGGAAGGTTCACGTTACAGAGTTTATGGTTGGTGATAGGGGTCAATTAAAGGTCTCACCCACGAAAGGTGTGATGAGATTCATCAAGAGAGGGAAGTTGACTCCGGGGTATATCAGATCTTTTGAGAGTCTTCAGAGGGTTGGAGATGTGGTATATGAGTTGGCTCTCCCAACAGGTCTTTCAGGTTTCCATCATGGTTTCCATGTTTCTATGTTGAAGAAGTACCATATCGGTGGTTCATACATTATCCAGTGGGAATCCGTATTGCTTGATCAGAATTTGGAGATCGAGAAGGAGCCTATGGCTATTTTGGACAGGCAGGTGAGAAAGTTGAAATCTAAGGAGATAACTTATGTGAAGGTACAGTGGAAGCATCAGCCTATTGAGGAGGCGACTTGGGAGAAACGAGGCTGATCTGTGGAATCGATACACATACTTTTTACTACTTATGGTATGTTTCCCCTTTTCATTTCTCTCCATTCGAGGATGAACATTTGTTTAATTGGTATCTGATGTAATGACCTGTCTGGTCATTTTTAACTAAAGACCTTTATTTGACTATATTTCCTTGCTCGTAGACTCTATGTGGGGCTTGTGATGCATGTGATGAATAACACAGTGCCTGAGGTTCATTTATGTGATTTTTAGAAGATAAACCCAAAATAGATGTTTAAAGTTGATTAGTTTGACTCAAAGTTGTCTTTTGAGTATATGAGTTTGTTTCCGAGTTCTGTCTCTTCCGGTAATTTCGAAGGGTCATTTATGACTTAGTCGAGTCATTGGTTTGCTTCTCGACAATTTTAGATGTACTTTGTGGCCTTAGTTATGATATTGTGATACTTGGTTGTTTTGGGCGATTCTTTAGAAAAGTATTTCTTTGCTTGGTTATATGGGAAATTGTCATGACCCAAACCGGAGGGCCGCGACGGGCACCCGGACCCTACCCGCCGGGTACCACTAGCCGTACATTTAACATCTACCCATAATTATCCGCGGCCACTAGAGTCGTCACTCTGTACTCTGCTGACATACATGAACATAGAAATAGTAAACCAGAAACCCAACTTATATATATATACACTGAGGCCGACGAGGCCGTACATGACTACTACACACAACTTTACCTCACATTTTTGCAAGAGGCTGTTTCCACGACTTGAACCCATGACCTCCTAGTCACACGACAACAACTTTACCAGTTACTCCACGTCTTCCCTTCCATTATATATAGTTACTTTGCATTCTATCTTTTTATTGTTAATTGGTGGCCTTGTTGGCCCATGTTTTGTGCCATGGGATTCAGGTACTATAGATGGTTCACTCGGGCCTTAGGGTGCCGGGTGCCGGCCACACCTCCCAAAGTTGGGGTGTGACATTTTGACTACTGTTGTCGGGATGTTTAGTCAAAATAATGTTGACTATTTTTATATGACTTTTCTGACTATTGTAGTCAGAATATTTCATTCCCACAATTTCCCGCCAAACTTTGCGATTGTAATTGTCGGAAGAGATGTGGCATAAATATTTTATAAAAAATAAAAAATTGGATTTTGCAACTACTATAGTCGAAATATTTCAACTGACGTTTTATAGTCGGAATTGGTAGTCGGTTTCACACACCAACCTAGGTGCGGGTGATAGGAACCTAGTTCATTACTTACACGAGCGACCCATTTAGTATAGCTCATAACTTACTTAACTCGAGGCATATGCAAATAGAAAATACCAATATATATATATATATATATATATATATATATATATATATATATAAATTCAAATAGGCCTACGAGGTCTCCACTTCTACAACATAATAACTGACCATAGGCGTACCTACGTCTAAAAAGCCTCTAAGAATAACTGACCAACATAACATAGTCGCGATATAACTGACCACAGGCATACCTACGTCCCATTGTTGGGTCATCACAATAGCCTCTAAGTACAACTGATAACTTACTTAACTCGAGGCATCTGCAAACAGAAAAGCCCAAAACATATATATAACTGACTTGACATAACTGACCACAAGTGTACCTACGTCTACAAAAGCCTCTAAGTAACTGAAAAACTTAACATAGTCGGGACAGGGCCCAGACTTACCCATGAAGTCTGTGAACATCTGGTATCAACATGACCTCTAGACTCGATTGCACTTTGAATGAAATGGAGTCTTACTGATCCTCAGCTAAATATCTATCATGTATATTGTGACGACTCATCAAACTGGATGCTTGAACCTGCAGACATGAAATGTAGTGCCCCAGCAATGGGACGTCAGTACAAATAAATGTACAAAGTATGTAAGCAAGATAATAACTGAATAATTGAAACTGAAAATGAACTAATTTGTATATATATATATTTTACTAAATGAAATCTGAGGTGTCAATAAAAATATGGAACCATGCTTACCTCTTTCTGACTCATAACATAACTATAGTACTAACATAACTAACTGGCGTATATATTGCTCGACGCCTAAGTGAATAGCCCCGAAGGCAAATGTATATAGCTTGAAGGCAACTATCTATCTATATAGCTCTAAAGGAAAGGTGCATGTAGCACTATAATCATCCTACATATACTTAAGTATGGAATTCATGAATATAAATAATAAACAAGTGAAGCTATACTAGAAGGATATGAATGAACGTACTAGAATACTCTAGCTCGGCTTACCGTATCGCGAGACATCTTAGCTCATCTGAACATGTTATCTATACTGTGTGACTATCATATTGTAGAACTCTTATCTATAATACTGTTCTGGCCATCATACATTATATCTGATTACTTACCACTAGTAAGGCATGTGCATTTAAGGCTACACTGAAACATAAGAGTCACACTTACGTGTTTCATAAGAGACCATCTGTAAGGCTCACTTAAAATCATGAATAAATGGTGGCTCATACACGTAGCATATTAGACCACCCGTATGACTCATAATACTTTGGTTGTATTGTGCATGCAAATTGAGACCATCCATAACCAACCCTCATTATGCCTCTACGCGTTAATAGACCATCCATAGGGCTAACTATTACATAGGCTGAACTATGTGTTTCATTTTCAGACCATCCATAGTCAACCTTTACTATGCACCTATGTGTTCATAGAACGTCCATAGGGCTTGTGTCTTACGAATACTTAGCTTCATTACAATAAAAAAATCATCCATTAACCATAAAAGTAAAGCTCATATCTCAAAACTCATAAGTAACTTCCTATGATTAGTAATTTACAATCTTCTTAAGCAGCTTGCTACATTCCTTACTCATATTCTACTCCCCTTAACATTAAGGAGGTTTATGGCTACCTTCTGAACTCATAACTATCCTTATCGAACTTTTCGATCTGGTTTTAGAAATTATACAGTTCTTTCTTTCTATAGACTATGTGATATATCTAGCTTGTTGGATTGCCTATAGGAAACCGTTAATCAATAAATAATAAGTTGTGTGTTAACGTTTTATCGACTTATACTCTCCTTAAAGGACTCGCTAGATTCTGTAACTTGTAATTCAATAGGTGACGTATACCTTCTCTTAACTATTTCTTATATTATGTTCAATCTTACTTAACATAGGAATGATACAACCACCTTCTTAGGGTTTTAACTATTTTGTAAACATATATCTATAACTACTATGTATCGTGATACTCTATAGGTCGTTCTCAGTCTTCTTATTCTGCAAACTATGCATTACTCTTAGCTCGTTGGAATATTTGTATATACCTATTCCATTTAATAATAAACTCTTTAATACAACAGGATACTAGACTTCCCGGAGGCTCTATTTCTATTAGAGATTAATCTGAGTGATTACCTTTAGGGAAAACTCATTTCTAACACATTACTTACTCGCAATCTCATAGACGGACCATAACCGTCAGATTGGAATGTATACATTAACTCGTCCCTTGAATTCCTTACAAGGGCGACGTAACTTACAGAATTATTCCAAGAGAAAGAAAGGAAACCTTACATACCATAACTGTGGCCGTCCTTCACAATACTAAAACCAACTCACCAATACAATGGTCTACAAAGATAAAAACATAACTTTTATTAACATTAAGAACATAACGATAGACGATGAGAGGCAAGCTCGCTTTATACAAAATTGGGCAGAATCTCCCCTATTTCTTTCACATTCCTCAAATTCATAATAGTCATAATAACAACTCAAACAATCAACAACTCTATACTAAGCTTCTCAATCAACACAACAATACATCAAGCGGCAAGCTCGACTTACAACTAGTAAAACTATATCTTTAACTTTTTCTTTCTTCAAGAACATATCAATAACAAAAACAACAACATAGTCATGCTACTCCATCAATTTCAAGCCATACAATTCCATAAGAACATCTTTAAAACAGTTCAGCAACCGATAACAACATAACTACAATTTTCGACCTTTATCTTGCGGGTTTTTAACTGTACAAGCTAGCCACAACTTCTACAACCTCAAATACATGAAGTGGGAGCAAAACCATACCTTATAATACTTAAAACAACTCACCACACGAACTGGAACCCCATCAATGCCAACAACAACTAGAAACTTACTAGGACCATGAAATTTCCGGCGTTGGATTTGCGTTGTTTGCCTTTGGATTCACTGTAGGATCATGGGAAAAATCTTGGAGAAAGTTTAGGAGTTTTAAGGAATTGTTTTGGTCGAGAACCACTTGAACTTTTCTAAAACAAAACCTTAATTCAAGAATCAAATATGGATTGAAGTGAGATTCATTTTCTTGAAGAAGAATTTTACTAGTGAAGTATTTAAATCACATACCAAAACCTTGGAGAATGAGAGGAGGAGAGAAAATGAAGGGATTCAGTTCCGATAAGGTCTATGATGAAATAAGATAGGAATCCCGAAGTTTTAGGTTATAAAACATAGGCATTGGCTGACTTAACCTTGGATGCCCACATGTCTGCATGCAATTGACCACTGTGCATGTCTATTGTAAAACGCGTATAACTTGTTACTAAGATGCCATATTGACAAACCATTTGCTGAATTGGAAATGAGACTCGTAGGCCTTCACTTTGGTGGTTGGATCACCCCATAACTAGTTGTATATTTGGAGAAAAGCTCTGTGATATCAGACATAAATTCAGCAAACTTATGAACGTAAGTTGAGGTAACTTTCGACCTTTGTTTTACAACTCGCTTGACTTAAAGACTTAACGCACAAGTATTATATGATTCAAATACCTCATAACATGACCTTATTATAATGTTAATCACTCCTAATCTTACCCCAAAAGTACGGGTTATAAAATTCTCAACTTGCCGACTTTCGACGAAAATTATTTTCTTCAATTCGTTTAACTTCTAAAGCTTCCAACATGTGCTATATGGTTTTAAATACTCATAAATTTTATAATGGTCTTCATCTCCGTGCATACGTTGACTTACTTACGACACACTGTAACATATAAAAATGTGGAATGTAACATCATTCCCCCCTTTGGAACATTCGTTCTCGAATGTTGAAGTTGTGCGCGTACTCGTGCTTACACCAACGCTTTAGTACAACCCCTGCTAACTAGGAAACTATTATTGTGAACATAACTAAAACTCATGGCATTCACCACTTTAGGTTTCTTTCATATACAAGAACTTATCATCATTTGGTAACTCCCCAAACTTACAATTATTACTATATTCTGTCCCATGATCTATGCCATTCTACTCTTATAATTCGATTGTAACTAAGAAGTTCATGCTTCAATATAATTTTCACCTTGGTTCAGTAACACTAGGGTCCCTCATTCGAACCAAAACTATTTCCACATTTCTTATCTTACATATATTAATCTAATCCATTAATTATGTTACAGGTGCATCCGGTCCCCCGGACCGTTCCCATATCTCACACCATAGAACCACTATATCTCAAAACCTAAAAGTTGCCAACTGTATTGTCTCAATCTTTGAAACATGCTTAATCCTGAATATTCTATGCAGTTGATCGAATGAATTTTGGAGATCCTCATTTGGAGTTATCCTTGTCAAATCCGGGGACTCAAACTAATAAACACTCTAACTCTAGAACACCTTGGACCTTCTAAGGGTTCTGTACAAGCTGGTACTCCCGTCTAATGCTGAGCTTGAGAGGATATTAACTGTATCAATAATTGTATCGCACCACCAATATTCTGATATGATAAAATAAATGTTATGACTGGAGGTATTGGAGATATATGAGGCTCCTCGAGTACTGATGGAGTGGGAGATACTCTATAAGGTGACTCGCCCCGATACTCAAACTGATAAACCTTAGTCGGCGACGGTCTATTAGTGCCTTCCCCTTAAACTATCTTAGCCTTTTGGCTATTTGTAGCCTTTATCGTTTATGGCATCTCTGTACATCATATATCATTAGGAGTTAAACTCAATTTCTTACAACAAAACTCTATAGCATGATCTGGAGGTGAAAGAAAGATAACTGACCCTAAATGCCCTGTAGTCTCATAATTATAAGTGGAGTGCACAACACACCCATATGAATGACTATACTAAACACGACTTTGTAGGCTCCCTAATACTCGACTTGCTCTGATACCAAGTTGTCACACCCCAACCTTAGTGAGGTGGACAGGCACCTGGTGTCTTATTTAAGCGAGCGACCCATTCTGTACAACTGATAACTTACTTAACTCGAGGCATCTGCAAATAGAAATCACAATATATATATAACTGACTTGACATAACTGACCACAGGTGTACCTACGGCTACAAAATCCTCTAAGTACAACTGACAAACATAACATAGTCGGGACAGGGCCCAGACTTACCCATGCAGTCTGTGAACATCTGGTATCAACATGACCTCTAGACGAGATTGCATTCTGAATGAAATGGATAGTGTCACAGAGCTTTTCTCCCAATATATTCTGAATGAAATAGATAGCCGCTTGCTACATTCCTTACTCATATTCTACTCCCCTTAACTTTAAGGAGGTTTATGGATACCTTATGAACTCATAACTATCCTTATCGAACTTTTCGATTTGGTTTTAGAAATTATACAGTTCTTTCTTTCTATAGACTATGTGATACATTTAGCTTGTTGGATTGCCCGTAGGAAACCATTAATCAATAAATAATAAGTTGTGTGTTAACGTTTTATCGACTTATACTCTCCTTAAAGGACTCGCTAGATTCTGCAACTTGTAACTCAATAGGTGACATATACCTTCTCTTAACTATTTCTTATATTATGTTCAATCTTACTTAACATAGGAACGATACAACCACCTTCTTAGGGTTTTAACCATTTTGTAAACATATATCTATAACTACTATGTATCGTGATACTCTATAGGTCGTTCTCAGTCTTCTTATTCTGCAAACTATGCATTATGCTTAGCTCGTTGGAATATTTGTATATACCTATTCCATTTAATAATAAACTCTTTAATACAACAGGATACTAGACTTCCCGGAGGCTCTATTTCTATTAGAGATTAATCTGAGGGATTATCTTTAGGGACAACTCATTTCTAACACATTACTTACTCGCAATCTCATAGACGGACCCTAACCGTTAGATTGGAATGTATACATTAACTCATCCCTTGAATTCCTTACAAGGGCGACGTAACTTATGGAATTATTCCAAGAGAAAGAAAGGAAACCTTACATACTATAACTGTGACAGTCCTTCATAATACTGAAACCAACTCACCAATACAATGGTCTATAAAGATGAAAACATAACTTTTATTAACATAAAGAACATAACGATAGCCAACGAGCGACAAGCTCGCTTTATACAAAATTGGGCAGAATCTCCCCTATTTCCTTCACATTTCTCAAATTCATAATAGTCATAATAACAACTCAAACAATCAGTAACTCTATACTAAGCTTCTCAATCAATACAACAATACATCAAGCGGCAAGCTCGACTTACAAGTAGTAAAACTATATCTTTAACCTTTTCTTTCTTCAAGAAAATATCAACAACAACATAGTCACATTACTCCATCAATTTGCATCCATACAATTCCATAAGAACAACTTTAAAATAGTTTATCAACCGATAACAACATAACTACAGTTTTCGACCTTTATCTTAAATGTTTTTAACTGTAGAATCTAGCCACAACTTCTACAACCTCAAATACATTAAGGGGGAGCCAAAACATACCTTATAATACTTAAAACAACTCACCACACGAACTGGAACACCATCAAAGCCAACAACAACTAGAAACTCTCTAGGACCACAAAATTTCCGGCGTTAGATTTGCATTGTTTGCCTTTGGATTCACTGTAGGATCATGGGGAAACTATTGGAGAAAGTTTAGGAGTTTTAAGGAAATATTTTGGTCGAGAACCACTTGAACTTTTCTAAAACAAAACCTTGATTCAAGAATCAAATGGATTGAAGTGAGATTCATTTTCTTGAAGAAGAATTTTACTAGTGAAGTATTTAAATCACATACCAAAACCTTGGAGAATGAGAGGAGGAGAGAAAATGAAGGGATTCAGTTCTGATAAGGTCTATGATGAAATAAGATAGAAATCCTGAAGTTTTAGCTTATAAAACATAGGCATTGGCCGACTTAACCTTGGATGCCCACATGTCCGCATGTAATTGATCAATGTGCAGGTCTACAGTAAAACGCGTATAACTTGTTACTCAGATGTCATATCCACAAACCGTTTGCGGAATTGGAAATGAGACATGTAGGCCTTCACTGTAGTGGGTGGATCACCCTATAAATTGATGTATATTTGGTGAAAAGCTCTATGACATCAAACACAAATTTCAGCACACTTATGAACGTATCTTGAGGAAACTTTTACTGACCTTTGTTTTACAATTCACTTGACTTAAATACTTAACGCACAAATATTATATGATTTAAATACCTCATAACATGACCTTATTATAATTTTAATCACTCCTAGTCTTACCCCAAAAGTACGGGTTATAAAATTCCCAACTTGCCGACTTTCGATGAAACTTATTTTCTTCAATTCGTTTAACTTCTAAACCTTCCAACATGTGCTATACATTGTTTTAAACACTCATAAATTTGATAATGGTCTTTATCTCCATGCATATGTTGATTAACTTACGACACACTTTAAGGTATAAAAATGTGGGATGTAACATCATTCCCCTCTTTTGGAATATTCGTTCACGAATGTTGAACTTGTGCGCGTACTCGTTCTTACACCAACGCTTTAGTACAACCCCTGCTAACTAGGAAACTATTCTTGTGAACATAACTAAAACTCATGGCATTCCCCCCTTTAGGCTTCTTTCTTATACAAGAACTATCATCATTTTGTAACTCCCTAAACTCACGATTATTACTATATTCTGTCTCATAATCTATGCCATTCAACACTTATAATTCGATTGTAACTAAGAAGTTCATGCTTCAGTATAATTTTCACCTTGGTTCAGAATCACTAGGGTCCCTCATTGGACCCAAAACTATTTCCACATTCCTTATCTTACATACATTAATCTACTCCCTTAATTTTGTTGCAGGTGTATCTAGTCCCCTAGACCGCTCCTATGCCTCACACCACAAAACGTCTATATCTCATAACCTAAAAGCTGCCAACTATATTGTATCAATATTTGAAACACGCTTAACCCTGAATATTCTATGCAGTTGATCGAAATAATTTTGGAGATCCTCATTTGGAGTTGTCCTTGTAAACTCTGGGGACTTAAACTAATAAACACTCTAACTCTAGAAACCTTGGACCTTCTGAGGGTCCTGTACTAGCTTGTACTCTCATCTGATCAACCTTAGTCAGTGGCGGTCTATTAGTTCCTTCCCTTTCAACTATCTTAGCCTTTCTCTTTTATGGCATCTATGTACATCATATATCATTACAAGTTAAACTCAGTTTCTTAAAACATAGCTCTATAGCATGATCTGGAGGTGAAAGAAAGATAACTAACGCTAAATTCCCTGTAGCCTCATAATTATAAGTGTGGTGCAGAACACACCCATAAGAAGGACTCTACTAGACACGGCTATGTAAACTCCCTAAGACACGACTTTCTCTGATACCAAGTTGTTACACCCCAACCTTGGTGAGGTGGACATGCAACTGGTACCTTACTTACTCGAGTGACCCATTCTGTACAACTGATAACTTACTTAACTCGAGGCATCTACAAATAAAAAATCCCAAAACATATATATAACTGATTTGACATAACTGACCATAGGTGTACGTATGTCAGCAAAAGCCTCTAAGTACAATTGACAAACTTAACATAGTCGGGACAGGAATAAAATGGAGTCTTACCGATTCTTAGCTGAATATACATCCTATATACTGTGAGGACTCATCAAACTAGATGCTTGAACTTGCAGGTATGAAATGCAGCGCCCCCGCAATGGGATGTCAGTACAAATAAATGTATAAAGTATGTAAGGCAGATAATAACTAAATAATTGAAACTGAAACTGAACTAATTTGCATATACATAATGTACTGAATGAAATTTGAGGTGTCAATTATGTAGCTATATAGCCCTAAAGACAAGGTTCATGTTGCACTATAATCATCATCATATATATATATATATATATACAATTAACTATGGAACTCATGAATATAAAAAATATATAAGTGAAACTATACTAGAAGGATATGAGTGAACGTACCAGAATACTCTAGCTCGCCTTACCGTATCACGAGACATCTTAGCTCATTTGAACATGTTGTCTATATTGTGGAACTATCATACTATATAACTCTTATCTATAATAGTGTTCTGGCTATCATATACTGTATCTGATTACTTACCTCTGTTAGGTCATGTGCCATTAAGGCTACATTGGAACATAATGTCACGCTCAGCTCTGGAGGGATGAGACTGGTACCCATTCGATTACTTGACCGAGTGAACCAAACAATAACTTATATCTCTTGATGCAATTTAGCATGTCTTAGCCCGTAAGGCCAAACTCAAGATAATCTAAAACTGAAACAACTCCAAAATGAATATACATAACTAGGCCGACAAGGCCTTTCTGAGTGTTATCACGATATAACTAAAATATATACAAGGGCCGACAAAGCCTCAAGACAGACATTTTTACAACAACAAAAAGGTCTATAAGACTATAAAGGTAATACTGTACGGGGAGTGTAATAGGTCCCCTACCTACTCATGCTAGTTGTACACAAAACTCTAACTGTGGCAACTCCGAATCAAGTGGAGATTACCAACTCAACTGATGCTCGAAAATCTACTCCTAGAAGCTATCTCTTTGTCTGTCAGATCCTGCGTGACATGAAACACAACATCCCCAAGCAAAGGTATGTCAGTGTGAAATAAGGTACCGAGTATGTAAGGCAACTGAAATAACTAAAGTGAAAGTTATAATAACTGTAAGTATTAAGAGTCAATGATAAACTGTGTAAGTACTTATCTGTTACTGTCTCATCTCACACTAATGCAATATATATATATATAGCTACTTGACCGTTTGTAGGGCTCAGTGTGTGTGACTACCCAGCCATATAGGCTCAGTGCTACCCGACCATGAAAGGCTTGGAATGTCTACCCGGCCATAGGAGGCTTTGTGTGTCTACCCGGCCATGAGATTCTCGGTGTGTTTACCCAGCCATGGGAAGCTCGGTGTGTCTACCTGGCCATGTGCAACTAGGTAATGCAATACATATATATAGCTACCCTGCCACATATAGGGCTCGATGTTCTATTGCTCTAGGAATCTGCATGCTTGTGACTGCACTCTTTTCTTTCTCATTGAATATGAATCAATATGGACTAAAAATGACTCTCGATGAGGGACAAACATAATACAACTTTACAAAAGGGACTTGAATGTCAAATGAATGGAATAGCCTTAACATACCATATAGAAATCTCTCCAATAACCACACTAAACTCAACTCGTCTCACCTTAGCCTACAACAACGATAATGAAACTATCGTTAATATACAAAAAATACAACTAACGTACAACTAAGGACAAGCTCATTCTATATTGAAATGGGAAACATCTCCCCTGATTTTGTTACATTTCCCACTTCCTATATTGCATCAACAACCCAAACAACAACCAATAGCTTTATGGAGTACAACCATCATAATAACACGTCGAGCGGAAAGCTCAGTTCATTTCTAATAAATCAATATTTCGAACCTTTTCCCTCTTATATAGTTTCTGGAAAATGTTGATAATGACAACACAATAAACTCAGGTTATTCCATCAACTTTCAGCCATAAAATGCTGCAAGAACACCTCCCAAACAATCCATCAATCAACAACATTACTAAGATGCCTTTCGATAGATATCTCACAAGTTTTAGCTTCAATGCTTATCTAATGATAAAAATCGACTTGAGAGACTAAAGGAAACAAAAGACAATTAAAAAATGCGGAATTGAAGATAGATAGAAATTGGAGATGAGAAAAGAAGGACAGAAGGAAGACCCGATTGGTAATGAATTTATGGACAAACTTGGATATATGAAATCCAAACCCTCCCAATTGAATTCAACCAAAAGAACCTGTACTTTTCAATTTCAACAAAAGAGATGATTCAATTGAATCCACAAGTGAACAAGTCAATTATGAAATTGATGGAATTGGGTTCAATAACCAACAAAGGAATCCACCTTATTTATCTATCACTAAACGCTAATTAACACTACAAACTATACTAAGATAATAAAAACACACTCATATGAGTTCAATATCCATGTTCAAGCTAAGGATGAAAATAAGGGTTCCTTAAATAGTATCCCTATTACTACAAAGATCCAAAAGTGGTCTTTGCACAAATAACCCAACACGGGACCTTTTTCTCTTGAATTGCAATCCTAGCCTCAAATTTGCACTTCTAGCCTGAAATTGAATGAATTGCATTCCTAACCACGAATTCCACTCCTTAGCCATGAATTGTACTTTAACCACATTTGCACTTCTAACCACATTGTGTGGCATTCATCAATTGGGCTTCAACTCTATGCTTCTTAAAAGAAATTACCACACAATGTATGCCCTTGCGACTTGTCCTTCCATGGCCTCCAAAGGCCCTATCTCCATAACCAAAGGGCGTGTAGCATGTAAATGCACGTTTGAAGCTCCAGCACGAGTTTTAGCCTTCATAGTCGCTCATGAGCTTTCTAGGATCATATCATCCTCCCCTTCTTCAAAAGGATTCGTCCTCGAATTTGAACCTTGCAAAAACCAATGGAATATATACAAAAACTTGGTCCTCATAGTATGAGGATTAGTACAAAAGGAAATACTTTCACTCCAAGGATGAATAAACTTGTGGTACAACCACACATCATTAATCACCATGATTAACATTCTCACATATGAGGTATCAACAAGTTTATCCTCCAAATATCATGAAATGAGGATAAAGTACATAAACCAATGGATCTAAAGTTAGAAGCATGGAATGCTATATTGGTTCTAGAAGACATGAAGCACATTTGATCGTCATTTTTCAAACAAGAGTACTCATACAAGTTTAAGACATCACCGGGGTAAAATGTAATAATAACCACACATCTTGGTCAAGACAACAACAATATACCTCAATAAGACGCCTCTCAACATAAGATGTACCTGTAACAAGCATAACTGTCATTGTAAGAAAATAAGTAGTAAAGAAAGGTGTCTCCTAAAATAACTTCATTTATGTTGCCTTTACATGTAGTATTATTAGAATGTTCAAGAACACAATCAAGCATAATACTAGACTTTTGGGCACACAAGAAAGAAGTACTAATTTGTATACAAACCTCACCTTCCCTTCCAAACCATTTATTTCCCACAACTGTAGTATAATTCCCAAGGGAAAATCTCCATCAAAGGGAAGAGTGTCATCATTCCATAGTGGATTTACAAACATATTGTAGCCCCCAAAAGTGCCTACACTTTCATTATTACAATACGTCCCACTAGGCATTTCACTTTCAATATCCATATCATCATCAAATAAGACATAATCTTTAAAGAAAGAGCAATCAATAAATTGCGAAAATTTAAAACATGTAATTTTACTCTCATAAAGACAAATATCATTTTGCAAACAACCTTCCTTTCCATGACTATCCATATGATCAACTACATCAATATCATCACTAAAATGAGGTACCTTAAGCACATCACACAATTCATCTATTAGTGGACTATTATTACAAGAAAATTGATCAAAACAATTATCCACACTAGTTGGACTCAAATTGACCTTGCAAGAAGATTCAACTCTGTCATCTCTAAGATCAACTAGTGTGTGAGCTCACATATCACATGGCAATACATTAACATTTATCACAAGTGTCAACACTAGGCGGACACTAATTGTTCCTGCGTGAATAATCAATTCAGTCATCAATAGGATAAACTAGTGTTGGGTCACCCATATCAACTACATTTTCAACAACCATTAAGGAACTAAGCTCAACACATGGTAAAGACTCATTTAGTTCATATAAATATTAGCTATTACTCAACTCAATTCAACAAAATGATCATTCACATTATTTGGGGAGTTGAGATTAGCTATATTACCTTGATGTCCATTTAACAGATCTTCTTTATCTTGAGCTACCAATGGTAAGCTCACTTGACTAATTGGAGGGGTGGTATTGGCCTCCATTCATTCTTTCAAGCATGGGAGTTTTTCATGAAGACTTCTTTGGTAATCTATCTCCTTGAGTACCTAAAAAAGAGTCTTCACAACAAGATGAAGAAATAGAAAGGTTAGAATGATGTTGTGACAACTCCCTCATGTCACTCCACACAACGTCTCATTTTCCGCTCTAGAGTTATCACATAGCTATGCCTTACTCCTCTCAATTTTGTATCTTCATGATCTTTGGAAAGGGAATGAGCTCTTAAAATGACCTTTGAAGGGTTAGGACGACCCTTCATGTCAATCTTCCATTTGGTATACAAGGGGCAACTTTCTTTTCTCCTAGCTTTTTCGGAATATGGTTGGTGTTGTTTTTCTTTCCATAGGGATTGACAAAATTAAACCTCCAAAATTTATTTAAGGCACTCCAAGTCTCAATTGGGTTCCCCTTTAGTTTCTCATGCTCCCAATGCTTTATAAGAATCCATTTGATTGTGCCAGATGCTAGCTCCATTCTTTTCTTTTCCAAATAGTGGTAACATTCAAAGATCTCATCCAACTTGTGTTACCATTCAAAGTAATCTTCTTCATTAGATTTCGGACACAAGGTTGGCCATGTCAAATCTCTCAACTTAAGCATTATACCTGTAAAACTAGCAAACACGTTAGTAGAAATAATTCCTCACGTCACTCATGTTTAGCTCTCAAGTTTCACCTCACTCTAGTGCTTCTTCTTGAGTTGGATATGAACCTCTAATTCAATCAATCTCACACAATTGTTACGCCTTGTGGAAGAATATATTCTTGTTGATTAGAAAGAAGGACGACTCAAAATCAAACGTAAGGAGCCAAAGAAGTTCAACAAAGTTTAAACGAGAAAAGCTTGAAAAATAATTAGCACAAAAGAAATGGGACTCAAGAATTAGTTAACAACCAAGTAAGGATCAATTACTAGTTGGTAATTAGCTTAGAGAATCAAGGAAATGTGATAATAAAGGAACAAACCTTTGCCAAACACTTAGACAAATTTGGGAAGTTTTTGGGTCAACACTTAGAAAATTGGGAGCTGCTTGCTGCGTTTTTCTAAATCCACATAACTTCTTCTACAAATTTGATTAACGAACGGTTTGTTGATTTGAAAAGGTGATTTGCTGAACTTAAATTTAGATATATTATGCATCGCATAACTCTTTATATATATGAAGATATACCCTCCTAAAGTTGGGCCAAAATCTTGGGCCAACACTTAGAAAAAGTTATGTGGATTTAACTAAGAGAACAAAACCAAATCCAAATTAGCTTCGATTGAACCCCAAATCACTAAATCCACTTTGAGTTCTTGAATGTTTGAAGGTCCTCCAATGGTGGATTCTTCAATACTTGTCCAAATGACCTCAATCCAACTCCAAATTTCACCAAAATTTAAATCCAAGCTCCTTTTGATGAGTAGAAAAAAATCCACCAACTTTTGAAGCCAATATCACCTTTCTTCACCAAAGCCGACTTCCAACTATCAAAACTTGAAGGTCCTTTAATGGTAGAATCTTCAATACAAGTCCAAATGTCAAGAAATTTGAATTTTAGGGGTTTTTTATATCAAGGAACTCGAATTTGACCTAAAATATATCAAAAGAATCAAGACATTTTTGAATTATTTTGGGAATTTTGAATTTTTTATTTTTTGAGATTTTCAAATAGATGAACCTAGGATTGAGAATTTTTAGACACAAACACTCTAGCATAAGCTCTGATACCAAATGATAAGAATTGACTTGGGAGACTCAAGAAAACACAAGATAATTTAGAAATGCATAATTAAAGATAGATAGAAATTGGAGATGAGAATAAAAGGATAGAAGCAAGACCCGATTGGTAATGAATTTATGGACAAACTTGGATATATGAAATCCAAACCATCCTAATTGAATTCAAATAAAAGAACATATACTATTTACTTTCAACAAAAAAGATGATTCAAATGAATCCTCAAGTGAACAACTTAGTTATGAAATTGATGGAATTAGGTTCAATAACCAACTAAGGAATTCACCTTATATATCTATCACTAAGCACTAATTAACACTACAAACTATTGCAAGATAATACTAACACACTCATATGAGTTAAATATCCATGTTCAAGCTTAGGATGAAAATAACGCTAAGGGTTCCATATATAGTATCCCTATTACAACAAATGCCAAAAAGTGGTCTTTGCACAAATAATTCTTCTTCACTTGAATTGCAATCCTAGCCTCGAATTCACTCTCCTAGCTACGAATTGCATGAATTGTATTCCCAACCACAAATTACACTCCTTAACCATGAATTTCACTTTTAGCGACATTTGAACTTCTAACTACATTGTGTGGCTTCCATCAATTGGCCTTCATCTCTATGCTTCTTCCAAGAAATCATCCACACAATATATGCCCTATTGACTTGTCCTTCCATGTCCTCCAAAGGACCTGTCTCCATCACCAAAGAACATTGAAATGCACGTCCGAAGCTCCATCACGGGTTTTAGCCTTCATAGTCTCCCATGAGCTTCCTAGGATCATATCAGCCGCAACTTGGATAAGCATAAATACATGTAGAGCAAGAGATTCCTTACCTTAGAACAGAAAGAACAACTCCAATTTGAGATCACTTCACCACGACGTCTCCTGCCAACCCACCCACAAGAAAAAGGAAGAGAAACTAGCAAGCACTATGGGTTTATCGGTAGTAGAATAACTTTGAAATACTTGAAATCACTTAGGATTGATATGAACCCTTCAGAGAGTAGTTCCCAGAACATAAACCACTTAAAACAAACCCCCACATGAGCTGGAACAACACTGAAATCAGCAAACACAAGAAAAACAGGAAACTCACTAGCACCACGGGATTCCTAACACTTGATTTATGTTGTTTATTCTTTGTTTAGGTCTTGGATCATGAGAAAACTTTGGGAGAAGGTTTGTAGGTGTCCAGGGTCTGGAGAGAGTGAAACATAATCATTGAAAATGAGTTGTAGGGGTCACATATATATCAAGATATCTCCACTACCTCAAGTGGGTCCCAATGTGGCTGACTACGTAGTCTAGCAAAAATGCAAATATCTCTATACTCCGATGTTGTATTGATGAACGGTTTAATGCGATGGAAACTAGACTCGTAGACCTTCAATTTTATGGTGGATCACCCTTTAATTCATAGTATATTGAGAGATAAGTTCTGCTACATTTGACCCAAATTTCAAAGCACTTATGAACATAATTTGCGATGTGCTTTGCCAACTTTTGTTTTACAACTTGCTTGACTTGAAGTCTTATTATAAAATTATTGTATGATTCAAATACTTCATAACAATACCTTCCTACCTTATTAAGAACTTTTTCTCTTACCCTAAAAGTATGGGTTGTTATAATTAACTTTCCTTTTGCGAACTTCATCAAAAAGTATTTTCTGTGATTCGTTTAACCTAAACTCTTGAGAAGCTTACTTAAAACTTGTTTAAAGTAATTGTCATCTGAATGTGGGGTCTTATTCTCACCAGTATTTTTTTACTTTACTCACGACGCATATTAGCGGAAAAGAAAAAAATATGAGGTGTAACATTCTTCCCCTCTTAGGAACATTCGTCCTCGAATGTAGAGGGGTATAGGAGAGAAAATAAATCTTAAGGGTCTTTTAAAACTTTCAAAAGAGTCTACTTTTCATATTGGACTATATCCAACATGTCATGTAGCCATAAAACATAATATACCACACAGAGTCACATTCAATCCACAATAACATTCCACACAACCATCAATTATAATAAAAACATCACAAAGTTGTAACTTACCTCATATACATACATCTCTATCTCTGATTTACACTACAAATTTTTCAACTCGAATATCCTAATCATAAAACACTTCTGTAATGTAGATACATGAACATTGGAATCATAGACTCCAAATTCAGAGGCAACTCTAACTCATAGGACACTTGGCCTATTCTTTGAACAATTTTGTAAAGCCCGATGTACCTTTCTGCTAAGTTAGCTTTTCTTACTAAATCTCATTATGCCTTTTATTAGCGAAAATCTCAAGAAGGCAAAATAATTTACACAAACTCTATATCTCGGCATCACACATCCATAAGTGATTTTTGGAGACTATAGGTTGATTCTTTCTACAGCTCGGTGGGCTAAAATAGGTCTAGTTAACTCTTACCCTACCACGTCGAACTAATCGATAGAAGATCTACACTCCGTGTAATACAAGGTCTCATAAGGAGCCACCTTGATACTAATATGATAATTGCTAATATATGAAAACTCATTGAGGGGTAAATGATCATCCCAATTCCATTTGGAAATCTAGCATGCCTGCCCGCGACATATCCTCGACCGCCTGAATCGTGTGCTCTGCCTGGCCACCTACCTAGGGTGTAAACTATACTAGAGTTCTCATGCATCCCCAAATCTTTTCGGAAGGATAAATAGAGGTTGTTGTAACTAATCTTCTCTATTTGAGGTAATAGACATTAGAATGTCATAAAGTCGCACGATCTCCTTAATATACAACTTTACATAATTCTCGACTTTGTGAATAGCTTTGTCGGGCATGAAATGGGTCAACTTTATGAGTCTATCGAGCATCTCTCATGTTGAGTCATACTTTGATAAGAGTGGGATGACTCTACAATGAAATTCATACCAATCATCTTTCTTCTTCATGTTTATATCTCTATACATTGTACTATCCCTCTAAGCCTCTGATGATTTTTATTTTCTGACAATTGGGGCATTGTGCCACAAAATTGGCAATGTCCTTCTTCATATCATTTCACCAGTATATATATATCTGATATCATGAGACATCTTTATTGAACATAGATGAATGGATTAACAAGACTAATGTACATTTGTCACAATTTTGCCTTGATGCCCAACTATATCTAGGGCATACATTCAATTTCTGCATCGGAGGACTCCATCCTCCTTACGCTCAAACATTGTCTTATCTTGTCATTGAACTTTTTCTTTTAACACCACTAACTTGGGATCCTCGTATTAATGTTTCTTTACCTCTATCGCAAAGGATGATCTGCTTACATTCTAAATCATAGTTCTACTATCATCGAACTAATGGAGCTCTTTTAATAAATTGCTCTCTTCTTGACTTCTTGGTAAGCCACACTACTCATAGATCTCATCGTATTGTGCCCTGAAAGTTGTCATCTTGTTGTATGAACTTCCTCTTTAAGCTATATTAGGAGAAAATATGCATATTGCTACTCTTTCACTTTTACCACTGAGGGTAATACCACTGGGTTCTTAATGGTCACTCTGTTGTTATCTTACTTCAATGCTCTTTTACCATTTTTGTGGGATAACTCTCCCATAGTAGTCTAACTTCTGAGTCATTTCCTTCTTGGGGAGGACTATGCTCAATTATATCATCTTGGATTGTCTTTACATACTTCTTAGTCCCAAGGAGTGTTACTCTCTGGAAGAGGACTTGTGTATTTCTGTACTATAAAGTTGTCACATTATATCTCACACGCGTGCTCCACTGTTGCAGACCCTAAGTCATGGGTACATAATTCTCCTTGACTTTCCCAACAAATCTTATGCGTAGAGAATCTCATTTTCTTATTCATTTTGAATATGTGCAGTACAACTGCATTATCTTTTCTTTGTCTTCACTAATCTGGAGTTCCCTATATACATGGATTCAAGTATAATTCTAGGTTCTGATTTGGTTCCTTGTCCAACAAGTATAGCTAACAATTATATTAGTGGCATACCCATATTCTGAAAAGGTTGACGTTATCGGTAAATTTTAGTGACCCACACTTTAAACCACTATACTCGGAGTAAATTCTCCTCTTTGTCTCTTAGCTATCACCTTTAATCAATACACTCTGAGAGTGAAACTTCTCCTTCATGCTAAGTTGCAAGCTCACTATTATATACCTTGTAGTATCTTAGGCGCCCTCAAACTATCCATACTTACTCTGATTTGCTCCCACTTCCTTCCTTATTTTGATAGTATCAATCATGTATGCACTTTTTAAATATTTATAGTTAATCCTAGGCTTCATTCCTTGTTACTTCTGAATTGTTGTACACTAGATCTTATTTGTCATTAGTTCTTTCTTGAAATATCTTCTAAGAGTTGCGATCATTTACTTGTGAGATTGAGGGTTCAAGCCCTAGAACCTTTGTATAATGTATAATTTTTGTATCGCCTAATGGCTCATCTAGCCTCTTTGGATGGCCTCCTTCTGGGATTTATGTAAATCATCTCCGGATATCGATTCATATTTTTTGTTATTCGTTAGTTCTGAGTAATCCCTCTTAGGCCTATACATTTCCATCTTTATTTATACTTTGTGCTATTCTGTTCTGAGCCTCATATATTTAGCTCCTCTTAATGTTTCTTAACTCCTTAAACTGGGAGGTTGCTACTCGTATTCTCTTAGCATGTATTCTTACACATCATTCCTTAGGCATCACCCATCCATATAATCATGATAGCACAATCCTAATCGCCTTAAAACTATTTGTTATAACCCATCTTATTTACTCAATCGCTGATCCAACATATGATTCTGTTTCGATACCTTATCGTACTACCTCATCTTATGGGAGGATGGCCATACCTTGCGCCCAAGGATTCTATTGAGAAGTCACATTATTACCTTAATACCTCCCGTATATCTATGAATTTTTTCAATAACATACAACTCGCTTTATATCAAGTCTCTCTTAACAGAGACAACTGAATCACATACATTAATTGCAGACATACTTGATCTCGATAAATTTGACATGTTACTCAAGGAGTTTGTATTAGGGTGTTCCTTTCTTGATAGCCTTCCAAGATTACTCTCCTGCAGTGCAATCCTTACTGCTTAGTTTCTTACTTTTTGATTTTCTCCATCCTTACTGGTATACATTTACGTAGAGTTTCTGACTCATATTCAATTTGTCTTAGGATACTTGTCAATACTGATACTTCCTAATTCAGGGAACTAAATCATCTAATTGATATACTTTTGTTAACATCTGTCAATTCAGATCTCATAGTGGAGACTTAGTCTTATAAGATAATCCTATTCATAACTCCACATTTACTTCTTTTACCTTTTTGTTTTACTTGGCTACAAACTTGTCACATTACCATACATTAGATTACGACACCGGTCATTTCACATGTCTATTCAGGTGCCCCACTTATCTTTCTACTAACCTTTTGCTACTATCATCACATCTTATCTGACGTAGTTACTTGTAACAAAACATTCCCTCGCTCTTAACTTCTTTCTCATCAACAGGCACTCAATACTTCTTATTTACTTTGAATAGGAGTCTTACTGAGGGAAATAGACAACTCGTAAAGGTTTCAATACTTCACTCTGGATCTTCAAGATTCTTAGGGAAATACCCATCTCACTTCTTTCTAAACTACGTCTGCCGACGTCTGTGAAACATGAGATGGAATAGATATTACTCATTGTTGAAAGTGGGATAACCACGCTCATATCGTTCTTCCTAAATGTCAACCACCTTAAAATCTTTTCTATTCAGGCACTTGTACCTATTTTTATTTACTTTCTTTGTATTCTAACACTCGCACTTTATGTCACGCCCCAACTCTGGAGGGACAAGACCGGCACCCGGTACCTTACTTGACCAAGCAAACCAAAATGTATCTTATATCTCTCGATGCAATCAAGCATATATAGGCTCGTAAGGCCAACCTGATACTCAGAAAATATAAACATAGGCTGATAAGGCCAAACTCAAGATAATCTAAAACTTAAACAACTCAAAAATGAATATGTATAACCCGGCCGACAAGGCCTTAAGGCTAACATATGTACAACAACAAAATAGGTCTACAAGCCTCTAAATATAATATTGTATTGGGGGTGAGACAAGGCCTTGACCTACTCATGCTAGCTATTTACAAAACTCTGAATGCGGCAACTCCGAATCAAGTGGAGCTTAACAACTCTGTTGATGCTCGACAATCTACTCCTGGAATCTATCTCCTTGTCTGTCAGAACTTGTGTGACATCAAAACACAGTGTCCCCTGCTAAAGGAATAATATACCGAGCATGTAAGGCAACTAAAATAATTGAAAGCTGAAACTGAACTGAAAGTTGTAACAACTGTAAGTACTGAGAGTCAATGATAAACTATATATGTACAAATCTTCTATTTTATCATCTCACATTGATACAATACAATACGTATATAGCTACCCGACCGCTTATAGGGCTCGGTGTATGTGTGACTACCTGACCAAATGGGCTCGGTGCTACCTGGCCATGGAAGGCTCAGTGTGTCTACCCGGCCATGAGAGGCTTGGTGTGTCTACCCGGCCATGAGAGGCTTGGTGTGTCTACCCGCCCTTGGGAGGCTTGGTGTGTCTACCCGATCGTGTGTGGCTCGATAATGTAGTACATATATATAGCTACCCGACCACATATAGGGCTCGATGTGATGTTGCTCTATGAATCTGGAATCTTGTGACTTAATTTTTTTCTTTCTCCTTGAACATGAATAAATTATGGACTGTAAAGTATTCCCAATGAGGGACAAACACAATACAACTCTACAAATGGGACTTGAAAGGAATAGACTACTTTCTGATGTCTTTTTGAACGTTTCTTTCTGAAAACTCATTTTGGAACTAAAGTCATGTCAAAAGAAAGGAATGGTCTTAATATACCTTATACCAATTTGTCCAATAACCACGTTGAACTCAACTCGTTGCACCTTAATCTACAACAATGATAATGACGCTATCGTTAAGCTACGAAAGATACAACTATCGTACAAAGAATGATAAGCTTATTCTATATTAAAATAGGCAACACCTCCCCTGATTTTATTTCCTTCCCTCAAGCCTACAATAGGCATAATAATGACTATAACCAGCCAGCAACACAACAACAATGTAATGAGCGACAAGCTCAATTTTCAGATTACATGAAAAACATATTTCAAACTTCACCTTTCTTCCAAATCTGGCAGCACAACCAACCATCCATAAATAAGCTCTTTATTGTGTCAACCAACCATGAATTTAATTTAGATATAAGCTCACAACAACCCAACAATGGCGCAACAACAACAACAACAACGAGCAATAAAGTTGGGTTTACAATATCAGACAATACTTCTCCAAGACTTGTCTTCTTTCAAACACATCAACCACAACGGAAATAGTATCCATAGGTTATATCTACTGATTTCCAGCCATAAAACATCAAGAATACAACTTTGAAATAGTCCAGCGAATTCTAACATTACTAACAAGCTTTTCTATAGATATCTCAGAAGTCCTACCTTCAACGACTTAGCCTCAACTTAGATAAGCTTAAATACATGTACAGTAAGAGATTACCTACCTTAGAACAACAAGAAAAACTCAAATCCTAGCTTATATTACCTTGAAGAAACCATCAAATCAACTACAATAAGAGAACTCAAGTTCTACAAGCACAACAGGATTTCCGATGCAAGATTTATGTTATTTGCCAGTGGATTCACTTTAGAATCATGGGAAAACCTTTCGATAGCATCTAGGAGTGTTTAGGAACTGTTTGGTCAAGAAAACTGGGTTAAAATGAACTAGAACCGCTTTATATAGGATCTGAAAGTTCCACAACCTAAGTGGGTCCCAAAGGGCACTGCTTGCGCTGGAGACTAGAGTCATAGACCTTCAATTTCATGGATGGATCAGCCCGTAATACTTAGTATATTGAGTGAAAATCGCTTCTAAATCTGACCCAAAGTTCAGCGAGCTTATGAACATTACTTGCGATGACCTTTGCCCAAAATTTGTTTTACAACATGCTTGAGTTCAAGGTGTATCATATGACTATTGTATGATTCAAATACCTCATAACAAGACCATCCTCTCATATTAAGAACTCTTATTCTTAACCCTAAAAGTATGGGCTATTACTATCCACTTTCGTTTGGCGAACTTCGTTGAAAAGTATTTTCTTTGATTCGTTTAACCCTGAACTCTTACGAAACATACTTAATAGTTGTTTAACTCATTATCATCTGAATTTGGGATTTTAGCCTCACCGATTCATTACTTTAGTCACGACGCATACTAGTGCAAAACAAAATAGGGTTGTAACACTTTACCCCGTTACCACTTTCATTACTTTCTCTACATACGAGTGAAATAACTACTCACACTTTGAAACTTTAGCGTAATACTCGCACCTCTAGTGCATATAATCTGGTAAGGATCTTTCATTTACTAGCTATGTATTAAATAGAAATCAAGTTCCTATGATTCCAGATATAAGGGTAGTACTCCTAAATGCCTTATAGTGTCTCATTTATATAATGTGGTGCAGAACACAGTTATAAAGAAGACTCTACTAGACACGGCTTGTAGACTCCTTAGGATAGACATGCCCTAATATTAAGTTTGTCACACCCCAGCTTTTGAAAGACGAGACCCCACCCAGTAGCTTACTTGACTGAGAAAACCAAATTGTAACTTATATATCTCAATGCAATCAATCATACATATGCCTATAAGTACAAACTCAACATAATCTGAAATTGAAACAACTCCAAAATAAATATACATAACTAGGCTGACAAGGCCACTCTAAGTGCTATCATGATATAACTCAAAAGGTGTACATATACAAGGGCCGACAAGGACTCAAGACTCACATTTGTACAACAATAAATAGGTCTACACACCTTTAAAGGTAATACTGTACTAGGGGTGGGACAGGGCCCCGATCTACTCATGCTAGTTATACACAAAACATTTACTACGACAACTCTGAATCAACTGGAGATTACCGACTCAACTGATGCTCGACAATCTACTCATGGAAGTTATCTCCCTGTCTGTCAGATCCTGTGTGACATGAAACAAAACATCCCCAGGCAAAGGGATGTCAGTACGAAATAATATACCAAGCATGTAAGGTAACCGAAATAACTGAAACATGAAACTGAACTGAAAGATTAATAACTGTAAGTTCTGATAGTCAATGATAAATTGTATAAGTACATATCTGTTGATGTATCATCTCACACTGATGCAAAGCAATACATATATAGTTGCCCGACCGCTTATAGGGATCGGTATACATGAAACTACCCAGCCACGTGGGCTCAGTGCTACCCAGCCATGGAAGGCTCAATATGTCTACCCAACCATGGGAGGCTCGGTGTGTCTACTCAGCCATGGGAGTCTTGATGTGTTTACCCGGCCTAGGAGGCTCACTGTGTTTACTCGGCCATGTGTGGCTCGGTAATGCAATACATATATATAGCTACCCGACCACATATAAGGCTCGGTGTTCTGTGAATATACAAGTTTGTGAATTCACTCTTTTATTTCTCATTGAACATGAATCAATATGGACTAAAAATTACTCCCGATGAGAGACAAACACAATACAACTCTACAAAAGGGACTTGAATGGAATAGACAACTTTCTGATAAAACTCTTCTTTGAATGTTTCTTTCTGAAAACTCATTTTGGAACTAAAGTCATGTCAAAAGAATGTAATAGCCTTAATATACCTTATAGCAATTTGTCCAATAACCACACTGAACTAAACTTGTCTCACCTAAATCTAGAATAATGATAATGACATTGTTGTTAAGCTACGAAAAATACAACTAACGTACAATGAATGACAAGCTCATTCTATATTGAAACATCCAGCATCTCCCATGATTTTGTTATATTTCCCACGTCCTATATTGCAGCAATAATCCAATCAACAACCAGAAGCTTTATGGAATACAACCAGCACAATAATATGTCAAGCGGCAAGCTCGGTTCATGTCTAATAAAACTATATTTTGAACCTTTTTCCTCTTATATAATTTTAGGAAAATGTTGATAATTAAAAAACAATAAGCTTAGGTTATTCCATCAATTTTCAGCCATAAAATGCTGCAAGAAAATCTCCCAAATAGTCCATCAATCAACAACATTACTAAGAAGTCTTTCGATAGATATCTCAAAAAATTCTAGCTTGAACGACTTGGCCGTAACTTGGATAAGCTTAAATACATGTAGAGTAAGAGATTCCTTACCTTAAAATAGCAAGAACAACTATAATTTGATATTACTTCACCATGAAGTATCCTTCCAATGCACCCACAATAAAAAGGAAGAAAAACTAGAAAGAACTTCGGGTTTCTCGGCACTGTAATCACTTTGAAATACTTGAAATCACTTAGGATTGATATGAAACCCCCGGGAGAGTATTTTACAAAACATAAACCAGTTAAAAAATCCCACACGAGCTGGAACCACACCAAAATCAGTAACTATAATAAGAACAAGAAACTCACTAGCACCACGGGATTCCGACACATGATTTGTGTTGTTTGTCCTTTGTATAGGTCTTGGATCATGAGAGAACTTTGGGAGAAGGTTTGTGTCATGACCCTAACAGGAGGGCCATGACGGGCACCCGGACCTTACTTGTCGAGCACCACTATACATTCACCATACATTCGTAAATAAGTATGGGCCACGAGGGCCGTCACGTGGTAACCTACTAACTCATAGAAATATAAGCAAAAAAGGTGCAAGACCGACATGGCATATATGTATATACATAGATGCTGGACATGACCGTACGAGCCGACAAGGCTACCATAGATGACTATATAATAAAAACATAGGCCGAGGAGGCCACATAACATCTGACTGCATCATAACTATTTACAAGCTTCTACTGGAGTATGTGACCTCATAAGGTCGAGACAGGGTCCCACCATACCCATATGTATATCAAAAATATCGTACCAAGACTACACTGCAACTCCAAAACAAGTAGAGTGCTCCAATATCAGCTGAATAAGTAACCCTATCGCTCTGTCTACCTGAGCCTGCGAGCATGAAACATAGTGTCCCCCAACAAAAGGAACGTCTGTACGAATAATGTACCGAGTATGTAAGGCATGAGAAATAACATAATAAAGGCATGGAGGTAACCTAAGACAAGAAATAATCAACCTATACAGAATGCCTCTGACGACCATAATTTGCCTAAGTATCATACATATGCATACATAATGCCTGGTCATACATATACATATGCGTATATAATGCCATCAAGCCTCTGTGGGCATTCCATCATATCATATCGGCCTTTGTGGGCATAATCATCATCATATATCAGCTGATTAGGTAGTGGTGCGTATATAACTCCATAACCTTTTCCATACGCCATATACATATCATATCGCATAGCGTATATAATGCATGCGAGGTCATGGTATATACATGTATATAATGCATGAATGATACTAAGACACTCTGAGTCTATTAGAGTGACGTAAGGTTGTTCCACCTCAAATTAACATTATAAAACTAACATCATCATCATAACTTACTTTGAAGAATCAACAGGCCATAAGATAAGATCACTATCATTATATAGAAGTTAAGAACATCAGCCTCTAATATATCTAAGAGTGGAGCCGTTATGGATATTGTTTTTTTACGTTCATTTTATTCCGATCATGCCAAAAGAAGGAAGAGTAGCCTTAACATACCTTTGTTTCTAATGACTCCACATACTGCCCGTAGTACTTCAACCTACATCAAGGTGTTAGAACTATGGTTGATTCCATGGAAGGACACAAAACACATTTCTAAGCTAGTAGCTCTCTTACGGATAATCGGGCAGCACTTCCCCTAAATTTCCTCACTTCCCCAAATTTGAAATAGCACCAAATAACGTTATTAAAAATATTAATAACCAATCCCACCCACTCAACCCCGAACAACGTAAGAAAAATTCTGACAATTCAAATAATAGTATAACGAGTGGCAAGCTCGGTTTGTGATTAAACAACTCTTGTTTTAAAACCCCTTTTATCCTTATAAAACCTATTAACATCATTAACCACAACATATCCACTTATTCCTACTGATTTTCAGCCACAACCCAACATTAAAACGAAGTCATAACAGTCCAATAATTACAGAAACTCAAAACTGATTTTCAGATTATTTCTTCATCAATTCTTACTTCCACAAGATAGTTAAGACACCAATAAGCTTTACCACAACATATCCAAGCTGATACTCACATGTGACAGCCATATAATAACATGAAACTACTACATACAACCCATAACACCACAACAACTTCCACTCAATTTCCAGCCCCTACTTTATAAGTTCTTCACCAAACAACCTAGATAGAACTTAGATAAACTCAAATACATGAAGAAATTTCCACGGATCGAAGGAAAAAAGATAGTTCGATCGAATATTTATTTTAATATTCTTTTATATGTTAGAAAAATAGATAATCTGGAGGATTTACTTACCTATATCAGATCTTGTAGGGATTAAACAATAGTAGTATCTTTCCCTTGATGACCATCAACTTGCTTTACTTCAGATCCTTCAAGATTGGAGATCACCATTTAACTTGAATTGAAAGAAGAAGAAGATTATGGGCAACTTCTTAAGGGATTGGAGTAGAACAATTTGGGAGAGAATTTCGTGGCTCTCTTTTATGTTTCTACTACTTGGATATTATGAGGAGAGAGGTCTTGATTCAACCTATAAAATGGCCCTCTTGGCTGGCCTACACATTTTCATTTAGGTGTACTAATTTGGGCCTTTCCTTTTAGCAAGCAAGTGACACACGTACATGTCACCTGCTTGGTTAATTAATAGGTGTCACATGATGACCTTGTTCACTTAGACATGTGTGTTGTTCCCTTTCAATAATCACAACATGTGTTATGTACCTCAAGCTAGTAGGACGTGTAACCAAGCAGCTCAAGCAAGTAGGACGGGTAAGCAAGCAGCTCAAGCAAGTAGGATGGGTAAGCAAGCAGCTCAAGCAAGTAGGACGGGTAAGCAAGCATATTAATTTTATTTTCCTGAAATCTCATTCCTCACATTTAAGTGTATTCGTCAACCTCAACTTAGTCATGTATATGTTGAATGAAAGTACATGATGTAGCAATAGCCATGTCTAATATCGCATAACCTCGAAGATAATCCTGATGTCCAAGACTAGGATTAACATACGATGAATATCAACTTAAAAAACTACAAGGTGTAACATCCTTCCCCCCTTAGAAACATTCATCGTTGAATGGGAAGTTTACATAAGGGAACATTTAATGCCCAAGGTTTTCCGAAAATTTTTCGATCGAATCTCCCCTATAGATGGGTCTATCCGACCCTTGTCAACAAGTAGAAGATAAACTTGCCTCATATGGCCATACAACAACATATACATATCACCGGGCCTCATGTGGCCGTCAAACATCAAACATAACTATCTGAAGTGGGAACTCACCTCATGTATCCATACGTCAGCTCTTGGTCAGACTATGCTTCATAAGGAACATCGGCTTTAGTCTAAAATAAGTGAGGATACTTATACTTCATATCCTCTTCCGTCTCTCACATCCTCTCTTCTACATTCTTATTTCACCATAGAACCTTCATGGAGGCCACTTTCATAGTCCTTAGCTTGCGGACTTGTTGATCTAAGATAGCAATAGGAACCTCTTCATATGATAAGTCCTCTGCTACTTTCACATTGTCAATCGATACAATCCGAGAAGGATCCCTAACACACGCTCTCAGCATAGAAATATGGAAGACTGGATGAACAAACTCTAACTCATGAGGCATGTCCAATTCGTAAGCCACTTGGCCTATTCGTCGAATTATATAATATGTCCCAGTGTACCTTGGGTTGAGCTTTCCCTTTTTCCTAAATCTCATTACACCCTTCATAGGTTAAATGTTCAAGAAGACCCAATCATCCACTTGGAACTCTAAGTCCCGCTGTCGCATATCTGAATACGACTTCGGACGACTTTGAGTGGTGAATAACCATTCTTGGATGAGCTTCACCTTCTCTATGGCTTGGTGCACTAAATCAGGCCCAAATAATATTGATTCGCCTACTTCAAACCATCCAATATGAGATCTACATTTACGTCTATACAAAGCCTCATATGGAGCCATTTTGATACAAGCATGATAACTGTTATTGTACGCAAATTCAATAAGGGGCAGATGATTATCTCAACTTCCCTTGAAGTCCAATACACAAGCTCGTAGAATGTCTTCGAGCATTTGAATCGTACACTCGGCCTGACCGTCTATCTGAGGGTATAAAGTTGTGCTAAGATTAACTTGAGTGCCCAAACATTTTTGAAATGATGTCCAGAAATTAGCTGTGAATTGCGCACCTCGGTCAAATATAATAGAAATAGGCACGCTATGAAGGTGAATAATCTCCTTAACATAAAACATCGCATAGTCCTCGGCTGTGTAAGTTGTTTTGACCGCCAGGAAATGAGTTGATTTGGTCAGTCTATCAACAATCACCCAAATAGAATCAAACTTATGATAAGAGCATGGTAAACCCGTAATAAAATCCATATTAATTATTTCCTATTTCCACATAGGGATCTCAATGTTCTGAGTCAGCCGTCAGGCTTTTGGTGCTCTACTTTTGCTTGCTGACAATTTGGACACTGAGCTACAAACTCTGCAATGTTCCTCTTCTGATCGTTCCACCAATACATACCTTTGAGACCATGATACATCTTAGTAGATACCCGGTGAATGGAATATCATGAGCAATGAACCTCTGTCATAATCCTGCTACATTTGGACCATACAAATGGCCCTGGTGCCTGAGAACCCCATTTTCATCAATATCAAAGGTTGTGGTCTCCTTTTGTTGAATACCCTCTTCGATTTTACCTAAAATGGGGTCTTCCCATTGACATTCCTTAACTTACGATATAAGGGATGACTCTGATGTATCTCTAATCACAAAGCCACTATCTTCCGAACTCATTAATCAGACTCTAAACCTAGATAACTGATGAAGCTCTCTTATTAACTCTTTTCTCTCAGCCTGCGCCGTCATCGAGCTGACCATAGACTTGCGACTAAGCGCGTCCGCTACAATATTAGCTTTACGGGGATTGTATAAGATGTCCACATCATAATCCTTCAATAATTCAATCCACCTTCTTTGTCTTATGTTCAACTCTTTTTTCTTAAATATATACTGCAGACTCTTATGATCCGTAAAAATATCTACATGAACACCATACTAGTAGTGCCGCCAAATGTTCAGAGCATGGACCACCGTGGCTAACTCAAAATCGTGCGTCGGATAATTCATCTCATGTTTCCTCAATTGCCTTGAAGCATAGGCAATCACCTTACTATGTTGCATCAACACGCATCCTAAACTCATTCCCGAGGCATCATAATACACAACATAACATTCTGGACCCTTTAGGAGAGTAAGAACTAGTGTCGATGTTAGTCTGTCCTTTCATTCCTGAAAACTCTGCTCATAGGCATCGCACTACTGGAAATTTATGGCCTTTTGTGTCAACCTTGTCAATGGTGATGATATGGTAGAAACTCCTACTACAAACCACCTATAATAGTCGGCTAAGCCTAAAATGTTACGAACCTCTGATGGAGTCGTGGGCCTCGACTATTTCTTCACCACTTCTACCTTCTGAGTGTCAACTCTTATACTTTGATCTAACACTATATGACCAAGAAAATAAACTGAATTCAACCAAAAGTCACACTTTGATAGCTTCAAATACAACTTACGATCCTGGAGTCTCTGTAATACTACCTGCAAGTGATCCGCATGTTCCACCTCCAAGTGAGAATAAACCAGAATATCATCTATAAATACTATCACAAATACATCCAAAAATGGGAGAAACATGCTATTCATTAGATCCATAAATGTTGCTGGCGCGTTTGAGAGCTCGAATGATATTACTAAGAACTCGAAATGCCCATTCCTTGTTCTGAAAGCCATTTTCAGAAAGTCTTTCGACTTGACCTTTAGTTGATGGTACGCTGACCTTAGGTTGATCTTTCAGAAACATTTTGCACCTTGTAACTGATCAAACAAGTCATTAATTCTGAGAAGAGGGTACTTGTTCTTAATAGTGACTTTATTCAGTTGCCGATAGTCAATACACATTCACAACGAGCCATCTTTATTTCATAAAAACAATACTAGCACCCCAAGGGGACATGCTAGGCCTAATGAATCCTTTCTCAAGTAGATCATTTAATTGCTCCTCTAATTCTTTCAATTCAACTAGAGCCATTCTATAAGGAGGGATAAATATCGGTTGAGTGTCTGGCAACATAGCTATACCGAACTGAATCTCCCTTTTGGGAGGAAGCCCTGGAAGGTCATCTAGAAATACATCAAGAAACTCAATAACCACCAGAATTGATTGAAGAGTAGGTGGTTCAGCATCGGCATCCCTGGCCCGAACAAGATGGTATATGCAACCTCTGGAAATCATCTTCTTGCCTTAAGGTATGAAATAAAACTACCCTATGGCGTTGTAGTATTATCTTTCGATTTAAGGACTGGCTCACTTGGAAATTGAAATCTAACAATCTTTGTTCGGAAATCAACATTAGCGTAGCACGACGCAAGATAATTCATGCCCATAATAATATCAAAATCAACCATTTCTAACTCTACCGGATCCGCTAGGGTCTGATGGCTACAAATTAACACTACACAATTCCGATAGACCCGGCTAGCAACTACCGAATTACCAACTGGTGTAGATACCGCAAATTTCTCTCTTATCAACTCAGACTCCATACCAAACTTACAGGTAATGAAAGGGGTGACATATGATATATTGGAGCCTGGATCTAACAACGCATATATATTATGTGAAAAGACTGATAATATACATGTAATAACATTAGGTGAAGACTTATGATCCTGTCGACCTATCAATGCGTAAATACGACTCTAACAACCACCGAAGGTAGTTGTTCCACCCCTACCTCTACCTCGACTAGCTGATGGCTGATGACCTTGCCCTGACAAGCGTGCTGAAGATGATGAAGCTGCTACACATCCGGCCGGCTGGGCCCTAATACCTCCGCCTCTTGTCGGACACTCGCATGATATGACCGGGAAAACCACAAGAGTAGCCCACCTTTGATCCTCATTGGCATGGCCCCTGATAAGCCTTACCACACTGCTAACATCGAGTCAAAGGCTACCTCATCTAATTAGAATCCCCTCTATAATATAACCCTGATGGTCGTAAACCTTGACTTGGTCCAGATTGAGCAAACCGATCAACCCTCGACCTCAAAACTGTGATAGTGCACTAGCTGCCGGGTAGGATGGGCGCCAATAAAACTGTGGCCTTGACCTACCTCTGAGATCTTCTATGCCACCTATGGACTGGGCCCTCTTATGATGGGCCCTATCATGTTCTCGATCTACCCGTTGGTGTCTCTAACGATCCTCCAAATTCTGTTCATACGCCTGAATACGAGAAATATCCATATTCAGATTCAGAGAAGCCATAGTACACTCATTAACCAAGTGCGGCCCCAAGCCAGTAACAAACCTATGTACCTGGTCGCTCACCTCAGCTATGATCGTAGGAGCATATCTGGCCAATGAGTTAAACTGCAAGTTATATTCCCGAACACTCATATTACCTTGCTCAAGACATAAAAATCTATCGTGCTTGGCCCATCAGAGCTCGATCGGCAGCAAAATGCTGCAAGAAAGCCTCCAAAAACTCTCTTTATCCTGCTGATGGGGAACGAGGTCCCTTAGAATGCTCCTATCTCTCATACTAGGTCACCGCAACATTCCACAATCTATAAGAAGCAAAATTTACCAACTTAGTATCGATGGCATCCATTACCTCAAGGTACATTGTATTTGTTCCCAAATATTTTGCGGGTCCGCGTTCAGGTATAATCCCGTGAATACCGAAGGGTCTAAGTTGATGAAATCCTGAGCTCTCACACTAACTGCTCTATTAGAAGGACGGATAGTCTGACGTTGGGCCTGAGTAGCCACCAATCGAGTCAATAATTGTACAACACTTCGTATATCAAGATCTTCATCCAGAGTATCAGGTGGAGGAACTAAGTACTGTAGCCCCACTAAGCTCCACTAGAGGTGGTGGAGTCGAGGAATCTTACGGAGGAGTCATACTATAGGCCTTACACTGGCCCTCACTAGCGGGTGGCACTCGGCTGGTACCCTCATCCGCAGCCGTATTCAACTCCCTCTTACTCTGGGACTTTTCCTTGCTATATGCATTGCTGAAATAATAAACATGTGATGGATTAGGAGTGGAATTCTTATAACTCAGCTCTACTACTCGATCTAGAACAAGAAGGAAAGGTAACCATCCTAAATGCTCCGTAACCTTCTGTTTATAAGTGTGGTTCACAAAACATCCATAAAGATGACTCTACTAGGCAAAGCTTGCACACTTCCTAGGACAAACCTCCTATGATACCAAGTTTGTCATGACCCAAACCGGAGGGCCATGACGGACACCCGAACTTTACTTGCCAAGTACCACTATACATACATACACCACATAATCATATGCATGTATGGGCCATGAGGGCCGTCACAGGGTAACCTGCTGACTCATAGAAATAATAAGCTGAAAAAGTGCAAGACCGACATGGCATATATGTATATACATAGATGCTAGACATGACCGTATGAGCCGACAAGGCTACCGTATATTACTATACAACAAAAACATAGGCCGAGAAGGCCACATAATATCTGACTGCATCATAACAGTCTGCAAGCCTCTACTGGAGTACGTGACATCAAAAGGTCAGGACAGGGTCCCACTATACCCATATGCATTTCAACAATATCATACCAAAACTAGACTGCACCTCCGAAACAAGTAGAATACTCTAATAATAACTTAATAGGCAACCTACTGGTATGGACAGTCGACTTGTCTACCTGAGCTTGAGGGCATGAAATGTAGCATCCCCCAACAAAAGGAACGTTAGTACGAATAATGTACTGAGTATGTAAGGCATGAAAAATAGCATAATAAATGCATGGAGGTAACCTAAGATAAGAAACAATCAACCTGTATAGAATGCCTCTGAGGGCCTTAATATGCCTAAGTATCATGCATATGCGTACATAATGCATGGTCATACATATACATACGCGTATATAATGCTATCAAGTCTCTGTGGGCATCGCATCATATCATATTGGCCTCTGTGGGCATAATCATCATCATATACCAGCTGATCAGGTAGTAGTGCGTATATAACGCCATAACCTTTCCCATACCCAATATAAATATCATATACCATAACTTATATAATTCCTGTGAGGTCTTTGTATTTACATGCATATAATTCATGAATGATACTAAGACACTCTGAGTCTATCAGAGTGATGTAAGGTCATTGCACCTCCGATTAACATTATGGAACTAACATCATCAACATAACTTACTTTGAAGAATCAACAAGCCATAATATAAGATCACTATCATTATATAGAAGTAAATAACATATCTAAGAATGGAGTCGTTATGAATATTGTTCGTTTACGTTCATTTCATTCCGATCATGCGAAAAGAAGGAAGAGTAGCCTTAACATACCTTTGTTGCTAACGACTCCACAAAATTTCCGTAGTACTTCAACCTACATAAAGGTGTTAGAACTATGGTTAATGTCATGGAAGGACTTAAAACAAATTTCTAAGCTAGTAGCTCTCTTACGGAAAATCGGGCAGCATTTCCCCTACATTTCCTCACTTTCCCAAATTCAAAACATCACCAAATAACGATATTAACAATATCAATAACCAATCCCACCCACTCAACCCCTCAACAACATAAGAAAAATTCTAACAATTCAAATAATAGTATAACAAGTGGCAAGCTCGGTTAGTAATTAAACAACTCTAGTTTTAAAATCCCTTTTCTCCTTCCAGAACCTGTTAACATCATTAACCACAACATATCCACTTACTCCTACTTATTTTCAGCTACAACCCAACATTAAAACAAAGTCATAATAGTCGAACAATTACAGTAACTGAAAACTGATTTTAAGATTATTTCTTCATCAATTCTTACTTCCACAACTTAGTTAAGGAACCAATAAGCTTTACCACAAAATATCCAATCCGATACTCATATGTGACAGACATATAATAACATGAAACTACTCCAAATAACCCATAACACCACAACAACTTCCACTCAATTTACAACCCTTACTTTACAAGTTCTTCACCAAACAACCTAGCTAGAACTTAGATAAACTCAAATACATGAAGAAGGGAGGATTTCCTTACATATATCAGATCTTGTAGGGATGAAAATGGTAGTATCTTTCCCCTGATGACCATCAACTTGCTTCATTTCAGATCCTTCAAGATTGGAGATTACCCTTTAACTTGAATTAAAAGAAGAAGAAGATTATTGGCAGCTTCTTAAGGGTTTGGAGTAGAACAATTTAGGAGAGAATTTCGTGGCTCTTTTTTATATTTCTGCTACTTGGATATTATGAGGAGAGAGATCTTGATTCAGCCCCTAAAAGGGCCCTCTTTGCTGACCTACACATGTTCATTTAGGTTGACTTATTTGGGGCTTTCCTTTTAGCAAGTAGGTGACACACCTACTTGTCACCTGCTTGTTAATTAATAGGTGTCACATGATGGCCTTAGACACTTGTCTTGTTCCTGTTTAATAATCACGACATGTGTTAAGTAGCTCAAGCTAGCAGGACATATAAGAAATCAACTCAAGCAAGTAGGACAGGTAAGCAAGCAAATTAATTTTATTTGCCTGAAATATCATTCCTCACATTTAAGTGAATTCGACAATCTCAACTTAGTCATGTATATGTTGAATGGAAGTACAGGATGTAACAATATGCATGTCTAATATCATATAATCTCGAAGATAATCATGATGCCCAAGACTAGAAGGACTAACATACGACAAATCTCAACGTACAAAACTACGAGGTGTAACAGTTTGTAGGTGTCCATGGTATGGAGAGAGTGAAACATATTCACTGAAAATGAGTTGTACGCGTCACATATCTATCATGATATTTCCACTGCCTCGAGTGGGTCCCAACCAAGCTGACTGCATATTCTAGCAAGAACGTGAATATCACCCTACATCGCGTCGTATTGATGAATGGTTTAATGCTCTCGAAACTAGACTCGTAGACCTTAAATTTCATGGTGGATCACCTCGTAATTCTTAGCATATTGAGTGAACGTATCTGTTACATTTGACCCAAAGTTCAACGTATTTATGAACGTAACTTGCGATGACCTTTGCCAACTTTTATTTTACAACTTGCTTGACTTTAAGGCTTATCATAAGAATATTGTATGATTCAAATACCTCATAACAATATCTTCTTATCATATTAAGAACTCTTACTCTTACCATGAAAGTATGGATTATTACAATCCACTTTTCTTTGGTAAACTTCGTCAAAAAGTATTTTCTGTTATTCGTTTAACCTCAAACTCTTAAGAAACTTACTTAACACTTATTTAAACTTACTTAGCACAAAAGAGAGTAAAATACGAGGTGTAACACATGAGAGTAGCACTTACGCATAACCAACCCTCATTATGCCTCTACATGTTCATAGACCGTCAGTAGGGCTAACTGTTACTTAGGCCGAACTATGTGTTCCATTTTTAGACCATCCATAGTCAACCTTTACTGTGCACATATGCGTTCATAGAATGTCCATAGGGCTTATGTATTATGAATACTTAACTTCATCACAATTAAACAAGCATCCATCAACAATAATAAGTAAAGCTCATATCTACAATCTTCTTAAGCCGCTTGCTACATTTTTTACTCATACTCTACTCCCCTTAACATTAAGGATGTTTATGACTACCTTATGAACTTATACATATCCTTATTGGAATTACGATCTAGTTATATAAATGATACAATTATTTTTTTCTGTAGACTATGTCATACACCTAGCTCATTGGATTACATGTAGGAAACCATTAATCAATAAAGAATAAGTTATATGTTAACATTCTATCGAATTATACTCTCCTTAAGGGACTCGCTATATTTTGTAACTTGTCACTCAATAGGTAACGTATACCGTCCCTTAACTCTTTCTTATCTTATGTTCAATCTTACTTAACTTGGGAATGATAAAACCACCTTCTTAGGGTTCTAACCATTTTTAAAACATATATCTATAACTACTCGGTATCGTGAAACCCTGTAGGTCGTATTCACTCTTCTTATTCTGGAAATTATGCATTATGCTTGGCTCGTTGGACTATTCATATATACCTATTCTATTTAATACTCAACTCTTTAATACAACAAGATACTAGACTTTCCGGAGGCTCTATTGTATACATTTAACTCATCCTCCATAATTCCTTATAAGGGCAACATACCTTATGGAATCATGCCAAGAGAAAGAAAGGAAACCTTACATACCTCAACTGCAGATGTCCTTCAGAATACTGCAAGCAACTCAACAATACGTTGGTGTACAAAGATGAAAACATATCTTTTATTAACATTAAGAACATAATGATAGCCGACGAGCGGCAAACTCGCTTCATACAAAATTAGGCAGCATCTCCCCTTTTCTTTCACGTTTCTCAAATTCATAATAGTCATAATAACAACTAAATCAATCAGCAACTCTATACAAGGGTTTCTCAATCAACACAACAATACATCAAGCGATAAGCTCGGTTTAGAACTTGTAAATCTATATCTTTAAACCTTTTCATTCTCTAAGAACATATCATTAAAAACAACAACAACATACTCAGGATACTCAATAAATTTCCAGCCATATAAGAACATCTTTAAAATAGTTCAGCAACATATAACAACATAACTACGATTTTCGACCTTTATTTTGCGGGTTTTTAACCGTACATGCTAGCCACAACTTCTACAACCTCAAATACATGAAAGGGGAGCAAAACCATAGCTTATAATCCTTTAAAAAACTCACCACACGAACTGGAACCCCACCAAAGACAAAAACATTAAGAACAAAATGAAACTCAGTAGAACCACAGAATTCTCGGTGTTAGATTTGCGTTGTTTGCCTTTGGATTCACTCTAGGATCATGGGGAAACTCTTGGAGAAAATTTACGTGTTTTGAGGAACTTTGTTGGTCAAGAATCACTTGAAATTTGCTTATACAAAACCTTGATTCAAGAATCAAAGATGGATTGAAGTGAGATTCATGTTCTTGAAGAAGAATTTTACTAGTGAAATATTTAAATCACTTACCTTGACCTTGGAGAATGAGATGATGAGAGAAAATGAAGGGATTCATTTACCATAAGGTCTATAATGAAATAAGATAGAAATCCCAAAGTTTTGGCATATAAAATATAGGCTTTGGCCGACTTAACCTTGGATGCCCACGTGTCCGCATGTAATTGGCCACTATGCAGGTCTGTAATAAAACGCACATAACTTATTACTCAGACATTGTATTTACGAACGGTTTGTGGAGTTGCAAACTAGATTAATATACCTTCAATTTGGTGGGTGGATCACCCCATAAATCGATGTATATTGGAAAAAATGTTTTGTGACATCAGACCCAAATTTCAGCAAACTTATGAACATAATTTGAGGTAACTTTTGCCGACCTTGGTTTTACAACTCGCTTGACATCAAGACTTAAAACTCAAATATTATACTATTCAAATACCTCATAACATGAAATTCTTAGAAGGTTAAGCACTCCTAGTCTTACCCCAAAAGTACGGGTTATAAGATTTCCAACTTGCGGACTTTTGCCGAAAGTTATTTTTTTCGATTCGTTTAACTTCTAAACCTTCCAACATGTGCTATACATGGTTTTAAACACTCATAAACTTGATATGGTCTTTCTCTCCGTGCGTACATCGACTAACTTATGACACACTTTAATATATGAAAATGTGGGATGTAATAGTCGGAAAAAGATGATTTTCTGGTGGTGCCTCCCAACGTAGGTCTGCTTCTGTTCCCACTGGGTTTGTGGGTAAAATAAAAGAAAAATATTCTTCATTTTAAAATTCCCACAAAGACGGTGGAAAATTTAAAATAAATTATTTAAAAAAAATTCTCACTTCTTTTATGGAAAATGTCATTGTGTTCTCTAAGTTGTGCGAATTGCACATTTTCTATTTTAGTGGGAATGTGACACAATATTAATTATGAAATACAAAGAAAAAAACAAAGAATTGAAAGATAGAGAGGTAGACACAAGATGGAATCAAAAGCAACCAAAGTCACATTAAAGCTAAGACCTCAATTGATTAACCAAAACAAGAACATCTAACTTATTAGGGAGACCTTAAGGGAATTGGATTCCCTTGCAACCTTCCTTTCCAAACCAGGTTCAATACACTAGCTTCAACAAGCTCTCATAAACTCTCAAAGATTATCAAATGGTCAATAATAAAAATAGTTTAAAAACTAGGGAAACAACAAAGTCTACTATTTACAATAGGATAGTAAGAATGACTAGACTAGTTATTATAAATATACCCTTAATAAAGTATTAGCCTTCTTTTGGTCTTCCTTTGGAGATGATGGCTTGAATTTATGTGACAACCGCTTTATGAAATAGCCACTTTGGAGTTCATGGCCTTGACTCCTCAAAGACGATCTTGGGGCAACTTGCGTTGCATCATTTTTCCCTTCTTGAAAGAAATTTATTCTCAAATTTAATGGGTCACGTACACACATCCAACAAGAATAAAAAATTCCACAACTACAAGATTAATTAGTACTAGAGAGATCCGCACGGATCATCTCACAATGACAATCATCATAAGCAAACATGTAATAGAGGAAAGTGTCTCTTAGCTCAACTTCAAATGTAAAATCCTCGTTAGACTCTAGGGCCTTATCACATGCACATGGAACTTCACAAGAAAAGAATGTAGTATGGATAGCATCTACCAATGTCATACCATCAATATGGCCATCAACAAAGTCACTCACAAAATCAAAACCTTGTCCCCTCATAGGCACTACATCCCTAAAACTATCATAGATTCCCTCACTAGCATCTGTAACAAGAAATGGATCATAGTCAGAGGGATCTCTTGAATGAAGCCATGCACGAACATCATCATCATAAATATGTGGAGTATCATACCAAGACTCATAATCATTGACACTAAAGGTATAAGGTTTACTACTAGGATTATGCAAATAGTCAAGCAAATAACCCCTTCCCCCTCCATTAGAGATGCATTCTCCCTTGGGATTTTCATAATACTATCAAGACAATCCATCTCTACAAGTGAAATACAATCCCTCATCACATCCCATAGTGGGTTGTCAGAGACCTTGTAGACACTAAAAGAAGCTACGCCAACATCATCACATCCCCAACCATTAGGCAAATCACTAGAAATAATCTCATCATCATCAAATAAGGCATTATCACTAGATAAATAATAGTTACTAGACATGGAATCATCAAGGCATGTTGTATCACTCTCAATGAAATGAAGATCATTTTTACGTCACTTCTGCCTATAATAGGAAGTACATTAATCTCAATGCAAGTAAAACAATCACTCACACTCAAATTGTCATCCAAATAACTCTAAGAAGTTAGAGTACCATTAGAAAATGGAGTACCAAGCCATTCATTCAAAGGATCCGTCAGAGTGCTTTGATGGATCGGGTTGTGTGGTATCTCCTCATCATCATAGCCCTGCAAAAAAGATGAAATAGAACTAGATAAAAAAAGGTTACTTCATTAGATGGAAAAGAGTAATCCCGGTGCATAATATAGATGTCACGACCCCTTTTAATGAATCATAGTGACACCTACATAGTTCCAACTGGTAGGCAAACGACTTCCCAATTACCAACAAAATTGTAAGTAAGAAATGCGGAATTGACAAATACTTAATAAGTTTATCTGATGATAATAAATAAGCGAAAATAAGTCTAGATATAGCAATACAACCCCCGAAATTTGGTCAACAATACAAGAGCATCATACTGTCAAAATACAAAAGCCAAAGGAAGGGAACATAGTCTAAAATTCTTAAACATGTCTCTCAAAGCAGAACAAAAAAATAAGAGTAAGATATGAGCATCCAAAGGCATGTCAGAAGGTATCATCCTCACCCTGAATACTGGTAGTGAACCGGCTCGGACACAAACTTGAGGACCTGAACTGGTAGTAGGCGTTGTATCTGCTTCCAAAAAGAATGCAACAAGTGTAGTATGAGTACACAACGTACCCTCGTAGACATCATAGGATGACAACGACTGAAGATACGCAAAGAAAGATAAATATCAAGTTGACACCAAATAATCCTATACTAAAAAGTGAAGTAATCCAAATAATCACATTGTCCACATATTGGTTCATTGAATCAACACGTCAGTTTGTCCATATAATGTTTCATAATCATGTAGTTACCTTAATTTCAAAAGAGTTCAATGAAAATATCTCAAATATCAAAATGATCAATTAACAACTTTTATTTATCTAAGAATTTAACTAAGTCACTAATAATCAGTAGAACACATAATCCATCAATAGATAATCAATGAAATGATGTATGAGTGATATGAATGCAATGCATATACCAGATAAGCATATCCAGTATACAGGCATTCAAATTCTATAAATTGCACACCCATGGAGGACCCATGAGTCCATATACTCCTTCAGAATTTCTCAACGGAGCCCAACTCTTGGCTGAATAATAAATGTTGCAGGCGTGCAACCGATTCCCTCACATATCATCATTATCTCAATGTTGTCAATAATATCATAAGTATTCTTACCTTTTTGGTCACTTGGACCCACAACATTTTCATACCACTCTCATATTAATATCATCAGAACCATGTGTGTATGAAAGCAAATGACAATAGAAAGCAAGAAATCAGGATGTAATGAGATGCAACCAGGTATGAGAGATGAATATCACATACTTTAAAAATTCAATAACACGCAATCCAAGTACTATCAGGATATTATATCAAAAGCATGTGTGATGAATAAACTCAATATTAGTAAATATAGCGACGAGCTCACATAATGGAAATAAACCCAATCAACAACAGTCGGATCCAACTTAAGACTGATTCCCCACATCACCCATCATTACAGTTGAACACCATTACCCACCCAAACGTTCATCACAACCGTTTGGATAGGACCTCCAAACACGCCCAATACCCCTCACATTTATAACTAATTACATACTTTATCGAAGTCTAGTAAGAAGAAATCGTAGCCTACCTTAGAGCCGAGCAGGTGCCATGTACAATCAAATCTCAGTGCTAGCCTTGCCCTTTCAGAGCGTCTCCTAGTAATTGTAGTCTAACATGCATAGACTATTCGTTAATATTAAGCTAATACATAACACAAAGACTTAGTCTTTCAAATATACCAAAGACACCCAAACTAACCCCGGAACCACGATGTCAACATCCGAACGTTATTACTCAAAAAACTTTAAAATATGCTAACTAGTTATATCCTTAAGTTAATTGAAAAGCTAACCCCAATCGAACCCTCAACTGAAAAATTTAAGAAAAGTCCCAATTTACAAACCCTAGATCTTTCCTAATTTTAGAAAAGGTTTCAAATCCTAAATTAATTAATACAATACGGTCACCTATCACTACTCAACACTTATTCATAAAATCATGATCATCTAATTCATATTCTAACCAAAAATCAAATGACTAGCTCTCTTAATCTTTCGTGGAAGCTTACAAGCCTTCTTCCCCAAATAAAGTCCAAAATCAAAAGCGGTGAAGTTATACCTTAAATGATGAACCAAATGAATTCCCTAAGAAAGATAAAAAATCGAGATATGATATTTTGGGAAAGTGATTCGACCTAGGACATTTAATAGACTGCCTGAAACAACAATTCTGCTCCTACAAAATTGACTCTGCAGGCGCGATCTTGCTTTGGCGGAAAGGGAGTCCACTGAGGCACAACCACTTGAGACCTTGCTAGCGCAGAAGCATATAAACACCCCGCAGAGGTGCCTTCTCCTCTACGAGAAAACCTCTGCAAGGGCAAAACCTTAATATAATCTCAACACCCACTTTTGCGAGACAACGTCCATAGAGGCGGACACGCAGGGGCGAACTATCATCAACTAGCACGAACACCAGACACCAGCAACATGGGATTTTACACTAACTTCCACCAAATACCCGAAGCACTCTCGAGACAACCGGACACAAACTAGACATGCTATCCCAAGGTAAATAGTGCTACAAACTCACTCGCGCCCTTTAATTTTTCATTTAATCGAGCTAAGATATACTTTTCTAAAGAATCTCCCAAAATAACTAAATATCAAAATTTCACAAATAAGGCCACAAAGTACATTGATTGTCTCGAATAGCAAACTAATGAGTCAACTAAGTCATAAATGACCCTCCAAAATTACCGAAAGCGACAAAATATGAAAATGAACCCATATACTCAAAAGTCAACTTTGAGTCAATATAATCAACTCTAAAATACCTATTTTGGGTTTTTTCACCTGAAAATCACATAAATAAATCTCGGGTTCCATGCAACCATCTCCGCGCATCACAAACCCCACGCAGAGTCTACGGAAAGGGTAAAATAGTCAAATAAGGTCTTTAGCTAAAAATGACCAGATGGGTCATTACATTAGATACCGATTAAACAAACGTTTATCCTCGAATGGAGATAAATGAAAAGGGGAAATGTACCAAAAGTAGTAAACAAGTCAAGATATTTGCTCCGTATCTTGGACTCCGTCTCCCAAGTCGCCTTCTCAATAGGACGATGCTTCTATTGCACCTTCACAGTACCTATTTCGTTAGCGGTCGTTTGATACACAGACAAAATTATCCCGGGATTATAATATTATAATCATAGGACAAATTTATCCCATCTAGGGGATGGGATAAAATAATCCCAAGTTTATGGAATAAGGTGGGATATCCCATCTCTAAGTTTGAGCTTCATTTTATACTTTATTTGGTACAAGGTATGAATTTATCCCTACCAAAAGTGGTATAAAATTAATCCCAAAGTCAGTGTCGGGATATCCCAGCTAATACCGTGTACCAAACGACCCCTTAGACCTTAACTTTCTCAACTTTGTGTCCAAAATAGCCACAGGCTCCTCCTCGAACTCCAAATTTTGGTCAAGCAATATGGAGTCTCACTAGATAATATAAGAGCCATCAGCATGACACTTCTTCAGCATAGACATATGGAAAATCGGATGGACACCTGAAAGACCTGGTAGCAGAGCCAACTCATATGCCACCTTTCCAACCCTCTGAAGAATCTCAAAAGGTTTGATATACCTTAGACACAACATCCCTCTCATGTCGAATATTATCACAATCTCCATGGGTGAGACCTTCAATAGAACTCTATCACCAACCATAAACTCCATATCCCGGACCTTTCGATTCGCATACTCCTTCTGCCTACTTTAAACTTCCAGGAGCTTGTCCTGAATGACCTTTACCTTCTATAAGGGATCTCTCAACAAATAGGTACCCCAAAGTCAAACCATGAACACATACAAAGCCCCAAATAGGACCATATAAATACTGGAGTGATAACCATAGTTGTATGCAAACTCTGCCAAGGGTATGAACTGATCCTAATGATCACTAAAATCAATCACGCTTGCTTAACATATCCTCCAAGACCTGAATAGTCTGCTCGAACTGACCGTCCATCTAAGGGTGAAATGTTGTATTGATATCCAAGCGAGTACCCAACCTCTTTTGCAAAGTCCACTAGAAATGCAAAGTAAACTGAGTACCCCAGTCTGAGATGATAGAAATATGTACACCATAAAGACGAACAATGTCACGATTGTAAATCTTAGCCAACTTCTCCAAATTGTAAGTCGTCTGGACGAGAATGAAATGTGCGAACTTGGTCAACCTATCAATAATGACCCAAATAGTATCAAATTTGTCCAAAGTCTTGGGCAACCCAACAACAAAATCCATGGCAATCCTCTTCCACTTCTACTCGAGAATGGGCATCCCCTAGACACACCATTGGTTCACTGGTGCTCATACTTGACCTGCTGATAATTCTGACACCGAGACACAAACTCAACAGTCTCTCTCTTCATCCTTCCCACCAATAGTGCTACTTCTAGTCACAATACATCTTAGTAGCACCTAGATGAATTGATTATCTAGAGATATGGACCTCCTCCATAATGAATCGAGTAAAATTACCAACTCTAAGAACACACACACACACAGTCTACCCTTGATCCTCAATACCCCTCGGTATCATTCATAACCTCCTTGGCATAACACTCATCATTGTATCTCTGATTTTGCATAACTTCTTATCGTTATACTGGTGGGTCCGAACCTACTCCAAAAGAGATGACCTCACCTTCACATAAGTCAAAATCCTATCCAGATTTGCAATATCAAGCCTCACAAAATGGTTGGCTAAGGACTGTGATAGCAACCATGAAAGTTTACTCCATTGAAGACTAGGGAATATCAGGATACTTTGATAGGCTTCAATTAACCATGAAAACATGGGCTTCAATTAATAATGAAAGCATCTTTTATGATGCAAAAAGATTTCCAGCCCAAAGTAGACATTTTAGGAATGTCTTACTACTATTTGGAGGCACAAATTTAAGACCAAGATGAGTTGAATTGTGGCCCCAAATCCATGCAATAAGGGCATGTCTAGTAGCCAAATTTCATGATTCTATAAGCTTATTTAAATCCTATATTGACTGTATTTAAAGCTTTATTGAAAAAAGTATTGATGGTTTTATATGTACCTTAGAACCAAGTGTTTGTGGTCTTATATGCACCTTGAAACCAAGTGTTTATGGTTTTCTATGCACCTTGGAAATTTCATATTATGTAATTTAGTTTGACCAACTTTAAAGCCTAGAATGATCTTTCTTTTCTTTTGGGTGGAAACCACCATGTTACATCTATATAAAGAAGTGTTTTTCTTTTCATTGTAACTAAATTTGATGAATATTAATATTATTAGCCTTGTGGCATGTGGAGACCTTTGAGGTTCTCTTTTGTATTATGACCTTTTTGTTCTACTTTGAAACATATCTCGGATTCTTCAATGGTAAGATGCCTTGTTTGAGTTCTCTCCCTACTATTCCTTTTCTTCTTAATTGATTTAACACATTTTTTACTATTTAAACAAGGTTTCAAAGACTCAAATACTTGAACTTGTATTGTTCACTCCCAAGAATCAATCCTTTCCACTTTCTAACTTTTAATTTAAAGTCTTCGGTATCTGTGTTGTGATCAAGTGGTATCAGAGCTTTATATGTAGCACCAAGCATTATATACGAACATGTACGATACTTAGGCATTTTATGGCCCTCAGAGGCATTTTGTACAGGTTGATTATTCCTTGTCTTAGGTTACCTTTATGCCTTTATTATGCTATTTCTCATGCCTTACATACTTGGTACATTATTTGTACCGCGCCCTTTTTGCTTGGGGGATGCTGCGTTTCATGCCCCTAGGCCCAGGTAGACAGGGGGACGGTTGATACTAGTAGCTTTCCTGTTCAGCTGATATTAGAGCACTCTACTTGTCCCGGTGTTGAGGTCTAGTATTGGCACGGTATATTTTATATGCATATCGGAATGGTGGGGCCCTGTCCTGACCTTATGATGTCACTTACTCCATCGAGACTTGTAGGAAGTTATAATGCAGTCATATGTTATGTCACCTTCTCGCCTATATTTTTGTTGTATAGTCGTCTATGGTATCTTTGTCGGCTTGTATGGTCATGTCTAGCATCTATGTATATACATATATACTCTATCAATCTTGCACCTTTTCAGCTTATTATTTCTATGAGTCAGTAGGATTACCTCGTTACAGCCCTCATGGCCTATGCTTATTTATGATTATGTGGTGAATGCATTCCCTACTATCTATAACCATGAGTAGTAGACCGACTAAACTATCCATATCAGCTCGCCCTTTTGTCGGGCTTATGTCTGGATAGTTTGCCCTCATAGACTCATCCATCCTCGCGTGCTCTTCCACTACCTCAAAAGAAGCCTCATAGGCCACCAACTGCAACGTAGAAAACTGAAGGGTTATACTCAAACCTCTCACCAAACATCAAACTCGCTAAGCCTCTATAGGTAGCAATCGAGCTGCATCACGTGATAAGGCGTAGAAACCAGTCTCATAATTTGCAAGTGTCGAACCCCGCTACTCCAACCTTTGGAACTCACCACGCTTGCCCAAACACAAGCTACTACCATGTTTATTCCCTTATAGTATTTGAATTAGGTTAACGAAAACTCTCTCCTTCATGTATTTAAGCATGTCTAAGTTCTAGCTAGTTGTGTCGTAGAACTTATGAAATAGCTGCTGAAAATCAGGCAAAAGTTGTTGTGATGTTATGGACTATTTTGCAGTAGTTTCATGTTATTATATGGCTGTCACATGTGAGTATTGGATGGAGTATGTCGTGGTTAAGATCATTAGTGTCTTAACTTGGTCATGGAAGTAAGAATTGATGAAGAAATTATCTGAAAATCGGTTTTGAGTTGCTAAAAATGGTTGGACAGTTATGCCTTCGTTTAAATATTTTGTTGTGGCTGAAAATCAGTATGAGTAATTGAATATATTGTGGTTAATGTTGTTAACAGGTTCTGGAAGAATAAAATGGATTTTAGAGATATAATTGTTTAATCGTAAACCAAGCTTGCCGCGCGTTATACTATTATTTTAATTGTCGGAATTTTTCTTAAGTTGTTGAGGGGATGAATGAATGGGATTGGTTATTGATATTGTTAATATCGTTGTTTGGTGCTGTTTAGAATTTGGGGAAGTGAGGAAATATAGGGGAAGTGCTTCCCCATTTTTCGTTAGATAGCTACTAGCTTAGAAATGTGTTTTGACTCCTTCCATGGCATTAACAATAGTTCTAATACCTTGATGTAGGTTGAAGTACTACAAGCACTATGTGGAGTCCTTAGCAACAAAGGTATGTTAAGGGTACTCTTCCTTATTTTGGCATGATAAGAATGAAACGAACGTAAACGAATAATATCTATAACGGCTCCACTCTTAGATATATTGGTGGTTGAGGTTTTTGACTTCTATATAATGATAGTGATCTTATCTTATGGCTTGTTAATTCTTCAATGTTATGTTGATATATTAGTTCCATAATGTTAATCATAGGGGCAACGACCTTACGTCACTTCGATAGAGTCAGAGTGTCGTAGTATCATTCATGCATTATATACATATATACACCATGACCTCACAGGCTTTATATACGCGTATTCTATATGATATATATATGGGGAATGGGAAAGGTTATGGAATTATATACGCACCACCACCTGATTAGCTGGTATATGATGATGATTATGCCTACAAAGGCCGATATGATGTGAAGGGATGCCCACATAGTCTTTATGTCGTTATATACACATATGTATATGTAGCACCAGGCATTATATACGAACATGTACGATACTTAGGCATTTTATGGCCCTCAGAGGCATTTTGTACAGGTTGATTATTCCTTGTCTTAGGTTACCTTTATGCCTTTATTATGCTATTTCTCATGCCTTACATACTTGGTACATTATTTGTACTGCGCCCTTTTTGCTTGGGGGATGCTGCGTTTCATGCCCCTAGGCTCAGGTAGACAGGGCGACGGTCGATACCAGTAGCTTTCCTGTACAGATGATATTAGAGCACTCTACTTGTCCCGGTGTTACGGTCTAGTATTGGCACGGTATATTTTACATGCATATCGGAATGGTGGTGCCCTGTCCTGACCTTATGATGTCACTTACTCCATCGAGACTTGTAGGAAGTTATAATGCAGTCATATGTTATGTCACCTTCTCGCCTATATTTTTGTTGTATAGTCGTCTATGGTAGCATTGTCGGCTTGTATGGTCATGTCTAGCATCTATGTATATACATATATACTCTATCGATCTTGCACCTTTTCAGCTTATTATTTCTATGAGTCAGTAGGATTACCTCGTTACAGCCCTCATGGCCCATGCTTATTTATGATTATGTGGTGAATGTATTCCCTACTATCTATAACCATGAGTAGTAGACCTACTAAACTATCCATATCAGCTCGCCCTTTTGTCGGGCTTATGTCTGGGTAGTTTGCCCTCATAGACTCAGCCATCCTCGCGTGCTCTTCCACTACCTCAAAAGAAGCCTCATAGGCCACCAACTGCAACGTAGCAAACTGAAGGGTTATACTCAAACCTCTCACAAAACATCAAACTCGCTCAGCCTCTATAGGTAGCAATCGAGCTGCTTACGTGATAAGGCGTAGAAACCAGTCTCATAATTTGCAAGTGTCGAACCCCGCTACTCCAACCTTTGGAACTCACCACGCTTGCCCAGACACAAGCTACTGCCATGTTTATTCCCTTATAGTATTTGAATTAGGTTAACGAAAACTCTCTCCTTCATGTATTTAAGCATGTCTAAGTTCTAGCTAGTTGTGTCGTAGAACTTATGAAATAGCTGCTGAAAATCAGGTAAAAGTTGTTGTGATGTTATGGACTATTTTGCAGTAGTTTCATGTTATTATATGGCTGTCACATGTGAGTATTGGATGGAGTATGTCGTGGTTAATATCATTAGTGTCTTAACTTGGTCATGGAAGTAAGAATTGATGAAGAAATTATCTGAAAATCGGTTTTGAGTTGCTAAAAATGGTTGGACAGTTATGCCTTCGTTTAAATTTTTTGTTGGGGCTGAAAATCAGTATGAGTAATTGAATAAATCACAGTTAATGTTGTTAACAGGTTCTGGAAGAATAAAATGGATTTTAGAGATATAATTGTTTAATCATAAACCAAGCTTGCCGCGCGTTATACTATTATTTTAATTGTCGGAATTTTTCTTAAGTTGTTGAGGGGCTGAATGGATGGGATTGGTTATTGATATTGTTAATATCGTTGTTTGGTGCTGTTTAGAATTTGGGGAAGTGAGGAAATATAGGGGAAGTGCTTCCCCATTTTTCGTAAGATAGCTACTAGCTTAGAAATTTGTTTTGACTCCTTCCATGGCATTAACAATAGTTCTAATACCTTGATGTAGGTTGAAGTACTACAAGCACAATGTGGAGTCCTTAGCAACAAAGGTATGTTAAGGGTACTCTTCCTTATTTTGGCATGATAAGAATGAAACGAACGTAAACGAATAATATCCATAACGGCTCCACTCTTAGATATATTGGTGGTTGAGGTTTTTGACTTCTATATAATGATAGTGATCTTATCTTATGGCTTGTTAATTCTTCAATGTTATGTTGATATATTAGTTCCATAATGTTAATCATAGGGGCAACGACCTTACGTCACTTCGATAGAGTCAGAGTGTCGTAGTATCATTCATGCATTATATACATATATACACCATGACCTCACAGGCGTTATATACGCGTATTCTATATGATATGTATATGGGGAATGGGAAAGGTTATGGCATTATATACGCACCACCACCTGATTAGCTGGTATATGATGATGATTATGCCTACAAAGGCCGATATGATGTGAAGGGATGCCCACATAGTCTTTATGGAGTTATATACACATATGTATATGTAGCACCAGGCATTATATACGAACATGTACGATACTTAGGCATTTTATGGCCCTCAGAGGCATTTTGTACAGGTTGATTATTCCTTGTCTTAGGTTACCTTTATGCCTTTATTATGCTATTTCTCATGCCTTACATACTTGGTACATTATTTGTACTGCGCCCTTTTTGCTTGGGGGATGCTGCGTTTCATGCCCCTAGGATCAGGTAGACAGGGCGACGGTCGATACAAGTAGCTTTCCTGTTCAGCTGATATTAGAGCACTCTACTTGTCCCGGTGTTGCGGTCTAGTATTGGCACGGTATATTTTATATGCATATCGGAATGGTGGGGCCCTGTCCTGAGCTTATGATGTCACTTACTCCATCGAGACTTGTAGGAAGTTATAATGCAGTCATATGTTATGTCACCTTCTCGCCTATATTTTTGTTGTATAGTCGTCTATGGTAGCTTTGTCGGCTTGTATGGTCATGTCTTGCATCTATGTATATACATATATACTTTATCGATCTTGCACCTTTTCAGCTTATTATTTCTATGAGTCAGTAGGATTACCTCGTTACAGCCCTCATGGCCCATGCTTATTTATGATTATGTGGTGAATGTATTCCCTACTATCTATAACCATGAGTAGTAGACCTACTAAACTATCCATATCAGCTCGCCCTTTTGTCGGGCTTAAGTCTGGGTAGTTTGCCCTCATAGACTCAGCCATCCTCGCGTGCTCTTCCACTACCTCAAAAGAAGCCTCATAGGCCACCAACTGCAACGTAGCAAACTGAAGGGTTATACTCAAACCTCTCACAAAACATCAAACTCGCTCAGCCTCTATAGGTAGCAATCGAGCTGCATCACGTGATAAGGCGTAGAAACCAGTCTCATAATTTGCAAGTGTCGAACCCCGCTACTCCAACCTTTGGAACTCACCACGCTTGCCCAGACACAAGCTACTGCCATGTTTATTCCCTTATAGTATTTGAATTAGGTTAACGAAAACTCTCTCCTTCATGTATTTAAGCATGTCTAAGTTCTAGCTAGTTGTGTCGTAGAACTTATGAAATAGCTGTTGAAAATCAGGTAAAAGTTGTTGTGATGTTATTGACTATTTTGCAGCAGTTTCATGTTATTATATGGCTGTCACATGTGAGTATTGGATGGAGTATGTCGTGGTTAAGATCATTAGTGTCTTAACTTGGTCATGGAAGTAATAATTGATGAAGAAATTATCTGAAAATCGGTTTTGAGTTGCTAAAAATGGTTGGACAGTTATGCCTTCGTTTAAATTTTTTGTTGGGGCTGAAAATCAGTATGAGTAATTGAATATATCACAGTTAATGTTGTTAACAGGTTCTGGAAGAATAAAATGGATTTTAGAGATATAATTGTTTAATCGTAAACCAAGCTTGCCGCGCGTTATACTATTATTTTAATTGTCGGAATTTTTCTTAAGTTGTTGAGGGGCTGAATGGATGGGATTGGTTATTGATATTGTTAATATCATTGTTTGGTGCTGTTTAGAATTTGGGGAAGTGAGGAAATATAGGGGAAGTGCTTCCCCATTTTTCGTAAGATAGCTACTAGCTTCGAAATTTGTTTTGACTCCTTCCATGGCATTAACAATAGTTCTAATACCTTGATGTAGGTTGAAGTACTACAAGCACTATGTGGAGTCCTTAGCAACAAAGGTATGTTAAGGGTACTCTTCCTTATTTTGGCATATAAGAATGAAACGAACGTAAACGAATAATATCCATAACGGCTCCACTCTTAGATATATTGGTGGTTGAGGTTTTTGACTTCTATATAATGATAGTGATCTTATCTTATGGCTTGTTAATTCTTCAATGTTATGTTGATATATTAGTTCCATAATGTTAATCATAGGGGCAACGACCTTACGTCACTTCGATAGAGTCAGAGTGTCGTAGTATCATTCATGCATTATATACATATATACACCATGACCTCACAGGCGTTATATACGCGTATTCTATATGATATGTATATGGGGAATGGGAAAGGTTATGGCATTATATACGCACCACCACCGATTAGTGGTATATGATGATGATTATGCCTACAAAGGCCGATATGATGTGAAGGGATGCCCACATAGTCTTTATGGAGTTATATACACATATGTATATGTAGCACCAGGCATTATATACGAACATGTACGATACTTAGGCATTTTATGGCCCTCAGAGGCATTTTGTACAGGTTGATTATTCCTTGTCTTAGGTTACCTTTATGCCTTTATTATGCTATTTCTCATGCCTTACATACTTGGTACATTATTTGTACTGCGCCCTTTTTGCTTGGGGGATGCTTTGCGTTTCATGCCCCTAGGATCGTGTAGACAGGGCGACGGTCGATACCGTAGCTTTCCTGTTCGGTGATATTAGAGCACTCTACTTGTCCCGTGTTGCGGTCTAGTATTGGCACGGTATATTTTATATGCATATCGGAATGGTGGGGCCCTGTCCTGACCTTATGATGTCACTTACTCCATCGAGACTTGTAGGAAGTTATAATGCAGTCATATGTTATGTCACCTTCTCGCCTATATTTTTGTTGTATAGTCGTCTATGGTAGCTTTGTCGGCTTGTATGGTCATGTCTTGCATCTATGTATATACATATATACTTTATCGATCTTGCACCTTTTCACCTTATTATTTCTATGAGTCGTAGGATTACCTCGTTACATGCCCTCATGGCCCATGCTTATTTATGATTATGTGGTGAATGTATTCCCTACTATCTATAACCATGAGTAGTAGACCTACTAAACTATCCATATCAGCTCGCCCTTTTGTCGGGCTTAAGTCTGGGTAGTTTGCCCTCATAGACTCAGCCATCCTCGCGTGCTCTTCCACTACCTCAAAAGAAGCCTCATAGGCCACCAACTGCAACGTAGCAAACTGAAGGGTTATACTCAAACCTCTCACAAAACATCAAACTCGCTCAGCCTCTATAGGTAGCAATCGAGCTGCATCACGTGATAAGGCGTAGAAACCAGTCTCATAATTTGCAAGTGTCGAACCCCGCTACTCCAACCTTTGGAACTCACCACGCTTGCCCAGACACAAGCTACTGCCATGTTTATTCCCTTATAGTATTTGAATTAGGTTAACGAAAACTCTCTCCTTCATGTATTTAAGCATGTCTAAGTTCTAGCTAGTTGTGTCGTAGAACTTATGAAATAGCCTATTTGAAAATCGAGGTAAAAGTTGTTGTGATGTTATTGACTATTTTGCAGTAGTTTCATGTTATTATATGGCTGTCACATGTGAGTATTGGATGGAGTATGTCGTGGTTAAGATCATTAGTGTCTTAACTTGGTCATGGAAGTAATAATTGATGAAGAAATTATCTGAAAATCGGTTTTGAGTTGCTAAAAATGGTTGGACAGTTATGCCTTCGTTTAAATTTTTTGTTGGGGCTGAAAATCAAGTATGAGTAATTGAATATATTGTGGTTAATGTTGTTAACGGAGTTGGAAGAATAAAATGGATTTTAGAGATATAATTGTTTAATCGTAAACCAAGCTTGCCGCGCGTTATACTATTATTTTAATTGTCGGAATTTTTCTTAAGTTGTTGAGGGGCTGAATGGATGGGATTGGTTATTGATATTGTTAATATCATTGTTTGGTGCTGTTTAGAATTTGGGGAAGTGAGGAAATATAGGGGAAGTGCTTCCCCATTTTTCGTAAGATAGCTACTAGCTTCGAAATTTGTTTTGACTCCTTCCATGGCATTAACAATAGTTCTAATACCTTGATGTAGGTTGAAGTACTACAAGCACTATGTGGAGTCCTTAGCAACAAAGGTATGTTAAGGGTACTCTTCCTTATTTTGGCATATAAGAATGAAACGAACGTAAACGAATAATATCCATAACGGCTCCACTCTTAGATATATTGGTGGTTGAGGTTTTTGACTTCTATATAATGATAGTGATCTTATCTTATGGCTTGTTAATTCTTCAATGTTATGTTGATATATTAGTTCCATAATGTTAATCATAGGGGCAACGACCTTACGTCACTTCGATAGAGTCAGAGTGTCGTAGTATCATTCATGCATTATATACATATATACACCATGACCTCACAGGCGTTATATACGCGTATTCTATATGATATGTATATGGGGAATGGGAAAGGTTATGGCATTATATACGCACCACCACCTGATTAGCTGGTATATGATGATGATTATGCCTACAAAGGCCGATATGATGTGAAGGGATGCCCACATAGTCTTTATGGAGTTATATACACATATGTATATGTAGCACCAGGCATTATATACGAACATGTACGATACTTAGGCATTTTATGGCCCTCAGAGGCATTTTGTACAAAGGTTGATTATTCCTTGTCTTAGGTTACCTTTATGCCTTTATTATGCTATTTCTCATGCCTTACATACTTGGTACATTATTTGTACCGCGCCCTTTTGCTTGGGGGATGCTGCGTTTCATGCCCCTAGGATCGTGTAGACGGGGGCGACGGTCGATACCGTAGCTTTCCTGTTCACTGATATTAGAGCACTCTACTTGTCCGGTGTTGCGGTCTAGTATTGGCACGGTATATTTTATATGCATATCGGAATGGTGGGGCCCTGTCCTGACCTTATGATGTCACTTACTCCATCGAGACTTGTAGGAAGTTATAATGCAGTCATATGTTATGTCACCTTCTCGCCTATATTTTTGTTGTATAGTCGTCTATGGTAGCTTTGTCGGCTTGTATGGTCATGTCTTGCATCTATGTATATACATATATACTTTATCGATCTTGCACCTTTTCGGCTTATTATTTCTATGAGTCGGTAGGATTACCTCGTTACAACCCTCATGGCCCATGCTTATTTATGATTATGTGGTGAATGTATTCCCTACTATCTATAACCATGAGTAGTAGACCTACTAAACTATCCATATCAGCTCGCCCTTTTGTCGGGCTTATGTCTGGGTAGTTTGCCCTCATAGACTCAGCCATCCTCGCGTGCTCTTCCACTACCTCAAAAGAAGCCTCATAGGCCACCAACCGCAACGTAGCAAACTCGAAGGGTTATACTCAAACCTCTCACAAAACATCAAACTCGCTCAGCCTCTATAGGTAGCAATCGAGCTGCTTACGTGATAAGGCGTAGAAACCAGTCTCATAATTTGCAAGTGTCGAACCCCGCTACTCCAACCTTTGGAACTCACCACGCTTGCCCAGACACAAGCTACTACGCCATGTTTATTCCCTTATAGTATTTGAATTAGGTTAACGAAAACTCTCTCCTTCATGTATTTAAGCATGTCTAAGTTCTAGCTAGTTGTGTCGTAGAACTTATGAAATAGCTGCTGAAAATCAGGTAAAAGTTGTTGTGATGTTATGGACTATTTTGCAGTAGTTTCATGTTATTATATGGCTGTCACGTGTGAGTATTGGATGGAGTATGTCGTGGTTAAGATCATTAGTGTCTTAACTTGGTCATGGAAGTAATAATTGATGAAGAAATTATCTGAAAATCGGTTTTGAGTTGCTAAAAATGGTTGGACAAGTTATGCCTTCGTTTAAATTTTTTGTTGGGGCTGAAAATCAGTATGAGTAATTGAATATATTGTGGTTAATGTTGTTAATGTGTTTCGGAAGAATAAAATGGATTTTAGAGATATAATTGTTTAATCGTAAACCAAGCTTGCCGCGCGTTATACTATTATTTTAATTGTCGGAATTTTTCTTAAGTTGTTGAGGGGCTGAATGGATGGGATTGGTTATTGATATTGTTAATATCATTGTTTGGTGCTGTTTAGAATTTGGGGAAGTGAGGAAATATAGGGGAAGTGCTTCCCCATTTTTCGTAAGATAGCTACTAGCTTAGAAATTTGTTTTGACTCCTTCCATGGCATTAACAATAGTTCTAATACCTTGATGTAGGTTGAAGTACTACAAGCACTATGTGGAGTCCTTAGCAACAAAGGTATGTTAAGGGTACTCTTCCTTATTTTGGCATGATAAGAATGAAACGAACGTAAACGAATAATATCCATAACGGCTCCACTCTTAGATATATTGGTGGTTGAGGTTTTTGACTTCTATATAATGATAGTGATCTTATCTTATGGCTTGTTAATTCTTCAATGTTATGTTTATATATTAGTTCCATAATGTTAATCATAGGGGCAACGACCTTACGTCACTTCGATAGAGTCAGAGTGTCGTAGTATCATTCATGCATTATATACATATATACACCATGACCTCACAGGCGTTATATACGCGTATTCTATATGATATGTATATGGGGAATGGGAAAGGTTATGGCATTATATACGCACCACCACCTGATTAGCTGGTATATGATGATGATTATGCCTACAAAGGCCGATATGATGTGAAGGGATGCCCACATAGTCTTTATGTCGTTATATACACATATGTATATGTAGCACCAGGCATTATATACGAACATGTACGATACTTAGGCATTTTATGGCCCTCAGAGGCATTTTGTACGGGTTGATTATTCCTTGTCTTAGGTTACCTTTATGCCTTTATTATGCTATTTCTCATGCCTTACATACTTGGTACATTATTTGTATTGCGCCCTTTTTGCTTGGGGGATGCTTTGCGTTTCATGCCCCTAGGATCGTGAGACAGGGCGATGGTCGATACAAGTAGCTTTCCTGTTCAGCTGATATTAGAGCACTCTACTTGTCCCGGTGTTGCGGTCTAGTATTGGCACGGTATATTTTACATGCATATCGGAATGGTGGGGCCCTGTCCTGACCTTATGATGTCACATACTCCATCGAGACTTGTAGGAAGTTATAATGCAGTCATATGTTATGTCACCTTCTCGCCTATATTTTTGTTGTATAGTCGTCTATGGTAGCTTTGTCGGCTTGTATGGTCATGTCTTGCATCTATGTATATACATATATACTCTATCGATCTTGCACCTTTTCAGCTTATTATTTCTATGAGTCAGTAGGATTACCTCGTTACAGCCCTCATGGCCCATGCTTATTTATGATTATGTGGTGAATGTATTCCCTACTATCTATAACCATGAGTAGTAGACCTACTAAACTATCCATATCAGCTCGCCCTTTTGTCGGGCTTATGTCTGGGTAGTTTGCCCTCATAGACTCAGCCATCCTCGCGTGCTCTTCCACTACCTCAAAAGAAGCCTCATAGGCCACCAACTGCAACGTAGCAAACTGAAGGTTATACTCAAACCTCTCACAAAACATCAAACTCGCTCAGCCTCTATAGGTAGCAATCGAGCTGCATCACGTGATAAGGCGTAGAAACCAGTCTCATAATTTGCAAGTGTCGAACCCCGCTACTCCAACCTTTGGAACTCACTACGCTTGCCCAGACGCAAGCTACTGCCATGTTTATTCCCTTATAGTATTTGAATTAGGTTAACGAAAACTCTCTCCTTCATGTATTTAATCATGTCTAAGTTCTAGCTAGTTGTGTCGTAGAACTTATGAAATAGCTGCTGAAAATCAGGTAAAAGTTGTTGTGATGTTATGGACTATTTTGCAGTAGTTTCATGTTATTATATGGCTGTCACACGTGTGAGTATTGGATGGAGTATGTCGTGGTTAAGATCATTAGTGTCTTAACTTGGTCATGGAAGTAAGAATTGATGAAGAAATTATCTGAAAATCGGTTTTGAGTTGCTAAAAATGGTTGGACAGTTATGCCTTCGTTTAAATTTTTTGTTGTGGCTGAAAATCAGTATGAGTAATTGAATATATTGTGGTTAATGTTGTTAACAGGTTCTGGAAGAATAAAATGGATTTTAGAGATATAATTGTTTAATCGTAAACCAAGCTTGCCGCGCGTTATACTATTATTTTAATTGTCGGAATTTTTCTTAAGTTGTTGAGGGGCTGAATGGATGGGATTGGTTATTGATATTGTTAATATCGTTGTTTGGTGCTATTTAGAATTTGGGGAAGTGAGGAAATATAGGGGAAGTGCTTCCCCATTTTTCGTAAGATAGCTACTAGCTTAGAAATTTGTTTTGACTCCTTCCATGGCATTAACAATAGTTCTAATACCTTGATGTAGGTTGAAGTACTACAAGCACAATGTGGAGTCCTTAGCAACAAAGGTATGTTAAGGGTACTCTTCCTTATTTTGGCATGATAAGAATGAAACGAACGTAAACGAATAATATCCATAACGGCTCCACTCTTAGATATATTGGTGGTTGAGGTTTTTGACTTCTATATAATGATAGTGATCTTATCTTATGGCTTGTTAATTCTTCAATGTTATGTTGATATATTAGTTCCATAATGTTAATCATAGGGGCAACGACCTTACGTCACTTCGATAGAGTCAGAGTGTCGTAGTATCATTCATGCATTATATACATATATACACCATGACCTCACAGGCGTTATATACGCGTATTCTATATGATATGTATATGGGGAATGGGAAAGGTTATGGCATTATATACGCACCACCACCCGATTAGCCGGTATATGATGATGATTATGCCTACAAAGGCCGATATGATGTGAAGGGATGCCCACATAGTCTTTATGGAGTTATATACACATATGTATATGTAGCACTGTGCATTATATACGAACATGTACTATACTTAGGAATTTTATGGCCCTCGAGAGGCATTTTGTACAAAGTTGATTATTCCTTGTCTTAGGTTACCTTTATGCCTTTATTATGCTATTTCTCATGCCTTACATACTTGGTACATTATTTGTACTTTGCGCCCTTTTTGCTTGGGGGATGTTGCGTTTCATGCCCCTAGGATCGTGTAGACGGGCGACGGTCGATACAAGTAGCTTTCCTGTTCAGCTGATATTAGAGCACTCTACTTGTCCCGGTGTTGCGGTCTAGTATTGGCACGGTATATTTTATATGCATATCGGAATGGTGGGGCCCTGTCTTGACCTTATGATGTCACTTACTCCATCGAGACTTGTAGGAAGTTATAATGCAGTCATATGTTATGTCACCTTCTCGCCTATATTTTTGTTGTATAGTCGTCTATGGTAGCTTTGTCGGCTTGTATGGTCATGTCTTGCATCTATGTATATACATATATACTTTATCGATCTTGCACCTTTTCACCTTATTATTTCTATGAGTCAGTAGGATTACCTCGTTACAGCCCTCATGGCCCATGCTTATTTATGATTATGTGGTGAATGTATTCCCTACTATCTATAACCATGAGTAGTAGACCTACTAAACTATCCATATCAGCTCGCCCTTTTGTCGGGCTTAAGTCTGGGTAGTTTGCCCTCATAGACTCAGCCATCCTCGCGTGCTCTTCCACTACCTCAAAAGAAGCCTCATAGGCCACCAACTGCAACGTAGCAAACTGAAGGGTTATACTCAAACCTCTCACAAAACATCAAACTCGCTCAGCCTCTATAGGTAGCAATCGAGCTGCATCACGTGATAAGGCGTAGAAACCAGTCTCATAATTTGCAAGTGTCGAACCCCGCTACTCCAACCTTTGGAACTCACCACGCTTGCCCAAACACAAGCTACTGCCATGTTTATTCCCTTATAGTATTTGAATTAGGTTAACGAAAACTCTCTCCTTCATGTATTTAAGCATGTCTAAGTTCTAGCTAGTTGTGTCGTAGAACTTATGAAATAGTCTATTTGAAAATCGAGGTAAAATTTGTTGTGATGTTATGGACTATTTTGCAGTAGTTTCATGTTATTATATGGCTGTCACATGTGAGTATTGGATGGAGTATGTCGTGGTTAAGATCATTAGTGTCTTAACTTGGTCATGGAAGTAATAATTGATGAAGAAATTATCTGAAAATCGGTTTTGAGTTGCTAAAAATGGTTGGACAGTTATGCCTTCGTTTAAATTTTTTGTTGGGGCTGAAAATCAGTATGAGTAATTGAATATATTGTGGTTAATGTTGTTAACAGGTTCTGGAAGAATAAAATGGATTTTAGAGATATAATTGTTTAATCGTAAACCAAGCTTGCCGCGCGTTATACTATTATTTTAATTGTCGGAATTTTTCTTAAGTTGTTGAGGGGCTGAATGGATGGGATTGGTTATTGATATTGTTAATATCATTGTTTGGTGCTGTTTAGAATTTGGGGAAGTGAGGAAATATAGGGGAAGTGCTTCCCCATTTTTCGTAAGATAGCTACTAGCTTAGAAATTTGTTTTGACTCCTTCCATGGCATTAACAATAGTTCTAATACCTTGATGTAGGTTGAAGTACTACAAGCACTATGTGGAGTCCTTAGCAACAAAGGTATGTTAAGGGTACTCTTCCTTATTTTGGCATGATAAGAATGAAACGAACGTAAACGAATAATATCCATAACGGCTCCACTCTTAGATATATTGGTGGTTGAGGTTTTTGACTTCTATATAATGATAGTGATCTTATCTTATGGCTTGTTAATTCTTCAATGTTATGTTTATATATTAGTTCCATAATGTTAATCATAGGGGCAACGACCTTACGTCACTTCGATAGAGTCAGAGTGTCGTAGTATCATTCATGCATTATATACATATATACACCATGACCTCACAGGCGTTATATACGCGTATTCTATATGATATGTATATGGGGAATGGGAAAGGTTATGGCATTATATACGCACCACCACCTGATTAGCTGGTATATGATGATGATTATGCCTACAAAGCCCTATATGATGTGAAGGGATGCCCACATAGTCTTTATGGAGTTATATACACATATGTATATGTAGCACCAGGCATTATATACGAACATGTACGATACTTAGGCATTTTATGGCCCTCAGAGGCATTCTGTACAGGTTGATTATTCCTTGTCTTAGGTTACCTTTATGCCTTTATTATGCTATTTCTCATGCCTTACATACTTGGTACATTATTTGTACTGCGCCCTTTTTGCTTGGGGGATGCTGCGTTTCATGCCCCTAGGATCAGGTAGACAGGGCGACGGTCGATACCAGTAGCTTTCCTGTTCAGCTGATATTAGAGCACTCTACTTGTCCCGGTGTTGCGGTCTAGTATTGGCACGGTATATTTTATATGCATATCGGAATGGTGGGGCCCTGTCCTGAGCTTATGATGTCACTTACTCCATCGAGACTTGTAGGAAGTTATAATGCAGTCATATGTTATGTCACCTTCTCGCCTATATTTTTGTTGTATAGTCGTCTATGGTAGCTTTGTCGGCTTGTATGGTCATGTCTTCCATCTATGTATATACATATATACTTTATCGATCTTGCACCTTTTCACCTTATTATTTCTATGAGTCGTAGGATTACCTCGTTACATCCCTCATGGCCCATGCTTATTTATGATTATGTGGTGAATGTATTCCCTACTATCTATAACCATGAGTAGTAGACCTACTAAACTATCCATATCAGCTCGCCCTTTTGTCGGGCTTAAGTCTGGGTAGTTTGCCCTCATAGACTCAGCCATCCTCGCGTGCTCTTCCACTACCTCAAAAGAAGCCTCATAGGCCACCAACTGCAACGTAGCAAACTGAAGGGTTATACTCAAACCTCTCACAAAACATCAAACTCGCTCAGCCTCTATAGGTAGCAATCGAGCTGCATCACGTGATAAGGCGTAGAAACCAGTCTCATAATTTGCAAGTGTCGAACCCCGCTACTCCAACCTTTGGAACTCACCACGCTTGCCCAAACACAAGCTACTGCCATGTTTATTCCCTTATAGTATTTGAATTAGGTTAACGAAAACTCTCTCCTTCATGTATTTAAGCATGTCTAAGTTCTAGCTAGTTGTGTCGTAGAACTTATGAAATAGCTGCTGAAAATCAGGTAAAAGTTGTTGTGATGTTATTGACTATTTTGCAGTAGTTTCATGTTATTATATGGCTGTCACATGTGAGTATTGGATGGAGTATGTCGTGGTTAAGATCATTAGTGTCTTAACTTGGTCATGGAAGTAATAATTGATGAAGAAATTATCTGAAAATCGGTTTTGAGTTGCTAAAAATGGTTGGACAGTTATGCCTTCGTTTAAATTTTTTGTTGGGGCTGAAAATCAGTATGAGTAATTGAATATATCACAGTTAATGTTGTTAACAGGTTCTGGAAGAATAAAATGGATTTTAGAGATATAATTGTTTAATCGTAAACCAAGCTTGCCGCGCGTTATACTATTATTTTAATTGTCGGAATTTTTCTTAAGTTGTTGAGGGGTGAATGGATGGGATTGGTTATTGATATTGTTAATATCATTGTTTGGTGCTGTTTAGAATTTGGGGAAGTGAGGAAATATAGGGGAAGTGCTTCCCCATTTTTCGTAAGATAGCTACTAGCTTAGAAATTTGTTTTGACTCCTTCCATGGCATTAACAATAGTTCTAATACCTTGATGTAGGTTGAAGTACTACAAGCACTATGTGGAGTCCTTAGCAACAAAGGTATGTTAAGGGTACTCTTCCTTATTTTGGCATGATAAGAATGAAACGAACGTAAACGAATAATATCCATAACGGCTCCACTCTTAGATATATTGGTGGTTGAGGTTTTTGACTTCTATATAATGATAGTGATCTTATCTTATGGCTTGTTAATTCTTCAATGTTATGTTGATATATTAGTTCCATAATGTTAATCAGAGGGGCAACGACCTTACGTCACTTCGATAGAGTTAGAGTGTCGTAGTATCATTCATGCATTATATACATATATACACCATGACCTCACAGGCGTTATATACGCGTATTCTATATGATATGTATATGGGGAATGGGAAAGGTTATGGCATTATATACGCACCACCACCTGATTAGCTGGTATATGATGATGATTATGCCTACAAAGCCCTATATGATGTGAAGGGATGCCCACATAGTCTTTATGGAGTTATATACACATATGTATATGTAGCACCAGGCATTATATACGAACATGTACGATACTTAGGCATTTTATGGCCCTCAGAGGCATTCTGTACAGGTTGATTATTCCTTGTCTTAGGTTACCTTTATGCCTTTATTATGCTATTTCTCATGCCTTACATACTTGGTACATTATTTGTACTGCGCCCTTTTTGCTTGGGGGATGCTGCGTTTCATGCCCCTAGGATCAGGGAGACAGGGCGATGGTCGATACCAGTAGCTTTCCTGTTCAGCTGATATTAGAGCACTCTACTTGTCCCGGTGTTGCGGTCTAGTATTGGCACGGTATATTTTACATGCATATCGGAATGGTGGGGCCCTGTCCTGACCTTATGATGTCACATACTCCATCGAGACTTGTAGGAAGTTATAATGCAGTCATATGTTATGTCACCTTCTCGCCTATATTTTTGTTGTATAGTCGTCTATGGTAGCTTTGTCGGCTTGTATGGTCATGTCTTGCATCTATGTATATACATATATACTCTATCGATCTTGCACCTTTTCAGCTTATTATTTCTATGAGTCAGTAGGATTACCTCGTTACAGCCCTCGTGGCCCATGCTTATTTATGATTATGTGGTGAATGTATTCCCTACTATCTATAACCATGAGTAGTAGACCTACTAAACTATCCATATCAGCTCGCCCTTTTGTCGGGCTTATGTCTGGGTAGTTTGCCCTCATAGACTCAGCCATCCTCGCGTGCTCTTCCACTACCTCAAAAGAAGCCTCATAGGCCACCAACTGCAACGTAGCAAACTGAAGGGTTATACTCAAACCTCTCACAAAACATCAAACTCGCTCAGCCTCTATAGGTAGCAATCGAGCTGCATCACGTGATAAGGCGTAGAAACCAGTCTCATAATATGCAAGTGTCGAACCCCGCTACTCCAACCTTTGGAACTCACTACGCTTGCCCAGACACAAGCTACTGCCATGTTTATTCCCTTATAGTATTTGAATTAGGTTAACGAAAACTCTCTCCTTCATGTATTTAATCATGTCTAAGTTCTAGCTAGTTGTGTCGTAGAACTTATGAAATAGCTGCTGAAAATCAGGTAAAAGTTGTTGTGATGTTATGGACTATTTTGCAGTAGTTTCATGTTATTATATGGCTGTCACGTGTGAGTATTGGATGGAGTATGTCGTGGTTAAGATCATTAGTGTCTTAACTTGGTCATGGAAGTAAGAATTGATGAAGAAATTATCTGAAAATCGGTTTTGAGTTGCTAAAAATGGTTGGACAGTTATGCCTTCGTTTAAATTTTTTGTTGTGGCTGAAAATCAGTATGAGTAATTGAATATATTGTGGTTAATGTTGTTAACAGGTTCTGGAAGAATAAAATGGATTTTAGAGATATAATTGTTTAATCGTAAACCAAGCTTGCCGCGCGTTATACTATTATTTTAATTGTCGGAATTTTTCTTAAGTTGTTGAGGGGCTGAATGGATGGGATTGGTTATTGATATTGTTAATATCGTTGTTTGGTGCTATTTAGAATTTGGGGAAGTGAGGAAATATAGGGGAAGTGCTTCCCCATTTTTCGTAAGATAGCTACTAGCTTAGAAATTTGTTTTGACTCCTTCCATGGCATTAACAATAGTTCTAATACCTTGATGTAGGTTGAAGTACTACAAGCACAATGTGGAGTCCTTAGCAACAAAGGTATGTTAAGGGTACTCTTCCTTATTTTGGCATGATAAGAATGAAACGAACGTAAACGAATAATATCCATAACGGCTCCACTCTTAGATATATTGGTGGTTGAGGTTTTTGACTTCTATATAATGATAGTGATCTTATCTTATGGCTTGTTAATTCTTCAATGTTATGTTTATATATTAGTTCCATAATGTTAATCATAGGGGCAACGACCTTACGTCACTTCGATAGAGTCAGAGTGTCGTAGTATCATTCATGCATTATATACATATATACACCATGACCTCACAGGCGTTATATACGCGTATTCTATATGATATGTATATGGGGAATGGGAAAGGTTATGGCATTATATACGCACCACCACCGATTAGTGGTATATGATGATGATTATGCCTACAAAGCCCTATATGATGTGAAGGGATGCCCACATAGTCTTTATGGAGTTATATACACATATGTATATGTAGCACCAGGCATTATATACGAACATGTACGATACTTAGGCATTTTATGGCCCTCAGAGGCATTTTGTACAGGTTGATTATTCCTTGTCTTAGGTTACCTTTATGCCTTTATTATGCTATTTCTCATGCCTTACATACTTGGTACATTATTTGTACTGCGCCCTTTTTGCTTGGGGGATGCTGCGTTTCATGCCCCTAGGATCAGGTAGACAGGGCGACGGTCGATACAAGTAGCTTTCCTGTTCAGCTGATATTAGAGCACTCTACTTGTCCCGGTGTTGCGGTCTAGTATTGGCACGGTATATTTTATATGCATATCGGAATGGTGGGGCCCTGTCCTGAGCTTATGATGTCACTTACTCCATCGAGACTTGTAGGAAGTTATAATGCAGTCATATGTTATGTCACCTTCTCGCCTATATTTTTGTTGTATAGTCGTCTATGGTAGCTTTGTCGGCTTGTATGGTCATGTCTTGCATCTATGTATATACATATATACTTTATCGATCTTGCACCTTTTCAGCTTATTATTTCTATGAGTCAGTAGGATTACCTCGTTACAGCCCTCATGGCCCATGCTTATTTATGATTATGTGGTGAATGTATTCCCTACTATCTATAACCATGAGTAGTAGACCTACTAAACTATCCATATCAGCTCGCCCTTTTGTCGGGCTTATGTCTGGGTAGTTTGCCCTCATAGACTCAGCCATCCTCGCGTGCTCTTCCACTACCTCAAAAGAAGCCTCATAGGCCACCAACTGCAACGTAGCAAACTGAAGGGTTATACTCAAACCTCTCACAAAACATCAAACTCGCTCAGCCTCTATAGGTAGCAATCGAGCTGCATCACGTGATAAGGCGTAGAAACCAATCTCATAATTTGCAAGTGTCGAACCCCGCTACTCCAACCTTTGGAACTCACCACGCTTGCCCAGACGCAAGCTACTGCCATGTTTATTCCCTTATAGTATTTGAATTAGGTTAACGAAAACTCTCTCCTTCATGTATTTAAGCATGTCTAACTTCTAGCTAGTTGTGTCGTAGAACTTATGAAATAGCTGCTGAAAATCAGGTAAAAGTTGTTGTGATGTTGTGGACTATTTTGCAGTAGTTTCATGTTATTATATGGCTGTCACATGTGAGTATTGGATGGAGTATGTCGTGGTTAAGATGATTAGTGTCTTAACTTGGTCATGGAAGTAAGAATTGATGAAGAAATTATCTGAAAATCGGTTTTGAGTTGCTAAAAATGGTTGGACAGTTATGCCTTCGTTTAAATTTTTTGTTGTGGCTGAAAATCAGTATGAGTAATTGAATATATTGTGGTTAATGTTGTTAATAGGTTCTGGAAGAATAAAATGGATTTTAGAGATATAATTGTTTAATCGTAAACCAAGCTTGCCGCGCGTTATACTATTATTTTAATTGTCGAAATTTTTCTTAAGTTGTTGAGGGGCTGAATGGATGGGATTGGTTATTGATATTGTTAATATCGTTGTTTGGTGCTATTTAGAATTTGGGGAAGTGAGGAAATATAGGGGAAGTGCTTCCCCATTTTTCGTAAGATAGCTACTAGCTTAGAAATTTGTTTTGACTCCTTCCATGGCATTAACAATAGTTCTAATACCTTGATGTAGGTTGAAGTACTACAAGCACTATGTGGAGTCCTTAGCAACAAAGGTATGTTAAGGGTACTCTTCCTTATTTTGGCATGATAAGAATGAAACGAACGTAAACGAATAATATCCATAACGGCTCCACTCTTAGATATATTGGTGGTTGAGGTTTTTGACTTCTATATAATGATAGTGATCTTATCTTATGGCTTGTTAATTCTTCAATGTTATGTTTATATATTAGTTCCATAATGTTAATCATAGGGGCAACGACCTTACGTCACTTCGATAGAGTCAGAGTGTCGTAGTATCATTCATGCATTATATACATATATACACCATGACCTCACAGGCGTTATATACGCGTATTCTATATGATATGTATATAGGGAATGGGAAAGGTTATGGCATTATATATGCACCACCACCTGATTAGCTGGTATATGATGATGATTATGCCTACAAAGGCCGATATGATGTGAAGGGATGCCCACATAGTCTTTATGGCGTTATATACACATATGTATATGTAGCACCAGGCATTATATACGAACATGTACGATACTTAGGCATTTTATGGCCCTCAGAGGCATTCTGTACAGGTTGATTATTCCTTGTCTTAGGTTACCTTTATGCCTTTATTATGCTATTTCTCATGCCTTACATACTTGGTACATTATTTGTACTGCGCCCTTTTTTCTTGGGGGATGCTGCGTTTCATGCCCCTATGATCAGGTAGACAGGGCGATGGTCGATACCAGTAGCTTTCCTGTTCAGCTGATATTAGAGCACTCTACTTGTCACAGTGTTGCGGTCTAGTATTGGCACGACATATTTGAAATGCATATTGGTATGGTGGGGCCCTGTCCTGACCTTATGATGTCACTTACTCCAGTAGAGACTTGTAGGAAGTTATACTGCAGTCATATGTTATGTCACCTTCTCGCCTATATTTTTGTTGTATAGTCGTCTATGGTAGCTTTGTCGGCTTGTATGGTCATGTCTTGCATCTATGTATATACATATATACTTTATCGATCTTGCACCTTTTCACCTTATTATTTCTATGAGTCGTAGGATTACCTCGTTACATCCCTCATGGCCCATGCTTATTTATGATTATGTGGTGAATGTATTCCCTACTATATATAACCATGAGTAGTAGACCTACTAAACTATCCATATCAGCTCTCCCTTTTGTCGGGCTTATGTCTGGGTAGTTTGCCCTCATAGACTCAGCCATCCTAGCGTGCTCTTCCACTACCTCAAAAGAAGCCTCATAGGCCACCAACTGCAACGTAGCAAACTGAAGGGTTATACTCAAACCTCTCACAAAACATCAAACTCGCTCAGCCTCTATAGGTAGCAATCGAGCTGCATCACGTGATAAGGCGTAGAAACCAGTCTCAGAATTTGCAAGTGTCGAACCCCTCTACTCCAACCTTTGGAACTCACCACGCTTGCCCAGACACAAGCTACTGCCATGTTTATTCCCTTATTGTATTTGAATTAGGTTAACGAAAACTCTCTCCTTCATGTATTTATGCATGTCTAAGTTCTAGCTAGTTGTGTCGTAGAACTTATGAAATAGCTGCTGAAAATCAGGTAAAAGTTGTTGTGATGTTATGGACTATTTTGCAGTAGTTTCATGTTATTATATGGCTGTCACATGTGAGTATTGTATGGAGTATGTCGTGGTTAAGATCATTAGTGTCTTAACTTGGTCATGGAAGTAAGAATTGATGAAGAAATTATCTGAAAATCGGTTTTGAGTTGCTAAAAATGGTTGGACAGTTATGCCTTCGTTTAAATTTTTTGTTGTGGCTGAAAATCAGTATGAGTAATTGAATATATTGTGGTTAATGTTGTTAACAGGTTCTGGAAGAATAAAATGGATTTTAGAGATATAATTGTTTAATCGTAAACCATGCTTGCCGCGCGTTATACTATTATTTTAATTGTCGGAATTTTTCTTAAGTTGTTGAGGGGCTGAATGGATGGGATTGGTTATTGATATTGTTAATATCGTTGTTTGGTGCTGTTTAGAATTTGGGGAAGTGAGGAAATATAGGGGAAGTGCTTCCCCATTTTTCGTAAGATAGCTCCTAGCTTAGAAATTTGTTTTGACTCCTTCCATGGCATTAACAATAGTTCTAATACCTTGATGTAGGTTGAAGTACTACAAGCACTATGTGGAGTCCTTAGCAACAAAGGTATGTTAAGGGTACTCTTCCTTATTTTGGCATGATAAGAATGAAACGAATGTAAACGAATAATATCCATAACGGCTCCACTCTTAGATATATTGGTGGTTGAGGTTTTTGACTTCTATATAATGATAGTGATCTTATCTTATGGCTTGTTAATTCTTCAATGTTATGTTGATATATTAGTTCCATAATGTTAATCATAGGGGCAACGACCTTACGTCACTTCGATAGAGTCAGAGTGTCGTAGTATCATTCATGCATTATATACATATATACACCATGACCTCACAGGCATTATATACGCATATTCTATATGATATGTATATGGGGAATGGGAAAGGTTATGGCATTATATACGCACCACCACCTGATTAGCTGGTATATGATGATGATTATGCCTACAAAGGCCGATATAATGTGAAGGGATGCCCACATAGTCTTTATGGCGTTATATAAACATATGTATATGTAGCACCAGGCATTATATAAGAACATGTACGATACTTAGGCATTTTATGGCCCTCAGAGGCATTCTGTACAGGTTGATTATTCCTTGTCTTAGGTTACCTTTATGCCTTTATTATGCTATTTCTCATGCCTTACATACTTGGTACATTATTTGTACTGCGCCCTTTTTGCTTGGGGGATGCTGCGTTTCATGCCCCTAGGATCAAGTAGACAGGGCGATGGTCGATACCAGTAGCTTTCCTATTCAGCTGATATTAGAGCACTCTACTTGTCACGGTGTTGCGGTCTAGTATTGGCACGACATATTTGATATGCATATTGGTATGGTGGGGCCCTGTCCTGACCTTATGATGTCACTTACTCAAGTAGAGACTTGTAGGAAGTTATACTGCAGTCATATGTTATGTCACCTTCTCGCCTATATTTTTGTTGTACAGTCGTCTATGGTAGCTTTGTCGGCATGTATGGTCATGTCCAACATCAATGTATATACATATATACTCTATCGATCTTGCACCTTTTCAGCTTATTATTTCTATGAGTCAGTAGGATTACCTCGTTACAACCCTCGTGGCCCATGCTTATTTATGATTATGTGGTGAATGTATTCCCTACTATCTATAACCATGAGTAGTAGACCTACTAAACTATCCATATCAGCTCGCCCTTTTGTCGGGCTTATGTCTGGTTAGTTTGTCCTCATAGACTCAGCCATCCTCGCGTGCTCTTCCACTACCTCAAAAGAAGCCTCATAGGCCACCAACTGCAACGTAGCAAACTGAAGGGTTATACTCAAACCTCTCACAAAACATCAAACTCGCTCAGCCTCTATAGGTAGCAATCGAGCTGCATCACGTGATAAGGCGTAGAAACCAGTCTCATAATTTGCAAGTGTCGAACCCCGCTACTCCAACCTTTGGAACTCATCACGCTTGCCCAAACACAAGCTACTGTCATGTTTATTCCCTTATAGTGTTTGAATTAGGTTAACGAACCTCTTTCCTTCATGTATTTAAGCATGTCTCAGTTCTAGCTAGTTGTGTCGTAGAACTTATGAAATAGTTGTTGAAAATCAGGTAAAAGTTGTTGTGATGTTATGGACTATTTTGCAGTAGTTTCATGTTATTATATGGCTGTCACATGTGAGTATTGGATGGAGTATGTCGTGGTTAAGATCATTAGTGTCTTAACTTGGTCGTGGAAGTAAGAATTGTTGAAGAAATTTTCTGAAAATCGGTTTTGAGTTGCTAAAAATGGTTGGACAGTTATGCCTTCGTTTAAATTTTTTGTTGTGGCTGAAAATCAGTAGGAGTAATTGAATATATTGTGGTTAATGTTGTTAACATGTTCTGGAAGAATAAAATGGATTTTAGAGATATAATTGTTTAATCGTAAACCAAGCTTGTTGCGCGTTATACTATTGGTTTAATTGTCAGAATTTTTCTTAAGTTGTTGAGGGGCTGAATGGATGAGATTGGTTATTGATATTGTTAATATCATTGTTTGGTGCTATTTAGAATATTGGGAAGTGGGAAAATATAGGGAAAGTGCTTCCCGGTTTTACGTGAGAGAGCTACTAGCTTAGAAATGTGTTTTGAGTCCTTCCATGGCATTAACAACAGTTTTAATACCTTGATGTAGGTTGAAGTACTACATGCACTATGTGGAGTCTGTAGCAACAAAGGTATGTTAAGGCTACTCTTCCTTATTTTGGCATGATAAGAATGAAACGAACGTAAACGAATAATATCCATATGGCTCCACTCTTAGATATATTGGTGGATGAGGTTCTTCACTTCAATTTTATGATAGTGATCTTATCTTATGGCTTGTTGATTCTTCAATGTTATTTTGATGATATTAGTTCCATAATGTTAATCGTAGGGGCAACGACCTTACGTCACTTCGGTAAACTCAGAGTGTCTTAGTATCATTCATGCATTATATACATATATATACCATGACCACACAGACGTTATATACGCGTATTCTATATGATATGTATATGGGGTATGGGAAAGGTTATGGCGTTATATACGCACCACAACCTGATTAGCTAGTATATGATTATGATTATGCCCATAGAGGCTGATATGATGTGAATGAATGCCCACATAGGCCTGATGGCGTTATATACGCATATGTATATGGTGGACCAGGCATTATATACGAACATGTACGATACATAGGAATATAATGGCCCTCAGAGGCATTCTGTACAGGTTGATTATTCCTTTTCTTAGGTTACCTCCATGACTTTATTATGCTATTTCTCATGCCTAACATACTTGGTACATTATTCGTACTAACGCCCCTTTTTCTTGGGGGATGCTACGTTTCTTTCCCCCAGGTTCAGGTAGACAGGGCGATGGTCGATCCCAGTAGCTTGCCTGTTCAGGTGATATTGGAGAACTCTACTTGTCCCGGAGTTGCGGTCTAGTATTGGCACGGTATTTTTGATATGCATATGGGTATGGTAGGGCCCTGTCCTAACCGGATGATGTCACGTACTCCAGTAGAGGCTTGTAGGCAGTTATAATGCAGTCAGATGTTATGTGTCATCTTCGGCCTATGTTTTTGTTGTATAATCATCTATGGTAGCCTTGTCGGCTTGTACGGTCATGTCCAACATCTATATATACATATACTCTATCGGTCTTGCATCTTTTCAGCTTATTATTTCTATGAGTAGGTAGGTCACCTCTTCATGGCCCTCGTGGCCCATGCTTATTTATGATTATATGGTGAATATATGTCTAGTGGTGCTCGGCAGGTAAGGTCTAGTTTCCCATCATGGCCCTCCAGTTTGGATTGTGAAAATAACTCTCACGGTCGGAATACCAAGACTGAGAACCCCTCAAATATTGGCCCCTACTATAACCGTTTTGTCCCAAAGAGACCATTTGTACTCTAAGGGCTGCTTGAACCGATCGACTAGGATGTGACTGTTTCTTTCTTTAGAGATGCCCAATCTCTCTACAATTGTAACAAATCCTAGCCGCTAAAGGCTATTGAATAGAGATAGAAGAACTTGAATAACCCCCATGGTTAGAATATCAAGATTGAGAACCCCTCAATAACAGTCCCCCACTATAATCACTCCACCCCGCATAGACACCATCTATAATTTGAAGGGATGCCTAAATCGGTCGACTAGGCTGTGACTGCTGAAATCCTCCTTGCTATCTATAAACAAGAGCAGTAGACCTACTAAACTATCCATATCACCTCCCCTTTTGTCGGGCTCATGTCTAGGTAGCTTTCTCTCACGGACTCAACCATCCTCGCATGCTCTGCCACTACCTCAAAAGAAGCCTCAGAGTCCACCAACTGCAACGTAGCCAACTTAAGGGGTATACTCAAACCTCTCACAAAACATCTAACTCGCTCATCTTCTGTAGGTAGCAATAGAGCTGCATAGCACGACAAGGCATAGAAAGGAGTTTCATAATCTACAACTGTCAAACCCTGCTACTCCAACCTCTAGAACTCATCATGCTAGCCCAAACGCAAGCTAAGAGGCATATACTTCTCTAGAAAAACTTGATAAAATCTGACCAAAGACAATGGAGGTGACCCCTCTGGTCGATAATCAACATAAGGTCTCAACCATTGTTTTACATCTCCCATAAGCTGATAGGCCACAAAACAAACTCCGTGCAATTAAACAATACCCAAGGTATGTAGCCTCTCATGGCTACTCATAATAAATTCATATGTATGCTCCTTTGGATGACCATAGAATACAAGAGGCTTCATGTTGGAAAAGTGCTCTCATATCAAACGCTTATCACGGATCATAGTTGTCCCTACAATCGGACGGGGACCAAAATTTGGAGCTGGAACCTCATGAATATGGGACACTGATAATGAAGCAGGCAAGGGCATGCCGGAGGGTAGCATCCTCAAATTGAATACTGGTAGTCAACAGGCTCAAACTCAAAAGAATGAAACATGCGTAATATGAGTACACAACGTACCCCTGTAGGCATTGTAGGCCGACAACGAAGAAAAATACGCAAAAAGAGATAAATATCAAGTTGACACCAAATAATCCTATACTAAACAGTGAAGTAACCCAAATAAGTCACACTGTCCACATATTAGTTCACTGAATCAACAAGTTACTTTATCCATATAAGGTTTCATAATCATGTAAGTTACCTTAATTTTAGAAGAGTTCAATGACAATATCCCAAATATAAAAATGATCAATTAAGAACCTTTCTTTATCTAAGAATTCAACCAAGTCACCAATAACCAGTCCAACACTTAATCCGTCAACAGATAATCAATGAAACTATGTATGCGTAATATGAATGCAATGAATATGCCAGATAAGTATCTCCAGTATACAAGCATTCAAATTCTATGAACTGCACTCCCACGAGGGACCCGTGAAGTCCATATACTCCTCCAAAATTTCTCAATGGAGCCCAGCTCTTGGCTGAATAATAAATGTTGCAGGCATGCAACTAGTTCCCCCGCGTATCATAATCATCTCAATGTTATCAATAATCTCATAAGTATTCTTACTTTTTTGGTCACTTGGACACACAATATTTTCATACCACTCTCATATTAATATCATAGAACCATGATTGTATGAATGCAAATGACAATAAAAGGAAACAAATTTGGATGCAATGAGATGCAACCAACTATAAGAGATGAATATCACATGCTTTCATAATTCAATAACACGCAATCCAAGTACAATTAGGACATCATATCGAAATCATGTGTGATGAATAAACACAACAATAGTAAATATGGTGATGATCCCACATAATGACTACAAGCTCAATCAACAGCAGTCGAAACCAGCATAATGCTAATTCCCAAATAACCCATGATTACAGTTCAACACTAGTACCAACCCAAACATTGATCAAAACTGTTTGGATGGGACCCCCAAATCCCTCAACATTTATAACTAATTATGTACTTCTATCGAAGTCTAGTAAGAGGAAACCGTAGCTTACCTCAGAGCCGAGCAGGTGCCGTGTGCAATCAACTCTCAATGCTAGCCTTGCCCTTTCGGAGTGCCTCATAGTAATTATAGTCTACCATGCATAGACTATACGTTAATATTAAGCTAATACAAAACACAAGGACTTAGTCCTTCAAACATACCAAAGACACCCAAACCAATTCCGGAACCACGGTGTCAAAATCCGAACGTTATTACTCAAACAGATTTAATACATGCTAACTAGTTATATTCTTAAGTTAATTGAAAAGCTAACCCCAATTGAACCCTCAACTGTGTGATTTAAGAAAAGTCCCAATTTACAAACCCTATATTTATTTCCAATTTTAGAAAAGGATTAAAATCCCAAATTAATTAATACAACATGGTCACTTATCATTAATCAACACTTATTCATAAAATCATGATCATCTAATCCATATTTTAACCAAAAATCAGAGGACTAGCTCTCTTGAACTTCAATGGAAGCTTACAAGACTTTTTCCTCAAATAAAGTCCAAACTAGTATTTAAAATACAACAATGATCAAAACGGGTTAAATTATACCTTAAATTATGAGCCAAATGAATTCCCTAAGAAAATATTCTCCAAGCAAGAACAAAAATCGAGATATGATATTTTGGGAAAGTTATTCTACCTAGGTCATTTAATAGACTGCCTGAAACAACTGTCATGCTTCTGCAGAATCCACTCTGCAAGTGTGGTTTTGCTTCTGTAGAAAGGGAGTCCGCTGAGAAGCAACCACTTGACACATCGCTAGCATAGAAGTGTATAAACACCTCGCAGAGGCGCCTTCACCTCTGTGAGAAAACCTCTGCAGGGGTGGAACCTCAATTTAATCTCAAGACCCACTTCTGCAAGCCAACCTTCGCAGAGGCGAACTACCATCCACTGGTGAGAACACCAGACACCAGCAATATACGATTTTACACTATCTTCCGCCAAATACTCGAAACACTCCTGAAACCCCTCAAACACAAACTAGACATGCTATCCCAAGGGAAACATTGCTACAAATTCACTTATGCCCTCAAATTTTTCATTTAATCGAGCTAAGACATACTTTTCTAAAGAATCACCCAAACGAACCCATACACTCAAAAGTCAACTTTGAGTCAAACTAACCAAATCCAAAATTCCTATTTTGGGTTTTTGACCTGAAAATAACATAAATGAACCTCGGGTTCTATGCTAGCCATATCCGCACATCAGAAACCCCACACAAATTGTACGGGAAGGGTAAAATAGTCAAATAATGGTCTTTTGGTAAAAATGACTAGACGGGTCATTACATCAGATACCAATTAAGCAAACGTTTATCCTCAAATGGAGAGAAATGAAAAGGGGAAATATACTGAAAGTAGTAAACAAATCAGGATATCTGCTCCGCATATTGAACTCTATCTCCCAAGACGCCTCCTCAACAAGACAGTGCTTCTATTGTACCTTCACATAAGTTATCTCTTTAGGGGTCGTTTGGTGTGTGGACAAAATTATCCTGTGATTATAATATTATAATCCAAGGACTAATTTATCCTATCTAGGAGATAGGATAAAATAATCATAGTTTAATGGGATAAGGTGGGATATCCCATCTTTAAGTTTGAGCTTCATTTTATACTTTGTTTGGTATAAGATATAAATTTATCCTAGGATAAATTTATACATTCTATGAAACATGGTACAACATTAATCACAAAGATAGTGTTGGGATATCCCAGCTTATACCGTGTACCAAACGACCCCTTAGACCTCAACTTTCTCACCTGTTTGTCCAAAATATCCACAAGCTCTTCTCGAACTCCAAATTCTGGTCAAGAAATATGAAGTCCCACTAGATAATATAAAAACCATCAGCATAACACTTCTTCAGCGTAGAACATGGAAAATCATATGGACACGTGAAAGACCTCGTTGCAGAGCCAACTCATATGCCACCTCTCCAACCCTCTGAAGAATCTCAAAAGGTCTGATATACCTCGGACTCAACTTCCCTCTCTTGCTGAATCTCATCACACCCTTCATGGGTGAAACCTTCAATAGAACTCTTTTACCAACCATAAAATCCATGTCCCAAACCTTCTTGTCTGCATACTACTTCTACCTACTCTAAGCTTCTAGGAGCTTGTACTGAATCACCTTGACATTTTTTTAAAAATCTATCAACAAATCAGTACAACAAAGTCGAACATCGAATGCATCAAACCACCCAATGTGAGAATGACCTCTCTTACCATACAAAGCCCCAAATAGGGCCATATAATTACTGGAGTGATAACTGTTGTTGTACGCAAACTATGGCAAGGGTAAGAACTGGTCCTAATGACCACCAAAATCAATCATGCATACTTGTAAGATATCCTCTAAGACGTGAATAGTTCGCTCGAATTGAACGTCTATCTGAGAGTGAAATGTTGTATTGAGATCCAAGCAATTACCCAACTTCTTTTGCAAAATGCGCTAGAAGTAAACTAAGTAATCTGGTATAAAGTGATAGAAATATGTACACCATAAAGACGAACAATCTCACAATTGTAAATCTTAGCCAACTTCTCCAAATTATACGTCGTCTGGACTGGAATGAAATACACGGACTTGGTCAACCTATAAATAATGACCCAAATAGAATCAAATTTGTCCAAAGTCTTGGGCAACCCACCAACAAAATCCATGGAAATCCTGTCCCACTTTAACGCTAGAATGGGCATCCCCTAAGACACACCACCGGGTCACTGGTGTTCATACTTGACCTGTTGATAATTCTGACACCGAGACACAAACTCAATAATGTCTCTCTTCATCCTGCCCACCAACAATGCTGCTTCGAGTCACGATACATCTTAGTAGCACCTGGATGAATCAAATATCTAGAGCTATGGGCCTTATCCATAATGAATCGAGTAAAATTACCAACTCTAAGAACACACACACTCTACCCTTGATCTTCAATACCCCATCGATATCAATCACAACCTCTCTAGCTTCACCACTCATCACTGTATCTCTAATTTTGCATAACTTCTCATTATTATACTGGTGGGTCCGATTCTGCTCCAAAAGAGATAACCTCACCTCCACACAAGCAAAAATCCTATCCAGATTTGAAATATAAAGCCTACAAAATGGTTTGCTAAGGACTGTCATAACAACCATGAAATCTTAACTCCATTGAAGACTAGGGAATATCAAGATGCTTTGATAGGCTTCAAATAACCACAAAAAGATAGGCCTCAATTAGTAATGAAATCATATTTTATGATGGTAAAAGAGCTCCTGTCAAAAATAGATCTTTTAGGAAAGTCTTACTATTATTTGGAGGCCCACATTAAAGACCAATATAAGTTGAATTATGGCCCAAAATCCATCCAATAAGGAGCATGTCCAGCAGCCCAATTTGATGTCTCTAGAAGCTTATTCAAATGTTATATTGAATACATTTAAATCTTTATTGAACAAAGTGTTGATGGTCTTATATGCACCTTAGAACAAAGTGTTGGTGGTCTTCTATGCACCTTGAAACCAAGTGTTTGTGGTATTCTATGTACCTTGAAACCAAGTGTTTGTGGTATTCTATGTACCTTGAAACCAAGTTTTTGTGGTCTTCTATGCACCTTGGAAATTTCAAATTATGTAATTCATTTTGACCACCTTTAAATCCTAGAATGATCTTTCGTTTCTTTAGGGTGGCAACCACCATTTTACTTTTATATAAAGGAGTGTTTTTCTTTTCATTGTAACTAAGTTTGATAAATATTAATATTATTAGCCTTGTGTCTTGTGAAGACCTTTGATGTTCTCTTTTGGATTATGCCCTTTTTGTTCTACTTTGAACCATATCTCGGATTCTTCAATGATAAGATTCCTTGTTTGAGTTCTCTCCCTCCTATTCTTCTTCTGCTCAATTGATTCCTTGAGGGTAAAAGCCTACTTGTGTGATACATAAGTATTGAGAGCCACTACTTGAGTGATAGGGTGTGATTCTTTTGGTGAGGTATGATTGCTTCTAACAATATTTTGTTTGTAATTAAGTAAATTATAGGTCTTTCAGAGGTTATGGTTACATCCATGAAAACCAAAAGAAAGGAAGAAGATAAAAGATTAAAAGAAAGAAATGAATATACCTTTCGCATGGAGTTACGAAAACTCTATGAAGCGATGAAGAAAACAAATGATGAGTGGGATGAAAGAAAGAAGAAATAATTCCAGAAGAATATCTTCAAACTATCCTTCATTTAATCAGGGGGAGTTGAATCGCAAGGCATATAAAAAGAAGGACGAAAGGGACACATCAAGTGCTTGTAGAAAATCAAAAATCATAGTTGATGTTAGAAGTCCTCCAAAAGATAGAAGAGGAATACTTATGAGATTATTGGCAATATTGAGATAATATAAGGTGACTTGTGGTTCACTGAAATAGAAGAGGAATACTTATGAGATTATTGGCAATATTAAGATAATATAAGGTGACTTGAGGTTCACTGAATCAACAAGTCACTTTTTCCATATAAGGTTTCATAATCATGTAAGTTACCCCAATTTCAGAAGAGTTCAATGACAATATCTGATGCAATATCAAATATGGAAGATAAACAAAACAACAAGAAACTAAAGGATAAAAAGGTAGACACAAGAGATGGAATCAAAAGCAACCCAATGTATATGAAACTAAGGACCTCAATTAAATTAACCATACAAAAGCACCTAAACCTATGACATAGACCTCAAGGGAACCAACGTCCCAAGCAACCCATATTTCCCAAACAAGGTTCAATCAATGACTTCAATAAGCCCTCAACTCTCAACCTCTCAATAGAGTATCAAAATATCACAATTCAACATAAAATCCATAATGAAATGACCTAAGCTTCCTATTTATAGTCTTAGGCTATGTTATTATACAAAGGGCGCAAAAATGACACCTTTGGATTGCAAAAATAATCAAAACGACTAGGTTGTCATGGTCTACGAACCACCTACGAATTGCAGGTTATATCTGTGATATGATTTATGATTTGCAGGTCATGTCCTTCAGCTTCTGCCACTCCTTAGCTACACCTGCGGTCCGCAAACTCATCCTATGACACCATCTGTGATTTGCAGATGGTTTTTTCTTCACCATGCTTGGCCTTTTCGCCTTCCCATGAAATCTTCCATACATGAGACCCTCGGGATGGCACTAATGCATGCTAATGAGTGCCTATCTTCATTTACATTGATCTTGAGGCAACTAAGATTTCATCATTCTCTCTTTCTTGAAAGAAATTTTTTGTCAAATTTAAGGGGTCACCTACACACATCCAACAAGAAGACAAAATGCCACCAATACAAGATTCGTTAGTACTAGAGAGATCTATGAGGATCATTTCACAATGACAATCATCATAAGTAAACATATAGTAGAGGAAAGTGTCTCTTGATTCAAACTCAAGTGTAAAATCCCCACTGGACACAAAAGCCTCATCACATTTACAAGGGACCACACAAGAAAACAACATGGTATGGAAAACATCTACCAATATCATACGATCTATAACACAACTGGGGTAAAAAGGAACAAAACTTTAGGTAACACATTCTATGAATTCATTTACCTTATTACTCTTTTAGAGTCCCTTTTAGTTCTTTGGACTCGGAATCCCCCTTCTTCGGGTCATGATTATATATATATATCCTTGGCATTCATGTATTACCCATATGGAGTCTAAGAGTATTGGATACGTTCGTAGTCAATAAATGGTTGATCCTAAATCGTCGTACTTAGATCCTTGAACATAATAGAAATTTCATTTACCACATTCAACTCCAAGTATCAATTTACAGTTCATATACGTCTTGTATGACACAATCCTTATATCACTAATAACTAATTGTTCATAGACATAAACACGACTATTCTTAGTAAAATTATCAACATACTTGATTCCTTGCATAACATATAAGTAATATCGGAATCAACTATCCTTCCTGACTCAACCTCGGACATTCATACACTGTGGCTTTTTCTTCCACCCCAGTAACATTATTATGTATCACTTAGGCATTGTCCATAATGTACCTTTCCAGACTGATGGCATAACGACTAAAATCTCTCGGGACACTCCCTGGCCCTATGGCCTAAAGCTCCACATCCAGAACATAACTCAATGTTGGATAAATATGTTCCATCGTATCTCTCTCCACATTGCTGACATCATGGTCTACTACTTCCAACATCTTCTAGGGTTTGCCTAATTGCTACATGGGAGTTTCGATCTAACACTTCTGTCATTATCAATTCTTCAGCACCTGCGTCCATCCCGAACCTTCCGATTTGTTTACTGGTCACTTCTTCCTCGCTTCTCAGCCTCTCAAAAGGTCTATATTGTGGGGGCATCTGAACATGACCTTACTCTGGGAATATAACTGGAGGTGTTGTTGCATACATAGGACCACACACACCTAACCTAAATGGAAATGACCGTTGTGCCGATGACCTCTGTATTGTACAAGCTTTCCTATAGTTTTGCACTACTACTGGAATTAGTGGCACTCGGAAGGGTGATTCCTCTAGAATATCATATGGGTCCTCTTCCATAGATGTATCCTCAAAAAGATATTCCTATATAGATAGATCTTCTTCTATGGATGAGTCTGCCTCTATTGAATATCTTACATTTCCTTCTAGTGTTCTTATGTTTCTCGGATTCATACTAGTCAGTGGTTGTCGGCTAGTACCTTCTCCCGCATTCTTAACCCACTTCATATATATATATACATATGTATATATATAGCCGATAAGGCCAACATAAGCACACTGACTCTACTGGGGAAGCCGACAAGGACACACACGACTGTCACATACAACATAATTGTCTACAAGCCTCTAAAGAGTACTATGAAAATATATTGTTGGGATAATATATATATATTATATTACAAGGCTGATAATGCCAACATAAGCATACTGACACTACTGGGGAAGCCGACAAGAACACACACGACTGTCACATACAAGACAATTGTCTACAAGCCTCTAAAGAGTACTATGAAAATATATGGTTGGGACAAGTCCCTGCCATCCCAAACAATATACGTATGTACTTCTTTCATACCTATAAGCTCACTACACAGCTCTAGAGGAAAGGAGCGTGAAAACCTTCAGCTGGGTCGAGTACAATATGAGGAAGGCATCTACATCTCTATCTGCACCGGCGGCATGAAACATAGTGTCCCCAAAAGAAGGACATCAATACGAAATAATGTACTAAGTATGTAAATCATGAATTACAATATGAGTCTGCAAACTATAAAGAAAAGAATATGAGCAATGTGAAATACATAGATGAAGGGAAAGCATAAGCAATATGTGGGGCCACACGGGGCAAAAATGTAACTCTAAAACATAATACAACCTACTTGGCTAGGCTTTTACTATATAATTGTCCTTTTATTATAGTGCGTGGTATAATATGTCATTAATCTTAGGTGTATGTATGAATATGCAATGAAATATGCACCCTAGTTCATGTATGTATTGCGGACTATGAAACCCGATCCATCATACGTATATATTGCGGAACGTGAAACCCGATCCTCCATAAGGATATGTTGCGGAACATGCAACCTGATCCTCTATATGAATATGTTGTGAACTTGCAAGCCGATCCTCTATAAGGATATATTGCGGAACGTGCAACCCGATCCTCTATATGTATGCTCATGATTTTATGAATGATATCAGCTGCGAACAAACACTATAGCAACACTAAATGGTGCTCGGGGGTGCGGACAATAGACTGTGACAACCGCAACCCTTTGGCCTCTTTTGGAGCTTATAGGTATTTAGACTTTACATGTACGCGACTCTTGGTCAACTCGACGGTTCATTCTTAAAAATGCTTCTTCTTGAAGACCTAGGATAAGTTCAGTAACCAATGACATGGATCATAAGAATATGAACAACCAGTGAATATTTCTCAACAAGAGACTTTTGATAGATAATAGAGTGGAACACTCACATTCTTTTTTGAAAATGATTACTTTCTAGATTCATGCTTTTTAAAGAAAGGGATAGCCTTACATACCTAATTTTGTTGCTATGGTCGTTCTACCAGTCTTCGCTCCTTTTACGAATGATCATCTATATCATATAAAGAGGTAATATCCATATCAAATCTAAATTCCATAAAAACTTTTCTTAGGTATGTTATAGACATCGCTAAAGACTTCGGGTTCTTAGACTCCTTTACAAAGGACACTTACGTGATTCAATCCCACTGTTCGATAAAAATACAATTTCCATAGAAACTTGATAAGGTGTTCTCCGACAACCCTTAAAAAAATAACTCTTTAAACTTCTCTTGTACGAAAACTTCATGTGAATTAGTCTCACATCCCTTTAAAACCTTACGTTCCTTAATCCATAACATATAAAATTAATATTATCATCCAATTCAACTCATACTTAGAGAATAATCGCCCAACAACTCATGTTATGAAGAATTTACAACTTTGCGAAGTTTTGATCATGTAAACTTTTTCATAACTTCATCCATGTCCACATTTAATTATAATCATAGATAGAAGAGGGTAGAATTTACCTCAATACTCCATAATTTACTCAAAACAGTGAGCAATCTGATCCACAAAGTTTTTCCCCAAATCCAACTTTATATGAAGAAAAATATTACCATGTTTATCAAGTTATCCTTGCGTAATTGGCTTTGATTTCAACTTGGGGATATTGGAGTATTCTAGAGAGGACTTAAGGAGAGTTTTAGGGTTTGGTATTGAGGAAAAATGAATCTCAAAACAGAGATTCCCAATATAAACTAGTCAAAATTTTGCACCACCATAATTTGACGGTACACTCGACGAACCATCAACCTTCCAACAGTCCTTCATTCTTCCCGTCAAACTGCCAGGAAATTTGATGGCTCATCTTGGGAGATTTGATGGTCCGTCAAAGTATATGACGGTCCATCAACTACACCGTCAAACTGCCCAGATTCATGTTTTCATTGAAACATACTTTCTTTAATATGTTCAACTCCCAAACACTCTGGTACTTCCATAACCAAGATGTAAACCTTCATTATTCTTCCGTAAGGTCGTACCTTTTCTCGGGACTTCGGTATCCATTATTGTCACGGCGGAATGTGAAACTACGGGGTGTAACAAGTGTACTCTTCCGTTAGGCTCAATTCTCATGTTGCCCTTCGGTTGAGTTCTTATCACAAGACTTTGAGTAGTGTTGCAGGAATATGGTGTTAGACCTCGTATTTTCGCACTAGTATGTGTCGTGAGTAAAGTAACATAAACTTACGGAGGTTAAGTTCTATATGTGGATAATGATAGTTATAATTTTTTTTATAAAATAGAGGTTACGTAGGGATTACATGTTGAATAAATCAGAGAAAGAAGGTTCGTTGATATGAATATTGAACAAGTTATATGAACCATATGGAATTTTGGTCATACTCATGCATGCAAATCGAGAACTTGGTGTATAAAATGATAAAGTTCCAAAATAATTTAGGACTTAAAAAGTATGACAGCGGTAATTGAAAATAATATGTTTTGTATATGCCAAAAGGGACAATTAACTAGTGCTATATCACATGATCATTGGGGCCATCACAAAAAAAGTATGACGGCGATAATTGAAAATAATATGTTTTATATATGCCAAAAAGGACAATTAACTAGTGCTATATCACATAATCATTGGGGCCATCACAAATAAGGCAGCCTATGACTATCCTACGTATAGGATCTGGTTAGTGGACACATTTTGAGATAATTAAGCTTAGTAAGAAATAAAGTGTTGTAGTGGGGTGACCGCATGGTCCACCAAGAAGATTATTTGTGCTCCTTTATTTTTGGTAACTTCTTGTGAATGAGCAACAGATATATAGTACAACAAATGTATATGTACAACAAACACATGTAAAACACATATTATAATAATAAACTAGTGATTTAAGTTGGTAAACACCAAAAAACTATTGTTAATAGTTAAGATATTCTAGAATTTTTTACACGTGTTATCATCAAAGTATGGATAAGTGGTTGTCTTTATTCAATGACATTGATCCTTGAAAGTCAACATCTTCATGAATTACTAAATTATAGTTCTCACCTCCTAGACCTTTGGATGGTAGCTAATGACCCTTAGTTTATATTCAATTAGTTAGTGGGTTAAGACAATAAGTTTACCACCTAACATTTCTTCATAGTCAGGAAACGTAACTGACTAGGATCTTTGGATTATGATTTCAATCGACAACTTTACCATATTTTTCCTTATATATATAGTTTAAATTTCGATACATAAAATAAAAGGTTGTTACCCGCCCATGTCCCTGCGATGTTAAAAATCAAATACTACCTCTTACAGAATGAAATCAAGAAGATCGAGTATATAATGTCAAGTTCGATAGACATTTAAAATTAGAGTTTAGCACTATTGAGGTCGTGTGGAGCTCGCGGGACTACTGTTAACTAGGAGATTAGATGTCTATAGAAGGATTGACATGTTGTAGTCATTTAAAGATGAATTCAAGGTATGTAATAGCTATTCTTTTTCTTTTGGCATGTTTCCTAGAGATTATTGGTTTTTAAAAAGAAGTATTTAAAGAAACATTCTATTCTTGCAATTTATTGTTCCTTATCAGGATTACTTTTCTGTCTTGATATCATATCTTGTATAAGTTTGTTTTGTAAAGTTGGTCACCAGAATTTCTCATCTGTCATGTAACTCCTATAAAGAGAGTGACAAAAGAGTTACTAATGTAATCGACCAAGTGTCGTTCTAAGGAAAGAGAAGAGTCTTACTATTTAAAGAAGCCAAAGGTATTATTACTGTTTTCGTAGATTATGAATACCACTGAATGAATGTCGGTTGGGCAGAGATGTATTTACCATCGGTTGGGCAGTTATATATTATTATTTACCATCGATTAGACAGACACATTATTTACCACCGGACTATGATTAGTTGGGCAGTTACCACCGGTTGGGTAATTATATATTATTATTTATCATTGGTTGGGCCGACATGTTATGTACCACTAGACTACAACTAGTTGGGCAGTTACCACTAGTTGGGTAGTTATATATCATTAGTTACCATTGGTTGGGCAAACGTGTTATTTTACCACTAAGCTACGGCTGATTGGGAAGTTACCACTAATGTAGTTGGGCAGTTAAATAGATAGATTTACAAGGTTGATATAAGGGTGTAAATAAGGTTATAAGATAATAATGATCCTTGTGTATGCTATAGCCCTTAGTGGTAATTCAGAGACTCGGGTTGACTCGTATCCCTTTTCTTTTGTAATCATGTATTATTGTGTTTTATTTTTGCCTTACATATTCAGTACATTATTCGTACTAATGTCCTTTGCCTGTGGACGCTGTGTTTCATGTCGTGCATGTTCAGGTAGGTGAAGAGAGGATCCGCCCTCATAGATAGTATGCAGATATCAGTGTTTGTTGGTGAGCTCCATTTCTTTCTGCAGTATTGTCGAGTTGAGACTATGTTTGTATCGCTTTTGGTACTTTGGGTATGTCGGGGGCCTTGTCCCAACTTATGCATTGTGTTGACATTTTCTTAGAGGCTTTGTAGATAGTTTTGGCGGTGTATTGTTTTTTCACATGGCCTTGTTGGCCTTGGTATATATATATCTGCTAGGTTGGGGATCTTCTGCTTGCATGGTTTTACTTCATGTATGTCATAATTAGTATTATGAGGCCTTGTAAGCCTAGATGATTATATGTTTGTATGATTATATATAGGTGGTTCGCTCGGGCCGTCCAGGCACCGAGTGCCAGCCGCACACCCAAAGATTGTGGTGTGACATATGGTATCATGCCTCCATATTAAGAATCAAACTCCATGAAGAGGTAGTTATTTAACACATAAAAGAATAAACATACACTACGTTAGTGAAAATAAATCTCACAATCACTCAAGTTTGTGCACTTTTGATTGCCTCACAAATTGGCTTAGCCAATAATTATACCTTATTTAGTCTAATTAGTCACAAGGGACTTAGTTACTACTCTTGGATGGAATAGATTCTTGTTCGACTCGATGAAGAAATGATTTGACTCAATCTAACTGATTTTTTCACACCTAGCCTTGGGGGGCATGGCTGGCACCCAGTGCCCGAAGGCCTGAGTGTACCACTATAGTATCTAAACCCTAAAACGTGAACCTCAGGCCAACAAGGCCTCCAACTAACTATATAAGACAAGACTGAAAGATAACCTGCACACAGAAGAGTCCCAGCAGGATATATACATATGAAAAAATACCCAAGGCTGAAAAGGCCGCAATATGAGTATACTACTAACAAAAAGGACCAACAAGGCTATGACATACCAAAATCTATTGTACACATATCTGCAAGACTCTAAGAGTTATATAGACATACCAATAGGTCAAGACAGGGCCCCTCCATACCCCAAGACACTAATAGAATATGTAATAGTACCTAAAGACCTATGTACTGCAACTTCAATAGAGGGAGTGTGACAATTACAATTGAGAAAATCACCTACAGAGGAGGAGCGCCACTATGTCTATTTGTATTTGTGGACATAAACACAATGCCCTGGAGAAGGACATTAGTAAAAATAATGTACTGAATATGTAAAGCAGGTAACATATATAAACATGAGATTTAAAATAAGAGATAACAACCTCAATACCATTAATTTGGATCATATAGAATACGCGAGATGCTATGGATTAGAAATACCTAAGGATTAGGATCAGTTTGTCAAGGAAGGCTTTGCGTTATTCAATGTCATAAGAAAGAACTCTATTCAAGAAACGTTACATCGAATCATGCCAATAAAGAAAATTGCCTTACATACCTTGTCATTGAAGCTATATGGATCCCACGAGTCCTCGTATGCTCTACGAATGATTATCTACAGTATACGAATGATTCGTATCAATAACAGATTCATAACTAATAAGAAAGTTCTTTTAGACAATTTGTCGATCAACTTGAGTGCATAACTTTGTAAGATCATTTGTATCTTAAGTTTCACACATATCATCACAACAATATTCAGTACTACTCCTACTCATCTCCACAAATCTATCCATAGCTTCACAACTCCATATAGCAACTTCAAATCACAGAAAACAGCCCACAATAACACAACTTTGCTTCAAGTTCACCAAACCCATGTTCTATGAAATTTTCTTCAACAATCAATCCTCAAATACTTGTATAATCTTAAATATAAAAGGTGGAAATGAAACTTTACCTTAAACCTCAAGAATTACTCCAAAATAGAGCTTTCTTCAACACCAATAATTCTCCAAGAATCGATACAATAAGGAAGAAGATGATCTAATGATGAGCATGGGATTCTTTACATTAGATTAACATAGTTTATCTTGGAATTCACTTGAAATCTCTTAGATATAATATGAGATATGGTTAGGGTTATGAAAATGAGGTTTGATGAGGTTTTGATTGAAGTATGGTCTATTTATAGCAACCTAATAAATTACCATCGACTCAATCCATGACACACTGTGCCATTTACAGATTGTGTCGCAGACTGTGCCAGATTCTTAAAATATTCATAACTTTTTCTACAAAGCTTTGATTGACAAAAAAATTGTTGTGTTGGTAAGAACACTCGCGGAATCTAAATTTAGATGTATCATGAACCCTATAATACCTTATATACTATAATACATACTGCTAGAAATTTGGACCAAAATCATTTCCTGAATTCTTCCTACCTTCCCTCGAATTTCGACGAACATAATTTCTTCAATTCATATAACCCCGAACACTTGAGAGACTTACTTAAAACTTGTTTAAAACCATCCTTAACCTTGAAGAGTGATATTAACCTATTCTAGCTCATGTTTGTTTACTCACAACACAATTGACCTCGAAAGTACTGGGTAAAACCTGATAAAACTTACTTTTGTTGATTCACTAAGTCTTAAACCTTTTCGAAACTTACACAATACATCGACAAGACTTTGAAATTCTCTTGAGGGATTCCTACCATATCCAAGCATGTGTTGTCTACATTACGATAACAACAACGCATGAAAACACGAGGTGTAACATCCTTCCACCCTTAAGAACATTCGTCCTCGAATGATGTGGAAAAATTCTAACTCTTAGGATTTCTAAAAAATTTGGCAGAGTTTACTCTATAAACATGTCTATCCAAAACCTTTCAAGAATCTAGAATACAAATCGAATGCCACACAATGCCATAAAACAACATAACATAATGATATCGGCCCCACATGACCAATTGCGATGTAGAAATCAAAAGGGTTAGCCATAACTCACCCCACTATCATTGCCGAAGCCTGGGCTGCATCTGTTAGATCCGCCTTGGTAACATTACCTAAACAAGATAAATAAGATATGTTTGATAGATAGGATAGAAATAGGGAAATCGTAATGCACGAGTTTCGTTGTATTTTAGCTGGAATAAATAAGGGTACCTATACTTTATGTGTTTCTTAACTTCTCAATTCATCTCTTTTACCCCATTGCTTTCTTCACAACACCATAATCGGAGGCCGTGTATGTAGTCTGCAATTTATAGACTTGACGATGTAGAATAACAACTGAAATATCTTTATGAGACAAATTCTCTATACCCTGAACACCGTTGACTGGGCATATATGAAATGAATATCCTATACACTTCCATAACATCAATGTAGGGAAAATTTAATTAAACTTCCTTTAACTCTTGGACACGTCGAATCAATCAAAGCAAGATCTGTATTCTAACCATACTAGGTCTCATAAGAATCCATTTAGTTGTTAAGATGATAATTGCTATGATACATAACTCTTTGAGGGGTAAGTGACCTTCCCACTCTCCTTTGAAACCTAGCATACTTGCCTACAACATGTCATCAAGAATCTATATCATGCTTTCAGCCTGGTCACTTATCTAGGGTAAAATTATAATAGGTTTTCCTGTGCTTCCAACCATTTCGAAGGAATATCTAGAAGTTTACTGTAACTAAGCTCCTCTATTTGAGATAATAGATATTGGAATGCCCTGAAGTCGTACATTCTTCTTCTATATATTTTACTTATATGATCATCTACTGTGCAAATAACTTATTCTGGTGAGGAACTGGTCAATCTTTTAAACCACTCTACCATCCATCATATGTGTAGCATTTCTGATAAGAGCGGGATGAACTTATACTGAACTTTACCTTTTAACTACCTTTCTATTCCTTCGTCAGGGACTTTGTTCTCTAAATTGGCCCTCTAGGCTTAGATACTCTATCTTTACCTACTAACCATTAGGTTATTATGATCAAACTCAATAATACTCCTTTTCACATTATTACCACAATACATGCCTTTTGTACCCTGGTATATCTTCGTCGAACTAAGTGAAATACAATAGCGGGAATAATGCACCTCTACTCAAGCCTTGCTCTAGAAACCCGTTAAATCCAGGAAACACAATTGACATGGGTATTAGATAAATTTGTCTCCCTTTAACTCGAATATTGGGTTTTTTTTCCATGCGATGTTCCTTTTCGACATTACTGACTCTGCATTCTCATATTGTTAATCTTCTACCTTTGCCACAGGGGCATCACTGCTACCTTTTGCATCACAACCTTATTATTATTAGAGCCTTGAAATTGAGCCCTTAAACTTGTTAACTTCTAAAGTTCTTTAGTTAACCTTCTCTTTTCTCGACCTCTAAATAAGCTATGCCGCCCATATGTCCTTTACTATGTTGACCTGAAGGCTGATGCTTTATTTTGTTAACTCTCTCTTTTAAGCTATAATAGGACAGAATCCCTATATTATTATTCTTTCACTTCACCACCCAAGGGGCTATTGCTAAGTCGAGTTAGTAACTCTGTCTTATTCTTATCTAGGCTTGCCTTTATTTACCCTTTTTTCTCAAGGAGCATTACTTCCTTTTAAGAAGACCCACATGTCTCTGTATCATTGCAACTTGTCCTGGAGGGCGTCTTTACCATTAGTAGGAGAAACTCATCTCGATTTTTGGCTATTGTCACCTATGGATATCACATTATCCCTCTAATGCATGATTGCTTGTCCATGTCCTTAAGTTATGGGTTCCAAAACTTTATTTGGCTTTCCAAACTGTCCTTAAGCATAAACTACCTCATTTCCCCATCCATTATGGGTCTGCACATCACAATACTTTGATTTATTGCATCCTCTATCATCTAGGAGTTTCTCGTACATACCTTGGACTTAAGTTCCAATTTGGGTCGTACCCTTGGTCCCTTATTCAATCAACACATCAAGCAATGGCTATTAACGTATTCCTTATGAGATATATAATATACTTAAACCACTGTATTTGGATAAATTTCTCCCTTTTCACCTCTTAGCTAACATTTTTTAACAATATACTTTTAGAAATCCCATTTTCATGTATCCTTATAGGATCTTGGCACTTTTAACAGCCCGTCATTAACCTCTTTACCTTCTAATCCACTCGCGTTCTAACAGTACCAATCCTGAGTACTTTCTTAGTTGTTTGCGTTCCCTTCCAGGTTTTTCTGCCCCTTAGCTTAATTTACTTTATGCTAGCCTCCTTTGCATTGTTATTTTCCATCTGAATTATTTCTCAAAAGTTGTGATAACTTACTAGTGTGGTTAAAACTTCATGCTCTTAGACCATTCCATACTGTAAAATATTGTATCGACGGTTGACTTTTCTTGCCTTATGGCTAGCCTTCTTCTAGGTTCTATATGTGTCATCTTTCTTCTTAACTAAATTCACTACTTTCATTCACTATTTTTGAATATCCCTTTGGCTTATATACCTTTTTCTTCACTTAGTGGCCATTCTCTTCTTTTCCGAGCCTTATATATCTAGTAGCTCTTACCATTGCTTAATTCCTTTAATCATGAAGTTGCTACCATTCATTTCTTAGCATTTATACTTACATATCATTCAATAGTCATGACACATTCGTCAAATATGAATGATACTACCTTGTTCATCTTGAAACTTCTTCGACACAACCTTTCTGTCTTCTTATTATATCTATCAAGAGAGTTCTGTATCAATTCATTCATCATACTATCTTCCCTATAGAAGGAGGACCACTCTCTGCGCTCAGAGATTTCCATCCTGAAATGTCATATTGTCGTCTTAACTATTTCCATACTTTTGCGATATTTTAACAATTTACCATTTGCTTCACACAATTTTCTCTTAATAAGGATTACCAAACCATTTACATAGACATAACGTCGTGTGTTCGTAACTGGCATCCTCAGTCTCAATAGACTCTTTAACTTCTAGTTAGAACATTTATTCTTTAGGGCTTCTTTCTTGATACCCTGTAAGGATTACCCCTTCCCCTTTAAAATCTATTCTCTTATTGTTTTATTTCTTACCTTGCAACTTCTCAATATCTTTCATTATGACAATCTTACGAGGTTCCAACCCTTATTCCATTCAGTTGAGGAAATTTCCCAATATCGATACTTTCTAAATTAGGGATCTAAATCGTCCGATCGGTATGATTTTTTGACATTTGGTTGTCCCATTATAATAGTAGATGCTTAGTCTCATAAAAGTGACACATTTGGATTGCACAAAGGATCCAAAAGTGACATTTGGATTGCTATGTTTTTACACAAAGGATCCAAAAGTGACACATTTGGATTGCAAAAATAACCAAAATAACTGAGTTGTCATAGTCTGCAAACCACCTGCGAATCGCAGGTTTTGCCCGTGACATGATTTGTGATTCATAGGTCATGTCCTTCAACTCCATCAGCTTCTGCGACTCCTTAGCTCCACCTGCGGTCGCAAACTCAGCCGGTGGCATCATCTGTGATTCGCAAATGGTGTTTTCTTTACCATGCTTGGCCTTTTCACCTACCCATCCAATCTTCCACACTTGTGACCCTCCGTATGGTGCTAATGCATCCTACAAGTGCCTATCTTCATTTGTAATAATCTTGAGGCAACTAGGATTGCATCATTTTCTCAAATATCAAAATGATCAATTAACAACCTTTCATTATCCAAGCATTCAACCAAGTCACCAATAACCAGTCCAACACTTAATCCATCAATAGATAATCAATAAAATAATGTATGTGTCATATGAATGCAATATATATGCCAGGTACCTTTCATCTCCAGTATACAGACGTTCAAATACTATGAACTGCACTCCCATTGGAGACCTGCAAAGCCCATATACACATTGGAAATTTCTCAATGGAGCCCAACTCTTGGATGAATAATAACTCTTGCAGGCATGCAACCCGTTCCCCTGCGTATCATTATCATCTCAATATTTCCAATAATCTCATAAGTATTGTTACCTTCCTGGTCTATTGGACCCACAATATTTCCATACTACTCTCATATCAATATCATCAGAACCATGAGTTTATGCAATGCAAATGACAATACAAGGCAAGAAATCATAATGTAATGAGATGCAACCAAGTATAAGAGATGAATATCACATTCTTTCAGAATTCAATAACACACAATCCAAGTACAATTAGGATATCATATTAAAAACATGTGTGATGAATAAACACAACAATAGCAGATATGGTGACGAGCCAATCAACAACAATTGGAACCATCTTAAGGTTAATTCCCCAAATCACCAATCATCATAGTTCAACACTGGTACCCACCCAAATGCTCATTACAACTGTTTGGATGGGACCCCCAAACATGTCCAATACCCCTCAAAATTTATAACTAATTACGTACTTCTATCGAAGTCTAGTAAGAACAAATCATAGCCTACCTAAAGCCGAGCAGGTGCGACGTATAATTAACTCTCAGCGCTGGCCTTGCCCTTCCGGAGTGCCTCCTAGTAACTGTAGTCTAACACAAATAAACAATACGTTAATATTAAGTTAATACATAACACAAGGACTTAGTCCTTCAAACATACCAAAGAAACCCAAACCAACCCTAGGCCATGGTGTCAAAATCCATACTTTATTACTCATAAAGTTGTAAAACATGCTAACTAGTTATATCCTTCAGTTAATTGAGAAGCTAACCCCAATTGAACCCTCAATTGCATAATTTAATAAAATCCCTAATTTACAAACCCTAGATTTTCCCCCAATTTTAGAAAAGGTTTCAAATCCAAAATTAAATAATACAACATGGTCACATGTCATTAATCAACACTTATTCATAAAATCACGAACATCTTATTCGTATTCCAACCACAAAATCAAAGGTCTAGCTCTCTTAATCTTCCATAGAAGCTTACAACCCTTCTTACCCAAATAAATTCCAAAACTAGTATTTAAAAGACAATAATGATCAAAAGGCGTGAAATTATACCTTAAATGATGAGCCAAATGAATTCCCCCAGAAAATCTTCCCCAAGCATGCTAAAAACCGAAATATGATATTTTAGAAAAGTGATTCGACCTAACGTATTTAATAGACAGCCTGAAACAATAATCTTGCTCATGCGGAATCGCATCTGCAGGCACTGTCCCGCTTCAACGGAAAGGGAGTCCGCTGAGGCTTAGTCACTTGACACATCGCCTCAGCACAAAATGGATAAACATCTTACAAAGGCATTTTTGCCTCTGCGAGAAAACCTTTGTAAGGGCGGAACCTCAAGATCCTATTCTGCGAGCCAACCTCCGTAGAGGTTGACATGAAAGGGAGAATAATCATCCGCTGGTGTGAACACCATTTACCAGCAACATGGAAATTTACACTGACTTCCACCAAACACATGAAACACTCCCGAGACCTCCTGGACACAAACCATACATGCTCTCTGAAGGTAAATAGTTCTACGAACTCGATCGCACCCTCAGATTTTTCATTTAACCGAGCTAAGACATACTTTTCTAAAGAATCGCCCAAAATAACCAAATATCACAATTTCACATATAAGGCCACAAAGTACATCTGATTGCCTTGGGAAGAAAACTACTGTGTCGACTAAGTCATAAAGACCCTCCAAAAATAGCGAAAGCAACAGAACCCGTAAATGAACCCATATACTCAAAAATCAACTCTAAGATTCCTATTTAGGGTTCTCATCCAATTATCACATTAATGAACTTTGGGATCCATACATCACAAACCCTATTTTGGAGGTCGCTTATCAACTTGGTGGTTCATGAAAAAGGTATTCTTGGATTCTTGCATGTGGCCCTTGTTCTTCTGCCAATTGGAAGGAGAAGTACCCCCTTCATTGTTGTTGTTCCATGAACCCTTGTAACCTTTTGACTCTTGATCTTATCTTTATTGAGCCTATCCTCTATCTCAATGGACGCTTTAAGAGTTTCATCAGTATCATAATAGTTGTGGAGTCTCATTTAGGAAGTAATTTCTATATTCAACCCAACTGGTAACCGAGCACTAGCATTCAAGGGATCCTTGTCAAAGTTGATTCTCATCTTCACAATTTGGAACTCATCATAGTATTCTTCTACACATTTTTTGTTTTTCTTCAAAGTGTAGATCTTATTGAGTTGATCTTATTTGTAGCGCTCGGTGACATATTTGCATCTCAAGGTAATTTTTAACTCTTCAATAGTGAGAGTGGGATCTAAGACATGTAACCTTCTTTCTTTCACTTGAGTTTCCCACCATATGGAGGAAAACCCTTTGAATTGAGCAATGGTATAAGACATTTTTTTCACCTCGAACATGTCATTAGTAAAAAGATTATATCACCTTGCATCACCCAATCAAGAAACACATTGGGATCACTTCCCCCTTTGAAGCTTGGAATAGAAACCTTTATGTAGTAAAGACTTGGGCCATGAACCCCATTGTTCCCATAGTTTCCTAGATCCCCAAATGAATCATCACCATAGTTATTACCATAGAATTTTCATCATTGGTGACCATCTCGATCTTGATATCCTCATTTCTTACCCACTTAAGGGGTAGGGGCATTCCTTCCTACCTACCTCAATGAGGACCTTGTAATTGCAATCGTTGTCCCCTCATTCAATTGTTAAATGTAGCATCCAAACCTCTTAACTCCCTTTGGAATTCATAACCCAATGGTTGGATATTTCATATTGGTTGTCGGGGTGGTTGACAGGCATTTAAGAGTGGTTGTTGTAGATACGGGTCATTTGGCAGTGGGTGAGGGTCATTTGGTGGTGGTGGAGGATCATTTAGTGGTTGTGCGATGGGATTTCCATCTAGTAGAGGTGATGGTGGGATGGTATTTGTTTGAGTGGGGTTGTACATTTGGTGAAGTGTTGTGGGTGATATGGTGGGTGAAGAGTCATTACGCACCCCACTCATGTGGCCTTGATAACGAACTAGAGGAGTTAAGGACACTTCACCACTCTTTCTTTCAACTCATCCCATCATTACATCCAAATTATCCATCCGACCTTCTAATCGGGTGGAGAAGGCGGTGAACATGTTCATCATGTCCAGCAAAGTTGATTCACTGATGGGAACTCGGGTTTCCTCCACATAATTCGCTATTGTACCTATTTAAGACACTGAACAAAGCAAGAAAACACATTAAGTTTGTTGAAATAACACACAAATCACTCAAATATGCGCATCTTTTGATTTCCTCACAATGTGCTTTGTCCAATGATTGAATATTGTTTAGTCCAATGAGTCATAAGGTTCCAATTGCTACTTGGAGGTCAAGAATGGATACTTGCTACTTGGAGGTCAAGAATGGATACTTGCTACTTGGAGGTCAAGAATGGATTCTTTTTTACTCGAAGAACGGGAACTCAATTCAAGTTAACGGACGGAACAAAAGAACGTTTAACGAAAATAAGCAAGAAAAGGTTGAATAAAATTGGTACGAAATGAATTCGAACTCAAGAACTAAGTAACCTTAAGTAGGATTAGTTACTAAAGTTAGTTAGCTTAGAAGATCATAGAAAATGAAAGGAAATATATAATACCCAACATGTGAATTTGTGGGGAAGATTGGAATTGTGGGGCAAATTTGATTTTTGGGCAGATTTGTATTTGTGGGGAATATAAGAAGAAATATGTGATTATGTGGGACATATATGGCCATAGAATCAACTTGGTGGGGCATATTTGACTGAAAAATAACTTTGTGAGGAATATCTTCCTGTAGATTCAACTTTTTAGTGCATATCTGACCACAAAGTCAACTTTCTGGGCATATGTGGTCACATATTCAAGTTCTAACATTCAGTTTCAATATGTGGTTGTTTTTCTATAGCATATTGCAATTTGTGAGGCAGATTTCTCTGCATATTGACGTAACGCTCCAATATTTTTTACGTAATTTTTGCATAGTGATCCATGCACCCCGACTTTTTATGATAATTTTTGAACTGTTGGATCCCTTTGGGCCCACTCGACCAAGAAGTTTCCTATTTTTGGGTCCTATAACACGTTTCTTCATGTTTTCACCAAGCGTTTTGGATTACACTTGTACTTTTTGGTTCTTCTTCAACAAGAAGATATGAATATCCTCAAGAACACATGAACATTAAAAAAAATTCAGATCTTCAAATCAACTCGAAATGGCCACAAATTTTAAATATGACTTCTTCTCAACCTAGAGAACTAACCCCAATACTTTTCAAGCTCAAACAACCATGAATTCTTCAGACCCACTTCAAACATTCAAACCCAACAATGGTAGATGACTCTATACGACTCTAAATGATTTGAAACTTATAATTTTGACTCAAATAACACTAGGGAACATGAATCTAGTGTAAAAAACACAATATTTGTTATTTTTTTGGTTGAAATTTTTAGTTTTTTTTAGGAATCCAATCCCAAGACAGTATTAGTTGGAACAAATCTATACTAGGCTCTGATACCAATTGATACAATATTAAATGCAAAATAGAAAGAAAACAATAAAGAACTGAAAGATAAAGAGGTAGACACAAAAGGTGAAATCAAAAGCAACCAAAGTTTTATTAAAGCTAGGACCTCAATTGATTAACTATAGCAAGAGCACCTAACCTAGTAGGGAGACATCAAGGAAATTGGATTCCCTTGCAACCTTCCTGTCAAAACAAGGTTCAATACACTAGCTTTAACAAGCTATTATAAACACTCAAAGAGTACAAAATTGTTAATAATCAAAATAGTAAAAAAACTAGAGAAATAACAAAGTCAACTATTTTTACTAGGATAGTAAGGAAGACTAGACTAGTTGTTACAAATATACCCTTAATGAAGTAAGGGCCTCGTTTGGGTCTTCCTTTGGAGATGATGGCTTGTATTTATGAGATAGCCGGTTTATTAAATAACCACTTTGCATGCATAACTATCTTTTAAACCAATTCAACCATTTGATGCTCTTCCTCTTCCCATGCCCATCTTCATGCATTATCCTTTTAAAGTTTTAAGTTCATGGATTTGACTCCTCAAATATGATCTTGGGGCAACTTGGGTTTCATCAAAATGCAATGAAAAACATCCCACCATTTAGTGGGAACCTATATCTATATAAAAAGGTGATGGGAAATTTTAAATTGATAAACATGTGTTTTGGGACAAACCACCTGATCTGGTTTAGAATTAATACTTATGGAAGCATCTAACACTTTGAAGAGAACTACATGTATGGGAGGCAAAGTTAGGAACATAAATGAAAAGATCATAATGGCCTTTCTAATACCCCAAACTGGAGTGGCGTGGCCTGCACCTGGTGCCATACTTGACCCCGAGCATACCATCTATAACTCATGAGCATCTGGAAATTTATAAGCAATCTATAAACTAATAATAACATCTTAGGTGGACAAATCCCCCATAGATGTAACTCAAAATAAATATATACAAGGGCCGAGAAGGCCACCGTGCTAACGTGCTATACACACATGACATATCTATAAGCCTATAAAGAGAAACAATTGTATTGTAGTATGGATAGGGCTCCGACCTACCCATCATATCTATAAACATATCAATACTCTAGACCTGGATACTCCGAATGACATGGAGCTTTACCAATCAAGTTGAGCTCAACATCACCTATGGAGAAGGCTTGTCTATATATCTCTCAAGACCTGCACACATGAAATATTGAGCCACCAGAAGAAGGGATGATAGTATGGAATAATGTACCGACAATGTAAGGTTACTGAATAACTAAATCAAAATTGATATATGAAATCAAGTAAGAATCAAAGGCACTCTGAAGGTGTACTTACCTGCTTTGGATCATATTTTACGTAATATAGTAATAAGCCGCTATATATAGGGCTCGGTCTATCTCTCACTAGCCATAAGGCCAGGAATACCTCACCAGCTCATAGGTTAGGCATATCACATCATCACATATGCCGGGCATATCTCACCAGCTCATAAGTCTGGCATATCTCACTAGCTCATAGTACATGCATATCTCACCAGCGCATAGGCCAGACATATCTCACCAGCACATAGGACAAACATATCTCACCAGCCAATAAGCTAGGATATAGTAACTTTGTATGTGATAGTAGTACTATAAAATTGTAAATCTGAACTCTCTATTCTTTCTATCGACGTAAAGCCAGTATGAACTAAATGTATACTCTCAATAAGGGATAGCTAAGATATCAAATGTCATCAACCATGATCTATGTACACAAGATCTATATACACTCATCAAGTGATAAAATAAGCTCTAAGACTCAAAGTACTCCCGAAAAGCGCAAATAATAACATCGGTGCAATGTTTCTAAAAGGGACATAAGCTCGTTATGAATACTTCTTTGTACAACTCATATGAGTACAATTTTAGGTACAAAATTATGCTAAAGAAAGAAAGGATAGCCATTAAATACCTTGCGATAATCTGATCAATAATAATGATAAGCTCAACTCGCCGCACCTTAATCTACAACAATTAAAAATGACGCTATCGTCACGCTATAAGAAGTATAAATAATGTATCATATTTCTATCAATAAACTTATTTTATAAACAAAATTGAGAGCATCTCCCCTATTTCTTTAACTTCACTGAAGTTCATCAAAGACACAATAGAAGCCCAAACAACTAATAAAGCTATAACAAGTTCCTTAATCCATACAACAATACGACAAGCAGCAAGATCGATTTACGATTAAAAAAATTACAACTTTAAACCCCTTCTTCCTTCCATAACTTATCTACAACAACAACCACAACATACTAAGTTTCTTCCATGAATTTCCAAACACAAAATACCATAAGAACAACCTCAAAATAGTTCAACAACTAACAACATCACAACTATGATTTTCAACCTTTATTTAATGGGTTTTCAACCGTATAAGTTAGTAACGACTTATATAAGCTCAAATATATGAAGGAGTAGTATAATATTACCTTATAACACTTAAACCTTCCACACGAGCTGGAACCACACCAAATTAGCAAACACAAGAAGAACAAGAAACTCACTAGCACCACGGGATTCCCGACATTTGATTTGCATTGTTTGTCTTTGGATTCACTCTAGGATCATGGGGGAACTCTTGAAGAGAATTTAGGAGTGTTTGATAACTGATATGAATGAAAAATGATGAAGTAATAAGGCTGGGTCTCTTAAAAACCTTAAAAGATCGGCCACCGCCTAAGTGGGTCCCAAGGGAGCTACTTTACAACATTTTTTTAAATGTACATAACTTGTTATATAGAGATCCGACTAATGTACGGTTTGTTGAGCTAGAAAGTAGACTCTATAAACTTGAATTTAGGTAGGTTATGTACCCCATAACACCTTACACACTATAAAAGTCTCCATTGTATACTGGACTATATCCAACCTATCATGCAGCCAGAAAACACAATATATATGCCACATAAGGGCATTGTCAATCAACAACAACATTTGGCTCCACACAGCCATCAATTTTATAAAAATATCACAAAGTGAAACTTACCTCATATAAATACATCTCTATCTCTGATTTATGCTTCAACTCGAATATCCTCTAGTCATAAAATACTTTCGTAATATAGATACATGAAAGACTAGATTCAAAGGAAACTGTAACTCGTAGGCCACTTGGCCTATTCCTCGAACAATTTCGTACGGCCCAATGTACCTTTGGGTTAATCTTTCCTTTTTTACAAAATCTCATTACGCCTTTCATTAGCAACATTGTAAGGAAGTCCCGATCATTTATAAAAACTCTGGATCTCGGCATTGCACATTCTTAAGTGATTTCTAAAGCCTCTTTTATAACTTTTTCAACAGTTTGGTGGACAAAAATAGGGCTAGATAACTCTATTCCTCCCGTACCAAATCAATCGATAGGAGATCTGCGCTCCTAAACATACAAGACTTGATAAGGATCCATCTTGATACTGGAAAGATAACTTCTAATTTATGCCAACTCATTGAAGGGTAAATGATCTCAGTTCTCTTTGAAATCTAGTATACATGCAAGTATCCTATCTTCGAGCATATGAATCGTGTGCTCGACCTGGCTATCTATCTAGGGTGAAAACTACACTAGGGTTCTATTGTATTCCCAAACCTCTCTGGAAGGATCTCTAGAATTTTACTATAAACAAAGTTGCTCAATCCGAATTAATAGACATTAGAATGTAATGAAGGCATACGATCTACTTAATAAACAAATTTGGCGTAATCCTCGGTCATGTGAATGTCTCTGTCTTCCAAGATATGGGTTAAGTTGGTAAGTCTGTCGACCATAACTCATATGTAGTCATATTTTTATAAGAGTGGGGCAACTCCACAATGAGATTCATATTAATCATCTTTCATTTTCAAGTCTAATCTATATACTGTGTACTCACCCTCTAGGCCTCTGATGCTCTATCTTTTCTTGATGACAATTGGGACACTGTGCCACAAACTCGGCAATGTTCTTTTTCATATCATTCCACCAATATATATATCTGATATCATGGTACATCTTCATAGAACCATGATGAATAGAATAGCGGGAATAATGTACCTCTATGTTAATCTTTCCACTTATACCAGCTATATCTGGGGCACACAATCGACCTTTATATTAGAGAACTCCATCTTCCTTAAACTCAAGCATTGGCCACCCTTGCCATGGAACTTTCTCTTTCAATGTCACTAACTCAGGATCCTCGTATTGTCTTTCCTTTACCTCTATCACTAGGGACGATTCTGTTAAATTTTGCACCATAACTCTACGATCATCGAAGTATATAAGTTGAGCTCCTAAACATGCTACCGTATGGAGATCATTGACTAAAGTTCTGTCTTTTCAGCCTTTAGGTTACACCATGCTACTCATAGATCTTATTTTATGTTGTCCCAAAGGTTGTTACCTTATTCTTCTATACATCCTTTTAAGATGTAATAGGACAGAATCTGTATACTGCTACTCTTTCAATTTTACCACTAATGGTGATACAATTGAGTTGTGAATGGTAACTCTTCTATTATCTTAGTTCCATAGTCGGGCCCTTAAGCTAGTTGGTTGATGCAACACTATATTCTTTATCTTCTACCACTTTTGTAGGATGCTCTACCATTGAAGTCTAATTTCCGCATCATTTCCCTACTATGGAGGACTATGTTCAGCTATACCATTTTGGCTTATCTTTACTTACATTTCAATTCCAAGAATTGTTACTCGTATGTCTTTGTAATATCGCGACTTGTCCCGGAGGATGGTTTTACTATTAATAAGAGAAACTCATCACACCGTATCTCTAATGCATGGTCAACTGTTGCTAATCGTAATTCATGGGTCAGTAATTCTCCTCTGCTTCCTCAACCACCCTTAAGTGTAAACGACCTCATTTCCTTATTCATCCTGATACGTGCATTACAAATGCATTAACTTATCTCAGTCTCCACCATCATGGAGTTTCTCATATATATATTCTCAGGTATTATTCTAGATTTTGTTTTTGTTATTTATTCAATCGACCTAGCTAGCAATAAGTTGTTGATGTACTTTTTTATTGGATACATACAAACATTCTAAAGGGATTGACATTATTGGTCAACTTTATTGTAATCCACACTTTAAACCACTATACTCAGAGTAAATCACCCTCTCTCATCTCTTGGCTAACATCTTTTATCAATATACTTTTAGAATAAACCTTCTTGTTCATATTATGTTGCAAGTCCATTATTATATTTCCTTGTAGGATCTTAGGCACTCTTATACTGTGCACAATTTTTCTTAATCACTTCAACTTTCACCCCTACTCTGGTAGTACCACTTCAGTGTGCAACTTTTAATATTTGCATCAAATTCTAGGTTTTATAACCCTTTTAACTTTTGAACTACTATATGTTAACCTTTTTGTTTTGGTCATTATTTCTATCTTGAGTACTTTCTGAGAGTTGCGATCATTTACTTGTAAAACTGAAATTTCAATCACATGGACCACTGCGCAATGTGTACTCTTGTATCATCTCATGGTTCATCCGGTCTTTTGACTAGCCTTTTCTAAGCTTTACATATATCATTTCCCCACTATTAATTTCACTTATCTTCCATTCATTAGTTATGAATAACCCCGGGTCTATATATATTTCGGTCTTTGTGTACACTTCGCGTTATTCTTTTTTGAGCCTCATATATATGGTTGCTCTTACTATTACTTAACTCCTCTATCTAGGATGTTGCTATTGTTATTCTCTTAGCATTTATATTTATACATCATTTCGTAGAGTCTGGATAAACACAATCTTATTCGCCTTAAAACCCTTTGTTGTAACCCTACTTACTTACTCGATCACCAATCCCAAACATGTGATTCTATTTTGATACTTTATCATACTATCTCTTCTTTTGGGAGGATGGCCACACCTTGTACTCAAGGATTTCATTCCCGAGAAGTCATATTATTACCTCAACACCTTCTGCTTCTCTGCGAACTTTAATAACTTACAACTTGCCTCAGAAGAATCCCCTCTTACTCTAGGACTATTGAATCGTTTACATGGATAGCATTCCATGTACCCATAACTGACATGCTTGATCTCAATATATTCCAGTCACTAGTAAAGATGCCAACCTTACGGGCGACTTCTTTCTTAATAACCTTCAAAAGTCGCTCTTCTGCAGTTCATTCTCTTACTGCTTAATCGCTTACCCTACAATATTCATAACACCCACTTTTAAAGCAATCCTTGGAGTTTGTAACTCGTATTCAATTTAGCTTCGGGTACTTCCCAATGTCAATACTTCCTGATTCATGGAACTAAATCATCTTGTTAATACCTTTTACTGAAATTGTCTATTAAATTCTTCAAGTAGAGACTTAGTCTTATAATATATTCCTCTTTACAAACTAAACATTTACTTCCTCTTACCTTTTTTCTACTTGGCTACGAACTTGTCACATTACCTTACTTTATCATATATCTCTCAGTCGTTTCTCATATTTACTCATGTGCACCACTAATCTTTCTAGCAACCTCTTGCTAATGTCATCACTTCTTATCTAGTTCTGAATAATTCCTATGGAATATTCATTCCCTCTTAACTTCTCTCTCTTTGACCGACCTTATTCTCTAGGCACTTAGTACCTCTTGTTTCCTTTATACATGAGTCTCACTGAGGGGAATACTCACCTCACATATAAAGATTCAAGTACTTGTGTTACGCCTTGTAAGTTTCATCATCCGTCGTGTCGTTAATTGGTACCGATGTCTCGGGAAGAGGTGCGACCTTATGGAAGGATAATTAAGGTTTATATGTTGTTTGTGGAAGTACTAGAGTTTATGGAAGTTAAACGGATCAAAGAAAATATGTTGCAACGAAATTGGCAGAATTCCCAATTTGATGGTCCAAATGTACGGACCGTATAAATTGGGTTGGTCCACCATCAAATTGTGTGCAAAATGACCGTCTTCAATTTTGATTTTGACGGTCAAAATTGATGGACCGTACAAATGGACGGTGTAATCCATTTTTTTAGTATAAATTGATTTCCTCGACTTGAAGACTTCATTTTCTCTTGAAACAAACCCTAAATCATCTCCTAAACTCTCTGCAAGGTACCCTATCATGCTAGGCTAAAATCTAAGCAAAAATAAGCAAGATCAGGGTGGAAAATCCCGTAGTTATCGTGATAATCATATTCTCCTTGTAGAATCGATTCTGAAAAACACTAAGAGGCAAAGTAATCTTCTGTTTTGAGGATATTATTTTGTGTAAAGGTAAGTTTTATCCCCCTCTTTCTATTATTACGGTTAATGGATGTTTTGGAACAGTTTGTGAAAGGATTTGCATAGTCAAAACTTGTAAACTTTTGGAATCATTGTGGTATGACTTGTTGGGCTGTTTTACTTGATGTATGAGGTGGAATTGATAATCAAACTGGTTGTATGTGTTGTGGAATTAAGAAAAGTGCATTTTGGAGGATTGTGGGGTCGAATTACATAAGTATCCCTTGTAAAGAAGCCGAAGAACCCTATGCACTTAAGTTGTTCGATAATATGCCTAAGTGAGATTCTCTATAAGATATGGATTCGATATTAATATCAAGTCCCTTATATGATGTAGATAATCATCCATAATGCGTACGAGGCTTCACGGGATGTAACTAGCTTCTTCGATAAGGTATGTAAGACAACTTTCCTTCTTGGCATGAATTGACATAATGCTTCTTTGAATAGAGTTCCCTCTAGTGAAATTGAGTAACGAAAAGCCTTTCTTGACAAAATTATCCTAGTCTTTGGGTATTTCTAATCCATAGCATCTCTCGAATTCTATATGACCAAAATTGATTATATTGAAATTCATGAACGTAGCCCCAATAACAATAGTTAGAGAATAACGATGATAGATCTCTCCAGCTCTGCTTGTGATATCCTTTGGATTGCACTTATCTATATATAGTTATTTTATTACCGAGTTGCATTATAGTCGGTCGGGTACGACACCTATTTGTGCACACCACTACAATTGTTTTTTATATTACCGAGACCCATATATGGGTCGTGTATAACCGAGTCCTCATCGAGGTCGGTTACAATATATATTATGATATGATTTGCCCCACAGAGAGGCTGGATATGACATTATATGGCCCCACTAAGTGGCTTTATTTTATAGATATGCATATATCTTCATGATTGTGACAAGTAGGTCCTCAAAGGCTTATTATGAGACTCAACTTGACTTCTGTACACATATCTATTATGTTATATTTTCTGTTCACATTTGTTATCTGCCTTACATATTAATTATATCTTTCATACTGATGCCCATTTTCGAGGCACTGTATTTATGCATGTAAGTACAGATAGACAGAGCGACTCTCCTCCTCAGTAGGTTTCCTGTTCAGCTGGGACTATCGCACTCACTTCTCTCGGAGTTGCTATACATGTCTTTAGGGACTATTTTATATGTTACTTGCATCTTGGGTATAGCGGGACCCGGTCCCGACTTATTGATGTAGTATGTCACTCTTAGAGGCCTGCAGACTTGTGTATAATGGGTGTAAGTATGTCGTGGCCTTGTCGGCCCTTTTTTGTTAGTAGTGTACTCTTCTTGTGGCCTTGTCGTCCTTGTTTATCTGTATATGCGTATCATGTTGAGACTCTTGTGCGTGCAGGTTGTCATAGCTTCTTATCTTATATGGTTATATGGAGGCCTTGTCGGCCTAAGTCTCACATCATAGGTTTCAAATACTACAGTGGTCTGCACAAGACTTCGAGTGCTGGGTGTTGGCCACACACCAAGGTTGGGGTGTCACAAACTTAGTATCCAAGAAAGTCTTTCCTAGGGAGTCTACAAGGTGTATCTAGTAGAGACTTATTTATGGGTATGTTGTGCACCATACTTATAATCAGAAAGTTATAGGATATTAATGATTGTTACTTTTCTTCTTGATCTAGATCGTGCAATTGCGATAAATCATAAGTGTTCACTCCTAATCTTTACCTTGTTTATGTTCTTATTTATGCCTACTACTACTAGATGACAAGAGGCTCTGCAGAAGGTAGACGAAGAGGTGGGAGAGGGTGGAAGTGAAGAACCACTCACTGACTTGGGGAGATAGGAGCACTAGGATGAGGCTGTATCTCGGGCATCCAAGACTCCGCCCCTACGACCACTTATAGAGAGGCAAAGGGGAGATGAGGTACCTCCAATTCCTCCTCTGGTTTCCCCTGACTAGGATCTAGATATGTCAAATGTGGTGCAACTGTTTACTTGACTAGTGGCCTCTCATGCCCAACGTCAAACTCCTAGTGTTGGTGATAGGGCTTTGAGTGCGAGAATTTGGGATTTTATGGAAATGATGCAGCTAACCTTACGAGTTATGCACGATACAGATGTTGAGTCAGTAGAGCTGGCTTCCTATAGGTTCTGTGATGTGGCAGCCACCTATATGAGACTTGGGAGCAGGCTCGGGGACCCCAAGCCCCACCTATGGGATAGAGGGAGTTCTCCGAGGCATTTTTATAGTAGTATCTATCGGTCAAGCTTCGATGAGCCAGGTGAGATAAGTTCTTACCCTTGGAGCAGGGTCATATGAGCGTCCGAGAGTATAGCTTGTAGTTCAATTCCTTGTCTAGGTATGCTCCTACTATTGTTGTCGATATGAGCGACAACTTCTTTAAACCCGAATATGGACATTTCCCGCATCCTATGGGACCATTGTTCCAAGAAACCCATCTTTTGCAAACAAGGTTCAATCAATGGCTTCAACAAGCCCTTAACTCTCAAACCCTCAATAAAATATCAAAATATCTCAATTTAACATAAACACCCTAATGAAATAACCTAAGCTTCATATTTATAGTCTTAGGCTATGTTTTTACATAAAGGATCCAAAAGTGACATATTTGGATTGCAAAAATAACCAAAATGACTGAGATGTCATGGTGTGCAAACTACCTGCGAATCGCAGGTTGTGCCTGTGACATGATCTGTGATTCACAGGTCATGTCCTTCAACTCCATCAGCTTCTGCAACTCCTTAGCTCCACATGCGGTCCACAAACTCATCCCGTGGCACCATCTGTGATTCAAAAATGGTGTTTTCTTTACCATGCTTGGCCTTTTCACCTTCCCATCCAATCTTCCACACTTATGACCCTTGGGATGGTGCTAATGCATGCTCACAAGTGGCTATCTTCATTTACAGTAATCTTGAGGCAACTAGAATTGCATCATTATGTCAAATATCAAAATGATCAATTAACAACCTTTCATTATCCAAGAATTCAACCAAGTCACCAATAATCAGTCCAACACTTAATCCATCAATAGATAATCAATTAAATAATGTATGTGTCATATGAATGCAATATATATGCCAGGTACCTTTCATCTCCAGTATACAGACGTTCAAATACTATGAACTGCACACCCATTAGGGACCTGCAAAGTCCATATACTCCTCGGGAATTTCTCAATGGAGCCCAGCTCTTGGATGAATAATAACTCTTCCAAGCATGCAACCCATTCCCTTGCGTAGCATTATCATTTCAATATTTTCAATAATCTCATAAGTATTCTTACCTTTCCGGTCTGTTGGACCCATAATATTTCCATACTACTCTTATATCAATATCATCAGAACTATGAGTTTATGCAATTCAATGACAATACAAGGCAAGAAATCATGATGTAATGAGATGCAACCAAGTACAAGAGATGAACATCACATGCTTTCAGAATTCAATAACACATAATCCAAGTACAATCAAGATATCATATCAAAAGCATGTGTGATGAATAAACACAACAATAGCAGATATGGTGACGATCAACAACAATTGGAACCATCTTAAGGCTAATTCCCCAAATCACCAATCATCACAGTTCAACACTGGTACCCATCCAAACGTTCATTACAACTGTTTGGATGGGACCCTCAAACATGTCCAATACCCATCAAATTTTATAACTAATTACCTACTTCTATCGAAGTCTAGTAAGAACAAATCATAGCCTACCTCAAAGTTGAGCAGGTGCCATGTATAATCAACTCTCAGCACTGGCATTGCCCTTCCGGAGTGCCTCATAGTAACCGTAGTCTAACATGAATAAACAATACGTTAATATTAAGTTAATACATAACACAAGGACTTAGTCCTTCAAACACACCAAAGACACCCAAACAAACCCTAGGCCATGGTGTCAAAATCCGAACTTTATTACTCATAAAGCTGTAAAACATGCTAACTAGTTATATCCTTAAGTTAATTGAGAAGATAACCCCAATTGAACCCTCAATTTCATAATTTAATAAAATCCCTAATTTACAAACCCTACATTTTCCCCTAATTTCAGAAAAGGTTTCAAATCCCAAATTAAATAATATGGTTACATATCATTAATCAACACTTATTCATAAAATCATGATCATCTTATTCGTATTCCAACCACAAAATCAAAGGTCTAGCTCTCTTAATCTTCCATAGAAGCTTACATCCCTTCTTCCCCAAATAAATTCCAAAACTAGTATTTAAAAGACAACAATGATCAAAATGCGTGAAATTATACCTTAAATGATGAGACAAATGAATTCCCCAAGCAAATCTTCCACAAGCATGCTCAAAAACCGAGATATGATATTTTGGGAAAGTGATTTGACCTAACGTATTTAATAGACTGCCTGGAACAACAATCCTGCTAATGCGGAATCGACTCCGCATGCACTATCCTGCTTTGACGGAAAGGGAGTCCACTGAGGCTCAGTCACTTGACACCTCGCCTAACCACATAATGGATAAACATCTCACAAAGGCGCCTTTGCCTTTGCGATAAAACCATCGTAGGGGCAGAACCTCAACATAATCTCATGACCCTCTTCTGCGAGCCAACCTCCATAGAGGTTGACATGAAAGGGAGAATAACCATCCGCTGGTGTGAACACCATTTACCAGCAACATAGGATTTTACACTGACTTCCACCAAACACATGAAACACTCCCGAGACCTCATAGACACAAACCATACATGCTCTCTGAAGGTAAATAATGCTACGATCTCGATCGCACCCTCGGATTTTTCATTTAGCCGAACTAAGACATACTTTTCTAAAGAATCACCTAAAATAACCAAATATCACAATTTCACATATAAGGCCACAAAGTACATCAGATTGCCTTGGGAAGCAAACTACTGTGTCGACAAATTCATAAAGACCCTCCAAAACAAGCGAAAGCAACAGAACCCGTAAACGAACCCATATATTCAAAAATCAACTCTAAGATTCCTATTTAGGGTTCTTATCCAAATATCACATTAATGAACCTCGGGATAAGTGCCATCCCCGTGCATCACAAACCCTATTTTGGAGGTTGCTTCTCAACTTAGTGGTTCATGAAAAAGGTCTTCTTGGATTCTTGCATGTGGCCGTTGTTCTTTTGCCAATTGGAAGGAGAAGTGCCCCCTTCATTGTTGTTGTTCCATGAACCTTTGTAACCTTTCAACTCTTGATCTTATCTTTCTTGAGCCCATTCTCTATCTCAATGGCCGCTTTAAGAGTTTCATCAGTATTATGATAGTTTTGGAGTCTCATTCAGGAAGTAATTTCTATATTCAACCCAACTCGTAACCGATCCATAGCATTCAAAGGATCCTTGTCTAAGTTGATTCTCATCTTCACAATTTGGAACTCATCATAGTATTCTTCTAAACTCTTTTTGTCTTTCTTCAAAGTGTAGATCTTCTTGAGTTGATCTTATTTGTAGCGCTCGGTGACATATTTACGTCTCAAGATAATTTTTAGCTCTTCAATAGTGAGAGTGGGAGCTAAGACATGCAACCTTCTTGCTTTCACTTGAGTTTCCCACCATATGGAGGAAAACCCTTTGAATTGAGCAATGGCAAAAGACACTTTTTTCACCTCGAACATGTCATTAGTAAAAAGATTCTATCACCTTGCATCACCCAATCAAGAAATACAATGGGATCACTTCCCCCTTTGAAGCTTGGAATAGAAACCTTTATGGAGTTAAGACTTGGGCCATGAACCCATGAACCCCATTGTTCCTATAGTTTCCTAGATCCCCATATGAATCATCACTATCTCGGTCTTGATATCCTCCTTTCTTACCCACTTGAGGGGTAGGAGCATTCCTTCCTACCTACCTTAATGAGGACCTTAGAATTGCAATCATTGTCCCCTCATTCAATTGTTAAATGCAGCATCCAAACCTATTAACTCCCCTTAGAACTCATAACCCAGTGGTTGGATATTTCATATTAGTTGTCGGGGTGGTTGACAGGCATTTAAGAGTGGTTGTTGTGGATACGAGTCATTTGGCAGCGGGTGATGTCATTTGGTGGTAGTGCGATGGGATTTCCATCTCATAGAGGTGATGGTGGGATGGTATTTGTTTGAGTGGGGTTGTACATTTGGTGAAGTGTTGTGGGTGAAGAGTCATTACGCACCCCACTCGTGTGGCCTTGATAACGAACTAGAGGAGTTAAGGACCCTTCACTACTCTTTCTTTCAACTCATCCCATATTTGCATCCAAATTGTCCATCCGACCTTTTAATCGGATGGAGGAGGCGGTGAACATGTTCATCATGTCAAGAAAAGTTGATTCCCGGATGGGAACTCGGGTTTCCTCCTCATAATTCTCTATTGTACATATTTAAGACACTCAACAAAGTAAGCAAACACATTAAGTTTGTTGAAATATCTCACAAATCACTTAAGTGTGTGCATCTTTTGATTGCCTCACAATGTGCTCTGTCCAATGATTGAATCTTGTTTAGTCCGATGAGTCACAAGGTTCGCATTGCTACATGGAGGTCAAGAATGGATTCTTGCTACTTGGAGGTCAAGAATGGATTCTTACTACTTGGAGGTCAAGAATGGATTCTTGTTTGACTCGAAGAACGAGAACTCAATTCAAGTTAATGGACGGAACCAAAGAACTTTTAATGAATATAAGCAACAAAAGTTTGAAGAAAATTGGTACGAATTGAATTCGGACTCAAGAACTAAGTAAACTTAAGTAGGATTAATTACTAAAGTTAGTTATCTTAGAAGATCAAAGAAAATGAAACGAAATAGATAATACCCAACCTGTGAATTTGTGCGGAAGATTAGAATTGTGGAGCAAATTTGATTTTATGGGCAGATTTGAATTTGTGGGGCATATAAGAAGGAATATGTGATTATCTGGGACATATATGGCCGCACAATCAACTGTGTGGGGCATATTTGACCGCAAAATAACTTTGTGGGGAATATCTTGCGTAGAATCAACTTTTTAGGCCATATCTAAACGTAAAATCAACTTTCTGGGGCATATGTGATCGCATATTCAACTTCTAACATTTAATTTCAATATGTGGTGTGTTTTGCTATAGCATATTGCAATTTGTGAGGCAGATTGCTCTGCATATTGACATAACACTGCAATATTTTTTACGTAATTTTTGCATTGGGATCCGTGCACCCCGACTTTTTATGATAATATTTGAACTGTTGGATCCCTTTGGGCCCACTCAACCTAGAAGTTTCCTATTTTTGGGTCCTATAACACGTTTCTTCATGTTTTCACCAAGCGTTTTGGATTACACTTGTACTTTTTGCTTCTTCTTCAACAAGAAAATATGAATATCCTCAAGAACACATGAACATTAAAAAAAAATCAGATCTTCAAATCAACTCGAAATGGCCCCAAAGTTTAGATGTGACTTCTTCTCAGCCTAGAGAACTAACCCCAATATTTTTCAAGCTCAAACAACCATGAATTCTTCAGACCCACTTCAAACATTCAAACCCAACAATGGTAGATGACTCTATATGACTCTAAATGATTTGAAACTTATAATTTTGACTCAAATAACACTAGGGAACATGAATCTAGTGTAAAAAAACACAAAATATTTTTTGTTTTTTTTGGTATTGTTTTTTTAGGAATCCAATCCCAAGACTGTATTAGTTGGAACAAATCTATACTAGGCTCTGATACCAATTGATACAATATTAATTGCAGAATAGAAAGAAAACAATTAAGAACTGAAAGATAAAGAGGTAGACACAAAAGGTGAAATAAAAAGCAACCAAAGTTTTATTAAAGATAGGACCTCAATTGATTAACCATAGCAAGAGCACCTAACCTAGTAGGGAGACATCAAGCAAATTGGATTCCCTTGTAACCTTCCTTTCAAAACAAGGTTCAATACACTAGCTTCAACAAGCTCTTATAAACACTCAAAGAGTACAAAATAGTCTAAAAATAGAGAAATAACAAAGTCTACTATTTATACTAGGATAGTAAGGAAGACTAGACTAGATGTTACAAATATACCCTTAATGAACTAAGGGCCTTGTTTGGGTCTTCCTTTGGAGATGATAGCTTGTATTTATGAGATAGCCGCTTTATGAAATAACCAATTTGCATGCATAACCATCTTTTAAACAAATTCAACCATTTGATGCTCTTCCTCTTCCCATGCCCATCTTCATGCATTACCCTTTTAAAGTTTTGATTTCATGGCTTTGACTCCTCAAATATGATCTTGGGGCAACTTGGGTTTCATCAAAATGCAATGAAAAACTTCCCACCATTTAGTGGGAGCCTATATCTATATAAAATGGTGATGGGAAATTTTAAATTGATAGACATGTGTTTTGGGACAAACCACCTGATCTGGTTTAGAATTAATACTTATGGAAGCATCTAACACTTTGAAGAGAACTACATGTATGGGAGGCATAGTTATGAACATAAATGAAAAGATCATAATGGCTTTTCTGATACCCCAAACCGGAGTGGCGTGGCCTACTCCTGGTGCCATACTTGACCCTGAGCGTACCATCTATAACTCATGAGCATCTGGAAATTTATAAGCAATCTGTAAACTAAATAATAACATCTTAGGCGGACAAGGCCCCCATAGATGTAACTCAAAATAAATATATACAAGGGCCGACAAGGCCACCATGCTAACGTACTATACACACAGGAAATATCTATAAGCCTATAAAGAGAAACAATTGTATTGTAGTATGGATAGGGCTCCGGCCTACCCATCATATCTATAAACATATCAATACTCTAGACCTGGCTACTCCGAATGACATGGAGCTTTACCAACAAGTTGCGCTCAACATCACCTATGGAGAAGGCTTGTCTATCTATCTCTCAAGACCTACACACATGAAATGTAGCGCCACCAGAAGAAGGGATGACAGTATGGAATAATGTACCGACTATGTAAGGTTACTGAATAACTAAATCGAAACTGATATATGAAATCAAGTAAGAATCGAAGCACTCTGAAGGTGTACTTACCTGCTTTGGATCATCTTTTATGTAATATAGTAATAAGCCGGCTATATATAGGGCTCGGTCTGTCTCTCACTAGCCATAAGGCCAGGCATATCTCACTAGCTCATAGGTTAGGCATATCACATCATCACATAGGTCGGGCATATCTCACCAGCTCATAGGTCTGCCATATCTCACTAGCTCATAGTACATGCATATTTCACCAGCGCATAGGCCAGACATATCTCACCAGCGCATAGGACAGACATATCTCACCAGCCAATAAGCTAGGATATAGTAAATTTGTATGTGATAGTAGTATTGTAAAATTGTAAATCTGAACTCTCTATTCTTTCTATCGACGTAAAGCCAGTATGAACTGAATGTAGTCTCTCGATAAGGGATAGCTAAGATATCAAATGTCATCAACCATGGACTATGTCCGCAAGATCTAATTACATTCATCAAGTGAGAAAATAAGCTCTACGACTCAAAGTACTCCCGAAAAGAGACAAATAATAACATCAGTGCAATGTTTCTAAAAGGGACATAAGCTCGTTATGAATACTTCTTTGTACAACTCGTATGAGTACAATTTTAGGTACAAAAATATGCTGGAGAAAGAAATGATAGCCATTAAATACCTTGCAATAATATGATCAACAATAATGAAAAGCTCAACTCGCCGCACCTTAATCTACAACAATTAAAAATGACGCTATCGTCACGCTATAAGAAGTATAAATAATGTATCATATTTCTAGCAATAAACTTATTTTATAAACAAAATGGGGAGAATCTCCCCTATTTATTTAACTTCGTTGAAGTTTATCAAAGACATAATAGAATCCCAAACAACTAATATAGCTATAACAAGTTCCTTAATCCAGACAACAATACAACAAGCGGCAAGATCGATTTACGATTAACTAAACTACAACTTTAAACCCCTTTTTCCTTCCATAACTTCTCAACAACAGAAACCATAACATACTCAGTTTCTTACATGAATTTCCAGCCACAAAATACCATAAGAACAACCTCAATACAGTTCAGCAACTAACAACATCACAAATTTGATTTTCAACCTTTATTTCATGGGTTTTCAACCGTATAATTTTGTAACAACTTCTATAAGCTCAAAAGCATGAAGGAGTAGTGTAATATTACCTTATAACACTTATAATAACCTTCCACATGAGCTGGAACGACACCAAAATCAGCAACCACAAGAAGAACAAGAAACTCACTAGCACCACGGGATTCCCGACGTTTGATTTGCATTGTTTGTCTTTGGATTCACTCTAGGATCATGGGGGAACTCTTGGAGAGAATTTAGGGGTGTTTGAGAATGGATATGGATGAAAAATGACAAAGTAATAAGGCTGGGCCTCTTTAAAACCTTAAAAGGGTGGCCACCTCCTTAGTGGACTACATCCAACCTATCATGAAGTCTCCTTTGTATACTAGACTCCATCCAACCTATCACGAAGCCAGAAAACACAATATATATGCCACATAAGGGCATTGTCAATCAACAACAACATTTGGCTCCACAGAACCATCAATTTTTATAAAATTATCACAAAGCGGAACTTACCTCATATAAATACATCTCTATCTCTGATTTATGCTTCAACTCGAATATCCTCTAGTCATAAAATATTTTCATAATATAGATACATGAAAGACAAGATTCAAAGGAAACTATAACTCGTAGGCCACTTGGCCTATTCCCCGAACAATTTCGTACGGCCCAATGTACCTTTGGGTTAATCTTGCCTTTTTTACTAAATCTCATTACGCCTTTCATTAGCGACATTGTAAGGATGTCCCAATCATTTATAGAAACTCTAGATCTCGGCATTGCACATTCATAAGTGATTTCTAAAGCCTCTTTTCTAAACTTTTCAACCTCCTGGTGGACAAAAATAGGGCTAGATAACTCTATTCCTCCCATGTCGAATCAATCGATAGGAGATTTGTGCTCCCAAATATACAAGGCTTGATAAGGATCCATCTTGATACAAGAAAGATAACTATTAATATATGCCAACTCATTGAAGGGTAAATGATCTCAGTTCTCTTTGAAATCTAGTATACATGCCTGTATCCTATCTTCGAGCATATGAATCATGTGCTTGACCTGGATATCTATCTAGGGTAAAAACTACACTAGGGTCTATTGTATTCCAAAACCTCTTTGGAAGGATCTCTAGAATTTTACTGTAAACAAAGTTGCTCAATCTGAATTAATAGACATTAGAATGTAATGAAGGTGCACGATCTCCTTAATATACAACTTTGGCGTAATCTTCGGTCATGTGAATGGCTCTGTCTTACAAGTTATGGGTTAAGTTGGTAAGTCTGTCGACCATAAATCATATGTAGTCATATTTTTATAAGAGTGGGGCAACTCCACAATGAGATTCATATTAATCATCTTTCATTTTCAAGTCTAATCTATATACTGTGTACTCACCCTCTAGGCCTCTGATGCTCTATCTTTTCTTGATGACAATTGGGACACTGTGCCACAAACTCGGCAATGTTCTTTTTCATATCATTCCACCAATATATATATCTGATATCATGGTACATCTTCATAGAACCATGATGAATAGAATAGCGGGAATAATGTACCTCTATGTTAATCTTTCCACTTATACCAGCTATATCTGGGGCACACAATCGACCTTTATATTAGAGAACTCCATCTTCCTTAAACTCAAGCATTGGCCACCCTTGCCATGGAACTTTCTCTTTCAATGTCACTAACTCAGGATCCTCGTATTGTCTTTCCTTTACCTTTATCACTAGGGACGATTCTGTTAAATTCCGCACCATAACTCAATGATCATCGGAGTATATAAGTTGAACTCCTAAACATGCTACATTATGGAGATCATTGAATAAAGTTCTATATTTTCAGCCTTTAGGGTACACCATGCTACTCATAGATCTTATTTTATGTTGCCCCAAAGGTTGTTACCTTATTCTTCTAGATATCCTCTTTAAGATGTAATCGGACAAAATCTGTATACCGCTACTCTTTCAATTTTACCACTAAGGGTGATACAACTAAGTTGTGAATGGTAACTCTTCTATAATCTTAGTTCCATAGTCGGGCCCTTAAGTTAGTTGGTTGAGGCAACTCTATATTCTCTCTCTTTTACCACTTTTGTAGGATTCTCTTCCATTGAAGTCTAACTTTCGCATCGTTTCCCTCCTATGGAGGACCATGTTCAACTATACCATCTTGGCTTATCTTTACTTACATTTCAATTTCAAGAATTGTTACGCATATGTCTCTGTAATATCGCGACTTGTCTCGGAGGATGGTTTTACTATTAATAAGAGAAACTCATCACACCATATCTCTAATGCATGGTCAACTGTTGCTAATCCTAATTCATGTGTCAGTAATTCTCCTCTGCTTCCTCAGCCGCCCTTAAGTGTAAACGACTTCATTTCCTTATTCATCCTGATACGTGCATTACAAATGCATTAACTTATCTCAGTCTCTACTATCCTGGAGTTTCTAATATATATATTCTCAGGTATTAATTCTACATTCTGTTTTTGTTATTTATTCAATCGACCTAGCTAGCAATAAGTTGTTGACTTCTTTATTGGATACATACGAACTTTATTAGATACATACAAACATTCTAAAGGGATTTCATTATTGGTCAAATTTATTGTAATCCACACTTTAAACCACTATACTTTGAGTAAATCATCCTCTCTCATCTCCTGGATAACATCTTTTATCAATATACTTTTAGAATAAACCTTCTTGTTCATATTATGTTGCAAGTCCATTATTATATTTCCTTGTAGGATCTTAGGCACTCTTATACTGTGCACAATTTTTCTTAATCACTTCAATTTTCACCCCTACTCTGGTAGTACCACTTCAGTGTGCAACTTTTAATATTTGCATCAAATTCTAGGTTTTATAACCCCTTTAACTTTCGAACTGCTTTATGTTAACCTTTTTGTTTTGGTTGTTGTTTCTATCTTTAGTATTTTCTGAGAGGTGCGATCATTTACTTGTAAAACTGAAATTTCAATCACTTGGACCACTGCGCAATGTGTACTCTTGTATCATCTCATGGTTCATCCGGTCTTTTGACTAGCCTTTTCTAAGTTTAACATATATCATTTCCCCACTGTTAATTTCACTTATCTTCCATTCATTAGTTATGAATAACCCCTCTTCGGTCTATATATATTTATGTCTTTGTGTACACTTCACGTTATTCTTTTCTGAGCCTCATATATATGGCTGCTCTTACTATTACTTAACTCCTCTATCTAGGATGCTTCTATTTTTATCCTCTTAGCATTTATATTTATACATCATTCCGTAGAGTCTGGATAAACACAATCTTACTTGCCTTAAAACCCTTTGTTGTAACCTTTCTTACTTACTCGATCACCAATCCCAACATGTGATTCTGTTTTGTTACTTGATCATACTATCTCTTCTTTTGGGAGGATGGCCACACCTTGTGCTCAAGGATTTCATTCCTGAGAAGTCATATTATTACCTCAACACCTTCTGCTTCTCTGCGAAGTTTAATAACTTACAACTTGCCTCAGAAGAATCCCCTCTTACTAGGGACTATTGAATCATTTACATGGATAGAATTCCATGTACGCATAACTGATATGCTTGATCTCAATAAATTTCAGTCACTACTAAAGATGTCAAGCATACGGGCGACTTCTTTCTTAATAACCTTCAAAAGTCGCTCTTCTGCAGTTCATTCTCTTACTGCTTAATCGCTTACCCTGCAATATTCATAACACCCACTTTTACAGTAATCCTTGGAGTTTGTAACTCGTATTCAATTTAGCTTCGGGTACTTCCTAATGTCAATACTTTCTGATTCATGGAGCTAAATCATCTTGTTAATACCTTTTACTGAAATTGTCTATTCAATTCTTAAAGTAGAGACTTTGTCTCATAATATATTCCTCTTTACAAACTGAACATTTACTTCCTCTTACCTTTTTTCTACTTGGATACGAACTTGTCTCATTACCTTACTTTATCATATAACTCTCAATCATTTCTCATATTTACTCATGTGCACCACTTATCTTTCTAGCAACCTCTTGCTAATGTTATCACTTCTTATCTTGTTCTAAATAATTCCTATGGAATATTCATTCCCTCTTAACTTCTCTCTCTTTGACCGACCTTATTCTCTAGGCACTTAGTACCTCTTGTTTGCTTCATACATGAGTCTCGCTGATGGGAATACTCACCTCATATATAAACATTCAAGTACTGGTGTTACGCCTCCTAAGTTTCATCATCCGTCGTGTCGTTAATTGGTACCGATGTCTCGGGAAGAGGTGCGACCTTCCGGAAGGATAATTAAGGTTTATATCTTGTTTGTGGAAGTACTAGAGTTTATGGAAGTTAAACGGATCAAAGAAAATATGTTGCAACGAAATTGGTAGAATTCCCAATTTGATGGTCCAAATGTACGGACCATATAAATTGGGTTGGTCCACCATCAAATTGTGTGCAAAATGACCGTCTTCAATTTTGATTTTGACGGTCAAAATTAATGGACCGTACAAATGGACGGTGTAATTTATTTTTTGAGTATAAATTGATTTCCTCAACTTGAAGACTTCATTTTCTCTTGAAACAAACCCTAAATCATCTCCTAAACTCTCTGCAAGGTACCCTATCATGCTAGGCCAAAATCTAATAAAAAATAAGCAAGATCAAGGTGGCAAATCCCGTAGTTATAGTGATAATCATGTTCTCCTTGTAGAATCGATTCCGAAAAACACTAAGAGGCAAAGTAATCTTCTGTTTTGAGGATATTAGTTTGTGTAAAGGTAAGTTTTATCCTCCTCTATCTATTATTACGGTTAATGGATGTTTTGGAACAGGTTGTGAAAGGATTTGCATAGTAAAACTTGTAAACTTTTCGAATCATGGTGGTATGACTTGTTGGGCTGTTTTACTTGATGTATGAGGTGGAATTGATAATCAAACTGGTTGTATGTGTTGTGGAATTAAGAAAAGTGCATTTTGGAGGATTGCGGGGTCGAATTACATAAGTATCCCTTGTAAATAAGCTGAAGAACCCTATGCACTTAAGTTGTTCGATAATATGCCTAAATGAGATTCTCTATAAGATATGGATTCGATATTAATATCAAGTCCCTTATATGATGTAGATAATCATCCATAATGCGTACGAGGCTTCACGGGATGTAACTAGCTTCTTCGATAAGTTATGTAAGACAACTTTCCTTCTTGGCATGAATTGATATAATGCTTCTTTGAATAGAGTTCCCTCTAGTGAAATTGAGTAACGAAAAGCCTTTCTTGACAAAATTATCCTAATCTTTGGGTATTTCTAATCCTTAGCATCTCTCGAATTCTATATGACCAAAATTGATTATATTGAAATTCATGAACATAGCCCCAATAACAATAGTTAGAGAATAACGATGATAGGTCTCTCCAGCTCTTCTTGTGATATCCTTTGGAGTATTTTTTGCATTGCACTTATCTATATATAGTTATTTTATTACCGAGTTGCATTATAGTCGGTCGGGTATGACACCTATTTGTGCACACCACTACAATTGGTTTTGATATTACCGAGACCCATATATGGGTCGTGTATGACCGAGTCCTCATCGAGGTCGGGTACAATATATATTATGATATGATTTTCCCTATAGAGATCCAGGATATTACATTATATGGCCCCACTAAGTGCCTTTATTTTATAGATATGCATATATCTTCATGATTGTGACAAGTAGGCCCTCAAAGGCTTATTATGAGTTTCAACTTGACTTCTGCACACATATATATTATGTTATATCTTTTGTTCACTTTTGTTATCTTCCTTATATATTCAGTACATCATTCATACTGATTCCCAATTTCTGAGGCACTGTATTTATGCACGTAAGTACAGATAGACAGAGCGACTCTCCTCCTCAGTAGGTTTCCTGTTAAGCTGGGACTATCACACTCACTTCTCTCGGAGTTGCTATACATGTCTTTAGGGACAATTTTATATGTTACTAGCATCTTGGGTATAGCAGGGCCCTGTCCCAACCTATTGATGTAGTATGTCACTCTTAGAGGCTTGCAGACTTGTGTATGATGTGTGTAAGTATGTCGTGGCCTTGTCGACCCTTTTTTATAGTAGTGTACTCTCTTTGTGGCCTTGTTGTCCTTGGTTATTTGTATATGTGTATCATATTGGGATTCTTCTGCATGCAGGTTGTCATATCTTCTTATCTTATATGGTTATATGGAGGCCTTATCGGCCCAAGTCTCACATCACAGGTTTCAAATACTACAGTGGTCCGCTCAGGACTTCGACTGCTGGGTGCTGGCCACACACCAAGGTTGGGGTGTCACAAACTTTGTATCCGAGCAAGTCTGTCCTAGGGAGTCTATAAGTCATATCTATAAAGTCTTATTTATGGGTGTGTTGTGCACCACTTATAAGCAGGAGGTTATAGGATATTTAGGGTGGTTACTTTTCTTCCTGATCTAGATCGTGCGATAGCGACAAATCATAAGTGTTCACTTCTAATCTTTACCTTGTTTATGTTCTTATTTATGCCTACTACTACTAGATGACAGGAGGCTCTGCAGAAGGTAGACGAAGAGGTGGGAGGGGGTTCCAGTGAAGAACCACTCGCTGACCTGGGGAGACAAGAGCACTGGGATGAGGCTGTATCTTGGGCATCTAAGACTCCACCCCTACCACCACTTATAGAGAGGCAGAAGGGAGATGACGTACCTCTAATTCCTCCTCTGGTTTCCTTTGACCAGGGTCTAGATATCTGAAACGTGGTGCAACTGTTTACTTGACTAGTAGCCTCTCATGCCCAACATCAAACTCTCGGTGTTGCTGATAGGGCTTTGAGTGCTTGAATTTAGGATTTTGTGATGCTGGACCCTCCAGTATTTACAAGGGCAGATTCTAATGTGGACCTACAAAATTTTCTAGATAGGATGCAACTAACCTTACGAGTTATGCACGCTACAGATGCTTAGTAGGTAGAGCTGGCTTCCTATAGGTTCTGTGATATGGCCTCCACCTATATGAGACTTGGGAGCAGACTCGGGGACCCCAAGCCCCACCTATGGGCTGGAGGGAGTTCTCTGAGGCACATTTATAGTAGTATCTACCGGTCAAGCTTCGACGAGCCAGGTGAGATAGGTTTTTACCCTTGGAGCAGGGAGTATAGCTTGCAGTTCAATTCCTTGTCCAGGTATGCTCCTACTATTGTTGTCGATATGAGCGACAACTTGTTTAAACCCGAATATGGATATTTCCCTCATCCAGGCCTATGCATAGAACTTGGATGACCGTAATAGGCAGCAACGGGTTGATCTAGAGCCTGATGGGGGCCAGCATACTAGGGCCTGGTCCGCATGTGATATAGGAGAGTTTCAAGGTGTGTTTAGGCCTCTGTTCCCTATGCACCCATCTTACCCCATGACTAGTTCACCACCGTACCATGTGGTCACAATAAAAGAAAACTCCATATACCGGAAAAGAAATTGACCTTATTCCTAGACTGGAATATAGAAATTGGTACATTAGGGGACTCGAGAGACCTCGAGCGTAATATATGCTACCATTATAGAGACTTTAGCCACATCAACACAAAAATGAGGGGATCAAGAATATTCTCCTCTGGAAAAAATATCCGAAGAGAGTTCAGGGCCGGAGTCATGATCCGACCACTTATTATTGTTAAGGTCAAAGTTCACGCGCATCAAGTTCCTAAAATAGAGGAGAGTCCAGTTAGGAGAGGCCACCGATGCTATGTTATGGTTGATGTGGTAGGACTCATTTTGGCCAATGCCACTAGGGTTCGAATGTGTGCTATTGATGTGGCCAGCTTGGTGATATTTTGCGATTTGGTTCGACGAGAGGTAGGGGAAGTATGGCAAAGCTGACAGGGTCTGTAGCAGATTTTTTTTATCCATACATCCTTCTGGGCAGGGTACCCAGGCATCGGCTAGTAGAGGAAGAAGAGCAGTATCTAGTTCGAGAGGTCCCTAGAATCGCATCTATGCTTTATCAGGTTGAAAGGACCTTGAGTTGTCTCTGTCTGTGGTTAAAAGTATATTATCCATCTCCTCTCTTGATGTATATGATTTAATAGATCCGGGTTCCATGTCTTATATTACACCCTTTATTGCTGGTAAGTATGGAATGTCACACCCCAAACTAGGGGGTATGGCCGGCACCCGGTGCCACACTGGCCTCTGCGTACCATTTAGATAACTAGGTCCATGTATGAATATAACTTCCTACCAACGAGGCCGTAATAGAACATAACATGAATAAGAATACCATAGGAGGGCCGACAAGGCCACACTATATAAGATAAGGATGAAACTCAACATATGATTGTAACATAAGGGGATCAACACAACATATATACATAAATAGGGATGACTAGGCTACAACACAAGTCAATAAAAGATAGTCAGTCCGACAAGGCTATACATCAACAATTGTACATACTAGATAAGTCTTTAAGCCTTTATGAGTACATGTGTTTTCATATGGCCAGGAAAGGGCCTTGACCTACCCATACTTTACATATCTATATATATCTAACATACTCGACACCTGACCAAGGCAGCTCTAGAAAGGATGAAGCTTACCCACTTCTGGCTGAACTTGACCACTCCTATTGAGATGGTCTATCACGGCCCTTTTAAGAACTTGTGGCATGAAACACCTCAAAAAAAGGGACATTAGTACAAAAGAAATGTACCATTATGTAAAGCATGAATAACAACATAAAAGTATGAACTATAAAGAAGAGCATAAAAGCAACTTGATACTCTGATAACATGTGTGCCACATAGGGGAACAATGAAACTCTGAAACTGAAATGAAACCTTTGTCGATAGGCCTTACTATATAATATGCCCTCGGCGTATAGCTCGAGGTATGTATTCTGCACTGCCCTCAGGTAATACTCTGAGGTGTATGTATGGATGCACATAGAAGTGCCTGCCCTCCGTTTATAGCTCGGGGTGTGTATAATGTACATGTACAACTACCCACCGGCTAATCATAATGGTGATATGAGTAATATATATATAGTAATAATACCACTTTAGTCCTATTTGGAACTCGAAACGCTTTAACTCTATTATGGAATAACTTTTGGTCGACTCGATGACTACTCTTTGAAGGACTCTTGGTCAAAGATATATGATACTTGGATGAGAAATCAATAAGATAGAAATACGGATTATGACAATAAAAAGGGAACGATTCCCAACAAGGGATAAACAATATACAAATAGAACAAAGCTTTCAACGTTTCTTTTTGAAAACAACAAACACTTTGGATTTCATGCTTTTGAAAGAAGGGGATAGACTTCCATACCTGCGTTTCTTAGTAAGTTTTGTCATGCAAACCCCCAGATGCTTTACAAGTGATTATCTATAGTATATAGAGGTTCTGTATTAAGATACGATCGACAAACTGAAAATCGATTAATTGGGACAATTTAACAAACACCTAGGATGCATGATGTTCATGACTACCAACCATGTTATATACTTCCATTCAACACAACAACAAGGGCACCAACAACAACACAACAACAATAACAACAACAAGAAGATATATTCCATGACATTCTAACATCATATCTTTCAACTACAAGCTATAATCATGTCAAGACTTGTCCAATAACAATCCAAGGTTTATAAAAGTTCTTTCATGAAGTTTTAACTCAACTATCACAAGTTTCTTTTATCCATGATTCTCAACAAATATATGAGAAGCTTAAGACCATCAAGATTATCAATAACTTACCTTAAATTAGCTAAGAGAACTTGCACCATAAACTTCTTTCCAAGCTCCAAGAAGATCCTTACTCCATCTTGCTCCAATGAAGGTTTCCAAGCTTTTTGTAATGATCTGAGGATGATTTGCCTTCAATATGATATGAAATGGTTCCTTGCTAACCTAAGAACCCTAAGGAGAAGCTTGAGAGTGTTTGTGAAGTGTTTAGGTAGAAATTGAAATAAAATGGAAGAGCCAGCGTCCTTAGCATTAAATAGAGTTACCCACCGCCTCCCATATATGGGTGGGTCTGTGCCACATAGCACCTATGCGGCCGCATAACCCAATGCACATGGTGACAATGTGGTTGGGAAGTTGGGGCTTTGATTTATGCATTGATCCGCAAAGTGGATCGACTTCTATAGGGTAGAATGCTTAGCATATTGCCTAATTTTTGTCAAACTTTACCGAGATGTACTTTCCTTAATACAATAGACTTCCAACCTTCCATAATACTCATATAAGTCGCACGTGACCCTCGGAAAAAGTCTCGAGTTGCTGGAGCTCAAATCGACTAACTATACATTTGATCACACGAAGAATATGGGGTGTAACATCCTTTCCCTCTTAAGAGCATTCATCATCTGGTGTTGAGGAAATTAACTAAGAGTCCTTGAATGCTTAAGTCTTAGCAAAAATTTTGGCAGAGTTTCCTCTATAAATAGGACTATCCCAAAACCTATCAAGCAGCCGGAACCAATAAAAAGGCCATGCTAGACCGCATATTGTATCTTTGGCCTCACACCACCATCACTATATCAATAGATATAAGAGTTAGCCATACCTCACCTTATATATCTCCATCTCAACTCTAGGCTGCTCCGGTTCTGCTCTAGTTGCTGTGATTGCCTGAACTAGGTGTATACAATATGAACTAAGGTTTCTATATCACAAGAGTAGGGAATATCATATCATACGATGTCAATATGAATTTGTGGTTTGGAAAAGGTAAGGATACTTAGTTTTCATATTTTCTTCAGCCACCCATGTCATCTCTTCTATATTGTTATTCCTCTAAAGAACCTTAATAGAGGAAACATCTTTAGTTCTCAGCTTCCGAACATTGCGATCTAGAATGGATAGAGAAGTCTCTTCATAAGATAAATCCTCAGTGATCTGCACATCCTCCATGGGAGTAATACGGAAAGATCTCCTATGCACTTGTGCAACATCGATACGTGGAATATCGGGTGAACTGCTTCCAACTCTGAGGGTAGTTCATGCTCATAAGCCACTCGGCCTATCCTGCGAATTAGGGCAACATTGACACTAGGATTGAGTTTTCCCTTCTTGCGAATCTCACGATGCTTTTCATAGGCAAAACCTTTAGAAATACCCAATCGCCACCTACGAATTCCAAATCACGACGTAGAACATCTGAATAAGATTTCTGTCATCTTTGGGTAGTCAATTGGTGCTCTTGGATTAACTTTACTTTCTATATTGCTTGCTGGATTAGATTGGGGCCTAGCAACTCGACTTCGCCCACCTCAAAATATCTAATAAGGGATCTACATTTCCGTCCATAAAAGCCCTCATATGGATCCATCTTTATACCAGAAAGGTAGCTATTATTGTAAGCGAAGTCGATAAGGGTTAAATGATCATCCCAGCCACTTTTGAAGTCCAATTCACAAGCTCATTACATGTCTTTGAGAGTTTGAATTGTGCGTTCAGCTTGGCCGTCTGTTTGCGAATGAAAGGCAGTACTAAGGTTCACCTGGGTCCCTAAGCCTCTTTCAAACAAATTCCAAAAGTTAGCTGTAATGGATACCGGAACACCATGCAATCGAACTATCTTCTTGATGTACAACTTGGCGTAATCTTCAACCGAGAAAGTAGTGTGAATGGGTATAAAATAGGTTGATTTCGTAAGACTGTCAACGATAACCCAAATGGAATCAAATTTCTAATAAGAACGGGGAAAACTAGTGATAAAATTCATTGTAATAATTTCCCATCTCCATGTCGGGATTTCAATAATCTGAATCAAACCCCTAGGATTCTGATGCTCGATTTTAACTTGCTGATACTTTGGCCATTGAGCTACAGTTGCTGCGATATCTTTCTTTATGTCATTCCACTAGTAAACCAATAGGAGATCATCGTACATCTTTGTCGAGCCAGGGTGGATATAATACCTATACTGGTGGATCTCAACCATAAGTTGCTCTCGGAGTCCTCCTATGTTTGGCACATATAGTCGACCTTGGTATCTAAGAACTCCATCTCATGCGAGCTCCAATATTGGCTTCTTCTGCAGGGGAATCCTTTCTTTCATTTACTTGCTCAGGGTCATCAACATGTCTTTCCTTCATATCCGCTACTAGAGATAATTCTGAAATATTCTGAACCACCGCACCTCCATCATTAGTATCCAATAAGCATACATTCAAGCTAGCTAGGCGACACGACTCCTTGTTTATCTCCAACTTGGTTGCCTTGGCATGATTCAGCCTTCCCATAGACTTACAACTCAAGGCATCAACTATGACATTCACCTTGTCGAGATGGTATAAAATATCAAAATTGTAGTCCTTTAATAACTCCAACCACCTCCTCTGTCTCAGATTCAACTCTTTCTGCCGGAAAATATACTGTAATCTTTTATGGTCCGTGAATAGATCAACATGAATTCCATATAAATAATGATAACACATCTTTAGGGCAAAGATCACCGCCTCCAACTCAAGGTCATGGGTCGGGTAATTTAACTCACGCTTTATTAATTGCCTTGAAGTGTATGCTATAACCTTTCTATGTTGCATAAGAACATATCCTAAGACAATTTTGTAGGTGTCACAATAGACTACGTACCTATCGGTACCTTCTAGTAAAGCCAAGCCAGGTGCAGACGTTAACTTGTTCTTCAACTCCTGGAAATTGCGCTCATATACATCTGACCACTGGAATTTGGTTGATTATGAGTAATCTTTGTTAAAGGTGCGGAGATAGAAGAAAAGCCCTCCACAATCTCTGATAATATCCTGCTAAGTCCAAGAAACTTCATACTTTAGTAGGGGTTGTAAGCCTCAGGCAATTTTTTACGGCCTCAATTTTATAATTATCCACCCAGATACCCTCTGATGAAACTATATGGCCCAAAAAGGCAACGGAGTTCGACCAGAACTCACACTTGGAAAACTTGGCGTACAACTTATGATCTTGGAGTGTTCGTAACACTGCTCGAAGATGGTCTGCATACTCTGCCTCAATCAGCGAGTACACTAAAATATCATCAATGAATATGATCACAAAGATATCCAATAATGATTTGATGACATAATTCATTAAATCCATGAAGGACACTAGCGCATTAGTGAGTCCAAAAAACATCACCCGAGACTCAAAATGGCCATACCTGGTTCGAAAGGGTGTCTTTGGGATATCTTTCTTCTTTACCCTTAACTGGTGGTATCCCAATCTCAAATCAATTTTCGAGAAATACTTGACACCCTACAACTGATTGAATAAATCATCAATCCTCAGAAGTGGATACATATTCTTTATAGTAACCTTATTCAATTTCCTGTAATGGATACACATCTTCAGGGTACCATATTTCTTCCAAACAAATAATATTGGCGTGCCCCATGATGAAGTGCTAGGCGATAAAACATTTTCCAATAAATCCTTCAATTGATCTTTTAATTTCCTCAGCTTGGCAGGAGATATTCGATAAGGAGGGATAAGTCAACAGTAAACTCGATCTCCCACTCTTGAGGAATGCTCGGAAGATCATCTAGATATACATTAGGGAACTCATTAACTATTGGGACGGATTGAAGGGTCGGAGACTCTGCATCTGCATCACTAACCCAAACCAAATAATAAATATATCGCTTAGAAATCATTTTCCTAGACTTTAGGTAGGAAATAATCTTACCTTTAGGCATAGCTGAATTGCCCTTCCATTCGAGGGTCGGTTCACCCAAAAAAATTAATTTAACAATATTTGTTCGGTAATCAAATTGGCGTAACAAAAAGCCAACCGAATCCATGCCCATAATGACGTGTAACTCAACCATAGGTAACTCAGCTAAATCAACCAAAGTAGGGCGATTACAAATCGTCACAGTATAATTTCTATAAACACACCTAGGATACATACTTCTCTAGTTATGATGTTCATGGCTACAAACCATGTTATACTTCCCTTAAACACAACACCAAGGGAACCAACAACAATATAACAATAATAAAAACAACAAGAAGATATACTCCATGATCTTCTAATAACATATCTTTCAACTAGAAGTTATAATCAAGTCAATAGTTGTCCAATAACAATCCAACGTTCATAAAAGTTCTTTCATGATGCTTTAACTCAACTATCACAAGTTTCCTTTATCCATTATTATCAACAAAGCTATGAGAATCTTAAGACTATCAAGAACATCAATAACATACCTTAAATAAGCCATGAGAACTTGCACCATAAACTTTTTTACAAGCTCCAAGAAGATCCTTACTCCATCTTGCTCAAATGAAGGTTTGCAAGCTTTTTAGTGATGATCTAAGGATGATCTTCCTTCAATATGATATGAAATGGATCCTTGCTAACCTAAGAACCCTAAGGAGAATCTTGAGAGTTTTTGTGAAGAGTTTGGTTCGAAATTGAAATGAAATGCAAGAGCCACCGTCTTTGGCTTTAAATAGCATCACCCACCGCCTCCCATATACGGCTGGGTCTGTGCCGCATACCACCATATGCGGCCGAAAAACCCAATGCATATGGTGGAAGTGTGGTGGGGAAGTTAGGGAATTGATATGTGTCCTGATCCGTGAAGCGGATCTGCTTCCGTGGGGCAGAATAGTTAGTGTATCTCCTAATTTTTGTCGGACATTGTAGAGATATACTTTCCTTAATCCAATAGACATACAACTTTCCACAATACTCATATAAGTTACACGTTACCCTAAAGAAGAGTCTCAAGTTCTCATAGCTCAAATCTATTAACTATACGTTCGATTGCATGAAGAATTGCGGGGTGTAACATGGAAAAGAGACTAAATTATTACATAAGTCATTTGAAGTGTCTACGCCCATGTGTTGATTGTTAGCCAGGTGTATAGGAATTGTGATATAATAAAATGTGGAATTTGACTTCACTATAGGTATGGATTTGTTGGCTTCTTGCTATGCTAATGTTAATTGTTGGACAAAAGTTGTTGGCTTTAATTTTCCAGGAGAGCCTGTCTTTGAATTAAATGGAAATATTGCAGCGCCAAATGGTAGGTTTATTTTCTACCTGAAGGCTCCAAAGATGATCTGAGAGGATATATTTAGCATCTCATACAAGTTTAGGATGCGGAGGCAAATCCTACAACCCTTCAATCAGTTCTTGTCGTTAGTGAATTTCATGGCATATTTCTAGATGAACTTCCTAGCATTCCTCCCAAAAGGGAAATCGATTTCGCTATTAACGTGCTCTCAGATACCCAATATATATCTATTCGTCCATACCGCATGGCTCTTGTCGAGCTAAAAGAATTAAAATCTTAATTGAAAGATCTTCTAGAAAAGGGCTTTATTAGGCCCAGTACCTCCCCGTGGGGTGCACCAATGTTATTCATTCGTAAGAAGGATGATTCATTAAGATTATGTATTGACTACCAACAACCAAATAAGGTGTCTATTAAAAGAATGTACTCGCTCCCCAAAATTAATGATTTGTTTGATCAGTTGCAAGGCACTAAGTATTTCTCGAAGATTGATCTCAGGTCTTGATATCACCAGCTATGGGTCAAGGAGAAAGATATTCCAAAGACCGCTTTCCGGACTAGATATGACCACTATGAATTTCTTGTTATGTCTTTTAGTCTGAACAATGTGCTGACAACCGTTATGGATTTGATGAACCGGGTATTCAATCTATTTTTGGATATCATTGTAATAATATTTATTGATAACATTCTGGTATACTCTCGATCAGAAGCAGAACATGTGGATCATTTGTGATCAGTGGTACAGACACTCCAAGATCGTCAGTTATACTCTAAGTTTTCTAAATGTGAGTTTTGGTTGAACTCAGTATATTTTCTAGGTCATGTGGTGTTGGATAAAGGCATTAAAGTGTATGGTTAGAAGATCGAGGTAGTAAAGAATTGCCTGAGGCCCATGACTCCTACTGAGGTGCGTAGTTTCTTGAGCTTGGATGGTTATTAGTGAAGGTTACTATAGAATTTATCTTCTATTGTTGGTTCACTAACAAAGTTAAAACATAAGGCAACCATGTTTCAATGGTCAGATACTTGCGGAAAGAGTTTTCAGGAGTTGAAGAACAGATTGACATTAGCACCAGTGTTAGCACTACATGAGGGATCAGAAGGCTATGTGGTGTACTGCGATACCTCCAGAGTGGGGTTGGGTTGTATTATGATGCAGCATGGTAAATTCATTGCGTATGCTTCGAGGCAATTAAGGAAATATGAGCAAAACTACCTGACTAACGATTTGGAATTAGCCGCTGTTATATTTTCTCTAAATATATGGCATCATTATCTGTATGGTTCATATTGATATATTTGCAGACCATAAGAGCTTGTAGTATATATTCAGGCAGAAAGAGTTGAACTTGAGACAGTGAAGATGCCTCGAACTGCCAAACTACTATGATGTGGATATTTTATACCATCCGGGGAAAGCAAATATTGTAGTCGACGCGTTAAGCCGTAAAATGATGGGCAGCCTACGCCATGTGGATGGTGACAAGATAGAGATGAATAGATATCTATAATAACTTGCTAGTCTGAATATGCAACTTATAGATGCAGGAGATGGAGGTTCTATAGTTCAGGACATCGCCGAGTCTTCTTTAGTGGCAGAAGTAAAGGCAACACAATTTGATGATCTGACCCTAGTAAGGATTAAAGAAAGTGTTCCCTTTCAAAATAAGTGATTGTTTTAGTTGTCAGAAATATGGAGTTCTCAAGTATAAGGGCCGACTATGTGTACCATATGTAGGAAGGCTTCAAGGGCGGATTATGGCAGAGATTCATCAATCCAGGTATTCTATTCATCCTGGTTCTACTAAGATGTAACGATATGAAGAAGAATATCGCAAAATTTGTTGCACAGTGCCCAAATTGCTAACAAATTAAGATTGAACATCAGAAACCAGGAGAATTGCTGCAGAATATAGAGATCCCAACATGGAAATGGGAGGCGATTAATATGGATTTCATCACAAGACTACCTAATTCTCATCAGAAGTTCAATTCTATATGGGTTATCGTGGATTGTCACTCCTCAAACCATGGACTGAGCGGAATACGGCACTCGGTGCCTAGCTACATATGATCGAGCGAATCACATGGCTTTCTTATCAACATGGGCATCAACACATACACTAAATATGATACTGAAAACATGTAAATCACAACATGGAAAGTAGTCTAAAATAGTCATAGCGGAAATAATCTAAAAATATAATAAATCTAAAAATCAATGTTGACATACCTGACATGACATGCTACTAAACTAGTCTATGAAACCTCTGAACATGAGTCTGTAAAACTGTCTACCAAGATAAGGCCTTGTCAAACCTCTACTAACATTGCATAACCAAAAAGAACTAGACTAACATCTTGAATGAGATGTGGCTCACTAAAATAGTAGTACTAAAGTTGTCCTATTGAGTAGATCCGTCTTCTTGAAACTCAGCACCTGCACCGTGAAGTGTAGGCCCAATGCAAAGGGACGTTAGTACATTTGAATTGTACTGTATCTAAAGCAACTGAAGGAAATAAGCAAGCATATGACATAAGAGAAAAATGATTAGTAGAGGTAGAACTTTCATTTTAGGGCTTGGGAATATGAAAAGCTGATTTTTTAGAATCATCTATCATATTTATAATATTTGATGTTGGGGGATTTTGACGATCCATTCAACGGTCCGTCGAATGTTTGACAGTCTGAGTTTGGCTGTCAATATTTTGACGGTCCATCGAATGTTCGATGATCCATACAATCTGACCGTATCATTGTTTTCTGAAGATTTATAGAGAGTGGTAAAATATGGAATTAAGAGACGGAGAAGATTGATGGCCCGTCAATAGTTTGGTGGTTTGTAGAATTCAGAACTTCAGCGTCATTTTCAAAAGTGAAGATCGAGAGTTCATTTGATGGATCGTAAAATATTTTACGGTTCATACTTCTTGTCATCAATTTTTCTCTGTAGAGCTGAACCTGGGTTTCCAATGTAAACTCCCCATTTTGGTTTCCTACACTCGTGGATCATGAACAAGACTTAGTTTGAAGGTATAAGGGTTGGTTGTGTGTACTCGATGTAGAAAGGCTTCGAGGGAGGATCATGGCAGAGATTCATCACAACAGGTATTTTATTCATCCTGGTTCTACTAAGATGTATCATGACCTTCAGCAGCTGTATTGGTGGAATGATATGAAGAAGAATATCCCAAAATTTGTTGTTTAGTGTCCAAATTTCCAACAGGTTAAGGTTGAACATCATAAACCAGGAGGATTGCTACAGAATATAGAGATTCCAACATGGAAATGGGAGGCGATTAATATGGGTTTCATTACAAGACTGCCTAATTCTTGTTGGAAGTTTGATTCTATATGGGTTATCATGGATAGACTCACAAAGTTAGCTCATTTTCTACCTGTCCGAATCACTTACTTGGCTGAAGATTATGCTAAACTTTATTTTAAAGAGATAGTTTGACTAACGGAGTTCCAATGTCTATTATATCTGACAGAGGTGCTCAATTTATAGCTAACTTATAGAGATCATTTCAGAAAGGTTTAGGTACTCAAATTAACCTTAGTACCACTTTCCATCCGGAGACTGATGGACAGGACAAATGTACTATTCAGATGCTTGAAAATGTATTATGATCTTGTGTTTTAGACTTTAAGGAAATGTTCAAAGACCATTTTCGACTTATTGAGTTCACCTATAACAACAACTACCATTCTAGTATCTATTTAGCACTATACGGGCAGAAATGCAGGTCTCCTATTGGTTGGTTCGACATTGACGATACAAAACTACTAGACCTGATTTGGTACAACAAGCTATATAAAAGGTGAACTTAATTCAGGAGTGATTGTTGACACTCAGAGTCGACAGAAGTCTTATTCACATCACCGATGTTGTGATTTAGAGTTTGCTGTGGGAGATTGGGTGTTCTTAAAGGTATCGCCTATGAACGACATGATAAGATTTGGTAAGAAGGGCAAGCTTAGCTCCAAATATGTCGTGCCATATCAAATTATTCAAAGAATTGGCCAAGTGGCTTATAAGATCAAGTTACCCCTACAATTGGAAGTAGTTCACTCGGTATTCCACGTATCGATGCTTTGCAAATGCTTGTGTGATCCTTCTCGCATAATCCCTATTGAGGATGTTCAGGTCATGGAGGACCTGTCATATGAGGAAGTTTCTGTTGCTATTTTTGATTGCGAAATCTGTAAGCTACGGACCAAAGAAGTATCCTCGGTAAAGGTGCTTTGGAGTAAAAATAATGTGGAAGAGATGACGTGAGAGGTTAAAGAAGATATAAAATCTAGATACCCTCATCTTTTTTAGACTTCACGTGTATATTAATATTTGTGCGGTATTTTCTTCTATTCCTATTATGTTTACCAAACTTAATCCATATATTTGTTTAGGTGGTCATGTTGAGACATGTATAGTAGGTGAAGACTTCATTTTCTCTTGAAACAAACCCAAAATCATCTCCTAGACTCTCTCCAAAGTACCCTAACATCCTAGGCCCAAATCTAAGCCAAAACAAACAAGATCAAGGTGGTGAATCACATAGTTATCGTGATAATCATCTTCTTCTTGTAGAATCGATTTCGGAACCCTTAGTGGTGAAGTAATCTGATGTTTTGAGGAGATTATTGTGTGTATAGGTAAGTTTTATCCTCCTCTATCTATTTTTATTGTTAATGGATGTTTTGGAACAGGTTGTGAAAGGATTTCCATAGTCAAAACTTGTAAACTTTTGGACTAATGGTTGTATGACTTATTGGGTTGTTTTACTTGAAGTATTAGGTGGAATTGATAATCAAATTGGTTGTACATGTTGTGAAACAAGGAAAGTGCATTATGGAGGATTGTGGGGTTGAATTACATAATTATCCCATGTAAAGAAGCCTAAGAACCCTATGTACTTAAGTTATTTGATAATATGCCTAAGTGATCTTCTCTATACGGATTTGATATTGATATCAAGTCCCTTATGTGATGTATATAATCATCTATAACGCGTACGAGACATAACAGACGTAACTAGCTTCTTTAATAAGGTATGTAAGACAATTTTCCTTCTTGCAATGACTTGATGTAACACTTATTTGGATAGAGTTCCCTCTTGTGAAATTGAGTAACGAAAAGCCTTTATTGAAAAAATGATCATAATATGTGGATATTTCTAATCCATAGCATCTCTCGGATTCTATGTGACCCAAATCGATTGTATTGAGATTTATGAACGTAGCGCCAATAACAATAGTCGGAGGATAACGATGATAGGTCACTTCGACTCTAATTTTGATATCCTTTGGAGTATTTTCTTACCGAGCTGCACTATAGTCGGCCGGGTATGGAACCTATTTGTGCACACCACTGCGGTTGGTTTTGATATTATCGAATCCCACTTCGGGGTTGGGTACGACCGAGTCCTCATCGTGGATAGGTACGATAAATATTATGATATGATTTGCCCCACATAGAGGTGGGATATTACATTATATAGTGGGACTGAGCGGCTTGATTTTATAGACAAACGTATATCTTCATGATTGTGACAGGTAGGCCCTCAGAGGTTTGTTATGAGTTTCAGATTGACTTATGCACTCATACCTCTTATGTTATATCTTTTATTCACATTTGTTATCTGCCTTACATATTCAATACATTTTTCATACTAATTTCCCTTTTTTGGGGCACTATGTTCATGCCCGCAGGTACAGATAGATAGAGCGGCGCTCATCTTCAGTAGGTTGCCTATTTAGCTGGGACTGTCGCACTCCCTTCTCTTGGAGTTTCTTTACAAGAGTCTTTAGGTACTATTATACATATTACTAGCTGATGTATGTAAGGAGGGATGTAAGTGGTAAGTGGCTAGGGGCTAGGGGCTTTGTAAACGTGTCGACCCAAAATTGGGAAACAAAGTGGGGTTCGCGGGTGGGGTATTTCGGTCGGACAGTGTGGTATTGTGGGGTCTGTTTTGGGTAGTTTTAGAGAGATTTGGCTTTAGGAGTTTTATGGGGGTACTCCGGGTATGATGAGGGTCACGTCCGTGGTTGGGTGGTGGCAAGGTGACGGAACAGATCTGAAATAATGAGGTTCTCGATAAGGTGTATTTTGCGGATAGTTTGGTGTTGTCGAGTTTAGACGGTTGTATTTGTCCGGGTTTCGGTTGGTGGCCTTTATAGTGGATGATTGGGGATATAGTGGTTAAAGGAATATGGTATTGTAGACAAGGAATAGAACATGAGTTGCGAGGTGCAATCTCGAGTACAATCCAAGTTAAAGATGGTCGATATAAGCAAGGATAATGACACAAGGGTTTTAATGCTCGAGTCGACACCAAGATGAGTTTGGCCAATTGGACAAGCACTAGACCGGGGTTGATAAGTACTATACCGAATACTAACCAAGTGAAGGGGCTAGTAACCTTAAGATAGACCCTAGGCTTGGGTTTGGTTGGATCACACAAGTTCCAACGTCCACTTGAACCAATGGGGTTCCTTAAGTTTGGGTTTGATTAGGTCACACAAGTCCTAACCAAGACTTACACAGAAGGGACCTTGGCTTGGGTTTAACTAGGTCACACAAGTCCTAACTTCATCTTACACTAAGGGGTTGGCTCACACAAGAACCAAGGCCCACACAAGGATCAATATAAGGTAGACAACACACAAGTTGAATACTTTAGAGTATGAGTAAAACTCAAGTTTATATTTCATCAGCTCTGAAATATAGAATATCCTAAGGGTCCTATTTATAGTAATACATGTACCTTTCTAGAAGGCAAACTACTTGGATTTTCGGCCAAATGTGGACGAGTGGGAAAGGGTTCAGCCTTGCTTTGGGAGCAAGGTGTATCACGACTTCAACTCCACAAATAGGAAAGGGTTTGGTTTTACTTGGGGACAAGTTTGAACTCAATCTCTTTCAAACCCCTTTGTGGTTCCCATGTAGAAGAATGCATGAACTTGGTTCTTCAAAAATCTCATCTTCTTGGAATGTGTTTGGAAGCTTCCATTCCTTGCATATGTGCCTTGGCCGAATGGGAATGGGATAACATTTCGACCAACCCTTCATCTTTTTGGTGAGCCAAATACATAGATGAATTATCCTCTTGGAAGCCTCATCTTCTACACCATTCTTGTCCTAGCCACATTGTAAATTTCGACCTAGTCATCCACTTGTCCTTGCCATCTTGTCCTCTCGCCTAGTCACCATATTACTAGGCTTGGTCATTCCTTACTATTACATGGATCATTAAATGTGTCCTAAGATGAACTAAAAGCTAAACTAAGAAATAGAAAAAATAAAAAAGGAAGCTAAAAGACAAACATGGTCTCGGCCAAGACCAACAAGAAGACCGAATAAAAACATGTTTCCTAGATATTCACGTGATAACTCCAACTCCACTCCATTTTCCATGCCATTTTAAGCATATTATCATCGGATGATCAACCATCCTTGTAACTCCGAACTCATCACCTCGAGGATCAAATTGGAACTTTGAGTTCACAGGTTTTTTTACATCAATCTCCACTTCTTCAAAAGAATTTGTCCTCAAATTCGTGCCATCTAAATGTGGTAATAAGCCTTCAACAACAAGTGTTGACCTACCACTTTAATCATTGGATATGTTCAGAAGTTTTATTTTGTGGGCGCTTTCCTCAAAACTTGCCAAATAAGGATTTGAATAAATGAAAAATGGTTTTGACTTCACATGATGCCCATGTTGAATCACGGACCCCATAAGACATGATGCCTTGCCATAGGTAGAAGAATAGCATCGTGCACCACTCAATTTTGTGCTAGGTAATGTGATGGATTCTTTGCCTTGAGTAAAACCGACACCCATGCCAACTCTAACATTATGTTCCACTTCAAATAGCATGTTTGATTCGACACAGGGGCAAGAAGAGTACTAACATCCCAAATGAAATGACAAGGGGAGGAACTCACACAATGGCAACTTCTTGCATTCATAGGCTTGGACCAATTCCGGATAGTTTCCACCGTGCATAGATTCTCATACGTGCCATCAGATAAGGTTATGTACCCCATGAATAGTTGGTCAACCAAAAGAGGTTTGAGTAATTTGTGCACACCACTCACGGAAGAGCTTAGAGATTCTTTGGATAAATAGTTACCACACAAGCATACTTCTTTAACTCGCCACACAAGTCGCAATATTTGTTATCTCATTAGTCTTGTGACAAGCAATGAAGCGGAACATATTTACGAATCAATCCACGACTATAATGAAAGAGTTGTTGCCCCATTGTGCTCGCGGTGAGCCTTGGATAAAATCCAAGTCCGCATCTCTCCGTGATCATTCCGGAATTTGAAAAGGAGTATCCGACCCTTCGTGGGAAACACATTTGGCCCTTTGACCAGTGGAACATTCATTTACCATTCCACGCATATCCTTGAACTTGAAATCTTGTTCATGGAGCTCATTTAGCACTTCCAATACATTCATCATTGGTCCAAGCATGGTCAACATCATGTGCCTTTGAAGAAGTGTATCCGCCACTATAATGAGTTTGTCATTTTCATGTCTTGTTGAGGATGTGGGAGCTTGTAAGTATGCTACCCAATTAGCAAGCCTCAGATTCAACCTCTTTTGCACCACATAATTTTCTGAGTCGTAGGTAGAATATTTCTAAGTCGTAGGTAGAATAGGAAGTCGTGTATCACACAATCACCCATTAGGTAAATCCATGGATTCTTGGTTTTGAAGTCAGACGACTCCAATGTGACATTCAAGTCCAATATTTAGAATATGGGCAGTAAGGGCCCAAATGTTTTGAGTGAATTGATGAGGAAAGGACGCCGAATCAAGAAAACCTTTTTCCACACTTCCATTCAACGGTTCGGGCCAACTTTTGGAGAGTTAACTTCATGGATGGAATGTTATACATGCCGTCAGATAATGTCATGTAACTCGTGAATTGTTGTAGTAATTTGCGCATGAAACTCACGAGAGGGCTTGGAGTGCTACATAATCCAACTGGCATCACAAGCCATTCGAACAAGCCATGCTTGGCGTTGGAATCCAACTTACCTCCTTCTCGGCTTCTCATTTGGTGCTGGCCATTCCTTACGTCTTCCTCGGAGAACAACTTCATTCTATTCCCTTCACCCAAGAGATCTTTCAATATCGGCATAGGAATTGTGCACTTCATGGTGAGGTTATCAACCTCTCTGCAACATGCGTGTCAATTCACTCCCGGCATTAACAATGCGGGTGTTGTGTAGGGGCTAAGGCTTTTTCGGTCATAGCTTCCGCCCAACAATTCTTGTTCTTGGCCTTGCAAGTCCATAGGTTCCTCCGAATGGCATCAATGGTTTTGGTGTGTAGATAATAAACTTCTTGAAAATAAATGAAGAGCAAGTTCACCATCTTTCTTCGGTAGTGTTCCGGATGCAAGATCATTTAGACATACCTCCTCCAAGAGTTCCTTGAAGATGGTATCTATGGAACTCCCCTTATTTGACTCTTCATCTATATCTGGTGTATCAAGTAAGGGGGTCTCGGTTTCTTCTTCTTCTTCAAGTAGTATGGGTTCCTTAATAGCCAAGGAAAATCCACACTCTCGATACTCTTCTCTAAGTACGGCCCGGGAATTAGGACATTCACTTACAAAGTGTCCTAATTCTTGACATTGGAAGAATTTTTTTTCCTTTTATCTACCCCTTTTGTAACTAAGAGTCTTACGTGGCTCTAAAAAGGGTTAGTAAAGGAGGTACTACCCCTTTCTTCGTTTTTACTTTTCTTTTCAATTTCTTGGTGATACAAGGGGTTGGAAAAAGAGGTACCGCCCTTTGCTTTAATCTTTGTGGGCGTTACATGAGACTTTGGGAAACTCTTCTTTTCGAGCGTTGGGTTGTTTTGTATAACCCTTGACTACTCATTTCTATGGTATGCCCCGCAAGTTCCCTTTTAAGGCTTGTACACGTTTCGCTAAAACATCACTTATGATCCTCCTTAGTTCCTCTCTTTTTATTTGAGCCATAGCGTCAAAGCGTGGGACGAGATGACCTTGCTCTAATACCAATCTGATGTAAGTAAGGAGGGGTGTAAGTGGGTCGGGGCTTGGTTGTAAATGGGTCGACCCAAAATTGGGATACAAAGTGGGGTTCTCGGGTGGGGTATTTCGGTCGGACAGTGTGGTGTTGTGGGGGTTGTTTCAGGTTATTTTAGGGAGAGTTCGGTTTATGTGTTTTATGGGGGTACTCCGGGTATGATGAGGGTCACGTCAGTTGTGAGTTATCAGTGTTTGGGTGGTGGCAAGGCAAAGAAACAGATCTGAAATAGTGAGGTTCTCGGTAATGTGTGTTTTGCGGATAGTTTGGTGTTGTCGGTTTTGGACGGTTGTATTTATGCTGTTTCGGTTGGTGGCCTTTATAGTGGATGTTTGGGAAGTATTTTGGGGATATAGTGATGGAAGGAATATGGTGTTTCGGACAAGGAATGAAAATGATTTGGGAGGTGCAATCTCCAGTACAATCCAAGTTAAAGACGGTCGATATAAGCAAGGATAATGACATGATGGTTTTAATGCTCGAGTTGGTGGCCTAAATAAGTTTGGCCAATTGGACAAGGACTAGACCGGGGTCGCTAAGTACAAGACCAAATCCTAACCAGGTGAGGGTGGACGACAACCTTAAGATAGACCCTAGGCTTGGGTTTGGTTGGATCACACAAGTTCCAATGTCCACTTACACCAAGGGGGTTCCTTAATCTTGGGTTTGATTAGGTCACACAAGTCCTAACCAAGACATACACCGAAGGGATATTATCTTGGGTTTAAGTAGATCACAAAAGTCCTAGCTTCAACTTACACTAAGGGGTTGGCTCACATAAGAACCAAGTCCCATACAAGGACCAATCTAAGATAGACAACACACAAGTTGAATACTTTAGAGTATGAGGAAAACTCAATTTTATATTTCATCAACTATGAAATTTAAAATATCCTAAGGGTCCTATTTATAGTACTATATGACCTTTCTAGAAGGCAAACTAAAGGACACAAAGTACTTGGATTTTCAGCCAAGTGTGGACAAATGGGAAAGGGTTCGGCCTTGCTTTGGGAGCAAGGTGCATCTCAGTGGGAAAGGGTTCGGTTTTACTTGGGGACAAGGTTGAACTCAATCTCTTTCACACCCCTTTGTGTTTCCCATGTAGAAGAATGCATGAATTGGTTCTTCAAAAATCTCATCTTCTTGGAATGTGTTTGGAAGCTTCCATTCCTTGCATATGTGCCTTGGCGAATGGGAATGGGAATGGGATAACATTTAGACCAACCCTTCATATTATTGGTGATTCTAATACATGGATGAATTATCCTCTTGGAAGCCTCATATTCTACACCATTCTTGTCCTTGCCACATTGTCACTTTCGGCCTAGTTATCCACTTGTCCTTGCCATCTTGTTCTCTCGGCCTAGTCATCCTTTTGGAAGACTTTTTGTCCTAGTCACCTTATTACAAGGCTTGGTCATTCCTTCCTATTACATGGTTCATTAAATGTGTCCTAAGAAGAACTAAAAGATAAACTAAGAAATAAAAAAAAAGCTAAAAGACAAACATGGTCTCATCCAAGACCAATAAGAAGGCAGAATAAAAACTCGTTTCTTAGATCTTCACGTGATAACTCCAACTCCACTCCATTTTCCATGCCATTTTAAGCATATTATCATTGGATGATCAACCATCTTTGGAACTCCAAGCTTATCACCTCGAGGATCAAATTGGAACTTTGAGTTCAACGTCTTTTTTACATCACTAGCATTTTAGGTATGGTGAGGCACTGTTCCGACCTATTAATATAGTATGTCACTCTCATAGGGTTATAGACTTGTGTATGGTGGGAATAAGTATGTCATGGCCTTGTCGCCCCTTTTTCGTTAGTAGTGTACTATCCTTGTGGGCCTTGGTTATTTGTATATACCTATCATGTTGGGACTCTTCTGCATGTAGGTTGTCATATATTCTGATCTTATATGGTTATATGGAGGGCTTGTCTTCCCAAATCTCATATCACAGGTTTCAGATACTACAGTAGTCCGCTCAAGCCTTCGGGTGTTGGGTGTCGGCCACCCCCCCCCCAAGGTTGAGGTGTGAAAACTTGGCTCCTGGATCTTCAAGATTCTAAGAAGTAATATCCGGCTACAAATCTCGGGTACATTATATATATATATATATCCTTTATAGAGGTACTATCAACTGACTCATTCATAATCTTCGATACTGCCCTTCAATTCTAACAATTTTTTTGACATTAAGGATTATTCTAACCCTTACTAGATCCCAAAATCCCATTTATTTCTAAGACTATGTCTATCGACGTTTGAAAATCATAAGTCGGTTTGAAATATATTCACTGTAGTTCTATTGCTACTGGAAGTGGAATTATAACATTTGGGTCGCGCTATCTGAGTGCCAATTACATTATAATATTTTCTATTCAGGTACTATGTATCTTTGTCGCTTTACTTTCTTTACATTCTAAAACTAGCACATTACCTTCTAGGCTTGCATTACCTTCTTTTGAATGGGTGAGAAAAATGCTCATGCTTTAAAAGTTTAATATAATACTCACACCTCTAGTGCATACATAATCTGGTAAGGATCTTTCATTTACATTGCTACGAGTATGGAATAGAATCGAGTTCCTATGACTCAGCTATGTTGCATGATCTAGTATCAGAAAGAAGGGTAACTAATCCTAAATTCCCTATAGCCTCTTGATTATAAGTTTGGTGCACAACACACCCATAAGTAAGACTCTACTAGACACGACTTGTAGACTCCCTAAGACATGACTGCTCTGATACCAAGTTTGTCAAACCCCAAAAAGGAGGGGCGTGGCTGGCACCTGGTGCCATACTTGACCCCGAGTGTACCATCTATAACTCATGAGCATCTGGAAATTTATAAGCAATCTATAAACTAATCATAACATCTTAGGTCGAAAAGGCCCCCATAGATGTCTACAACAGCAAACTAAAAACAAATATATACAAGGGCCGACAAGGCCATCATGCTCATATACTATACACATAGGACATATTATCTACAAGCCTCTAAAGAGAATACAATTGTATTATGGTCGGGACAGGGCCCCAGCCTACCTATATCTCTCTAAACATATCAATACTCTAGACCTGGAAAATCTTAATGACATGGAGCTTTACCAATTAAGATGAGCTTGGTATCGCGTACGGAGGAGGCCTGTCTATCTTTCTCTCAAGACCTACACACATGAAATGCAGTGCCCCTAGAAGAAGGGACGTCACTACGGAATAATGTACTGTGTATGTAAGGCAACTGTATAACTGAATTGAAATGATATATGAAATTAACTAAGAATCATAGGTACTCTGAAGGTATACTTTGATGTATGTAAAGAGGGGTTTTTAAGGATAAGTGGGTCGGGTGTTGGTGACAATCGGGTTGACCCGAAAATGGATGCCAAAGTAGGGGTCTCGGTTCTCGATTTGGCTGGACAGTGTGGTGTTTTTTGGTTGTTTCAGGTAGTTTTAGGGAGAGTTGAGTTTAGGCATTTTGTTGGGTTATTGTATACACGTTGAGGGTTTTTTATATGGTCGGTCTTTGGTGGATGGATGATGGCAAGGCAATGGAACAGAACTGAAATAGTGAGGTTCTCGGTAAGGTGTGTTATGCAGACAGTTTGGTGTTGTCGGGTTTGGATAGTTGTATTTGTGGGGTTTCGGTTGGAGGTCTTTGTAGTGGATATTAGGGAAGTGTTTTAGGATGTGGTGGTGAAAGGATTAAAGTTGTTTGGACGAGGAACATGGAAAGCGAGTTGCAATCCGAACACACACCAAGTGTTGGTTGATATGGTTTTGGGTTAAGTATTTGGTTGTTTTGGTTATAGTGAAGTGCGGTCAATGAGCCCAAGGATAGAGACACGGGGATTTTACTACCCGAGTTGACACCAAGGATATGGTGACCAATTCCACAAGGTCAAGACCGGGGTTGTAAATACAAGCCCGTAAACTAGCCAAGTGAGGGTGGTCAGAAACCCTTTTAGTAACCCGAAGCTTAGGCTAGGTTGGTCCACATAGTTTCAACGGTTGCTTACCACTAACGGGGTTCCTAGAGATTAAGTATTTTATTTAGGTCACACAGTCCTAATAAATACTAACACCAAAGGGAGCTTAGCTTGGGTTCAACTAAGTCACACAAGTCTTAGCTAAACTTACACCAAGGGGTTTTGCTCACAGAAGAACCAAAGGCCGACACAAGGACCAACTAATGTATACAACACACAAGTTGAGTACCTTAGCTTTTGAGTAAAACTCTACTTTTATATATCAACAAACTCTGAATTTTACAATGGCCCAAGGCCTCTATTTATAGTACAGAAGAGACTATTCTAGAAAGCAAATGAAAAGACACAAACTAACACCTAGTGTGGACGCATTTGGATTGACTTGGTGACCAAGGGAGTTCGGACAACCCTTCCTCTTCCCTAGGCCAATCATGATGTCTCCCAGGTAGCCAAGTTAATGAACGATTTTCCCTTTGGAAGCCACACTTTTTAGATGATTCCTCATCCTTGTCATCTTGTAACCTCTCGGCCTAATCATCTCTTTGGAAGACTTCTTGACCTAGTCACCTTATTACATGGCCTAGTCATCCTTCCTTATTACATGGCTTATTAATTATGTCCTAATAAGAACAAAAATCTAAGCAAATAATTAAAGACAAGCTTAAAGAAAACAACTAGTCTTCGGCCAAGACCTACATACAAAGCCGAATAAAAACATGTTTCTTAGGACTTTACATGACAACTCCAACTCCGCTACATTTTCCATGCCATTTTAAGCATATTATCATCGGATGATCGACCATCTTTGGAAATCCAAGCTTATCACCTTGAGGGTAAAATTGGAACTTTAAGCTCACGAGGATTTTTACATCATAGTCCTCTTCTTCAAAAGAATTGGTGCTCGAATTCTCATCATCTAAATATGAGGACAAGTTTTTACCATGAAACGTTGAACTTCCATATCCATACAAGAGTTTTTCCTTGTAGAAAGGATCCACATAAAAGCCAAAGGATTTCAGCTCTAGGTAGTGCCCGCTTTAGAAGAAGGACCCTACCATATCAAAGTCCTTGTCATACGTAGCATAGTCGAACCATGTACCCCCAATTCTCCACTAGAGAAAGCAACGGTTTTCTTGTTTCAAATTAAGAGGGTAATAATACTAGCCCCATTACCACATTCACCTTAAAGAAGTACCTCGATGTTCAAGGACTTGGGTCCACTCCAGAAAATTACCACCGCGGTTGGATTATCATACATGTCTTCGGATGATGTGATATAGTCCATGGATTATGGTAGTATCTCGTGCATGAGACTCATGGGCGAACTTGTAGCGTTGCACGATGGCATGATATAGTTTTTGTCCCGTGGTGTTCTTGATGAATCAAGGATGAAATCCAAGTTCACATCTTTCCCTGGTTACATCGGGACCAGCAAAGGAGTACACGATTATTGGTGGAAGAATCTTTTAACCCCTTGTACATGGAATGCCTTCTGACTACTCCCTTTACATCTTCGAACTTGGGATTTTGTTCATGGAACTCCTTTGGAATTTCAAATCCCATCGACCTTTGTTTAAGCATGGTCAACATTATACGCCTTCGAAGAAGTATACCCGCCACTATAATGGATTTGTCATCTTCTTATCTTGTAGCGCATGTGGGAGTTTGTGAGTATAACACCCACTTAGCAAACCTTGGATTAAACTTCCTTCGCACCACATCAAATTATGTGTCGTAAGTAGAATAAGGAAATTGTGTATCAACTAATCGTCCACTAGAGGAGGCCATAGGTTCTGATATTGAAGTAAGAAAATCCCAATATCATATTCAACTTCAAGGTTCAGAATAGAGGTAGTAAGGGCCCAAGAGTTTTGAGTGAATTGACGAGGGAAGGAAACCGAATCATGGAAACTTTTTTCCGAACATCCATTCAACGGTTCGGACCAACTTTGGAAGGTTAACACTATGGATGGGACATCATACATGCCGACGGATGATATGGTGTAACCCATATATGGTGGTAGCATCTTGTGTATGAAATTCATGGGAGAGCTTAGAGGGTTACATACTCCAAATGGCATTACAAGACATTCAGACAAGTCATGATTGGCGTTGACATCCAACCTCATTTCTCGAGTTCTTGTTTGATGGAAGCCATTTTTTGAATATACTTTATAGCACAACTTAGTCCCACTCAAGTCATCAAAATAATCACATATGCTAGGCATATGAGGTTTGTACTTTAGGGTGAGGTGATGACCCGTTCGGCTTTCAATACGTGTGTGCCATGTTTCATTTTCCTTTGACTCTAACAAGATCGTAACCTTGTTCGGATTGGGGCCATTGTCTTGACTACTAGATGATGAACTCCTTGGAAATAAACTAAGAGTATGTTCACTACTTTCCATTGGTGATGTTCCGGTTGAAAGTTCGTTCGCACATACGTCTTGCAAGGGCTCCTTCATGTCGGCATCTATAGCACTCTCCTTCTTTGACTCTTTGTCCATCTATGGTGTATCGAGTAAGGGGGTCTCGGTTTCTTCTTGTTCTTCAAGTAGTATGGGCTCCTTAATAGCCAAGGAAAATCCACAATCTCGATACTCTTCTCTAAGCACGGCCTGGGAATTAGGACATTCGCTTACAAAGTGTCCTACTTCTTGATATTGGAAGCATTTTTTTCTTTTTTTATCTACCCTTTTGTAAACTCTTCACGTTCTTGGGTATTCAATGACTTAGTGGAAGAAGTTCTTCCCCTTTCTCTCCTTTTATTTTCCTCTACACCTTTTCGGTGATACAAGGGGTTAGTAAACGAGGTACCGACCTTTTCTTTAATCTTCATAGGCGTTACATGACACTTTGAGACACTCTTCTTCTCAAGCCTTGGGTTGTTTTGTACAACCCCTGACTTGTCATTTCTACTCATGGTATGCCCCGCAAGTTCCCTTCTCAAGACTTGTGCATGCTTTGCAAAAACTTCCCTTATGATCCTCCTTAGTTCTTCCTTGTTTACATGAGCAATAAAGTCAAAGCGTGGGATGGAATAGCCTCACTCTGATACCAATATGATGTATGTAAGGAGGGGATTGGAAGGATAAGTCGTTTGGGTGTTGGTGACAATTGGGTTGACCCAAAAATGGGTGCCAAAGTAGGGGTCTCGATTCTCGATTTAGCTGAACATTGTGGTGTTTGTGGATGTTTCGGGTAGTTTTAGGGAGAGTTGAGTTTAGGAGTTTTGTTGGGTTTGCTAAATTTTAGAATGGCCTAAGGCCACTATTTATAGTACAAAAGACACTATTCTAGAAAGCAAATGAAAAGACACAAACTAACACCTAGTGTGGATGCATTCTGATGACTTGGTGACTAGGGGAGTTCGGCCAACCCTTCATCTTCCCAAGGCCAATCTTGATGTCTCCCAAGTAGCCAAGTTCATGAACGATTTGTGCCTTTGGAAATCATACTTTCTAGATGATTCTTCATCCTTATCATCATGTCCTTAACCTCTTGGCCTAATCATCTATTTGGAAGACTTTTTGTCCTAGTCACCTTATTACATAGCCTAGTCATCCTTCCTTATTACATGGCTTATTAATTATGTCCTAATAAGAACTAAAAGCTAAGATAAGAATTAAATACAAGCTAAAAGAAAACAACATGGTCTTTGGAGAACACCAACATACAAAGATGAATAAAAATATGTTTCTTAGGACTTTACATGACAACTCCAACTCCGCTCCATTTTCCATGCCATTTTAAGCATATTATCATCGGATGATCAACCATATTTGGAACTTCGAGCTTGTCACCTTGAGGGTCAAATTGGAACTTTAAGCTCACGGGGATTTTTACATCATACTTACCTCCTATGGCTCAGCTTTTACGTAATATAGTTATATAGCTAGCTGGCCACATATACGGATAGGTGTATCTGTCACCAGTTATAAGGCCAAACATATCTCACTAGCTCATAAGTCGAGCATATCTCACTATCTCATAAGTCGGGAATATCTCACTAGGGCATAGGCCGGGCGTATCTCACCAACTCATAGGTCGGGCATATCTTATAGGCCGAGCATATCTCAGCAGCGCATTGGCCAGGGATATCTCAACAGGCAATAGGTCAGGATATAGTAACTTTTTATGTAATAGTAGTACTGTAAAAATTGTGCATCTGAATTCTTTATTCTTTCTTTCGACATAATGCTAGTATGAATTGAATGTAGACTCTCGACAAGGGATAGTTAAGATATCAGATCTCATCAACCATGGACTATGTCCACAAGATCTATATACACTCATGAAGTGAGGAAATAATCTCTAATACTAAAAGAGGGACATGAGCTCTTTATGAATACTTCGTTATGCAACCCGTATGAGTACAATTTTAGGTACCGAATCATGCCACGGAAATAAAGGATATCCATTATATACCTTACGATAATCCTTCCAACAATAACAATAAGCTCAACTCGCCGCACCTTAATCTACAATAATTAAAATTATGCTATGGTCACGCTACAAGCGGTATAACTAATGTATCGTATTCTGAAAAACAAACTTAATTCTATAGAAAAATAGGCAGCATCTCCCCTATTTCTCTAACATCCCTTAAGTTCATCAAAGACATAATAGCAGCCCATATAACTAATAAATTTATAACAAGTTCCTTAATCCACACAATAATACGACAAGCAACAAGCTCGATTTATGATTAGCAAAACTATAGCTTTAAATCCATTCTTCCTTCCAGAACTTAATAACAACAGCAACCACAACATACTTAGTTTATTCCATGAATTTCCAGCCAAAAAATACCATAAGAACAACCTCAAAATAATTAAGCAACCAACAACATCACAACTACGATTTTCGACCTTTATTTCATGGGTTTTCAACCATATAAGTTAGAAACAACTTTATAAGCTCAAATATATGAAGGAGGAGTATAATTTTACCTTATAACACTTATAATAAGCTTCCACCCGATATGGAACCACACATAAATTAGCAACCACAAGAAGAACAAGAAACTCACTAGCACCACGGGATTCACGGCATTTGATTTGCGTTGTTTGTCTTTGGATTCACTCTAGGGTCATGAGGGAACTCTTGGCGAGCATTTGGGGGTTTTAGAGAACTGATATGGATGAAAAATGAGAATCAATAAGGTTGGGTCACTTATAACCCTTAAAAGGATGGTCCACAAAGAGTGACAGGGCCTTGGGTGGCTTGAGGTAAGGTCTGATACACTACATGTGGTTCACATATAGTTTCTGCAAATCGCAGACCACGCCGCATGTGGTGGTCGATGCATCCTTATATAAATTGGTATATAAGACCCTAGTTCGACCTTCACTTCTTTAGATCATATTTTCATATAATATGAGCCCCAAAACTCTCCCAAATACTCTCAAAGGAGATCCCTGTCGTTGAAGATCAAATCTAAAGTGAACAAAGTGATTTCTCTCTTAAGAAAGGTTAAAGATCCACTTGTTGATCTCTCCATCTAGTTGGATAAGCTTAGTAGCTAATTGAATATTGAAGGGAAGCTTGTTAGGAGTGTTCTTGTTGATAAGGTAAGATTTTATCACTCCCTTGATCTCTTCTAATCCCTCTACACCTAGTTAGCAAGTTGAAGAAGATAACTTGGAAGTTATAAAAGTATTGTAGACAAGAACTTGTGAAGTAATTCTTGTAGTATTGGAAATCATGTGGTATTGATATTGAGATTATACATATAGAGATAACTGTTGAATCTTGTTAGTTGGATTAAGAAATCATGGAATAGAATTAGGTTTTGATGTTGTGGTTGTTGAAGAAAATGAGTTGTAGAATTCCAACTACTCTTGTAAAGGTTGCTTATGATTGAGCACACAATGTGTTTGACATAATGCCTATGTGGAGATTTCTTTTAGTCATTGATCCAAATTCGATTCGAGTTATTCCTTTATTGTAAACTATCGCTCGTAGAACATTTGGAAGCTCGTGAGCTATCGACATAAGGTATGTAAGGTTGTTTCCTTCATTCAAATAATGACTTCAAAGTATATAATTTTCCAAAAGAAGTGTCAAAAGAATAGTTCCATTCAGATGTCGCTAATCCCTTATCGGGAGTAGTTTCTCATATTGTTACCGTACTATATATCACTTAACTACTGACGGCGTACTTGAGTTTCATAGACCTCCAAAATGAGTGTTTCCAAAGTTAGTTATTGAGTCAACAAGAGTCACTCCAAAGCAAAGTAAAGAGTCATAAGTTCCAAAGTGGTCAAAGGTTCCGATATTACTATTACAGTATACTATTCACACCACCGACCCAATAGCTGGTGGGCAGTTATACATGTACATTATAACACCCCGGGCTGTAATCGGAGGGTAAGTATTTATATATATATTCATACACACACCTCAGACTAATACATGAGGGTAGTACCTAATATACACACTTCGGGCTATCAGCCAAGGGAAAATTATATATTAAAACATATGTATAGAAGTTTCAATTCTGTTTCTGAGTTTCAGTGTTGCCCATAGTGGCTTATAGGTAATCGGAGCATTAGGTTTTTTCTTATACCCTACCTTATAGCTTATGCTTTCATATTGCTTTTAATACTTTACATATTGGTATATTTTATTCATACTGACATCCCTTTTACTGGGGGCACTGCTTTTTATACTGCACGTTCAGTTAGGGGTGCAGATAGACCTCCGCAGTAGGAGCATGTTGAGTTCATTTGATTGAGTGGTAAGCTTCACCTCATACAGAGGTACAAAGTCAGAGTTATAGATGAGTTTTAGTACATATACAATTTATGAGTAGGCTGGGGCCCTGTCTCGGCCATGTCATAGTTAAATTTTCCTTACAAGCTTGTTGATTGGGTTGTATGTATAGTTGTTTTGCTATGGCCTTGTAGGTCTTGCTATATAAATATGTTGGTCTTGTTGTCATGTTTCATATATCAGTTTCACTTGTATTGGTCATTTTGAGGCCCTGCTGGCCCATACAGTTATATGCTCACATTATGATATACATGTGGTATGCTCGGGCCGTCCAAGTGTCGGGTGCTGGCCATACCCCTTAGTTTGGGTGTGAAAATATGATATCAGAGTAGGTAAGTCCTAGGGGATCTATAATTCGTGTCTAGTAGAGTATTTTTATGGGTGTGTTGTGCACCACACTTATAAGTGAGAGACTATCGGGCATTTAGTGATGGTTTTTGTTATTTTACCTCATAGATTATGCGATATAGCTGAGTCGTACGAGTTTGAGCCTAATTCTTTCTTTGTCCATTTACAGTTATGCCACTTGCTAGAAAGACTAGAGGTAGTCAACGAGCTAGCACATATAGGAGCAAAGGTGCTAGTAATGCTCCGTCTGGCCGTGATGAGAGGGTTGAGGCAAAGGGTGAGTCTCACTCACATATATTAGTTACTCTACTTCTATTACAGGAGATCAAAGAGGATAAACTACCCCCAGATCCTCAGGGCATTTTTCCCAGCCCCTCAGACTACAGTGCCTCCAGCTCTACAGACTATAGTTCCCCCAGTACCTCAGGATATAGTCCTCCACTCGGGAATATAGATCAGGGTGTTGCGGGTGCAGTATAACTTTTGACTTAGATAGTAGCTTCCTAGTAGTAATAGATAAGGGCCTCCATAGGTGTGGGGTCTTCTGATGGTATAGGGAGCTCCAGAACCTGAGAGTCCTCGAGTTGAGCGTACCAGTGTTCACTGGTACTAATCCAAGTGCAGATCCTCAGGAATTCATTGAGAAGATTAAGAGAGTATTGCGAGTTATGCATGCTTCGGAGACTAGAGAAATTGAGTTGGCCTCTTTTAGATTGTGAGATGTGGCTATTTTATGCTATGAGTCTTGGGAGCGGTCTAGTGGACCAGATGCACCTCTCGCAGTGTGGGAGGAATTTGCAAATGCTTTTCTTGATCATTTCTTTCCATTAGAGGTGCGAGATGCCATTGTAGAGCACTTCTTAAACCTATAGTAGAGCGGAAAGAGCATAAGAGATTATAGGCTTTAGTTCGACTATCTGGCTAGGTATGCTCCTAATATTGTGAATACGATGAAGGCTCGAGTTAATTAATTTATGTCAATCTTGGATCCGCATATGATTAGAAAGTGTACAATAGCCTCCCTTAATAGGAACATAGATATTGCTAGGATACATGTGTATGCTCAGAGTGTTGAGGATCGTAAGTGCTGGCTTTGAGATAATAGAGATGCAGAAAGGGAATTGACTAAGAGGACCAAATCAGCTTCGGAGAGGGAGTGGGTAGATCTAGGCAGTGATTTCCTTTGCTAATAGTGCTCCATATTAGAATTAAAGGCCCAAGTATGATATATAGTCCAAGTCGCGACCGCATCAGTGTTGAGGGCATCGAGTTATCAGAGGCAGGATAGTTAGAGTCAAATGAGATCACAGATGTGGCCTTGTGGTCAGGGTGGTATGTCATATTTGGGGTAGTGTTGTTAGGTTACTGATGTTTGTTATTAGTTTGGACAGTTTGGTCATTATATGTGTCAATTTCCGAGCAGAGGCAGTGGTGGCACGGCTCAGCCGATATGGTCGATAATAGCTTCATCATCGATTATACATCCACTAGCTAGTGGGCCATAGACCTTAGCAGGTAGAGGTAGAGGTAGAAAGGGAGAATCCAATTCAGGCAGTGGTCAGAACTGCATATACACTCTATCAGGTCGACAGGACTTAGAGTCATCTCCAGATGTTGTTATAAGTATACTATCAGTTTTTACTCGTGATGTTTATGCATTGATAGATCCTGGATGTACATTGTTGTATGTTACATTAGTCATTGCTAGTGAGTTTGGATTTGAGTCAGAAGTATTATTGAGGCCACATGAGGTATGTACAACAGTAGGTGAAATAATTTTGTCTAGACAAGTTTATAGAGGTTGTATGTTGGTAATTTGTAACCTCCGCACCTCGGCTAATCTATTTTAGTTGCCAATGGTTAACTTTGATGTTATTATAGGTATGGATTGGTTGGCTTCCTATTATGCCAATGTTGAATGCTGGTCAAAAACCATTAAGTTTCAGTTTCAAAGAGAGACGATCCTAGAATGGAAAGGCCATTCAGTTACGCCCAAAGGCAGGTTTACTTCCTACCTTAACGCATGAAAGATGGTCTCTAAAGGTTACATCTATCATTTAGTGTGGGTCAGAGATGCGAATGCTGAGTCCCCAAACCCTTCAGTCTTTTTTGGTAGTAAATGAGTTTCTATACGTGTTCCCAGATGAACTTCTAGGTATTCCTCCTGAAAGGGAGATTGATTTTGCAATAGATGTACTTCCAGATTCTCTGCCGATATCAATTCCCCCGTATATAATAGCTCGTGTTGAGCTGAAGGAATTGAAAGAACAACTGAAAGATTCTTAGAAAAATGATTTATTAGTCCTATTACTTCACCATTGGGTGTGCTGGTATTGTTCATCCCTAAGAAAGATGGTACATTGAGAATGTGCATCGATTACATGTAGTTAAATAAAGTTACTATCAAGAAAAAGTATCCACTTTCGAGGGTCGATGACCTGTTTGATCAACTTCAAGATGCCAAGTACTTTTCAAAGATTGACTTAAGGTCTGGGTATCACCAGTTGAGGGTAAAGGACAAAGATATATCCAAGACAGTTTTTAGGACCAGGTATGGTCACTATAAGTTTATTGAGATGTCTTTTAGACTCCCTAACACAGCAACAACTTTCATAGACTTAATGAATCAGGTCTTCAAGCCATTCTTGGATGTATTTATTATTTTGTTCATTGATGACATCCTAATACACTCCCGTACGGAGGAAGATCATACAGACCATTCGTAAGTAGTGTTACAGATGCTCCAGAATCGAGAGTTATATGCCAAGTTATCGAAATGTAAGTTTTGACTAGATTCAGTTGCTTTACTAAGTCATAGATGTTACACCTTGTACCTTCACGTTCCACCGCATCGTTAATGGATACCGATGTCCCAGAAAGAGGTATGACTTTATGGAAGAGTAATAAAGGTTTACAATATGTTTATGGAAGTTTTGAAGTATTTGGAAGTCAAACGAATCGAAGAAAATATGTTTGGGCAAAAATCAGAAAACTGGGTAGTTTAACGGCAGAGTTGACGGACCATCAAAGTATTTGATGGACTGTCAAAGTGCAAAAACTAGACTATCAAAATTCCCTGAATTTTTTTGATCTCATAAGGAAAATAGATGGCCTAGATTGACAGACCATTAAATGGTTGACGGATTGTAAATCTCCCACCCTGAACCGTCAATTTTATTGGCAAGTTTGACGAAAAGATTGTTTGACAATCCGTCAAATGAACCGTCTTTTAAATACAGGTCATGCAAATTTCTCAGCCATTTATCCCAAAAACCATATCAAGAACTCTCTCTTAAACCCTTTTAAATCATAGAATATCACTCCTAGGCCAAATCAAAGATGAAATACATGAGATTAATGTAATAATCCCCTTAGTAATCATAGAAATCATCATCTCGGTGTTGAAGCAATCTTGGAAACCCTTGAAATCAGGGCAACTTGTTGTTTTATGAAGACTTTGGTTCATCGAGGTAAGATTTACCCTCCTTTATCTATTATTGTGATTTATCGATGATTTGGGGTAAGTTGTGAAAGGATTTTCGTAATAGAAACTCATAGACATGTGAAATCATGGGAATATGAATTATGGACTATTTTTCTTAGATTATGAGTTAATATTGATAAGTAAATTGATTATTGCTATTGTGAAACTAAGAAGGGTTATTTCGGAGAATCATGTGATCAAGTTACCTAAGTATCTTTTGTTAAGGAATATAAGAATCCTTCATGTTAAGATTGTCGATGAGTTACCTTACTGATGTTTCATTATGGAATATTAATTCCATATTGATATCGACCCTTTGTATGCTATAGATAACTACCCATAAGGAGTACGAGGGCTTGTAAGGTAATTGTAACTTCAAGGACAAGGTATGTAGGGTTTTCCTTCATCTTTTGGCATGATCTATATAAAAGCAATATGAACATGATGTTACTCTATAAAAAATTCCACTCCTAATAACTAGAAGTCTCATGGCTGAGTGATAATCATATAATACCGTCCCCAGAAAGTTGGTTCATGAATTGTAAATTGATAGAGTCATGTAGTAAGAATGATGTCATTGATCGGAGGTGTAATGACCATATGTCACTCTGACTGTATTGGTAACCATGACATGTCCTTCAGTTGTAGTCATACATACATATTATGCATACAGATTGCCCTCAGAGGCCTATGGCATTATATACGTGATTATACAAATAAGATATTAATGATATTGCCCATAGATGCATATCACATTATATACGCGATCTATTATATAAATACTATTTCCCACAGAGGCCAATGACATTATATACGCGAACGAACACTTATATATACCCACAAATGAGTCTAGTGAGACACTTATGAGGTTTCAGGTGGTATTTCTAATTTCTTTGGATTATTGTTGCTTTATTTACTGTTGATTATGCCCTATATATTCAATACATATTTCGTACTAATATCCCTTTTGAGGTACTGTGTTTCATTCCCGCATATATAGATAGACAGAGCGGCGATCCTCCTTAGTAGGTGATCTTCCTAGCTGTAATTGTTGCACTCCCTTCTCTCGGAGTCGTAGTTCAAGAGTCCTTATGTACTATTACATATGCTACTAGTATTTTACAGTATGGCAGGGCTTTGTCCCGACTTGTTGTTATATATATATGACTCTTAGAGGCTTTCAGACCTATGTATAATAGATGTTGGTCTGTCATGGCCTTGTCGGCCCTTTTTGTTAAGAGTATACTCATATGGTGGCCTTGTCTATCTGTACATATACATATATCATGTAGGGACTCTTTTGTGTGCAGGTTACCTTTCAGTATTATCGTATATGGTTAATTGGAGGTCTTGTCGATCTATGTTTTATATTCATGGTTCAGATACTATAGTGGTACGCTCAGAAACTTGGTATCAGAGTAGGTCTGTCCTAGGTAGTCTACAAGTTGTATCTAGTAAAGTCTTATTTATGGATGTGTTGTACACCATACTTACAAACAGGAGGCTACAAGATATTAAAGGCGGTTACTTTTCTTACTGATCTTGATTTTGCGATAGCGCTAAATGGTAAGTGTTCACTCTTAATATTCATCTTGTTTATATTATCAGTTATTTCGGCTACTACTCGATGACAAGAATCCCTATGAAGGGTAGATGAGGACGCAGGATTTGGTGTCAGTCAAGCACCACCTGATGATCCGTGGAGACAGGAGCACCAAGATGAGGCTATATCTCGAGCCTCCAGGACTCTACCACCACCACCACCTACAAAAGGACATGGGAGAGTTAATGTACCCCCGATTCCTTCTCCAGTTGCCCCCAATTAGGATTTGGATATATGAAGTGCAGTGCAACTATTGACTCGACTTGTTGCCTCTCAAGCACATCGTTAGACCCCCAGCATTGCTGATAGAATTGTGAGTGAAAGAGTTTGGGATTTTGTTAAATTGGACCCTCTAATATTTACGGGAATAGATCCTAATGCAGACCCATAGAATTTTCTTGATAGAATGCATCGGAATTTATGACTTATGCAAGCAACGGATGCTGAGACAATCGAATTTTCTTGCTCTTGATTATGGCATGTGGCCACAACTTAGTTTGAGACATTGGAGAAAACTCAGGGACCCCAAGCACCACCTTTAGGCTTGAGGGAGTTCTCTGAGGCATTTTTACAGTAGTATTTGCCAATTGAGCTTTGACGATCCAAGCGAGAAATGTTTTTACATTTGGAGCAGGGTAATATGAGTGTCATAAAATATAGCTTGCAGTTCAACTCCTTCGCTAGGTATGCTCCCACGATTGTTTCATACCTGAACGATCGAGTAGATCAGTTTGTTAATAGTTTGTGTCCACATTTAGTAAATGAGTGCACGACAGCTTCGCTAAATTCAAATATGGATATCTCCCACATCCAGTCTTATACACAGAATTTGGAATATCAAAAGAGATAGCAGCGGGTTGATCGAGAGTATAATAGGGGCTACCACAAGAGGGCTCTGCACGCAAGTGATGTAGGAGGATTTGAGGCGGATTTAGGCCTCGGTTTGGAGAAGTCCATCTTATCAGATGACCAATGCACCATCGCAGTTTTAGGGCCAATGTCGAGACCATGACACTTATTCTAGTCATGGTCAAAGTTCACATGCACTAGGCCCGCAGTATAGAGAGGATTCGAGTCAAATAAGGCCATATTTACCCCGATGTGCTTAGTGTGGTAGTGCCCATCTAGGTAAATCTCATTAAGAATCATATGTGCATTATTCTTGTAGTTATCCGCGGCATTTTTCTAAAGACTGCCCGATGAGAGGTGGAGGCAGTATTGCACAGCCAAAAAGGTCCGTAGTAGCTTCTTCTTCATCAGTACGCCCCCTTCGGAAGGGATGCAGACCTCAGCTGGTAGAGGTAGAGGAAAAGGGAAGGATAAAACAGCTAGCTTAGATGGTCATCAGAACCACATTTATGCATTATTAGGGTGAACGGATCTTAAGTCATCTCCGAAAGTGGTTACAGGTATATTATCTATTTCCTCCATCGAGTGTATGCCTTGATAGATCCGGGTTCTACTTTATCATATATTACCCCTTTTGTTGCTGGTAAGTGTGGAAAAGTTCCTGATGTATTACATAACATATTTGAGGTGTCTACACCGTGGGTGAACCTGTAGTTGTTAAGCGAGTGTATAAGAATTATGATGTAAAGATTTGTGACCGCCATACTTCAGTCGACTTGAACATACTTGAAATGGTGGAATTTCACATTCTTATGGGTATGTATTGGTTGACTTCCTATTACGCTAATGTATATTGTTTGAGAAAGATCGTTCACTTTAACTTTCCAAACAAGTTCGTCATTGAGTGGAAAGGTAATGTTGCAGCACCTAAGTGTAGGTTTATTTCCTACCATAAGGCTCAGAAAATGATCTCAAAATGATATATCTATCACCTCATGCGAGTGTAGGACGTGGAGGCAAAACCTCCAACTCTTCAGTCGGTCTCCATTGTTAGTGAATTTCTTGATGAACTTCCTGCTATTCCTCCCAAAAGGGAAATTGAATTTGACATCAACGTGCTCCCGAATACCTAACCTATATCTATTTCTCCGTATAGAATGGCTCATGCAGAGCTAAAATAATTAAAAGCTCAGCTGAAAGATCTCCTGGAAAAGGGCTTTATTAGGCCCAATACTTCTCATGGGGTGCTCCAGTGTTGTTCGTTTGTAAGAAAGATGGTTCATAAAGGATATGTATTGATTACCGTCAGTTGAATAATGTAACCATTTAGAACAAGTACCCACTCCTAGGATTGATGATTTGTTTGATCAGCTGCAACGTGCTAAGTATTTCCCAGAGATTGATCTCAGGTCTAGGTACCTTCAGTTGAGGGTTAAGGAGAAAGATATTCCAAAGACCGCTTTCCATACTAGATATAGCCATCATGAGTTTCTTGTTATGTATTTTGGCCTTACTAATGCACCGTAGACTTTATGGATCTGATGAACTGAGTATTTAAGACGTTTCTGGATATCTTCGTAATTGTATTTATTGATGATATTCTGGTATATTCTTTATCAAAAGCCGACGTGCGGATCATTTGCGAGCAGTATTACAGATGCTTCAAGACTGTAAGTTGTATGCCAAGTTTTCCAAATGCAAACTATGGTTAAACTCTATTGCCTTTTTGGGTCATATTGTCTCATCTGAAAGATATTAAGATGGATCATCAAAAGATTGAAGCCATGAAGAATTGGCCAAGACTCACGACTTCTACCGAAGTATGTATCTTTTTGGGCTTAGCAGGATATTATAGTAGATTCATGGAAGGGTTTTCTTCTATCTCTGCACCTATAACTAAGCTTACAAACAAGGCAGTTATGTTTCAATGGATGGATGCGTGTGAACGCAGTTTCAAGAGTTGAAAAAAAGGTTGACATCTGCACCTGTGTTAGCTATTCCCAAAGGTACCGATAGGTATGTGGTTTATTGTGATGCCTCTAGAGTTGGCTTAGGATGTGTTTTAATGCAAAAAGGAAAGGTTATAGCATACACTTCAAGGTAGCTAAGAAAGCATGAGGTAAATTATCTGACTCATGATCTCGAGTTGGTGGCGGTAATCTTTGCCCTAAAGATATGCGTCATTACTAATATGGAGTCCATGTGTACATATTCACAGATCATAATAGCATACATTACATATTTTTCCAAAATGAGTTGAATGTAAGGAAAAGAACGTGGCTGGAACTATTAAGGGATTATGACGTCAATATCTTATACCACCCCGGTAAGGCAAATGTCGTAGCTGATACCTTAAGTCGCATGTCTATGGGGAGTTTGGATGGTATTAAAGCCAATAAGTTGGAGATGGCTAAAGAAATACATCGCTTAGCCAGTTTAAATATGCGACTGTTGGATACAGATGATGGAGGAGAAGTGATGCAAAATACTGTAGAATCATCCTTTATAGTTGAGGTGAAAGTGAGGCAATTTGATGACCCTATGTTGGTCAGAATGAAAGAGGATATCTCCCTGTATAAGAAGCCGATGTTGAAGTTTATGAGAGACAGAGTCCTTAGAGATGAAGGTCCGCTATGTGTACCAAATGTAGGAGGACTCCGAGAGCTAATTATGGTTGAAATCCACCAGTCCAGGTATTTCATTCATCCTGGATAGACAAAGATGTACCATGATCTCTGACATGTTTACTGGTGGAATGACATGAAGAAAGATATTACTGCATTTGTAGCACAATGCCCGAATTGTCAGTAAGTTAAGATCAAACATCAGAAGCCTGGAGGTTTGCTACAAATATAGAAATCCCTACTTCGAAATGGGAAGTGATTAATATAGATTTTATAACTGGATTACCCCATTCTTATCGAAAGTTCGATTCTATTTGGGTTATCATCGATAGGCTAACGAAATCGGCTTATTTCTTACTAGTTCGTACTACCTTCTCAACGGAGAATTACGTGGTTCGATTACATGGTATTTCGATCTCTATTATATTCGACAAGGTTGCTCAGTTTATGACCCACTTTTGGAGGTCATTTCAGAAAGGTTTAGGTACCCAAGTATACCTTAGCACAACCTTCCATCCTCAGACTGATGGTCAGGCCGAGCATATAATTCAGGTACTCGAGGATATGCTACAAGCTTGTGTATTGGATTTCAAAGGTAGCTGGGATGATCATTTGCCCCTTATCAAATTCGCTTATAATAAGAGCTATGATTCCAACATTTAGATGGCCCTGTATGAGGCATTGTATAGACCGAAGTGTAGATCCCCAATTGGCTAGTTTGAAGTGGGTGAAGCCGGATTATTAGGGACCGATTTGATCCAGCAAACAGTAAAGTAGGTAAAGCTAATCTAAAAGCGCCTATTGACTGCTCAGAGTCGGCAGAAATCCTATTCAGATATTCGATATCGCGACTTAGAATTTGTTGTTGGCGATTGGGTATTCTTAAAGGTTTCTCCTATGAAAGGGGTTATGAGATTTGGCAAGAAAGGGAAACTTATCCCCATATACATTGGGCCATATAAGATTCTCTGCAGTATAGGCCAAGTGGCTTATGAAATTGAACTACCCTAAGAATTGGAAGCAGTTCACCCGATATTCCACGTGGTAATGTTGCATAAGTGCATAAGAGACCCTTCCCGAATTACTCCCGTAGAGGATGTCAAATAACCGGAGATTTGATCTATGAAGAATCTCCAATAGCTATTCTAGATCGTCAAGTTCAGAAGTTGAGAACTAAAGAAGTTGCCTCCGTTAAAGTATTATGGAGAAATAATAATATATAGGAAATGACTTGGGAGGCTGAAGAAGATATACGACCCAGATATCCTTACTTGTTGCAATCTTCAGATCTAAAATGATACTTGTGCGATATGATTCTCTCATTTCTATTTTATTTGAGAAATCCTAAATCATATACCTTGTTTAGGTATTAATAGCGGGGCAGATATGGCAGGAGCAGCCCAGAGTGCGGCAGAAGACAATTAAGGTGAGTTATGGCTAACTTTTTTAATTTTGGTGTATACAGACGATCGTGTGAGGCCTAGTTGATATTGTTTTATTATTATGTTTCCTAGTGTGGCATTGGATATATGTTTGGGTTGTTTAACGGGTTCAGGATAGTCTTGTATACAAAGGAAACTTTGCCAAAATTTTTAATATTCTCGAGAGTTAATAATATCTTAAACATTCACGGATGAATTTTCCTAAGGGGGAAGGATCTTACACCCCATAACTTCGCATTTCACTGCGTCGTTAATAGATACTGATGTCCCGGGAAGAGGTACGACTTTATGGAAATATAATAAAGGTTTACAGGTTGTTTATGGAAGTTTCGGAGTATTTTGAAGTCAACTGGCCCAAAGAAAATATGTTTTGACGAAACTCAGAAAACTGGGCAGTTTGACGATAGAGTTGACGGAGTGTCAAAGTATTTGAAAGACCGTCAAAGTGCAAAACTAGACCGTCAAAATTTCCATAGATTTTCTAATCTCAAAAGGCGTATTGACAGACCATCGAATGTTTTACGGACCGTCAAATCTCCCACCCATAGCCGTCAATTTTCCTGGCAAGTTTGACGGGAAGATTGACGGTCCGTCAAATGAAATGTCTTTTTATGATGGTGGAGAATTTTTCCATGTTTAAATGTGAATCTTGCAAATATCTCAGCCATTTTCCTCAAAAACCAGATCAAGAAGTCACTCTAAACCCTCTCAAATCATAGCATATCACTCCTAGGTCAAATAAAAGATGAAATACATGAGATTAACATAATTATCCTCGTAGAAATCATCATGTCCATGTTGAAGCAATCTTGGAAACCCTTGAAATTGGGACAACTTGCTGTTTTAAGAAGACTTTGATACATCGAGGTATGATTTACCCTTCTTTATCTATAATTGTGATTAACCGATGATTTGGGGTAAGTTGTGAATGAACTTTAGTAATCGAAACTCATAGACATGTGAAATCATGGGAATATGAATTGTGGACTATTTTTCTTAGATTATGAGTTAATATTAATAAGTAAATCTATTATTGGTAATGTGAAACTAAGAAGGGTTGTTTCAGACAATCGTGGGATAAAGCTACCTCAGTGTCCTTTGTTAAGGAATCAAGAACCCTTTGTGTTAAGATTGTCGATAAGTTTCCTTAATGAAGTTTCATAATGGAATATGAATTCGATATTAATGTCGACCCTTTTTTTGTTATAGATAACTACCCATAAGGAGTACAAGGGTTTGTAAGGCGATTGTAACTTCAAGGATAAGGTATGTAGGGTTTTCCTTCCTCTTTATGCATGATCCACAAAAAAGAAATATGAACATGATGTTACACTAACAAATACCACTCTTGACAACTAGAAGTCTCATGGCTGAGTCACAATAATATAATACCATCCCCATAATGTTGGTTCATGAATTGTAAATTGATAGAGTCATGTAGTAATAATGATGTCAGTCTCATAATATTGATCAGAGGTGTAACGACCTTATGTCACTTCGACTGGATTGGTAAGCATGACATGTCCTGCAGTTGTAGTCAAACATACATATTATGCATACAGATTTCCCTAGAGGCCTATGGAGTTATATACGTGATTATACATATATGATATTAATGATATTTCCCACAGAGACCTATGGCATTATATACGCGATCAATTATATGCAGATTATTGCCCACAAAGGCCTATGGTGTTATATACGTGAACGAACACTTATATATACCCATAGAGGATTCTAGTGAGACACTTATGAGGTTTCAAGTGGTATTTCTGATTTCTTTAGCTTACTGTTGCTTTATTTACTGTTGATTATGCCTTACATATTCAATACATCTTTCATACTGATGTCCCTTCTAGGGTACTGAATTTCATGCTCGCAGGTATAGATAGACAGAGCGGCGCTCCTCTTGAGTAGGTGATCTGCCCAACTGTAACTGTCGCACTCCATTCTCTCAAAGTCATAATTCAAGAGTCCTTAGGTACTATTACACATACAATTAGTATTTTGGGATATGGCGGGGCCCTGGTCCGACCTATTAATATGTATATATGACTCTTACAGACTTGAATACATTTGTATAGTAGATGTTGGTATGGCATGGCCTTGTTGGCCCTTTTTGTTAATAGCAAACTCATATGGTGGCCTTCTCGGCCTTGGTTATCTATACATATGCATATATCCTGCAAGGACTCTTCTGTGTTCATGTTACCTTTCAGTATTGTCGTATATGGTTAATTAGAGGCCTTGTCAGCCCATGTTTCATATTCAGGCTTCAGATACTATAGTGGTATACTCAGGCCTTCGGGCACTTTGTGTCAGCCACACCCCCAAGGCTGGGTTGTGACAATATAGTTTCATCGGAAGGTATTAAGTTAGACAGTCAGAATATTGAGGATGTCAAGAACTGGACGACTCCCATGACTCCTAAAAAGGTACGTAGTTTCTTGGGCTTAGCAGGTTATTATCAGTGATTTGTGGAGGGTTTTTCTTCTATCTCCGCTCTTCTTAAAAGCTTACATATAAGGCAGCCAAATTTCAGTGGTCTAATGCGTGTGAAAGGAATTGTCAAGAATTGAAAGATAGATTGACATCAACACTTGTCTTGGAACTTCCAGAAGGTACAGAGAACCATGTTTTATATTGTGATGCCTCCAAAGTTGATGAAGGCTTGTTTTGATGCAGCATGACAAAGTTATTGTATATGGTTCACGACAACTAAGAAAGAACAAGTAGAATTATCCAACTCATGATCTTGAGATGGCAGTTGTTATATTTTCCTTAAAGAGATGGCATTATTACTTATATGGAGTTCATGTTGTCCTCTTTACCAATGATAACAACTTACAGTATATATTTAGACAGAATGAGTTAAATCTGAGGCAAAGGAGATGGCTAGAACTATTGAAAGATTATGATGTTGACATAATATATCTTCCTAACAAGGGTAATGTTGTAGCTGATACACTGAGTCACAATTCTATGGGTAATTTAAAGTATATTAAAGATGGAAAGATGATATGACTAGAGATTGTGCCAGTTAGCCAGCCTGAATCTGCAGCTGCTTGATACGAATGATGGAGGTATGATAGTTCAGAATACTGCCGAGTCATCATTGGTAACTGAGGTGAAAGCATGACAGTTTGACTATCTAGAGTTAGTTAGATTGAGAGAGGGAATTCCCCTATAGAAGAATCCATTGTTTGAGTTTGCGGGTGATGGGGTTCTCAAGTACCAAGGCCGATTGTGCGTACCAGATAATCGAGGGCTCTAAGAGAGGATTATGGTCAAGATCCACCAATCCAAGTATTCTATCATCCCGGTTCAACTAAGACGTACCATGACCTTCGGTAGTGTATTGGTGGAACGATATGAAAATGAATATTGTAGAATTATAGCTTAGTGTCCAAATTATCAGCAGGTTAAGATAGAGCATCAGAAGCCTGGGGGATTGATTTAGAACATATATATTCCGACATGTAAATGGGAGATGATCAATATGGAATTCAAAACAGGTTTGCCTTATACTATTGGAAATTTAACTCATTTTTAGTCAATGTTGATAGGCTTACAAAGTCGGCACATTTCTTGCTAGTCAGAACTACTTATTCAGCCGACGACTATGCCAGGATGTATATCAAAGAGATAGTCCGACTACACGAAATTCAAGTTTCCATTATCTCAGACAGAGGTGCCCAGTTTAAAGCTAACTTTTGTATATCCTTTTAGAAAGGTTTAGGCACTCAGGTATGCCTCAACACAACTTTTCATCCGCAATCAGGTAGATAGGTTGACTGCACTATTCAGATGCTTGAAGATATGTTACAAGCTTGTGTTTTAGATTTCAAGGGAAGTTGGGAAGATCAGTTGTTACTTATTGAGTTTGCGTATAACAATAGCTATCATTCCAGCACCAAGATGGATATGTATGAAGCCTTGTATGATAGAAGTGTAAATCTAAGATTGGCTGGTTTGAGGTGGGTGAAGCGGAGTTTCTAGGCCTTGATTTGGTACAATAATCGGTAGAGAAGGTAAAGATGATTCAGGAGTGATTACTAATTGCTTAGAGTTGACAGAAGTCTTATACAGATGTTCGGAGCTGAGATTTAGAGTTTTCCATGATGATTTGGTATTCCTTAAAGTATCTCCTATGAAAGGTGTGATGAGATTCCGCAAGAAAGGAAAACTTAGCCCTAGATACGTCATACCATATAAGATCATTCGCATAATTTGTCGGGTATCCTATGAGCTTGATTTGCCTTCAGAGTTGGAGGCGGTCCATCCAGTATTCCATGTATTGATGTTGTGCAAATGTATAGGAGATCCCTCACATAACACTCTATTGGAGGATGTCCAGATAATAGAGTACCTATCATATGAAGAGGTCCCAGTTGCCATTCTAGATCGTTAGGTCTGAAAGCTGCGGACTATAGAAGTTGCCTCTGTATTGTGGAGAAACAATAAGAAAGAGGAGATGACTTGGAAGGTTGAAGAGGATATGAGATCTAAGTACCCTCACCCATTTCCGATTTCAGGTTTATGTCGACACTCGTGCTATTCGCTATTCGTACTCGTATTCTATAGTTTTAGACTTATCTTTGTAACTTATATAGTTCGTGATATTGGCGCAGATGTGACAGATGTAGCTCATACCTAAGGATTGGACAATTGAGGTGAGTTATTGCTTACCCTTTTGATTATCTTGATAGATAGACGGTCGTATGAGGCCAATATGATATTGTATTTCTTAGTATGGCTATGTGTGGCACTAGATATATTTTTGGATATGTGGTAGGTTTGGATAGTCCTATGTCCATCCCAAACTAGGGGGTGTTGACCAACAAGTGCCATAAAACATAACTAGTATGGAGAAACTTTGACCAACAAGGCAATAAAAACTGTGAATAGTATGGAGCTATAACCAACACACCTATAGGGCTGATGAGGCCACCAACAAAGAATACATGATGTCACCTGGACATCTCAATAAAAATGGTAAATAACCCAAAGTATCTGCGTACATGCATCTACAAGACCGGGAAGGTCATCGTATTGATCGACTGACCAATATCTATGCCGGAAAGGCCATAAACAAACAACAGACCACGACATATAAATATACAAGCCTGTAAGAAGTACAACTAACATATGGTCGGGACATGGCCCCCGCCTATCCATAAACTGTATGTACATAAGACTCGCCTAATAAATTTGTCTCAGTAACTCCAATAGAAGCAAAGTTTACCAACCAACAGCTGAACTCGAAAGCTCCTACTAGGGAGGCCTATTTGTGCCTCTACCTGAATTTATAACAGGAAATGAAACACCCCCTAATAAAAGGAACGTCAATACGAACGAATGAACCGGTATGTAACGCATGAAAAGCAATATGAAAGCATAAGCAGGAAACTGTATATACATAAGACTCGGCTAAAAAAATTGGCTCGAGTAACTCCAATAGAAGCAAAGTTTACCAACCAACAGCTGAACTCGGAAACTCCTACGAGGGAGGTCTATTTGTGCCTCTACCTGAATTTGCAATAGGAAATCCAGCACCCCTTAAGAAAATGAATGTCAATACGAATGAATGTATCGGTATGTAAAGCTTGAAAATCAATATGAAAGCATAAGCAATAAAAGAATGGCATAATAAGCAACCTGATACTATGATAACCTGGTGCCACTCAGGGCGCACAATGAAACAGTACTAAAACTTTTGTACATGTGTCTTATTATATAACTTGCTCTCAACTTATATCTCTAGGTGTTTAAATAAGGTATTGCTCTCAGGTAATAGTCTGATGTGTATGTATGGATGCATATATAAATATATGCCCTCTAGTTATAGCTTGGGGTGTGTATGCGCATAAATAACTGATATATTCTACCCTCGGCTTATAGTGCGAGGTATTTACAATAGGTACTGCCCTCATGTAATATTCTAAGGTGTGTGTATGGATGCATATATAAATGGCTGCCCTCCGGTTATAGCTCGGGGTGTGTATGTGTATAAATAATTGTCCATCGATATTTTTCGGTGGTTTGTATTGTATATGTATATATAACTGCCCACCATTATTAGGTCGGTGGTGTTTATAAGACATTGTAGTAGTAATGACACTTTTGGCCCATTTGAAACTTATAAACTCTTTTTACTTTACATTGGAACGACTCTTAGTTGACTCAACGACTAACTCTTTCAAACGCTCCTTATGGAGGTCTATGAAACTTAGATATACAACAACCAACCAATTGATATAGAACATGACAACAATACAAAGAAATGCTCCCTACAGGGGACAAACAACATCTGAATAGAACTCTTCTTTTGACGATTCATTTAGAAATCGTTATACGTTGGAATTCATGCCTTTGAATGAAAAGGGATAGCCTTACATACCTTATATAAATCATCTAATAACCATGTTGAACTCCACTCATTGCACCTTAACATACAACAACGATAGTGACACTATCATTAACCTATGAAAGATACAATTATCGTACAACTAACGATAAGCTTATTCTATTAAACGGGTAGCACCTCCCCTACTTTTATTACATTTCCCCACATTCTATATTGCGAAAAAAACCCAACAACAACTATTAGCTATATGGAATACAACCAGCACAAACGATATGTCAAGCGGCAAGCTCGGTTCATGTCTAATAAAACCATATTTTCAAACCCTTTCCCTCTTTCTTTTTTCAGGAATATGTCAATAGTAACAAAAACAATATACTATAGTTTCTCCCCCTATTTTCTAGCGATAAAATGCTGCAAGAACCCTCCCAAGAAGTCTAACAATCGACAACAACATAACTATGATTTTTGCCCATTACTCTGCGGATTTCTAATCGAATAAGCTAGCCACAACTTCTAAAATATCAAATAGTAGAAGAGAGGATTCCTTACCTTATAACATCAAGAAAAACTCAAATCCGATCTTACTTCACCTTGAAGAAACCCTCAAATAAACGACCACAAGAGAACTCAAGTTCTACAAGCACCACGGTATTTTCGACGCAAGATTTACGTTGTTTGCCTTTGGATTCACTCTACGATAATGGGGGATCTCTTGGATAGCCTCTAGGATTGGTTATAAAATATGTTTGTCGAGAAAATTGAGTTAAAACAAGTTAGAACAGACTTAAATACGAGCTGGACTTTTCCACCTCCTCAAGTGGCTCCCAAAGGGGTTGCCTGCACAGCCTCAGGAACACGTGAATAACTCTCTGCTACGATGTCGTATGGATGAATGGTTTAATGTGTTGGAAACTAGACTAGTAGACCTTCAATTTAATGTGTGGAGAATTATTTAATTCATATCATATTGAGAGAAAAGCTCTGCTACATTTTACCCAAATCTTTGCCAACATTTGTTTTACAACTTGCTTGAATTCAACGAATATCATATGACTATTTTATGATTAAAATACCTCATAAAAAGACCTTATTATCATATTAAGAACTCTTATTCTTACTCCAAACGTACAGTCTATTACAATCCACTTTCATTTGGTGAGTTTCATCAAAATATATTTTTTGTGATTCGTATCACCCCAAACTCTTACAAAACTTACTTAACACTTGTTTAAACTCATTATCATCCGAATATGGGATCTTATCCTCACTTGTATTTCATAACATTAATCACGACGCATATTAGTGTGAAAAAATAAATGAGGTGTAACATCCTTCCCCTCTTAGGAGCATTCGTCCTCGAATGTAGAGGGGGGATAGGAGAGAAACTAACTCTTAAGTGTCTTATGAAAATTTTGACAGATTCTACTTTGTGTACTGGACTATATCCAACTTTTCACACTGCCAAAAAACATAATATATATGCCATACAGGGCCACAATCAATCCACAACAACTTTTGGCTCCACACAACTATCAATTTTAATAAAAACATCACAAAATTGTAACTTACCTCATATAAATACTTCTATACTCTGATTTACACTAAAACTTTTTCAACTCGAATGTCCTATAATCATAAAGCAATTCTGTAATATAGATACATGACCATTGGATGCATAGACTCCAAATCCGGATGCAACTCTAACTCGTAGGACACTTGGCCTATTATTTGAACAATTTTGTAAATCTTGATGTATCTTTGGGTTAAGTTGCCCATTATTACTAAATCTCATTATGCCTTTCATTGGCGACATTCTCGGGAAGACCCAATAATTTACACAAACTCTAGATCTAGGCATTGCACATCCATAAGTGGTTTCCGGTGACTATGGGCTAGCTTTTTGTATATCCTGGTAGACCACATCAGGTCTAGGTAACTCTGACTCCCCTATGCCAAACCAATCGATAGAACATCCGCACTCCCGATCATACAAGGCCTCATAAAGAGCCATCTTTATACTGGAATGATAATTGCTAATATATGCAAACTCGGTAAGGGGTAAATGATCATCCAAATTCCCTTGGAAATCTTGTTTTCCTGCCTGCATCATATCCTCAAATGTTTGAATCGTGCGCTCTGTCTGGGCACCTACCTAGGGTGAAAACTATACTAAGGTTCTCTTGTATTCCCAAACCTCTCCGGAAGGAACTCCAGAAGTTTATTGTAACAAGATATCCTCTATCTGAAATAATAGACATTAGAATTTCATAAAGTCGTACAGTCTCCTTAATATACAGCTTTGCATATTCTTCGGCCGTGTAAATGGCTCTGTCTGGCAAGAAATGAGTCAACTTTATAAATCTTTTGACCATCACACATATGGAGTCATATTTCTGATAAGAGTGGGCAGACTCCACAATAAAATTCATATTAATCATCTTTCATTTTCAAGTAGATCTCTATACTTTGTACTAGCCCTCTAGGCCTCTTATGCTCCATCTCTACTTGCTAAAAATTGGGACGCTATGCCTCAAACTCAGCAATGTTCTTCTCCTAATAAATATGTATATCTCTGATCTCATAGTATATACTTGTCAAACAAGGATGAATAGAATAGCGGGACTAATGTACCTCTGTCATAATCTTGCCCTGTAGACCAGCTATATTTGGGGAATATAATCGACCTTTGTATGGGAGAACTTCAACTCCCTTAAACTAAAACATTGGATTCTTTAGCCATGGAACTTTCTCTTTTGTTATCACTAACTCAAGATCCTAGTATTGTCATTTCTTTACCCCAATCACAAGGGACAATGCGATTACATTCTGTACCACAACTCTACTATCAGCGGAGTCCATAAGTTGAACTCCTAAATTTGCTACCTAATGGAGCTCGTTGGCTATTTTGTCTTTTCATCTTTTAGGTAAGCCAAGCTACCTATAAATATTATCTTATGATGCCCTTAAGGCTGTCACCTTGTTCTGCTGAACTTTCTCTATAAACTATATGAGGACAGAATCTACATACTGCTACTTTTTCACTTTTGCCACTAAAGTTAATACCACTGGGTTCAGAATAGTAACTATGTTGTTATCTAAGATCAATGCTCTTTTACCACTTTTGTGGGATACTCTTCCATTATGGTCTAGCTTCTATGTCATTTCCCTCTCGTAGAGGGCCATACTCAACTATATCATCTTGGCGTGTATTTACTTACTTCTCAATCTCAAGGACTTTTACTCTCTTTAATAGGACTCATGTATGTATGTACTATCGTGACTTATCCTAGGGGACACTTTTATTATTAATAGGGGAAATCCATCCCAAGTTCAACTACTTCTGCTTGAAGATATACTGGAGGTTCTTACAACAACAACATATACTGGAAGTTCTTATGATTATAAAAATGTCATGCCATATCTCAAATGCGTGCTCAACTGTTGTCGACCTTAAGTCTTGGGTCCGTAATTCTCCTTGGCATTCCCAACCGCTTTTAAGCATATAATATCTTATTTTCTTATTCATTTTGAATGTGCGCATTACGAATGAATTAAATATTCTTAGTATCCACTAGTCTGGAGTTCCTTATATACACAGTCTAATGTATTATTAAGGTCTATATTCACCCGACATAGCTAACAATAAGTTGTTGGCGTACTTCCTTATTAGATACATACCAATATTCTGAAGGGACTGACGTTATTGGTCCATTTTTTTAACCCACACTTTAAACCACTATACTCAGAGTAAATTATCATCCCTCGTCTATTAGCTACCATCTTTATCAATATACTTTCATGCTGAATTTCTCGTTCATATTAAACTGAAAACTCATTATTATATATCCTTGTAGGATCTTAGGCGCTCTTAAACATCCCATAATTATTCTTAATCACTTTCACTTCCATCCTTACTTTGATAATATCAGTTTTATACACAACCATTAAATTCTTGCATTAATCCTAGACATCATATTATTTTTAACTTCAGAACTGGTGTACACTCTATCTTATTAGTAACTACTCCTGTCTAAAATACCTCCTAAGAGTTATGATAAATTACTTGTTAAATTAAAATTCCAGGTGCAAGAACCATTTTGTGATGTATAATTCTTGTATCATCTGACGGCTCATCTGGCCACTTAACTAGCCTCTCTCTAGGCTGTACATAAATCATCTTCCGATTGTTAACTCCACTTATGTTTCATTCATTAGCTCTAAAGTTATAACCCCTCCTGGACCTATACATTTATGTCTTTTTGTATACTTCATGCTATTCTTTTCTGAACCTCTTATGTTTGGCTTCTCTTACCGTCGCTTAACTCTACTAGCTAGGAGATTGCTCCATTTCTTTCTTAGAATTTAAGCTTACATATAATTCTATCATCATGACACAATCGTAGAATCTGGATAAATATAATCTTATTCATCTTGAAACACTTTGTTGCAACCCTTCTCACTTACTCAATGACTAAACCAACATGTTATTTTGTTTTGATACTTTATCGTAGTATCTCCCCTTTTTAGATGATGGGCACACCTTGCACTCAAGGATTTTATTTCTGAAATGTCATATTGTTACCTCAACACCTTTCGAAAATTGGCAAACTTTAATAACTTAAAACTTGTCTTAGAACAATCCCTCTTCCAGGGACTACTGAATCGTTTATCTTGGAATTTTCACAACACCCAATTTTACAGCAATCCTTTAGGTTTCTAACTCATATTTAATTTATCTTAGGGTACTTTCCAATATCGATACTTCCTGATTCAGGAATCTAAATCATCTGATTGATATACTCTATTGATGTTTGTCAATTCAAATCTCGTAATGGAGACTTAGTCTCATAACATATTCCTCTTCACAACTTAGCATTTACGTCTTTTTACCTCTTATTCTGCTTGGCTATGAACTTGTCGCATTACCATACTTTAACTTATGGCTCTCGGTCATTCCTCATATTTACTCATGTGTCTCACTTATCTTTCAAGCAACCTTTTGCTAATACCATCGCTTCTTATCTTGTTCTGGATAATTCTAACAGAATATTCATTCACTAATAACATCACCCTCTTCGACCAGCCTTATTCTCTATGGACTTAGTACTTCTTCTTTGCTTCAGACATGAGTCTCACTGAGGGGAATAATCACCTCGCATACACTTATTCCTAGGTATATCATGTGCATATCTTGTAAAGAGGTACTGTCAACATTTTCTTATTACTCTCTGATAATTCCATTATGTTCTAACGACTTGTCCAATGTTAAGAATTACACTATCCCTTACTAGATCCCAAAACCTCACTTCTTTATAGGACTATGTTCATCGATGTCTATAAATCATAAGTTGGAGTAGATACTACTCACTGTAATTCTACTACCGCCGAGATTTGGATAACAACGCTTATATTGTTCTATCTAAATGACAATATCTTTATAATCTTTTATATTCAAGTACTTTATACCTCTTTCACTTTACTGCCTTTGCATTCTAAAACTCGCACTTTACTTTCTTTATATACGGGTGAGACATATGCTCACTCTCTGAAACTTTAGCATGATAAAAGCACACCTAGTGCATACATATTTTGGTAAGGATTTCTCACTATTTGTCACAAGTATGAGATTGAATCGAGTTCCTATGACTCAGCTCTATTGCATGATACGGAATAAAAAAGAAATGTAATTGATTCCTAAATGCCCTGTAGCCACTTGTTTATAAATATGGTGCAGAACACATCCATAAACAAGACTCTACTAGACACGGCTTGTAGACTCTTTAAGACACGACCTGCTCTGATACCAAGTTTGTCATACCCCAAACTTGGGGGGTGGCCGGCCCCTAGTACCGTATAGGCCCGAGCATAACACTTTGAAACATAACCTGTGAACTGATAGAAACTTTGGCCAACAAGTCCATAACAATAGTGAACGGTATAGAGGTATAACTAACACACCAATAGGGTTGATGAGGCCACCAAAAATGAATACATGACATCACCTGGACATCTCAATAAAAAGGGTACATAACCCAAAGTATCTGTGTACATGCATATACAATACCGGCAAGGTCATCGTACAAATCAACTGACCAATATCTTGGCTAACAAGGCCATAAACAAACAACAAACCATGACATATAAATCTACAAGCCTCTAAGAAGTAAAATTGGCTTAAGGTCGGGACAGGGCCCCTGTCTACCCATCAACTGTATGTATATAAGACTCGACTCAAAACTTCTAACTCAGTAACTCAAAAAGAAACGAAAGTTATGAACCAACAACTGAACTCAAAACCTCGTACTATGGAGGCTTATTTGTGCCTCTACCTGATGTAAGTGAGCCCGCAGACTTAAACTCTAATCCTAAGCCGAGAAGTGATTTATTAAGAGTGCCAACAATGGCACATCATTCTACACTTAGATTCCTAACATGGCATGGAAAATGGAATGGAATTGGAATTGTCACATGAAGACCTAAGAAACATATTTTCTATTCAGCCTTTGTATGTAGGTCTTGGCTGAATACCATGTTTGTTTTCCTTTTAGCTTGTCTGTATTTCTTAGCTTACTTTTTAATTCTCATTAGGACAGAATTTATAAGATATGTAATAGGGAAGAGGATGAAAAGGCCGAAAGGTCTTCCAATGGATGACTAGGCCGAGAGGTTAAGGATAGGGTGGCAAGGACAAGAATGATCTAGAAGTTAAGGCCTCCAGGAAGACAATTCATTACCAATTAATTCATGAATTTGGCTACATTGAAGAATTCAAAATTGGCCAAAGGGAGTTTAAGAGTTGGCCGAAATGGTTCATCAAAACAAATACCAAGAATAGAAGCTTCCAACACATTCCAAGAAGATGAAGTTGTTGGGAGAATTTGAGCTAAAAAATTCATGAATATGGTTACATGGGAAACCTCAATCTCGGCCTAGAGAAGAGGAATAGGTGGCCGAAACACCTCTCTCCAAGTCACCCCAAATTCGTTCACACTAGGCCAAACTCCCAAGCAATTTGTGTCTTTTTGTCTTCTTCTAGAATAGTCAATTTTGTACTATAAATAGCGGCATTAGGCCATTGTAAAATTCAGAGTTGTTGTTGATGTAAAACTTGAGTGTTTACTCAGTTTTCCAAGTCTTTCAATCCGGGATTGTAAGTTCTTAGTTGACCCTCCTGGAGGGTCGCTTGGTTCTCCGGGAGAACCATCTATCTTTTATAAGGTTTCGATCATCGTTTCTTGGTTAGTGTTGAGCCTCGTGGTCAGAAAACCTCAACCTAGTCCTTGTGAAATTTACCATAACATCCTTGGATACCACACGACCAATTAACTCCTCGTTTTACCATTCAAGAACCATATATCGATCGAATTGAGACTTTGTTTGTGTCGTGGATTGATTCCAATAATCCGTATACATTCCTTGTTCCAATTACTTGTTTCCCAATTCTAATATCTCCCACAACACCTCATTAACATCCTCTAAAAAGGTCTTCATCTGAAACCAACGTTAACTCCACGTAACACTATCATACACACCAACGTCCCTACCGAGCCCACCCATCGGACCCTCACTGTCTCAAGTTGATTCCGTAACCTTAGTACCACCAAAACACCAAACCACCACCACCATCCTGTCCTGAAAGACCCCTAAGATATATTCCCAAATCTCTTAACACGCCTTCAAACCGTTCCACCCGAATCGGCCTTCATCCATCCCATTGTCTATCCCACCCAAGAAATCATGAACCTCACTGTTTCGGCTTTGTGCCGTGACCCTACCACCACTATACTACCAAACCCCGACCACCATCCCTATTCTCATACCACTCGTGACCACCACACAAAGCGCCTTGACCCGATTCCTTCTCTATTCACCCGACATCATCGCTAAACACCCCACATCTCGGCCTATCGAGAACCCGAGAAACCCCACCTTCCTTGCCTAATTTCGGGTCAACCCAAATCTCACCAAGACCCGAACCACTTACCCACTAAAATCCCTCCTTATATACATCAAATTAGTATCAGATCCAAGCATTCTCGTCCCATGCGATAACTCTATGGCCTACACTAAACAAGAGTATTGGAGGATCGTATGCTTGTTTTGGCCAAACGTGAGCAAGCAATAAGAAAGGAATTTATGATTTATACCATAAGTAAGCACTCCAGGGTTGAATAAAGCAATCCAAGATGTGAAAAAGGAAGAACCTCACGGTTGTGAGGACACATTTACTATGAAACAAATTGAAGCCGAGAAATGCCGAAAGGAAGAACAAAGCTATACCTTGTTCCCTAATCCGTTATATGATTGAGAAGATGTTGAGGAAGATGTTACTCTTGCGGAGGTGTGTGAAGACTCAGTTCTCTGACAAGTATTAAGCGTTCAACTTGATGAACACGAGGAGACACGAAGTGAATGATTCTTTCACTGCAAAGTAAAAGACAAAGTGTGTAACATGATCATTGACGGGAGAAGTAGCATCAACGCGGCTTCCATGGTAATGGTGACCAAATTGGACCTACATTCCCTTAACCATCCTAAACCATACACTCTCCAACGGCTAAACCAAGACGAAGGGCTAAGAGTAACAAAAAAATCTCTTGTTGACTTTCGGATTGGAATGTATGAAGATAGAATATGGTGTGACATACTACCTATGGATGCGTGCCATATTTTATTAGGATGACTGTGGCAACTTGGCACGAAGGCACAACATGATAAAAAAAGGAATAGCTATTCCTTTTGAAATAATTATAAAAAAATCTGGTTGGTGCCGTTGTCACCTAATGAGGTGAAAGACATAAAAATCCGAAGGGCAAAGAAGCACAAAGCCGAAACTCCCTTACTTGATGCACAAAAGATAGAGAAAGAATCTAAGAAGGGAAGTGCTATCGATCCCATCTTAAAGGAGCCGTTGGAAGATGTATGTGTTGACGAGCTTGTAAATGAGTCACCAACGGTGGAAGGCATTGAACGTGTTCTTGGTTTATTTCCAAGTAGTTCATTACCTAACCATCAAGCTTATAGACACGATCCGAGAGAGGCCATAATTGCGAGAATAAGGGCAAGAATTACAAGGGCATTGTCCAATAGAGCCATAGTCTATGTGCGGCATCCGAATTGTTGGTGCCACAAGAAGATGAGACTTGTCACACATGTCACACAAACCAAGTGATGGTAGAAAACTTCCATGGCTGGCCTTCTTTTTACCATCACTTCACCCGAGGTAATGGTTTCCTTACCACCCCTATTCTGAATCTTGGAGTGGAATGTGATATGGAGTCATCATACTTCAAGGCCAAGAGTCCATAGCTTCCTCTAGTGGAAGATTGGATGGCATACTAAGTCCTTATCATACTTACGACATGGAATTTTATGTGGTGCAAATGAAGTTGAATCTGAGGCTTGCTAATTGGGTAGCACACTTACAAACTCTTACATCCACCACAAGAAATGAAGATGACATATCCATTATGGCGGCGAATACACTTCTTCAAAGGCACATAATGTTGACCTTTCTTAAACCAAGGTCGATAGTATTGGAAGTGTTAATGGAATTTCCTAAACGAGACCACAAGTTCAAAGTTGTAGTAAGAAAGTGGTCTACGTGTCAAAGGGCTAGAAGGTTCTTCTACCAAGAGTCGTATATTCTTTTGCTGGTCTTGGAACAACCATGGAAAGATGTGAACTTGGATCTAATTCTCGATTACCCACAGGGCAAAACTTTCATCATGCCATGTAGATTGTGAAATGATATAATTTCTACCATGAGCTTCATGAACAAGAGGCTACAATAGTCCAAAGGTTAAACCACATCATTCGAGGGCATGTACAAAATTCCAACCACGATGGTAACTTCCCGGCATTGGCCTGAGCCCTTGAATATCGGTGTACAACTTGAATAAGAATGTGGTGATGGCATTGGCACAGGACTCGTATCTTCCTCTATGAGGGAATTAGATGGCAACCGACTCGATTATCCTACCTACAGCAAGGATGTTGATACGGAAGGATCCTTGGTCCCATGGGAGCACTACTTAGATCCAAAGCTCTTGGTCTTATATGCAGATCTTTTCTATAAAGAAGAATTCCCGGGTGGATATGGAAATTCCAAGTTTCATGTTGAGGAATTTTCAATGTGCTTAGATGGCACAAATTTGAGGACAAATTCTTTCAAAGAATGGGAGATTGATGTAAGTGAGCTCGCGGACTTAAACTCTCTTCCTAAGATGAGAAGTGATTTATTAAGAGTGCCCACAATGACACGTCATTCTACACTTAGATTCCTAACATGGCATGGAAAATGGAATGGAATTAGAATTGTCACGTGAAGATCTAAGAAACATATTTTCTATTCAGCTTTTGTATGTAGGTCTTGGCCGAAGACCATGTTTGTTTTCCTTTTATCTTGTTTATATTTCTTAGCTTATCTTTTAATTCTCATTAGGACACAATTAATAAGCTATGTAATAGGGAAGAAGATGACAAGGCCGAAAGGTCTTCCAATGGATGACTAGGCTGAGAGGTTAAGAACAGGGTGGCAAGGACAAGAATGATCTAGAAGTTAAGGCCTTCAAGAAGACAATTCATGAACATATTAGTTCATGAATTTGGCTACATTGAAGTCTTCAAAATCGGCCAAGGGGAGTTCAAGAGTTGGCTGAAATGGTTCATCAAAACAAATACCAAGAATAGAAGCTTCCAACACATTCCAAAAAGATGAAGTTGTTGGTAGAATTTAAGCTAACAAATGCATGAATATGGTTACATAGGAGACCTCAATCTCGGCCTAGAGAAGAGGAAGAGGTGGATGAAACACCTTGCTCTCCAAGTCACTCCAAATTTGTTCACACTAGGTTGAACTCCCAAGCAATTTATGTCCTTTTGTCTTCTTCTAGAATAGTCCATTTTGTAATATAAATAGAAGCCTTAGGCCATTGTAAAATTCAGAATTGTTGTTGATATAAAACTTGAGTGTTTACTTATTTTGCTAAGTCTTTCAATTCGGGATTGTAAGTTTTTAGTTGATCCTCCGGAGGGTTTCTTGGTTCTCCGAGAGAACCATCTATGTTTTATAAGGTTTTGGTCACCTTTGCTTGGTTAGTGTTGATCCTCGCGGTCAGCAAACCTCAACCTAGTCCTTGTGAAATTGACAACAACATCCTTGGAGACTACACGAGCAATTAACTCCTCGTGTTACCATCCAAGAACCACATATCAACCGAATTGAGACTTGGTTTGTGTCTTGGATTATTTCCAACAATCCATATACATTCCTTGTTCCAATTACTTATTTCCCCACTCTTCTATCACCCATAACACCTCATTAACATCATCTCAAAAGGCCTTCCTCCGAAACCAACCGTAACTCCATGCAACACCATCATACACACCAATGTCCTTACCGAACCCACCCATCGGACCCTCACTGTCTCAGGTTGTTTCCACAACCTTAGCACCACCAAAACACCACCACCATCCTATCCCGAAAGAACCCCGAGACATATTCCCAAATCGCTTTAACACACCTTCAAACCATTCCGCCTAAATCGGCCTTCATCCATCCCACCCACGAAATCATGAACCTTACTATTTCGGCTTTGTGCCATGACCCTACCACCACTAAACTACCGAACCCCGACCACCATCCCTATCATCATATCACTTATGACCACCACACAAAGCGCCTTGACCCGATTCCTTCTCCATTTACCTGACATCATTGCCAAACACCTTACATCTCGGCCTACTGAGAACCCGAGAAACCCCACCTTCCTTGCCTAATTTCGAGTTAACCCAAATCTCACCAAGACCCGAACTACTTACCAACTCAAAGTCCTTCGTATATACATCACTGCTTGAACATGCAACATGAAAGGTAGCACCCGTCGGGAAAAAGTACATTAGTATGAATGAATGTACCGGTATGTAAAGCATGAAAATCAATATGAAAGCATAAGCTGTAAAAGCAGGGCATAAGAAGAAACATGATACTTTGATAACCTGGGTGCCACCTAGGGCGAATAATGAAACTGTACTGAAACTTCTATACATGTGTCTTATTATATAATTTGCCCTTGGCTTATAGTGTGAGGTGTTTACGTAAGGTACTGCCCTTAGGTAATAGTTTGAGGTGTGCGTATGGATGCATATATTAATGTATGCCCTCAAGTTATAGCCTGGATATGTGTGCGCATAAATAACTGCCCATCGATATTAGTTCTATGGTATGTATCGTATATGTATATATAACTGCCCATATTTATTAGGGAAGTGGTGTTTATAAGACACTATAGTAGTAACGACACTTTTGGCCCCTTTGAAACTTATAAACTATTTTGACATTACTTTGGAATGACTTTTGATCGACTCGATGAATAACTCTTTGAAACGCTCCTTATGGAGGTTTATGAAACTTAGATATACAGCAACCAACCAAGTTATGTAAAACATGGTAACAATACGAAGAAACGCTCCCGACAAAGGTCAATCAACATGTGAATAGAACTCTTCTTTTGACATTTCATTTAGAAATCGTTATACGTTGAAATTCATTCCTTTGAATGAAAATGGATAGAATTACATACCTTATAGAAATTTTTCCAATAACCATGTTGAACTCCACTCGTTGTACCTTAAGCTATAACAACAATAGTGACACTATCGTTAAGCTACGAAAGAAACAATTATCGTACAACGAATGACAAGCTTATTCTATATTAAAACGTGCAGAACCTCTATTTTTTATTACATTTTCCCACATTCAATATTGCAGTAACAACCCAACAACAACCAGTAGCTATACAGAATACAACCAGTACAAACGATACATCAAGCGGCAAGCTCGATTCATGTCTAATAAAACCATATTTTCAAACTCTTTCCCACTACTTAATTCAGGAATATGTTAATAGTAACAACAACAATATACTCAGGTTATTACCCCTATTTTCCAGCCATAAAATGCTGCAAGAACACCTCCCAAACAATCCAACAAATGACAACAATATAACTATGATTTTTGCCCATTATTTTGCGGATTTCTAATCGAATAAACTAGCCACAACTTCAAAAAGTTCAAAAAAATAAAGAAGAGAGGATTCCTTACCATATAACATCAAGACCAACTCAAATGCAAGCTTGCTTCACAAGAGAACTTAATTTCTACAAGCACCACAGGATTTCCGACGCATGATTTACGTTGTTTGCCTTTGGATTCACTCTATGATTATGGGGGAACTCTTGGAGAGCATCTAGTAGTGTTTAGCAACTGTTGTGATTGAGAAAAATGAGTTAGAACCGACTTAAATATGAGCTGGACTTTTCCACCGCCTCAAGTGGCTCCAAAATGGGTTGTCTGTGTAGTCTCACTAAAACATGAATATCTCTCTGCTCCGATGTTGTATGGAGAAAAAATTTAATGCAATGGAAACTAGACTCGTAGATTTTCAATTTTAGGAATAGATCATCCCATAATTCTTAGTATATTGAGAGAAAAGTTGTGCTACATTTGACCAAAATTTCAGCGCACTTATGAACATAACTTATGATGATCTTTGCCAACTTTTATTTTACAACTTGCTTGACTTCAAGGATTATCATATGACTATTGTATGACTAAAATACCTCATAATAAGACCTCCTTCTTATCATATTAAGAATACTTATTCTTACCCCGAACTTATGGGCTATTACAATCCACTTTCCTTTGGTGAACTTCATCGAAAAGTATTTTATGTGATTCGTTTAACCCCGAACACTTACGAAACTTACTTAACACTTGTTTAAACTCATTGTCATACAAATATGGGATCTCAGCCTCACCAGGATATTGTTACATTACTCATGACGCATATTAGCACAAAAAAGAAAATACGGGGTGTAACATCTTGTTTTATAGAGGAAACTCTGCCGAAATTTTTAACAATCTCAAAGGCTTAGTAGATTTTAAACTATGTTACCCCTACATTCCAGAACGAATGTTCTTAAGGGGAGAAAGATGTTACACCTCGTATTTTGTACGTCAACGTCATAGTATTGTTAGTCAACATAGGTTCGAAGAGGGTGAGATACCTCCAAGAGACTAATAAAGTTTTGCGGGAGTGTTGAGCATGTTTTGGAAGATTTTAAGACTTATTAGATCGACGGAAGTAAGTATCGATGAAGTTCGACGAAAAGTTAGCCTTCAGAAGACTTTGTAGAAGGCAGAGCATGATCTACGAAACGCAGACCATGTCTGTGAACTGCATATAGTCCGCAAAGTGTGACAAGGCCTTGGGTGTCCTGAGGCAAGGTCTAAAACACCACACGTGGTTCATAAGCAATGTCTGCAATCACAGACCACGCCGTAGGTGGTGGTCGGTGCATCCTTATTGAATTGCTATATAAGACCCTAGCTCGACCTTCACTTTTTTAAATCATATTTTTAGATCATATGAGCCCGAAAGACTCCCAAATACTCTAAAAGGAGTTCTCCATCATTGAAGATCAAATCTCAAGTGAACAAGGGGATTTCTCTCAAAAGAAAGGTTAAATTTCCTCTTGTTGATCTCTCCATCTTGTTGGATAAGCTTAGGAGCTAATTGAATCTTGAAGGGAAGCTTGTTAGGAGTGTTCTTTCTGCTAAGGTAACATTTTATCACTCCTTTGAGGTCTTTTAATCCCTCTACACCTAGTTAGCAAGTTGAAGAAGATAACTTGTAAGTTATAAAAATATTGTAGACAAGAACTTGTGAAATAATTCTTGTAGTATTAGAAGTGATGTGGTATTATTATTGAGATTATACATACTAAGATAAGTGTTGAAGAAATCATGGAATATAATTGGTTGTTGATGCTATGGTTGTTGAAGAAAATGAGTCCTAGCATTCCAACTACCCGTTGTTGATGCTATGGTTGTTGAAGAAAATGAGTCCTAGCATTCCAACTACCCTTGTAAAGTTTGCTTAAGATTGTGCACACAAGGTTTTTGACATAATGCCTAAGTGAATATTTCTTTTAATCATTGATCCGAATTTGATTCGGATTATTCCTTTATTTTATACTATTGCTCGTAGAACGTTCGGAAGCTCGTGATCTAGCGAAATAAGGTATGTAAGGTTGTTTCCTTCAGTCAAAATAGTAGTTCCATTCATATGTCGCGTATCCCTTGTTGGGAGTAGTTTCTCATATCATTACCGTACTCTATATCTCTTGATTGTTAATGATATACTTGAGTTTCATAGACCTCCAAAAGGAGTGTTTCTAAAGTTAGGTATTGAGTCGACAAGAGTTATTCCAGAGCAAAGTAAAGGGTCATAAGTTACAAAGTGGTCAAAGGTGCCGATATTACTATTATAGTATACTATTCACACCACCGAGCCAATAGCCGGTGGGCAGTTGTGCATGTACATTATAACACCCTGGGTAATAACAAGAGGGCATGCATTTATATATGCATTCATACACACACCTCAGACAAGTACATGAGGGTAGTACCTGATATACACACCTCGGGCTATCAGCTGATGGCAGATTATATATTAAAAAATATGTATAGAATTTTTAGTTCAGTTCTGAGTTTTATTGTTCCCCACAGTGGCTTCCTGGTTATCGAAGCGTCAGGTTGTTTCTTATACCCTGCCTTACAACTTATGCTTTCATATTGCTTTTCATGTTTTACATACTAGTACATTTTATTCGTACTGACGGCCCTTTTGCACGGGGCACTGCTTGTCATGCTGCAGGTTCAGGTAGGGGTACATATAGATCTCCCCAGTAAGAGCCTGTTGAGTTCAGCTGATGAGTGGTAAGCTTCACCTCATCCGAAGCTACCGAGTCAGAGTTATAGCCGAATTTAGTTACATATACAGTTTATGGGCCATATCACAGTTACGTTTTTCTTAGATGCTTGTAGATTGGGTTTGTATGTATAGTTGTTTTGCTATGTCCTTGTTAGCCTTGCTATATATATATTTTAGTTTATTGGTCTTGTTGTCGTGTATCATATTGTCATATTTCAGTTTCACTTGTGTTGGTCATTTTGAGGCCCTGTTGGCCCATACAGTTATATGCTCGCCGACCATACCCCAGTTTGGGGTGTGACAGTTACTTTACTCATGACACATACCGGCGCGAAAAAAAAAAAGAGGTGTAACAACCTTTGCCAGATCTTTCCTATTTTGTACTAAGAATGCAAGAAAATTACATGTTGCCTCTCTTATACCGAGAATTCTATTTTGTATTGCTGAATTGCCTAAGGAGGCAAGAGAGCATATAAGATAGATCAATATAAATGTCGATCTTCAGGATTAGGCTAGCTTAGAAGAAAGGCCCTGATGTTGTTATATAAATAGTGATGGGGATGACTAATTAAGTTATTATATTTGGGAAGGTTAGACACTATGTCCTTGTTTATATTTTTTCGTTTTGAATTTTAACATATGGGTTAGGGGTATGGCCTTAATTCCCACCACAATAGTGGACTATTAACAAAAAAAAAAAAAAAACGATCAATAAACGAATGTTTAAAATCAACAAGATCTCACCAAGCTGAAAAGGAGTGTATAACGGGGCATTGTCTTTTTTTTTTTGGTTCTTAATGAATAAGAAATGGGGTAGATTTTTTTCATGAAGTTCAAGACAATGCTTTTCCACTTAAAGCTCACAAAAAAGGAAAAATGTAGTCCAAGAACTCTGCTAAAGGATTTTAGACTAGGATGAACGCGAGGAGCAAGTGCTTTTTGGCACTTCAGTCCTACTAAATCAAAATTCGGACAATTAAGACCTCAATTTTGATAAAGCAAATCACATTCCAATTGAGCTAATAGTATACATTTGCATGACAATTGAAAGAATTTTGAAAGTCATATTAATTTCTCATATGCCTTGTTTAATCTGCCACCTTAGCGAACAAAGGGAATCAGTAGGTACTCCGCATAGAAAAGCTGCATGGGTAAAAAATATGAATACAATAAGGTTTTAGATTTATATTAAAGCTATTATGCAAAGTTTCCCTTTTATCTTTTACTGTAAGAATGGAAAAAAATGGAAGTAGAGAAAGGAAGCAAAAGATTAAAGGAGAGTATGTCACCTTCCATACAAACATATAAAAAGAAGTTACTGATACTTTACTTGATATATCGACTGATTGAGCTTGAAATAATAGAAAGCAAGCAAGTAAAAAATGCCCCAAGACCTGCATTAAATTAAATGTAGATGTAGTTCATGTGTTATAACAATGTAGGTGATGTATTAAGGAAAAAAAGGAATTAAAATGTAGACGTACAGTGACAAGCCTGCTGGAAAGGGAGGAAGTAGTAGCTCCTACCACCATAGCAGCTCCATATGCAGCTACAAGCATGTTAATACATAGCCAAAACACCTTTTTGCATGAAAACAAACAATTAGATTAGTTTTGTATAGCGATGACCCTTTCAACTTCGTAATTTAATTATAGTTTGACTAAAGGCTATCTTTTAGTAAAGAGGACATATAGTTGCACTGAATAAGTTGCATCTATGTTCCACATTGGATAGAGAATGGTCTTGGGCAGCTTATAGGAAGTTTCACAAATCTTTCTATTTTGAGCTAACTTTTAAGGTAAAGTTGGACAGATCCAGGAAAAACTATGTACTTGCAATGGAGCTTAATGTTGTAAACTGTATTGATATGAGACAAGTATGGAATGTAATTTTACTAACTCGCTCTTGGCCAAAGCGCACACTCAATGATTGTATACCAAAATTTCTATCACCGTTGACATCAGGAATGTCCTGTCAAAGACAATATAATCACAAGGTTTTAGTATCAAACTGACAACATTTGGGTCACCTAGAATTTGAAAAATATCTTACATTTATTGGTTTAGCATAAACGCCATGTGTGGAGTTCACCCAAAATATATTACTCAAGTTTATAGACGTTTCAAATCAAGATTACCTTAAACAGTGCAATAACAGCAGTGAAAATGCACATAAAAGTGACAGCAAAAATCAGGGATCTTGTATAGAGCATAGGCCTAGCCAGCACATACTTCTACAGAAAAAGGTTATAGATAAATTATTTCATAATAACATATTTTGATAAAAGGTGAACAAGTTCATGGTAAATAACGACATTAAAAGTTGGACTATCTGAAGTTGCTACCTGTGTATGTGCAAAGAAAGCAAACTGAACAACGATAGCCCTCACAACCATGATGCATATTGCAGCCAAGGATGCATTTCTTTTCCATCTAAGTAAAGGTAACTTCAAAAAAGTGGATACGGTCAAATATTATTGTTAAATTAAATAAAAATAAAGCTCACTAAAAACATAAACATATTTGTTTTTTCATTTTTCAATGGAATAATTCAGACTTGTATATTATTGCTAGTTTCTGGATTTTGAAGTGTGTTTAGAAAGACGAATAATGTAAGATGATAAAGTTTAAATATTAATCAAATCTACAATTGAGAATGGAAATAGGACAAACAATTTAGGATGATGAAGTGAGAGAGTTACCTCTATAGAATATGCACTTCCAAGAAGAAAGCTAACAATGAGAGCAGTTAACAATGGTGGAGATTGAAACTTAATTCCCATTCCAAAACTCTGCAAATCATAGACTAAATTATGTTTGGTGATTGGTACCCTTTGCATTCTAAATTATGTAATAATTTATCTCTAAGAGCCTAACAAATTAAAATTAGTTGTTATTTGCTTTAAGACTATATTCTGAAAATTGAAGTTCAGAATCCAATATCCATCCAAATTAATGTTTACCTTGTTATGTTGGGTCATTCCAAATTAACATTGAACTTCATTAGCAAGGAGATTTTTAGTATTTTTATACTCATTACTAAGCATAGCATAATGCGGGATTTACTTTTATTCTTTTAAAATAATCTATGTTCTATTCATTTCCTCAAAATTAAAACGTCAACACATATAACACACTCCATCTTTTACCTCTTCGACTTCTAATGATTAGGTTTAGTTAAGCAAATACATATACTTTGGACTAAGAATAAGATACTATCTGATTTGTACATTAGAATCTTTGATTAAATCAATTTTCTTGCTAAATTAGTAAGTAGTACATAGTTATACATAACCAACACTATAGATTGAAAAGTTCATTTATAGTGAATCAATTATCTAAATGGAGGAAGGAGAAAATTGCAAACCACGAGCAGGGAGGTGATAACTATTGCCATGCCTCGTTCCATTGAAATTTCTCCGGAAGCCAGGGGCAGATTTGGTTTGTTTACCTGTTAAACGTTCACTTCCTCTTATTAATAGATGAAAAATAAGGAAAATAGTAAAGAACTTAACAATCCAATCAACTAGTGATCATATTACATTGTCTCCTCTGGGGATATAATAATAGAATTACTTTGTGTAATATTCAACGATAGTGGAGTAAATCTCAACTAGTTTGGGCAAATCCAACATCTTTTAAATGATGATGGGACAAACCACAACAATGATGCCTATGTAACGTCCTAAAAAATCTCACATCGGTAAAACACACGCGGGAGACACACCGAGTATATATATATACATAAAAAAGTAAGATATAGACTATTTTTTTGCGTTTAGAGCCGTATGGGCCTAGGCCCAAAGCAAACAATAACATTAATAAATTTGGTTGTTACAAAAAAGAAAGGAAAGCAAAAATCAAATTAAATTACCTTGTCTATTTCCACATCAAAAAGTTGATTTAACCCTACCACATAAACGTTCATTAACAACGATGGAATCAACGCCTACAATACAACAAACAACAAGTTACACACTTAATAAAATCAAAAAGGACATATTATCATTTTTCATTCGTTCATAAAATGCATTAACCATTTTTCTTTTGTGAAACTTTTAAAAATTATTTTATTGATGAAATTATTTTATAGAGCTTATAAAGATAAAGAAATAATTTTATGCAGAAATTATAAAATATCTTATGCCCAAATCAAACTGAACCAAGTCTTACCTTCAATAGCCCCAGAAAAAATGTGGGAGAAATATCTGCTAACGATCTTATTGGAAGAATAGAGACTGAACTAATCCCTATTATCTGGGGAAATTTTAAGATATAAAAAGGACATCAATACCAACATAAAATGTAAACAATCAAAGGTACATATAATTACCATTTCTTCCACAAATAAAAAGAAAAGAAGATGAAAATAAAAGGCAATTATTTACTTACTGTTCCAAATATAGTGTGGGGGCGAGAAAATTTATAGAATGCGTTCAATTGCTTCCAGAAATCATATTTAGAGGATATTTCACAGCGTCCTGATGATGAGGCTGCAATTATATACCTTTTTGATACCTTATGTCTTTTGAATAATTTATCATTCGAATTCTGCCTTGTGTTTATCCTGTCAATTGAGCTTACAATTTTTGGATAAGTCAACTTCCGTTGGGGAATAATTCTGGCATTTTCCACTTGTTCTAATGCCCCTTCAAATCCTACATATACACATAATCAACTATTAATGAGATACTTTACGGTAAAGTAGGAGGAATAACGTCATTTCACTCAAGCCCTTATTCACAAATTCATTAAAGAATACAATGAAATTCATGAAAAGAGAGTGTGTAAGAGATATATACCAAAAGCCTTTCTTTTGTTTAAATTCCTATCAGATAGAATATCTTTTTAAGCTTGAGATTGAAACATAATTATTGTAGTTCGGCTTAACATTCCCAGAAAACAATCAGAATAATTGACCATTCAACCTCGCCTAATAGATCTATTATCACATGAGAGACATAATACGTACCCTTTGTGACTGATGGAAATTGACAAGAACATGCACGTAAACGGAGCATTCTTGTTTGTGGTTCGTTAAACCCCTAAATTAGATTGCCTCTTGGCATTCTTTTTTATAGCTATAGTTAACTTGACCTAATGATGTGGTATTATTTATGTGTAAGGAAAATTACAAGTTTATCTTTTCGGTTTGGTCCTTCGATGAAGGGGATTTTGCTTCTTCTTGTGCAACAAATTACAGTATTAGATATTTACGCAATTAATTTTCTCCCCCAAATCAATGGATTTATGTTTTCGTTGCTTATAATTAATACTAACAAAAATCATATTGAAAATTAAACACTTTATTGTCTTTAGAGTTTCAATACAAAGATACTAAGGGAAGTTACATAAATACAAAATGTATAAAAGTTAATTATACAAATTACAATTAATTTAGATATTACAAATTGTGCAATGTAAGGCTAAAAATAAGGAGATATATTATTGATAGGAGTAAAAGGCTAAAAAAGGAGATTCCTTATATTAGTGATAACATAATTAAATGCAAATCAAAACATAATAATTGTTTACCAAAAAAAGCACCAACACAATCTACTAGCAAGATAATTCATCAACAAGTATATTATTGTATTTGTATATATATATATATATACATATATATAATAAAAAAATGTATTATTATATTATATACTGTATATAATATACAAACTTAAATATACTAATTCCTACTGTAATACCTATTAGTATTTTTTTATCATCTTTTCAATTTGTAACCCCCCGTCCGATCATTTCTGACTTAACACCTTCACTTGACCAAATTATCCTTTCCATAGACTTTTTTTTGGGTTTGTGACTCGTGAGGATGGGTAGCACGATTTCCAAGGCGAGCTAGATAGATTTCTGATATGACCCCAACTAGGGAGATTCAAGATCTACAAGTTATATTCATGAAGAGGGGAACCTTGGACGCATTTAAGGAGCTTCAACCAAGAATTGACAAGGTGTGGATGATATCTTGGAAGGAAGCAGAAGAGAAGAACTTGTAATTGGAGGTCACATGCATGAATTTAGAGGCCACCACAAAAAGTTGATAGAATTACAATTCAAGTAAAGAAGAACCCATGTGGTTTATTTGTGCAAAGGCCATTTTTGGGACTTTGTTGTAATAGGCATAGACTATAAATACTTGTCTTAGTTTTCATTTGATGCTTACCTTGATTTTGGATGATAATTGATATTTCTCTAGAATTCTACTTAGACATATAATTAGTGGTAATTTAGTTTTAGAGTGTAATTACTTTATTGTTGAAGAACCCTTTCCATGATTTCTCACATGAACTTGTTCACTTGTGGAAATCTTTCATAGTGTAGGTGCTTTAGTTGATTCAATTGAAGGAGGTCTTGTGTTTAACATACCTTTGGTTGCCTTTGATTTCATTTAATTGTGTCTCACTTGTATCTTTCTTTCCTTGTAATTTCAATTTTAATTCTATCCTTGTTTGTGTGTTTTGAGTTTCTTAGAATTTCCAATTAGGTTTCTATTATTTGTTATCAAGAACTTGGTAGGAGAATTGTTCCATCAATTCTTCATTCTTAGTGCTAGAAAAATAAAAAAAGTCAAAAATCCCAAAAACAAATTCCCCAAAATTCAAAATCTCAAAAACATTTGTATTAATTTTGTTATTTTGACACTAGATTCTTATTCTCTAGTGTTAGTTGAGCATAAATTTCAAGTTTCGTTCAATTTGGAGGTGTTTTGAGCATTCTGCCATTCTTGGAGCTTCAAAAAAAGAAACTTGAAAGTGGATTTTTGTGAAAGAGAGCTTTATTGGATTCAAGAGTTTGTGGGTTTTGTTCTACTAATCAAGAGGAGCTCGGATCTAAAATTTAGTGCAATTTGAAGTTGGTTTGAGGGGATCAGAAAAGTGGGTCTTTTCATTTTCTTGAGTCATCTTCATAAATGCATGATAAAGACACCCAAAAGGATTCTTTGATCCAAAAAAGTAAAAGTTAAAGGGTCAAAAGTGTTTCTATGGCCGAAAAGGAAGGTTGTAGGTTTGGTGGGCCCCCAAATTTTAGCCAATTTTCAGATTTTCTAAAAAAAAATCAATAAAAAAAAAAATCCACGTCAGATGTCCACGTCTGAAAGGCCACCCACATCAGCGCCAACACAGCAGCACCTGCACACGTGGCAACCGTGTGTGCGCGCCAACTCAGCCAGCCACATGCAGTCGTGTCGTGCTACCGCTTGGGTACTACTTCAGAGTGTTGTCATTCTATACATAGATTATATACCAGTGCCTTAGTGAGTGCTATAGCACTGAAAAGGCTTCAGCTTGTTCCAAAATAAATTTTAAGCCATTTACCCAAATCCTCCTTTTTTTATTTATTCTCCTAATTTCATTTCTCTAATCCTTATAATTTATTAATAACAAGTAATTAATCTTACTTGTTTGCTAATTAATTCTTGATTTTCACTTCTTTTTCGTCCCACTTCTTTCGTTCTTTTTCGATTAATTTCGTTGAACTTTCTTGATTCCGTCCTCTAAATTTTGAGTCGTCCTTTCTTCTATTCAATAAGAATCCATTCTTCCACAAGGCTTAACATACATGTGAGTTTGATTGTGTTAGAGGTTCATCACCAATATTGGAATAACATTAGAGTTAGGTAAGACTTGAGCGAAAAACACAAGCGACATGAGGAACTTTTTCTTCTAATTTGTTTTTTGAGTTTTGTAGGTACAATGATGAATTCCGAAATCCATCCTCATGATGGAGAGGACCCGATGTCCCATATACTTCGGGAATTGAAGAGGTTGAGTACGATAATAGGAGGAATGACGGAATAAATGGGTAGTATGGAGACTAGGTTGGTCAATGTTGAACATGCAAGTCGAGTGAGGACTCCCCATTCGAATGTTGGCATTGATGCAAGTAAGAGTCCTAAAACCTCACCTACTCTTACTCTGGGACAAGTGCATGAGTTTCTCCATCTCCAAACTCACCCTGCACCTTCTCTATAAATTGTCCCCACCTATTATCCCAAATATTACCATCCAAGGTCCTATGAGACAAACCAACCATCACACTCATCCCAATTTATATCGGCCATTCCAAGAGGAACCAATACCCTAAATGACCCTGAGAGTCACTCCCTAAAATGTTTCCCACACCTCAATGCATGCACTACCACAAAATTATCCCCCAGAACTACTGCAAATACATTTCCAAAAGCTCCTATTTGACAAAGGCGTTGAGAAAGTTGATAGGGAGAGATAGTGGGAGGAACCTACATACATAGGGAGACATGGGTATGATGCCCATAGGGGATGAGAGAGACGATGAGGTATAGGTAGGCCCTATGTGCAAGAAGAGAGGGGTAGGTGGCAAGGTCATGAAGATCGGGCAAGATGGAAAGGCTATGAAGATAGGGGAGGTAAAGACTGCAATTTGCATACTATCAAAGTGGATCTTCCCAAGTTCAAAAGAGGAAGTGACCAGGAAGAGTTTTTAGAATGGAAATTACAAAGCGAGAAGATCTTCCTCACCAACAACATATCGGATGCTTTGAAAGCCAAGTATGCCATCACTTAATTTGAGGGATATGCATCCACTTCGTAGGAATCCAAGAAGCCTGAACAAGCTCAACAGTACATATATGATATCCCAACTTGGGAAGAGTTGATGGATCTCATGAAAGTAAGGTATGTGACACCCATTATTATCAATGTGTTCTTAAGAGAGTGTACATGTTGAGGCAAGGTAATAAGAGTGTAGAAGAGTACTTCGATGAGTTTGAAAACTTGAGGTTGAAGTCCATAATTGAAGAACACTTGAACTACACGGTGATCCAATTTTTGGACAATTTGAATAATGAAATCTCAAAACCTATGAGGCTTCAATCCTATACCACACTTGAAGAGGCATTTCATGATAAAACTAAGGTTGAAATGGACTTGAAAGCAGAGAAATAGTACAAGGCCAAGAATGTCTCATCCTCATCATGGAGTAAGAATGAAGACAAGTGGAAGTCTTTCACTTGGGAGAACCCTAAAGCTACTACTCAAGCTTTCCAAAACAAAGTGGACTATCATCCGAAAGGAGGTAACAGTGCTAAACTTAACATTCCGCATCCTTCTACAGTTTAATGTTTCAAATGCCAAGGGAAAGGGCATATTGCTAGTGAATGTCCCAATAGAAAGACAATTGTCGCCTTACGAAATGGGTACCATACTGATGATGAAGATGATGAATGGGGTAGATAGTGATGGAGAGGGAAGAAGGAGTGAACATGAGGGGGAATCCAAGGGTGATGAAGAACATCAGATGGAAAAATGAGTAAACTTCGCCCTTGTTGTAAGGCGAGCCATGGGTGCATTAACTAGGGAAGCGCTTGATCAAATGGAGAACTTGTTTCATAGTAGATGCAAATTTCAAGACAAGGTGTGTTCTTTGGTTATTGATGGTGGGAGTTGTACGAATGTTGTGAGAAAATCATTGGTTGAACACATAAAGTGGTCAAAAACACTCTAGTACCTACAAGCTCCAATATTTCAATGATTGTGGTGAAGTGAAGGTTAGCAAGAAATCGGTTATCAAATTTTGCATTGAGAAGTATGAGGATGAAATGTTATGTGATGTTGTCCCAATGCAAGCATGTCATATATTGATTTGGAGACCTTGGTAATTCGATAAGGATACCTAACATAGTGAGAGGACCAATAAGTACTCATTTATATTTGGAGGTCGAAAATATACTCTTTCCCCATTGACACCCTATCAAATGAGTGAATATTATCGAGTCATGAAAGAACTCCGAGATTGGGTTCAAAGCGAGAAAATGGAAAAACATGAAAAGGATACCTTGGTTGTTCAAGGAGGGCAAGGATCCACCTAAGAGAAAGGTAAAATATGCATGATTGTCAAACCTAGCACTTATTTGAAAGAGATTGATGAGGAACACTTCTTGGTGCACCCCGTCAATGAAGTGTTTCTATTTGATACTAACCAAGATACTAGCATTTTGCCTAGTATTATGACTTCTCTTTTGAAAGGTTATGACGATATAGGTCCCAAAGAGGTGCCAAAGGAAACATCTCACCCTCAATGTTTGCACATTTCTATTCCCAATATTTTTTATCTTCGAATGACTAATGCTATAGACTATGTTAGGAGTTTCCCAAGAGCTATGAGAAAACATGCCAATATTTGTGTTGTGGTAGATAGAATTCTGAAATTAATCAATTGTATAACATACCATAAACATGATATTATTTCTCATTATGTGGGTTCCTTGTGTGGTAGTAACACTCTTGAGTCATTGTGATCATTTTCTTGTGTTGCTACTTGAGTTACTTGAGGTTTTTCATGAAGTGTGTGTGCATGTTAACTTGGGTGATATCCTAGTCTTTGACCCCGAGTATTATAATTCATTATTGTGATTGGATAGCCATCCCATTCTTAGGCAAGATTAGTGCAAGGAGTATGATCTTAATGTTGGTTGGTCATATATTAAATATTGCACCTAGTCTTGAGAAGGATAATTTTTAGTTAAGGAATGAGGACCGAATGTGCTTTCCATCATCTAGGACCAATATAGTATTGCATGCTCCTTACTTTAAATCCTTTGGTGCCTTTACTTTGTCCTCTTCTCGTGGTACTTGAAAAAATCAACTTCTTGAAAACCCATGTGTGAGAATTTTGTTCTTAGCAATCATTAATACATGGTTGTACCATAAGTTTACACATCCTTGGTATGAAAATGAGATAATTGATCTTTGTGCTAACCCTAATGTTACGAGGACCATATTTGTGAATGTCTTCCCTTGGTTTTTGCTAGGTTCAGATTCGAGGACGAATTCTTTTCAAGAAGGGGAGGATGATATGACCCCAACTAGGGAGATTCAAGCTCTACAAGTTATACTCATGAAGAGCGGAACCTTGGACGCATTTGAGGAGCTTCAACCAAGTATTTATAAGGTGTGGAGGATATCTTGGAATGAAGGAGAATAGAAGAGCTTTCAATTGGAGGTCACATGCATGGATTTGGAGGCCACCACAAAGAGCTACAATTGTAATTCCAGTAAAGAAGAGCCCATCTGGATTTTTTTGTGAAAAGGCCACTTTTGGGCTTTTGTTTAATAGGCATAGACTATAACATTTGACGCTTAGCTTGATTTTGGATGATAATGGATATTTCCCTAGAATTATACTTAGGCATATAATTAGTGATAATTAGTGATAATTTAGTTTTAGAGTGTAACTCCTTTGTTGTTGAAGAACCCTTTCCATGATTTCTCACATGAACTTGTTGACTTGTGAAAATCATTCATAGTGTGGGTGCTTTAGTTGATTCAATTGAAGGAGGTCTTGGGTTTAACATACCTTTGGTTTCCTTTAATTTCAATTAATTGTGTCTCACTTCTATCTTTCTTTTCTTATAATTTCAATTTCAATTCTATCACTGTTGGTGTGTTTTGCTCTTTTTAGAGTGTTCAATTAGGTTTTTATTAATTTTGGAAGAAAAACCTAAGTTTGAGATTTTAGAAATGGAAAGAGTTGACCCAAAGGTGACTTTTGAGTATATGGGTTAGTGTCCAAATTTCATCATTTTTGGTAGGTTCATAACGTCATTTGTGACTTAGTCGACTCTTGGATTCGCTTCTCGAGGCATTCAGATGTGTTTTGAGTCTTTATTTGAGAATTTGTGAAATTTGGGAAAGTTAAGTGGATTTATAGAAAAAGTGGACCTTATGTTGACGTATGAGTATTCAGAGTGTGCGAGAAAGTTTGTAGCGTCGTTTACACTTGGATAGCCTATTTTTTGTGTCCGGGAGGTCTCGGATGAGTTTTTGGTGTTTGGTAGAAGTTTATGAATTTGGTATAGCTGTTATTTATGGTACAATCACACCTGCGGAGCTGCTTCTACAGAAGTTGGTCTGCAGATGCAAACCATGAGATTATGGGAAGGACTATGTATGCAGAATTTTATATGCAGAGGTAAGCCACTTCTCTGGTTTCATCTCTGCTTTTGCGAAATCTCCGTACATTAAGTGGGGTCGCTTCTGCGATCATTTTTTCACATAATTGGGGCCACTCATGTGAGAAAGGTTCCGCAGAAGTAGAATCACTGTATCAAAATCTAATAAAGACCCTAAGTTCGATTCTTTTTTTATATCTCATTATTTCACAACTCTAAGCTCGATTTGGGGAGGAAATCAACGCATTCCATTCATTCTAACTTTAGGGTAAGGATTCTATCCTATTTTCATTATCCATTTACGATTTTATCATTAAATCTAGGTTATTTATCATATTTTGGGGAGTTTAAACCTAGGGTTCTTATGCAAAGTTAAGAGGACTAAATAGATGACCTTGTGGGCCTGAAGTCACTTTGGGTGTCGGGTATTCAGGTTCTTTGAAAGGTTATACCTTTTTGTATGTATTAAAATACTATGTTAATGTTGAATATATGATAATAGACTACGAACGTTCATAGGCACTTAGCAAGGGCAAGACCATTGCTTGAGAGTAGTTCGTGGCACCGGTTCTTCTTTGAGGTAGGCTACGATTTTCTCTATTAGACTCTGATAGATACATGTAGTTATATATAAATGTTGATGGGTATTGGGCGTGATGGGGGTCCCACCTTAGTGATTGTGAAGAGCACTTGGGTGGGTACCAGTGTTGAACTGTTTAGGGGATCGTCCTTAGGTTGATCCCGACTGCTATCATATGGGCTTGTCGTCATGATTAATCTAATTTTGATTGTTGATTGAAATTACTCATCATCATATGCATCCTGATATGAACAAAATTGTTATGTTGAACTCTGTGTTATTGATAATTTTGAGGCATGTGTTATTCATCTTCTTAACATGATTTTATCTCATATTTCATGATTTCTGGTTTTATTTACTGTTGCATTCATACACTCATATTATTCTGATATTGAAATGGAGTTGGTATGGAATGTTGTTGGTATGTGACTTGGAAATAAAGGTAAATGATATTTTTATGAGATAATTCTGATATCGAGATTATGTAATTAAATATGGCTCGAGAAACGAATCAGAATTTGATACTCTTGGCACACCCCAACCTAGGAGGTGTGGCTGGCACTCGGTGTCTGGCTAGGCCCGAGCATACCAAGCTGAACTCCTAATCTGATCCTTGAAGAAAAATAGGCCCTTGAGGCCATGCTGTAAAAGCAACCTCAATCTTAGGCTGAACATGTCCTTACAAAAAGCTATCATGGCCAAGGAGGCCTCTATAAACACTTATACTGACAAACTTAACAAAATATAAGACAAGGGTTGGCAAGGCCAATGACATACTGAATATGTGTCTACAAAGTCTCTAAACATAATAGACATCAAATGTGGTCGGTACAGGGCCTCAACCTACCCGTAGTCTGTATTAAACATTTACTACCTGATCTCTAGACTCGGCTACACTCCGAAAGAGATAGAGTCTTACCGATTATTCATTGAATCCTAATCTGCTCTACTAGGCGAACTCGGTGAACTAATTACCTGCATCTACAGGCATGAAATGTAGCATCCACAAACGAAAAGGACATCAGTACAAAGAAATGTACCGAGTATGTAAGGCAAAAAATAATCTGTATATATATATATATATATATAAACTCTGAAGCTGAAGATTATGAATAAATATGCTGGAAGTATCTACTAAAAGGAATAGAAGAGATTGGACTGACCACAACCTCTCGGTCAACCTACCTGGTCTTTGTCGCTTGGATCGTTTGGCCCCTCTATTTATCTATACAATCTATTTTGTCATGGCTCTATGTCCTATCCTCACTATCTTTGATTTCTGATCTCTATCACATTACTATCTAGCATACAATCTGAACACGATATTCCGACCTCATAAGGGATTCGATATGTAAGTGTGTGGCCCCAAAGGCAATCTATATATGTATAGTCCCGAAGGCAAGCGTACGTCTGTATAGACTCGAAGGAAATCTGTATGGCTAATAGCCCCGACGGCAATATGTATAGCCCCAAGGGCAATGCGCATATCACTATAGCCCCAAAGGCAGTATGTATCATAGCCCCGAAGGCAGTGCCAATAACTCCTAAGGCAAGTGCATATATACAATAACACGCAATCATCTGTAACCTAAGTACCTCCATACATAACTCATAGCTCGTCTAGAACATTCTGTAACCTACGGTCTATACTTACTATCTCGTGAGCTACTTTGTTAGCTTTAGGGAGTCTTATACTATCTTAGCTCTCGTCCGACTATCTTGTTATTCTACTCAATTCATTTCTTTTATAACTCGCATATCTCTACCTTTCTTAAGTCTGAGGAGTACCTTATATACTCATATTCTATATTCTTCTCAATAGCTCCTTATATCACATCTCATACTCTATTTCTGTTGGATGTAGGGAGTCTCTTAGTCCTATTCGGATGTGCGTACACACTCATCTTGCTAGGCTATTACAACTTGATCTTCTAGCTAATGTTATCTCATCATCTCTTCACTTATGTTCTACTACTAGTTCATTAGTCCGATTCTTTGGCTCTCTTTCTATTCGAAACTGTTAGCTCACATGTATATAGCTTACGAATATTTTGGAGGCGTTACTAACTCTTACACGGAAACTCTACTCAAGTTGGCTCCTTAACTCTTAGACGTTCTTGATCCGTCACTAAGAAACTTAGGGGAGAGCTAGCTCCTTTCGGCTTCTACTGAAAAGGGGACATACATACTGTTTCATGCCAGAAGGAAGAAAGATATCCCTTACATACATTGGAAGGATATCTTCAATGATGACGCTGCAATCTGTCTCTTCATCATTCATCTACAACAACCAATAACACTCATGTCAACAAGAAGGGCATACTAGCTAACTATCGAGTGACAAGTTCGCTTTACGGCAACTCAGACAACATATCCTCTGAATTCTGACCCCCCTCCATAACAAAGATAACAGCCACAACAACAACAACAAAGACAACTTAGGCTTCCCTATTCCATCCATCCAATCTCAAGGAATTACTCCCAAATAACTCATAATTCTAAGAACACAAAACTCAACTTTTATATGTTTTCTAGTTACTCTTTCCTTTAGATTATAATGAAATTCTCAATCTTTAATACCAATACTTAGACAAGTATAACAGTACCACAAACATCATATCTAAGTTACTTTTCATGGATTCCAACTACAACAAGCTACAATCATGTCTCTAACACAGCCCAACAACAACACAACTTCATCTTCTCTTTCTTCAAGTCCTAGTTCATAATTTTTCATCCAAGCAACTCATATTAAATGAGATTAACCTTAAACATAACCATCAAGATGTTATACTTACCTTATATAGCAGATTTGACTTGAACTCCAAGCTCCACCTAGCTCCCAACAAAGCTCAACTTCATATGAACATCACACACATGCTTCTTCTTGTGATTTCAACTATCTTCATGCTAGTCTTAGGTTTATTTTTACTGGAATCATTCTTGGATATTATAAATATGCTAAGAGTCCTCTTAGGGAGTGAAGGGACATATCTAGGTCAAAATTAATGAGAAAAGGGGCTTCCACCGCATAAATAGGCAAAGAAATATGACCACCGACTGAGAAATACGACCACTTATGCGTCACATATGGCCATATGAGGGCCCATATGCGACCGCATCCTTTTTCAAAAAAATTCTCAACTTTTGGCTCCTCTTTTGCGGCCCCATCTATGAGGCGGATCCGATCTGCGACGCAAAATACTTAGTGTATCACTCATACTTCATCAAACTTCATCGAGGGATGGTTTCTTCAATCCTAATGACTTCCAACCTCCTGCACCTTCTTAACATTCATCTAAGCCACAAAGGACCCTTTGAAAGGATCTCAAACCACCGGCTCCTGCCGTCTAACTATGCCCCCATCCACGTACCAAACTTCGGGATGTAACGTCCTTCCCCCCTTAGAAACATTCATCCTCGAATGTTGGGGCTACCCATATAACTACCTCATACTTGTGATTATTCTCACACTAAGGTCTCTCATCTATGGACATCACCCATGTATGACTATCACTTCTTTTATGATTCAAGCCTAGGTAATCCATTCTAATCTCACTTAATATTTATAAGTCGGGCCCCCTCTTGACCCTCAACGTGAAGTCTCTTATTGAATGTCATCACTTGTCCATCTCTCTCTTTATCCTACACTTCATGTGTCCTTAATATCTAAGTTACCATAACCAGCTCCTCTGGTCATATTCTCATCTCTTTTAAAATTCACTATTATCTGATGGCTCTTCAATAATAGGATACCTCGTACTCTCTTCTCCTTACTCATTTCATATGTCAGAACTTCTATTTATGGCTTTTGATATTCTCAAGATCTAATATCATCCAAAAGTCTCTCTACTAATGCTCTGACCTGCTGTTGTATTAACTCTCTGGCTGGCGATAACCTTTTGGGCTACGATCATCTCTTCGCAATACTTATGACTCTCCTTTATATAGAACAATCTGGATCAGAGAGAAGGGTAACTAATCTTAAATATCCTATAGCCTTATATTTATACACGTGGCACATAACATATCTTTAAACAAGAATCTCCTAGACACGACTTTGTAGACTCCCTAAGACTTAACTGTTCTAATACCACTTTGTCACACTGCAACCTGGGGGGTGTGGCTGGCACTCGGTGCCTGGCTAGGCCCGAACATACCAAGCTAAACTCTCAATATGAGCCTTGAAGGCAAACTAAGCCCTTGAGGCCATACTGTAAAAGCAACCTCAATCTTAGGCTGAACCTGTTTTACTAAAAGTTATCGTAGCCAAGGAGGCCTCTATAAACACTTATACTAACAAACTTAACAAAACATAAGATAAGGTTCGGCAAGGCCACTAACATACTAAACATACTAAATTTGTGTCTACAAAGTCTCTAAACATAACTGACATCAAATGTGGTTAGGACAGGGCCCCGGCCTACCCGTAGTCTGTACAAAACATCTGCTACCTGACCTTTAGACTCGACTGTACTCCGGAAGAGTTTGAGTCTTACTGATCCTTCGCTGAATCCTAATCTGCTCTACTGGGCAAACTCATCGAACTGATTACCTACATCTACAGCCTTGCAATATTGTGTCTTTAGACAAAAAAACATTTGTACAAAGAAATGTACAAAGTATGTAAGGCAGAAAATAATCTGTATGTATATATAAAAACTCTAAAGATAAAGAATATGAATAAATATGTTGGAAGTCTCTATTGAAAGGAAGGGATGGGAGTGGACTAACCACAACCTCTCGATCAACCTACTTAGTCGTTGTCGCTTAGACCGCAAGGCCCCTCTATTTATCAATACAATCTATTATGTTTCGGCTCTATGTAATGTCCTCACTATCTTTTATTTTTTATCTCTATCACATTACTATTTAACATACAATCTGAACACAATATTTTAGCCTCACAAGGTATTTGGTGTGTAATTGCGTGGCCCCGAAGGCAGTGTGTCTGAATGTTCCCTAAGGCAATGTATATCGATATAGTGCTGAGCCAAGAACACGTATGTATAGCCTCGAAGGCAACCTGTATAGCCAATATCCCCGAAGGTAATTTGCATAGCCCCGAGAGCAATATGCATATCTTTATAGTTCCAGAGGCAGTCTGTATCATACTTCCGAAGGCAGTTTCAATAGCCTCAAAGACAAGTGCATACATATAATAACACACAATTATCTTTAACCTAAGTACATGCATAAATAACTCATAGCTTGTCTAGCATCTTCTATAACCTACGGTCCATACTTATTATCCCTTGAGAACTCTATTAGATTTAGGGAGTCTTATACTATCTTGTTTCTCGTCCGACTATGTCATTATGCTACGCAATTCATTTATTTTATAACTCGCATATCTCTACCTTTCTTAAATATGAGGTGTACCTTATATACTTCATTTTCTATCTTCTTCTCAATGGCTCCTTAAATCGCATCTCATGCTCTATTTCTCCTAGCTGTAGGGAGTGTCTTAGTCGTCTTCGAATGTGTGTACACAGTCATCTTTTTAGGCTATTACAACTTGATCTTCTAGCTAGTGTTATCTCATCATCTCTTTACTTATGTTCTACTACTAGTTCATTAATCCGATTCCTCGGCTCTCTTTCTATCCGAAACTGTAAGCTCACATATATATATCTTACGAATATCTTAGAGGAGTTACTAACTCTACTTCTTAGGACTTACACAGAAACTCTACTCAAGTCGACTCCTTAACTCTTAGACGGTCTTAATCCATCACGAAGAAACTTAGGGGCGAGTTAGCTCCTTTCGATTTCTACTAAAAAGGGGACATACATACCGATTCATGCTAGAAGGAAGAAAGATATCCCTTACATACCTTGGAAGGATATCTTCAATGATGACTCTGTAATCCATCTCTTCATCATTCATCTACCATAACCAATAACACTCATGTCAACAAGAAGGGCATACTAGCTAACTATCGAGCGACAAGTTCGCTTTACGGTAACTCAGACAACATCTCCCCCGAATTCTAACCCCCACCATAACAAAGATAATAGCCACAACAATAACAACAAAGACAACTTAGGCTTACCTATTCCAGCGATCCAATCTCAAGGAATTACTCCCAAATAACTCATAATTCTAAGAACATAAAACTCAACTTTTATATGTTTTCTAGTTACTCTTTCCTTTAGATTATAATGAAATTCTCAAACTGCAATACCAATACTTAGACAAGCATAAAAGTACCACAAACATCATATCTATGTTACTTTTCATGGATTCCAACTAAAACAAGCTACAATCATGGCTCTAAAATAGTCCAACAACAACACAACTTCATGTTCTCTTTTTTCAAGTCCTAGTTCATGATTTTTCATCCAAGCCACTCATCTAACATGAGATTAACCTTAAACACAACCATCAAGATGTTATACTTACCTTATAGAGAAGATTTGACTTGAACTCCAAGCTTCACCTAGCTCCCAAAAACCTCAACTTCATATCAATATCACATACACACTTCTTCTTGTGATTACAACCATCTTCATGCTAATATTTGGTTGATTTTTTTTGGAATCACTCTTGGATCTTATAAATATGCTAGGCGGCCTCTTAGGGAGTGAAGGGACTTATCTAGGTCGAAAATAATGAGAAAAGTGACTTCCACCGCTTAAATAGGCAAATAAAGTTGGCCACCGACTGAGAAATGCGGCCACTTATGCGTCATGTATGTTCATATATGGGCCCATATGTTACCGCATCTTTTTATAGACCTCAACTTTTGACTTCACTTTTGCGGCCCCATTTGCGAGGCATATCCCATCTGCGATACAAATTGCTTAACGTATTACTCTTACTTTGTTAAACTTCATCGAGCGATGGTTTCTTCAATCCCAATGACTTCCAAACTCCTGCTCACTTTCTTAACATTAATCTAGGTCACAAGGGACCCTTGGAAAGGATCTCGAACCACCGACTCACATCGTCTAACTATGCCCCATCCACATACCAAACTCTGGGGTGTAAAAACTCTAGCCAGACTGAGGGGTTATTCCGAGGGTTGTGAGTGGTATATGGATTTCACGGGTTATAGCTGCATGGAAAAGTCTAGTAGCATATGTATACTAGGTTGTTGAGAGGTACATTGCATTCATGAATATCATTCATCATATATATTATAATCAGGAGACTTGTATTTGATTGGAATTATTATTGTGATATGGTGATTAAGTGTTGAGTTGTACTCTTATCTTTGAAGTGGCTTTAAGTGTTGAACTGTATTTGTTATGTGGAGTGACATATGTGCCAAACTAGACTGTCTAGGTTAGAGATACTTGTAAGTTAACTTGTTAAATGTCATCCATCATTGTTGGCCTATGATGCTTACGGGGGTACGTTGTGTATGCATACTACACTTGTTGCATTTTTTTGGATGCAAGTACAGCGTCGTTTACTAGTTCCAAACTTTGTGGATGACGTCCAGGTCGTGGACTTGAGTGTTCAGGGTGAGACTTCCTATCCTCAGCAGCCCTGAATTCTCTCTTCTCATTCCTATCTTGTTTTACACTTTTAAGATAGTATTCAGACTTTCTATTTTGACTATATAGTGGATCTTATACTAACCACGACAGATTCATGGGAACGTAATAATTAGATATTCAATATTTTATAACTTCTTTTGTTTATATAGCAAGACAGTTTAGTGTTATTTCATCAATTTTTGCTTATGTTATGTTTACATTTAGGTTGGGAAGTGGTTTTCCTGTATGTTCCACCATGATGCCCCAAAGGGGTCGTGACAAAGTTGGTATTAGAGTCTTAGATTACTAGTCTCACGAGTACAAGAGCAATGTCTAGTAGAGTCTTGCGGATCTGTACAGATACGTCTGTACTCATCTTCAAGAGACTATGGGACATTTAGGAAACTTCACTTCTTTCATTCCGTTCTTGCTAGTTTGATCAAAGTAGTAACTGACCTTATTTCATATTCTCTCACAGATGGTGAGGACTCATACAAACGTGGATAGAGATGAGGCACCACACCAGTTTCTATGGTGTGCAGTCATCATAGAGCTAGAGGATGGGGTAGAGAGAGACCCCGAGTAGCAGCACCGATGAAGGCATGAGCATAGTGGCCTGGACAGACCCATGCTAGATCTTTATCCCCTGAGTCGGAGATGGAGTATCAGGAAGATCAGTATGATGAGGAGCTGGGACCAGCCCGGCTTTAGCTAGTGTTTATAGCTACACCCATGCTACATGATACTATGGCTCCTATTTTGAGTTTGCTCGATGGAATTGCCCAGGCGGGTATTCACCCATTTACTCTAGATGGGTTGAAGACTCGAGTGAGAGGTCAGACTCCAGACCAGAATCGAGTGATGAAGAAGAGCAGATGGAGAAATGAGTAAACTTTGCCCTTGATTTAAGGCGAGCCATGTGTGCATTAACTAGGGAATCACTTGATCAAATAGATAACTTGTTTCATGGTAGTTTCAAATTTCAAGACAAGGTGTGTTCTTGGGTTATTGATGGTGGGAGTTGTATGAATGCGATGAGCAAATCATTGGTTTAACACATAAAGTTTCCCACTCAAAAAGACCCTAGTACCTACAAGCTCCAATGGCTCCATGATTGTGGTGATGTGAAGGTTAGCAAGCAATCGGTTATCAAATTTCGCATTGGAAAGTATGAGGATGAAATGTTATGTGATGTTGTCCCAATGCAAGCATGCCATATATTTCTTGGGAGACCTTAGCAATTCGATATGGATACGCAACATAGTAGGAGGACCAATAAGTACTCATTTATATTTGGAGGTTGAAAATAAACTCTTGCCCCATTGACGCCCTAACAAGTGAGTGAAGATTATCGAGTCATGAAAGAACTCCGAGATTGGGTTCAAAGGGAGAAAATGGAAAAACATGAAAAGGATACCTTGGTTGTTCAAGGAGGGCAAGGATCCACCTAAGGGAAAGTTAAAATATGCATGATTGTCAAACCTAGCACTTGTTTGAAAGATATTGATGAGGAACACTTCTTGGTGCACCCCGTCAATGAAGTGTTTCTATTTGATACTAACCAAGATACTATCATTTTACCTAGTATTATGACTTCTCCTTTTCAAGGTTTTGACGATCTAGGTCCCAAAGAGGTGCCAAAGGAAACATCTCACTCTCAAGGTTTCCACATCTCTATTCTCAATCATTTTGATCTTTGAATGACTAATGCTATAGACTATGTTAGGAATGTCCCAAGAGCTATGAGAAAAAATGCTAATGTTTGTGTTGTGGTAGATAGAATTCCAAAATTAACCAATTGTATGCCATACCACAAACATGCTATTATTGCTCATTATGTGGGTCCCTTGTGTGGTAGTAACACTCTTGAGTCATTGTGATCCTTTTCTTGTGTTGCTACTTGACTTACTTGAGGTTTTTCATGAAGTGTGTGTGCATGTTAACTTGGGATATATCCTAATCTTGACCCCAAGTATTATAATTCATTATTGTGAATTGGATAGCCATCCCATTCTTAGGCAAGATTAGTGTAAGGAGTATGATCTTGATGTTGGTTGGTCATATTTTAGATATTTCACCTAGTCTTGAGAAGGATCATTTTTTGTTAAGGAATGAGGACCGAATGTGATTTCCATCATCTAGGACCAATGTAGTATTGCATGCTTATTATTTTAAATCCATTGGTGCCTTTACTTTGTCCTCTTCTCATGGTACTTGGAAAAATCAACTTCTTGAAAACGCATGTGTGAGAATTTTGTAAAACTCATGTGTGAGAATTTTGTTCTTAGCAATCATTGATACATGGTTGTATCACAAGTTTACACATCCTTGGTATGAAAATGATATTATTAATCTTTGTGCTAACCCTCATCTTATGAGGACCATGTTTGTGCATATCTTTCCTTGGTTTTTTCTAGGTTTGTATTCGGGGACGAATCCTTTTCAAAAAGGGAGGATGATATTACCCCAACTAGGGAGATTCAAGCTCTACAAGTTATACTCATGAAGAGCGGAACCTTGGACGCATTTGAGGAGCTTAAACCAAGTATTTATAAGGTGTGGAGGATATCTTGAAAGGAAGGAGAGGAGAAGAACTTGCAATTGGAGGTCACATACATGGATTTGGAAGCCAACATAAAGAGTTGCTAGAATTGTATTTCAATTAAAGAAGAGTCCATGTGGTATTTGTGCAAAGGCCACTTTTGGGCCTTTATTGTAATAGGCATAGACTATAAATACTTTCCTTAGTTTTCATTTGATGCTTAGCTTGATTCTGGATGATAATGGATATTTCCCTAGAATTCTACTTGTCATATAATTAGTAATAATTAGTGGTAATATTGTTTTTGAGTGTAATTTCTTTGTTGTTGAAGAACCCTTTCCATGATTTCTCACATGAACTTGTCCACTTGTGGAAATCTTTCATAGTGTAGGTTTGAGATATGAAGTTCATGGTTGGTGATCGAGTTCTGTTGAAGGTCTCGCCTATGAAAGGTGTGATGAGGTTTGGCAAGAATAGGAAGTTGAGTCAGAGGTATATCGGGCCATTTGAGATTCTTCAGAGTTGTTGAGGTAGTGTATGAGTTGGCTTTTCCACCAGGCATTTTAGGTGTTCATCCGATATTTAATGTTTCTATGTTGAAGAAGTACCATATTGGTGAGTCCTACATCATTCAATGGGACTCAAAGTTGTTTGCTCAGAATTTGGAGGCTGTTGAAGAGCTTGTGTCTATTTTGGACAGACAGGTTAGAAATTTGAGATCAAAGGAGATTGTTTAGGTGAAGGTGCAATGGAACCACCATCCTATTGAGGAGGCCAATTAGGAGAACAGGGATGATATGCGGAGTAGATACCCTCACCTTTTCATTGATTCTAGTATGTTTTCCTTTCATTTCTATCCGTTTGAGGATGAACATTTATTTAATTGGTATCTCATGTAATGACCCATCCTATCATTTTTGGCTTAACACCTTCATTTAACCAAATTACCCTTTCCATAGACTCTTTTGGGGGTTTGTGACTCACAGGTATGGGTAGCACGGTTCCCAAGGTGAGATAGATATGTTTCATAAGAAAAACCTAAGTTTGAGATGTTAGAAATGAAAAGAGTTGACCCAAATTTGACCTTTGAGTATACGAGCATTTATGAATTTCATCATTTCTTGTAGGTTCGAAATGTCGTTTGTGACTTACTCAAGTCTTGGGTTCACTTCCCGAGGCGTTCAAAGATGTGTTTTGAGTTTTTATTTACTAATTTGTGAAATTTTGGAAAGTTAAGTGGATTTGTTGAAAAAATGGACCTTAGCTTGGTCATACGAGTATTCCGAGTGTGTGAGGAAGTTTGTAGCATCGTTTACACTTGGGTAGCCTATTTGGTTTGTGTCTTGAAGGTCTCAGGTGAGTTTTGGTTATTTTATGAAAGTTTGTGAATTTGCTATAGCTGTTAGTTCTGGTGCAATCGCACCAGCAAGTCTTGGCTGCACCTTTGGAGCCACTTTTGTGGAAGTTGATCTTTAGATGCGAGCCATAATCTTGGGAAGGACCGCATATCCATAATTTTGTGCCCTGAGGCGAGCCGCTTCTGCGGTGTCATCTCTGTTTTTGCAAAATCGCGATACATTATGTGGGGCCGCTTCTACAGTCATTACTCGGCAGAAGTGAGGCCGCTTTTGTGATAAATGTTTCGCATGAGCGGAATTGCAGTATCAGTACCTAATAAAAGACCCTAAGTTTGATTCACTTTTTATATCTCATTATTTCACAACTCTGATATTGATTTGGAGAGGCAATCAAGACATTCTTGATACAACCCGAGCTTCATCAAGAACTTGCACACAAAGCCTAAATAGGTAATCATGGATTACGACTCATGTGATAGAAACATTGATGGTTGTAATAATGAGGAATATGGCTATAAAAATGAGGACATTGGTTACAATGAAATTTGTAGTGCTTCTAATGAGGGTTGTGAATATGAGTCTGGTCATTACAATGATGAACATGAGGCAAGGAGTACTCATGGATCCAATGTGGAGGCTAATGATTACGAAGATCCTTATGATGACCATTATGACTTTGAAGGTACTTCAAAGTACAACTCTTACTCTTCTTGTTATGAACATAGTGATGAAGGTATTAACCTTGAGTATGACGATAGTGAAGTATCAAGTACTTATGACGAAAGTGAGTCTCAAGGTCGTGAGATACCCACTTATAGCAATGTTATGTTTGCTGGTGGTGGATGTTCTTACTCTCCCTCATATGGCACCCTAGATCAATCTTGTTTAAGGATCATGAGACCTCATCCACCCGAAACTACTCAAAGAGTTTTGAGTAGAGTTCAACCTAAGGTCATGATGAGAGTTGAACCTAAAGTGATATTCCATTTACTATTGGTGAATGTACGTGATGATTGGGGAGTTCGCCTTGAAATCAATGACAATGGGGAACTTCTATTTCCACATACACCTCCGAGGAAAGCTCCAAGTATGAGTGTGAGAGAGCCTAATATGAAATGGCCTATCTTGTGTATGGAAGCTAGTAGCGAAGAGTTTCACAAATAGGAACTCATGATGGATGAAATCTTGGCTCTCTACAACTATTCACAAGAAAGGAAGATGGACTTAGCCCTTAGAACTTTTGAAGAAAGTCCTCCCAATTTACGAAAGTACATGATCAAGAGTGCAAAGGAGGTAGGAATTCCAATTGAGACTTGAGAGAACTTGAAAAGGCAATTGAAGAACTTTTATCCTGAGCCACATATAAAAGGGGAGAGAACCAAGGATAATTCTCAATTGAAGAAGCCAAAGGAAGGAAAGAAAAATGCTCATTATGAGACCATTTAGGACCTTCCACAAGAAGGGGAGATTACCGTACCCTTCCACTTGGTGCAAAAGAAATTTTTTTTTTGTGAAACCAAGAGGTCTAATGAACTCGAAAGACAAAAGACTGAGAGAAGGGAAAACAAAGTGGCGACTCAAGAGTGGAAAAAGGAGAGGATGTGCGGAGTGATGTGAGGTAGTTTCACACAATCAAACTAACCTTTCTACTTCTTTATCTTATTGTGAAGAATCTTTTGTAGGTACTCATGAAAATGAACTTCTAAAGGAGTCTTCAAGTAAAGAACTCCGGTGTTTGAAAGAGATAAATGAGTCTAAGACCGCCTTTCCACTTGGTCAAATGAGCTTTCAATTAGTAGGCCAAGGTAAAGAAGATTCTTCATATGTACTTCAAGGTATAATGGCTAAACTCAACACTTCAAATTCTTTGAATGAACAAGCTTGTGATATGAGTATTAGTAGTAGCATGCCTTTGTGTAGGCTTAATGCTTCTTTGACATGTATTGATAGTGTCTTTAGTGCGAGTGTTCATACACTAGTTGATCCTTTTGATGACCAAATTTATTCTTCTTAGTTGATCCTTTTGATGACTAAATTTATTCTTCTTGCAAGGTCGATTGGTGTTCACCTAGTGTTGTCACTTGTGGTTTGAATAAATGTGACACCCCACCCTTGTTTGATAAATGTGAAAATAAGTCTTTTGGTTTTGTCTTTGTGTCAAGTGATGAGGTCCAAGGATGTGGTGGTGATATATGTCCTATAGAACCTCATGTGGAAGGATGTTTTGAAAAAGAAGGTGATGCTTGTTTCTAAATTTCTACTTTCTTCTTGAGTGTTCCAAACCCTTGTAGTATGCTTGATTGTGCAATCGAACCTAATAGAATTGTTACATGTATGGACACCACATATGAAGTCATTCTAAGTGAAACCTTTCTTCACTATTTATTTGCATATGATGAGAAATATGTTTGTATTCAGGATAGAGGTGTTACATGTTTCCAATCTTTATCATTAGTTGATTGCTTGGTCTTAAAAGATAATGTATTATTTGATGATGAAATGAATATCGACGATGTCTTAAATGGTAATGTGAGAAATGTAGCCACTTTTGGGGGCTACAAGATCTATGGGAACCCACTATGGGATATTGACACCATTCACTTAGACGAAATCCTCATCTTGGGGGATTGTAATTCAATCGTAGGGGTGGAATGTTTTGATGTTCTTAAAGAGTCTGAAGAAGAGACAGTTATAGTTGAGCGGGAAATTGACTTGCTTGATTGTTTGAGGAACCCAACTAGTCATTACCCTTCCTCTAATGAACTTAGTGGTGAGCCTTTGTATGATTCTCCACCGATCTATGATATTGATATGCAATATAGGCTTGATTCAAGTGACCCCTATGGATCTAATACATTCTCTGATGATAATGCTAGTGACGTGAATTATCTCGGTACTATGAGTATGTTAACATATTTGAGTAGCCCTAAGTCAACACTTGAATTTGATCTTGATGTTGTGAGTAATTTTGATGACTTGGGTTACATTGGTGATACTGCTTCGGTAGATTTTTCCCTAAAGACTTTCTACATGATTTTACATTAAGGGGCGCTTTCCTCTATTACTTGATTGCTTATGAAGACTCTCATACTTGTGATTGGGGTAGCCAAGTTCTTAGTGCTCTATTTGAGAGCTTGTTCTTCGTGAAAATAGTAGATACTTGGTTATATCACCAATTTGTGCATACTTGACATGTTGGTAGATTAATCTACTCTTACGCAAACCCTCATCCTTTGAGGACCTTGTTGCTTTTTGTCTTCCTTATGGTCTTGCAAGGTTTAGATTTGAAGATGAATCCTTTTTAAGAAGGGGAGAATGATACAAGCCGAGATTCACCAAGAACTTGCACACAAAGTCGAGCTAGGGAGTTTATGGACTTTTCATTAAGTCGCTACTTCGGATGCTTAGATGGTGCATGAAATGAAGATTTGAAGTTCAAGAACATGCTAAAATGGAAGTACAAGGCCCCACTCTAAGTAGGTAGAATGAAGATGGAGATGACACCTACTGCGAGATGCAAGACTACAGCATGAAGTGACATCCGACTATTTTTGGTTAGTTTTGCAAACCATGAGTGCGACTTTTGGGTCTTTTGTGTAATAACTTAACCTACGACTATAAAAAGCTAGCTTAGGTCATTTCATTCTGGAGATTATGTTGAATTGAGATATTTTGATACTCCTTTGAGAGTTTGAGTGTTTGAGGGCTTGTTGAAGTCATTGATTGTGAATGATGGGTTGGTTGGGACATTAGTTCCCTTAAAGTCTATGTCAAAGGTTAGATGCTTATCTTGGTTAATCAATTGAGGTCCATATTTTAATATACTTTGGGTTGCTTTTGATTCCATTATATTGTATCTACCTATTTATTTTTCAATTTTTTTCCTTTATCTTCTACATCTGATATTGCATGAATTGGTATCAGAGCTTGATTAAAGGGTTGTTCTACAATCCTTTTCTTGGGTTTTGTTTCTACAAAAAAAATATTCTATCCAAAATTTCGAAAATCCCAAAAAAGTGTGTGTTTGTTGATTCTAGCACTAGATTTGAGTTCCCTAGTGTTAGAAGAGTCTAAATCTCAAGTTACATGCAATTTGAGTCATTTTTTAGTCATCTACCATTGTTAGAGCTTGAAGATTTAAGAACTTGGAAGTGGGTTTGGTTGAAGAAAGAGGAATTGAAGATTTGAAATGATTGGGCTTTGTCCTCCTAGTGAAGAAGACTTGGTATATAAAATTTGGGAGCAATTGGAGTTGAATTGAAGGTCTGAAAATTTTGAATCTTCAAGTGTTCTTGAAAATCTTCAAAGAGTTCTTGAGGAAGAAGAAGCCAAAAAGTACCATTTGATCTTCAAAACCTAAGTTTCTTGGAAGAAAAGTGTTATTTGGGCCAAAGAAAAGGAAAATATCTGAAAAAGGTGGGGCCAAGTAGTTAGAATTATTACACCTTGTAGTTTTGTACGTTGAGATTCGTCGTATGTTAGTCCTCCTAGTCTTGGACACCAGGATTATCTTCGAGGTTATGCAATATTATACATGCCTATTGTTACATCCCGTACTTCCACACGACTAAGTTGAGGTTCACGAATGCACTTAAATGTGAGGAATGAGCTTTCAGGCAAATAAAATTGATCTGCTTGTTTACCCTTCCTACTTGGTTGAGCTGCTTGCGTACATGTCTTGCTAGCTTGAGCTACTTAATACATAGTGTTATTATTAAACGGGAACAAGACACGTGTCTAAGTGAAGAAGGTCAGCATGTGACACCTATTAATTAACCAAGTAGGGGACAAGTAGGTGTGTCACCTACTTGCTAAAAGGAAAGGCCCAAATTAGTCCACCTAAATAAACATGTATAGGTCAGACGAGAGGGCCCTTTTAGGGGTTGAATCAAGACCTCTATCCTCATAATATCCAAGTAGTAGAAACATAAAAGAGATCCACAAAATTCTATCCCAAATTGTTCTACTCCAAACCCTTAAGAAGATGCCAATAATCTTCTTCTTCTTTCAATTTAAGTTAAATGGTAATCTCCAATCTTGAAGGATCTGAAGTGAAGCAAGTTGATGGTCATCAAGGGAAAGATACTACCATTGTTTCATCCCTATAAGATCTGATATAGGTAAGGAAATCCTGAATTCTTCATGTATTTGAGTTTATCTAAGTTCTAGCTAGGTTGTTTAATGAAGAACTTGTGAAGAATAGGCTGGAAATTGAATGGAAGATGTTGTGGTGTTATGGGTGGTTTGGAGTAGTTTTATATTATTATATGGCTGCCACATGTGAGTATTGACTTGGATATGTTGTGGTAAAGTTTATTAGTACTTTAACTAAGTTGTGGAAGTAAGAATTGATTAAGAAATAATCTAAAAATCAGTTTTGAGTTGTTGTAATTGTTGGACCAATATGACTTCATTTTAATGTTGTGTTGTGGCTGAAAATCAGTAGGAGTAGGTGAATATGTTGTGGTTAATGATGTTAACAGGTTTGTAAGGAGAAAAGCAGTTTTAAAACTATTGTTGTTTAAAGCGAGCTTGTTTTAAAACTATTGTTGTTTAATCACAAAACCCTATGGTGGATGAGCTTGTCGCATACATATAAGTGAAATGTTGAAAGGCCTTATATATGATATGAAAGTAATCGCAAGCTTTAAATTTAAGAGTAGAGTTTCTTTTAAAGGGACGTCATTATGGTTATACTTATGCATCGATCATACCAAAAGAATAAAAGAGTATGCATTAACATACCTAATTCTTGTCGCTACAATCATTCTATAAGCCTCGCTCCTCTTACGGGTGATTATCTACATCACATAACAAGTTGGCATCACTTAGTCACCTTATTGACAATCTTGACCGCCTCGGGTTCTTAGACTTCTTTACAAGGGGTTCTTATGTAATAAGATTCCACGGTTTTCTCAAAACACAATTTCTATAGAAAACTCATTCAGGTGTTCTTCGATAACTTTTAGCATAAATGACTCTTTAAGATTTTGTTTTATTGAAAATTATATGAGATTCAACCTCCAATCCTTCCAACCATATTTCTCTTAATCCATAACATACAAAATCGATTCAATCATCCAAGTCAACTCCTATTTAGAGTAAAACATCCCACAATTTCTGCTACGAATATTTCATAAGTTTGTGAAGTTTTGATCATAAAAATCATTTCCTAACTTTCTCTGAATCATAAATTAATTATAATCATAAGTATAGGAAGATAAAACAAACCTTAACACGTCACAATCCTCACAAAACAGTAGAGTACTTCATTCCAAGGGTTTTTGAAATTAGTTCCTCAAGAAGATGGCAATTCCTATGATGATCACGTGATTTCTCATGTAATTCTTGTGGATTTTAGCTTTGATTTCGGATTGGGGTGATGGGGTTTGATGGAGAAAGCTTAGGAGAGGTTTTTGGGACTGATTTGGGGCAAAATAAGGGTTCTAGATCGAAGATCTAATTTAAACCCGTCAAAAATTCTACACCACCGTAACAAGATGGTTCATTTGATGGACCGTCAAACTTTTGATGGTCTATCAATCTTCCCATCAAACTACCAAGAAAATTGACGACTCAAGGTGGGAAAGTTGACAGTCCTTCAACCTTCCTATCAAGTTGCCTAGTTACTTATTTTCATCGAGACGTTCTTTCTTCGAGCCATTTAACTTCCAAACACTCCAGTACTTCCATAGACAAGTTGTAAACCTTCATTATCCTTTTGTAAGGTCATACCTCTTCCCCGGACTTCCGTATCCATTGACAGCGTAGCAAAACGCAAAGCTATGCGGTGTAACAGATTCTTACTCAAATAAATACCACCATCTGCCATAACTCCATCCCTTAACTTTATAAATTAACCAATATGCTTCAACACTTATATTTGCTCACTATCTCAATTAACAACCCAAACAACAAGTTAACATAACTTCATACCATAAGAGATGTTCTTCATAATCATACCTACTATAGTTCAATAATTCATAAGTTATCTTTACCAACCAATCAAGCTTAGTTAGGAGAAGTTAAAGGGCACTTAAAAGTGATAAATCCATACCATAATCAACCAAAATGTCTCCCACAACAACCTTTAACTCAAACTCAAAGCAGCTCACAAGTTTGCCAAGCTAACTAGAGAGGTTATCAAAGTGCTATTGATCCTTGGAGGAGGATGATGTAAGTACGGATGGCTTTGAGTTGGTTAGTGGTTTGGGTCTTGGTAAGATTCGGGTTGACCCAAAATTAGCTAAGCAAGGTAGGGTTTCTCGGGTTCTCGGTAAGCCGAGATATGGGGTATTTGGCGACAATGTAGGGTAAATGGAGAATGAGTCGGGTCAAGGCGCTTTGTGTGGTGGTCACGAGTGGTATGAGGATTGTGATGGTGGTCGGGGTTCGGCATTCAACCATTCCATTGTCCATCCCACCAGAAATAGTGGGGTTCTTGATTTCTCGGGTGGGATGGACAGTGGAATGGTTGAAGGCCGATTCGGGTGGAACGGCTTGAAGATGTGTTAAGGAAAATTTGAAAAGTGTCTCAGGAGTCTTGCGGGAAAGGATGGTGATGTTCGTTTGGTAGTTCTAAGGTTTCGGAAACAATCTGAGGAAGTGAGGGTCCGAGGGGTGGGTTCGGTAGGGATGTTGGTATGTTTGGTGGTGTTTTCGTGGGGCTAAGGATATGTGCGGATAGTGGCCTTTTATGGAGATGTTTATAAAGTGTTTCGGGAGATACAAATGTGGAGAAACAAGTAATTGGAACATGAATTGTTGGAAATAATCTGAGACATAAACCAAGTCTCTATTCAGTCGATATGTGGTTCTTGGAAGTAACACGAGGAGTTAATTTCTTATGAGGTCTCCAAGGAGGGTGTGGTCAATTGCAAAAGGACTATATTGAGGTTTGCTGACTGCGAGTCTCAACACTAACCAAGAAAGGGTGACCAAAACCTTATAAAATATGGGTGGTTCTCCCGGAGAATCGAGCGACCCTCACGGAGGATCAACTCAGAAGTTCAATCCCTGATTGAAAGACTTGGAAAAATGAGTAAACACTTAAGTTTTATATCAAACAACTCTGCCCAATACAATATCCTAAGGGATCCTTTTATAGTTTAGCAAGGAACCTTCTAGAAAGGAAACATAAGACATAAACTACACACTTAGTCGACTAGGTGTGAAAGGTGGAGGGGAAAGGTCTTCGGCAGAGGGCCTCATGACCAAATCCAATGTCTGCTAGAACCAATTTGATAGCTTCCATACATGAATTACTTAGCACTTGAATGAGCTCCTTGTATAGTGTTGAGATGCATGGCCCTTGGACGCTTGTGGAGTGAGGAATTCATCCAACCCTCGGCTTCTCCAAATTGTGTCTTGGTATCCTCCCATTAAGGAAATCCATACACGGTTCATTCACTTTGAAGACCATATTTCTAGATGGAGCATTTACTTCTCTTTGTCGTGTACATGTCACCATTGGATGAGGATTCTCTTGGCCTAGTCACCGTTCCTTATTGAATGTGTCCTAGTGAGTAGCTAAGGGTTATTACATAGCACACTATGTCCTAAGCTAGGAACTAAAGGAAAACAACAAGCTAAAAGAAATAAACAAACATGGTCTTCGACCAAGTCCTACATATAATGCCGAATATAAACACCTTCTTGAATCTTTATGTAACAAGTCCAATTCCAATCCATTTTCCATGCCATGATAAGCACATTACCATAGGTTGATCGACCCTTTTTGGAACTCCGAGCTTACCACCTCGAAGATCGAATTGGAACTTAGAGCTCACGGAGATTTTTGCATCAATCTCCCCTTCTTGGAAAGAATACTCAAATTTGTGCTGCCTAAATGTAGCGATGAACCTTCATCAACAAGTGTTGATCTAATACTTCCATCGTTGGACAAGTCCGGAAGTTTCATCTTGTAAGATCCTTCTTATAAACTTGCTAAATACGGATCCGAATACAAGACAATTGGTTTTGACTTCTCATGATGTTCATGTTGGATCTCGGATTCCATAAGACATGATGCCTTGCCATAGGTATAAGGATGACACGGTGCACTACTCAACTTTGTGTTAGAGCAAAATATGACATTTACTCTAGTTTCATGTTTGGAGTCCAAATGCTCTTCACGGATTGGGGTATCACAAATCTCCATCCTAAAAGCTGACAAGTCTCTTGTTGCTACTTGGAAACATTTGCTAAGGGCAGTAAAGGTACCATGATTCCGTATGACAAGATGAGAACAAGAGGTCGAACTAAAGAGACTATTTACCATAATGGCACCAAGTTTTTGTTCAACTTGCACTATCACAACAGTGATAGGGGTAGTATAGACTTTAACTCTTTGGATGTCATAACTTCCGCATGATGCTACAAGACATCTGTATATACCCTGTTGGTTTTTGACGAGCCTTCCTTATTCAATCCCCATGCGGTTCGCTATTGGTGGATCACTTCCATTCAAACCGGGTGTTGATGACATTATAGTTTTACACAACTCATTAAAATAGGTACTCATTCTTGCCCATTGAGTCTTAGAACTTATGGTGATATTATAGACCAATTGAGGACCAATGTGCACCTCCCAAACTTTATTTTGTTTTCGTATCAATAAGATGGGTGTCATGTCGGAGCTAGGGCATTCTCGGTCATCCCCGTGGCTGAATTGTTCCTTTCGTTCTTTACATCCGTAGGTTTGATGAGTGGACAACGAACCTCTTGAAAATAAATCAAGAATAAGTTCATTACCTCACCTTGATAAGACTCTAGATGTATTGTCCTTTTGGAATTCCATGTCGGCTCTTTTCTCTACCTTTGTTTTCTTGTATAAAGGGTTGGAAAAGAAAGTATCGCCCATACAATGGATTGGTTAGGAAGGTCCTCCCTTATTTTGTTTTTTCATCATTATGGATAGGAGTTGGACATGGAACAAGCCTCTCTTGAGCACACGGCTCAGTTGTTTCCTTCCCATCGCCATAGGGAGGGAGAAATCTTCCGAAAGCCACCTCATAAGTAGTGTTAACATTGTTGTTAGGTGGTAGTTTGGTTGTTGACCCATTCGGTATGGCATTTCCCGCATCCTCTACGGCCTATTTCCAACCGACATTTTCAAAAGTCCGTGCCTCTATACATGCCAAGACATTGATGGTACTCCCCTTCTTAGATTCGTCCTTAACTTTCCACGCATCAAGTGGTATAGTCTCGGATTCTCTACGGGTTTTGGCACCTTGAGTCTTTATCTCCTTTACCTCACTAGGTGATAGTGGAACCAACCGGAATTTCTTGCTATCTTTTTTAAAGGAATAAGTATTCCTTTCCACATCATGTTGTGTCTTCTGATTCAATTTCCAAAGTCGGCCCAACAAAATATGGCAAGTATCCATAGGCAGGATATTGAGCCACATTTCATCCTCATATTTGCTAATCCGAAAACTCACGAGAACTTGTTTCGTGACTCTTAGCTCTCCGTCTTCATTCCCCCATGGAAGATCATATGGTTTAGCATGATCGCGGGTAGGCAACTCTAATTTGTCCACCATCTCTTGGGAGGCTAAGTTGGAACTACCTCCTCAATCAATAATCAATTTACACACCTTATCTTTCACTTTGCACCGTGTGTAGAATTGTGGATTCCTTTGTGTTTCGTATGGATTATCTAACTCATGTTGGAGTACCAAGCCTTCATGCTTTGGGTTGTTTGGTATAATCCTGGATTTGGTGCAGTTCCTTATAGTATGCCTGGCATATTTTTTCTCAAGGCTTGCACATTTTCCGCAAATAACTCGGACATAACCCTCCTAACTTCCTAGTTTAGATTGGCCATAGTGTTGTTGCGTGGGACGGGAATGCTTGGCTCTGTTACCAATTTGATGAAAGTACAGAGGGATTTAACTTTATAAGTGGTTTGGGTCTTGGTGAGATTCGGGTTGATCCAAAATTAGGCAAGTAATGTGGGGTTTTTCGGGTTCTCGGTAAGCCGAGATGTGGGGTGTTTGGCGACAGTGTCGAGTAAATGGAGAAGGAGTCGGGTCAATGAGCTTTGTTTGGTGGTAATGAGTGGTATGAGTATTGGGATGGTGGTCGATGTTCGGTAGCTTAGTGGTGGTAGGGTCGCTTCACAAAGCCGAAATAGTGGGGTTCTTGATTTCTCAGGTGGGATGGACAATGGAATGGTTGAAGGTCGATTCGGGTGGAACGGCTTGAAGGTGTTTTAAGGTGATTTGGGAATGTATCTTTGGGGTCTTGCTGGAAAGGATGGTAGTGGTGGTTTAGTGTTTTGGTAGTTCTAAGGTTGCGGAAACAATCTGAGGCAGTGAGGGTCTGAGGGGTGGGCTCGGTAGGGACGTTGGTATGTTTGGTGGTGTTTGTGTGGGGCTAAGGATATGTGCGGATAGTGGCCTTTTGTGGAGATGTTTGTAAATTGTTGCGGGAGAAAGAAATGTGGAGAAACAAGTAATTGGAATATGGATTTTATACATATTGTTTGAAATAATCCGAGACACAAACCAAGTTCATTCGGTCGATATGTGGTTCTTGGATGGTAACACGAGGACTTAATTGCTCGTGTAGTCTCCAAAGATGTTATGGTCAATTGCATAAGAACTACGTTGAGGTTTGCTGACTGCGAGGCTCGACACTAACCAAGAAGGGTGACCAAAACCTTATAAAAGATGGGTGGTTCTCCCAGAGAATCGAGCGACCCTCATGGAGGAACAACTCAGAAGTTCAATCCCGGATTGAAAGACTTGGAAAAATGAGTAAACACTCAAGTTTTATATCAAACAACTCTGCCCAATACAATATCCTAAGGGATCCTTTTATAGTTTAGCAAGGAACCTTTTAGAAAGGAAACATAAGACATAAACTACACACTTAGTCGACTAGGTGTGAAAGATGGAGGGTAAAGGTCTTCGGCAAAGGGCCTCATGACCAAATCCAATGTCTGCTAGAACTGATTTGATAGCTTCCATGCATGAATTACTTAGCACTTGAATGAGCTCCTTGTATAGTGTTGAGATGCATGGCCCTTGGACGCTTGTGGAGGGAGGAATTCATCCAACCCCTCGGCTTCTCCAAATTGTGTCTTGGTATCCTCCCATTGAGGAAATCCATACACGGTTCATTCACTTTGAAGACCATACTTCTAGATGGAGCATTTACTTCTCTTTGTCGTGTACATGTCACCATTGGATGGGGATTTTCTTGGCCTAGTCACCGTTCCTCATTGAATGTGTCCTAGTGAGTAGCTAAGAGTTATTACATAGCACACTATGTCCTAAGCTAGCAACTAAGGTAGGAACTAAAGGAAAACAACAAGCTAAAAGAAATAAACAAACATGGTCGCCGACCAAGACCTACATACATAGCCAAATATAAACACCTTCTTGAATCTTTATGTAACAAGTAAATTCCATTCCATTTTTTATTCCATGATAAGCACATTACCATATGTTGATCGACCCTTTTGGAACTCGAGCTTACCACCTCGAAGATCGAATTGGAACCTAGAGCTCACGGGGATTTTTGCATCAGATGAGATTAGCTTAGATACATGTAGGAGGGTTCTTCAATAGTGGAGAGGGTCTTGGAGAGTGTTTGGGAGTGTTTTGGAGCTCAAGGGGTCGAGGAGTGAGATGAAAATGAAATTGGTTGACCTTGGAACCAAATTAGCCAACCAAACTGCCTCACATATATGGCCTCATATGTGGTGCATTTTCCTATATGCGGCCGCATATGCCATCGCATATGGTGGCAGTGAGGTGGTAGAAAAATGTCCCCGATCCATGGCCACGTTCGCAAGGTGGAATGGCATCTGCAATGCGATACGCTTAGTGTGTTACCGAAACTTTGTCAATCTTCATGGAGTTGTACTTCCTTTGGTCCTATTGACTTCCAACCTTCTGAAACCATTCCTTAACATCCGTAACCGTCATACAAACCCTCGGAAATAATTTCAAGTTCTCGCGAATCAAGTCGTACGACTATACTCTCATTCGGGTGTGAAACTTCCCCTTTAAGAACATTCATCCTCGAATGTTGAAAATTGCTAAAATGCTTAGGATTTCAGAAAATTTCGGCAGAGTTTCCCCTGTAAACAAGGCTATCCGAAACCTGCCAACCATCCCAAAGAGATAACCAATGCCACATAGGACTATAGAATATCATAACAATATCCAATTTTCCTCACATGACTGTCTATATATGCAAGAATCAAAGAGTGTTAGTCATAACTCACCTTAACTATTATTCGATGTAGTCTGAGTTGTTCCTTCCATATCTGCCTCAACATTAGTGCCTAAACAAGGTATATGAATTAAGATCGATGGATGTAATAGGAACAAGAGAATCGTATTTCATGAATATTGAGATAAACCTGAATTCTGGAACAAGTGAGGATATCAGGACTTCATATCTTCTTCGGCCTCCCAAGTCATTTCCGCTACGTTGTTATTTTTCCAAAGAACTTTAATCGAAGCAACTTCGTTCGTCCGTAACTTACGTACTTGACGATATAGGATAGTAATGGGAACCTTTTGATATGATAAGTCTTCCGTGACTTGGACATCCTCAATATGGGTAATGCCTGAACGATCGCCCAGACATTTATGAAGCATGGATACATGAAACACAGGGTGAACTGCTTCTCATTCTAGGGGCAACTCAAGCTTATAGGCCACTTGGCCGATTCTCTGAATAATCTAATATGGCCCGACATACCTGGCGCTAAGCTTGCCTTTTTTTCCAAACCTCATCACGCCATTCATAGACGACACCTTTAAGAACACCCAGTCTCCCATAGTAAACTCTAAATCTCGACGCTGGTTATCTGAATAGGACTTTTGTCGAGTTTGAGCTATCCATAATTATTCCTGAATCATTTCCATTTTATCCACGGCTTGTTGCACCAAGTCCGGTCCTAATAACTTTGTCTCGCCAACATCAAATCAACCAATAGGGGACCTATATTTTTGTCCGTATAGGGTTTCATACGGCGCCATCTAAATACTAGAATAGTAGTTTTTATTATAAGCGAACTCAATAAGTGGTAGATGATATTCCCAACTTCCCTTAAAGTCCAACATGCAGGCTTGCAACATATCATCGAGAGTCTAAATAATGTTCTCGGCTCGCCCATCGGTTTATGTATGAAAGACTATGCTAATACTAATTTGAGTTATCAAACCTTTCTAAAAGGACCTTTAAAAGATAGTTGTAAACTGAGCGCCTAGGTCAGATATAATACACACCCGAACTCCATAAAGTTGGAATATCTCCTTGTTATATGATCGACCATAATCTTCGGCTAGATAAGTAATCTTGACAGGTAGAAAATGAGTTGACTTCGTAAGTCTATCCACAATAACCCATATAAAATCAAACTTTCTATGAGAATTAGGTAGTCCCGTAATGAAATCCATATTGATTTCTTCCCATTTCTATGTCGGAATCTCTATACTCTATAGCAATCCTCTAGGTTTCTGATGCTCAACCTTAACTTGTCGACAATTCGAACACTGAGCAGTAAATTCAGTGATATTTTTCTTCATATCATTCCACCAGTATAGTTTTCAAAGGTCATGGTACATCATAGTGGAACCAGGATGAATGGAGTACCTGGACTGGTGAATCTCTACCATAAATTCCCACAACATCGAGCACACACAACCAGCCCTTATACTTAAGAACTCCATCTTCCACTAGTTCAAACAACCACCTCTGTCGAAAGGGGATCCCTTCCTTATTCTTACCAAGGCTGGATCGTTAAATTACCGTGCCTTCACTTCTTCCACTAAGGAGGATTCAGCGGCATTCTGAATTATGGCACCCTCTTCGCCTGTATCAATTAATCGCACGCTCAGACTAGCCAATCGATACAATTCTCTGCCATTTCCAACTTATCAACTCCCATATGCTTCAGGATGCCCATAGACTTCTAACATAATACGCCGGCTATAATATTTGCTTTGCCAGGATTGTACAAAATATCGACATTGTAGTCTTTTAGTAGCTTAAGCCATATTCGATGCCTCATATTCAACTCTTTCTTCCTGAATATGTACTGGAAGCTCTTATAATATAAATATATCTACATGAACCCAGTACAGATAGTGATGTCATATCTTTAAAGAAAATGTAACAACCGCTTACTCGAGATCATGGGTTGGGTAATTCTGCTCATGTTTCCTTAGTTGCCTTGAAGCATACGCAATAACCTTGCCATGATGCATCAAAACACAGCCTAGTCCCACTGTGAAAGCATCGCAGTACACAACATAGCCCTCGGATCCCTCAGGAAGTGCTAGAATAAGTGTGGAAGTTAACATGCCCTTCAACTCCTGGAAACTCTTCTCTCAAGCATCTGACCACTGAATCTTAGTTGCCTTATGAGTCAACTTTGTCAATGATATGGCAATGGAAGAAATATTCTCTACGAATCTCAGATAGTAACCTGTCAAGCCCAAGAAACTATGCACCTCCGTAGGAGTAGTTAGCCTCGGCCAATTCTTTACGGCCTTAAGCTTCTGACTATCGACCTTAGTTCCTTCATCCGACACTATATGTCCTAGAAAATCCACCGCGTTCAACCAAAACTTATATTTGGAGACCTTAGCGTACAACTTACGATCTTGGAGCATTTGTAACACCACTCTTAAATGATTCACGTGCTCTGCTTCTGAGCGAGAATATACCAAGATGTCATCGATAAATAATATCACAAAGATGTCTAGAAATAGCTTGAACAAATCGAAGGACATAACTAGAAATTCATAGTGACCATAACTGGTCTGGAAAGCTATCTTCGGATTATCTTTCTCCTTAACCCATAGCTGATGATATCTAGACCTGAGATCAATCTTTAAGAAGTACTTGGAACCTTGCAATTGGTCAACAGATCATCAATCCTGGGAAGCGGGTATTTATTCTTAATAGTCACCTTGTTCAGCTGACGATAATCGATACACATCGTCCTCTTACTAATGAATAACACTAGTGCTCCAAATAGAGAAGTACTGGTCCTAATAAAACCCTTTTCAAACAAGTCAAGTTGAGCTTTCAATTCTTTTAGCTTGGCAGAAGCCCTTCAATATTGAGAAATAGATATAGGTTGGGTATCTGGAAGGATATCGATAGTGCAATCAATTTCCCTTTTAGGGGGAATACCAGGAAGTTCATCAAGGAATACCTCATGAAATTCACTAACGATAGGAACTGACTGAAGGGCTAGAGGCTTTGCCTCCGCATCTTGTACTCATACAAGGTGATAGATATATCCTTTTGAGATTATCTTCTAAGCCTTCATGTAGGTAATATAACCCCCCCCCCTCCTTAGGTGCTGCAATATTGCCCTTACATTCAATAACAAGCTCGCTTGGAAAATTAAAATGAACAACTTTCGTCTAACAACCACATTATCATAGCAAGAACCCAGCCAATCCATGCCCATAATAACGTCAAATTTCACTATTTCTATCTCATTCAAGTCGGCTACAGTATGGCGATCATAGATCTTTACATCAAAATTCCTACACACCCGCCTATTAACTACGAGCTCACCCACAAGTGTAGACACTTCAAACAACTTACGTAATAATTCAGGCTCCTTTCTACACTTACTAGCAACAAAGGGTGTAATATATGACAAGGTGGAACTCGGATCTATCAAAGCATATATGTCAAGAGAGAGAAGATGGATAATATACCTATAACCACATTCAGAGATGACTCAAGGTCCTACCGGCCTGACAAGGCATAAATGTGGTTCTATGGACCGCTCGAAGTGGATGTTGCTCATCTGCCCCTGCCTCTACCAGCTAATGTTTGTGTACCTTGCCCAGAAGGATGTACTAATGAAGAAGAAGCTGCTACATACCCAGTCAGTTATGCCATACGTCCCTCGCCTCTCATCAAACCAAATCGCATGATATGACCAAGCTCCTATATGAATAACACACATATGATCCCTTGTATCATTGCTTGAAATGAGTCCTACCACATCGACCACAATATGGCATTGGTGGCCTAGTATAACTGGACTTTTCTTTATATTTGGAGCTTGATGCCTGTGAACTCTGATCCTGATTAGAATAAGTGGTCAGATCACGACGTTGGCCCTGAAACTGCGGTGGTGCACTAGTCATCGGATAAGTTGGGCACCTAGGAAACGGAGGCCAAAATCCACCTTAAAATCTCCCTATCACATTCGGATCGAGCCCTCTTATGCTGGCCACTATCATCCTCTCAACTGGCTCACTACTGCATATTACGGTCCGCTAGATTCAGTGCATAGGCCTAAATATGGGAGATATCCTTATTCAGGTTCAAAGAAGTTGTAGTGCACTCATTCGCTAAGTGCTTGCCCCAAACCATTAATAAACGGATGTACCCGGTCACTCATATCAGCAACAATCGTAGGAGCATACCTAGACAAGGAGTTGAACTGCAAGTTACACTCTCGGATGCTCATATTACCCTGATCTAAGTGTAAGAACATATCTCGCCTGGCTTGTCAAAGCTAAACCAGCAAATACTGTTGTCAAAGTACCTCAGAGAACTCTTTCCATCTCACTGGTGGGGAATAGGGTCCTTGAGAATGCTCCCAAGTCTCATACCAGGTCAAGGCAACATCATGTAACCTATAGGAAGCCATTTCTACCGACTTAGTATTTGTAGTGTGCAAAACTCGTAAGGTCCATTGCATCCGATCCAGAAAATTCTATGGCTAAGCATTGGGATTTGTCCCTATAAATACTGGAGGGTCTAGGTTAACTAAGTCTAGAACTCTCGCACTCACAGCCCTATCAGCAATACTAGAAGTTTGTAGTTGGGCATTAGAGGCCACAAGTTGAGTCAACAATTGCACCATACTCCGCATATCTAGATACTGATCAGGGGCAATCAGAGGAGGAACTAGAGGTACATCACCTCCCCTATTCCCTTCAGATAACATATGTAAACAGAAGATATAACATAAGAGATATGGATATATAAGTCAGCATGAAACTCATAAGAAGCCTCTAATGGCATACCCTGTCACAAGTATGGACATATATATATATATATATATATATATATGCATGTTTGTAAAATCAAGCCACTCCATGGGGATATATAATGTTGTATCAAGCCACTCTATGGGGCAAATTATATCATAGTATATCGTACCCGACCTCGAAGAGGACTCGGTGGTACGCGGCCTTAATAGGACTCGATAGTGTCAAAACAAATTGTAGTGGTGTTCATACATAAGTGTCATACCCGGCCAACTATATCGCGGATCGATAAGAAAATAGATACATATATATAAGTTCAATACAAGATAGACTACAAAGTACATTACAAGCAGAGCCAGAGTGACCTATCATCGTTATCCTCCGACTATTGATATTGGTACTACGTTTAGGAACCTTGATACAACCATTTTTAAACATATAGAAATTCAAAAGATTTTATGGTTAGGAAATACTCAAGATTTACAATCAAATTGACAAGAAAGACATATTGTTACATGACTTCACGAGGTGAGATTTTAGTCATAGAAGTGTTTATGTAAAGTCATGTCAAGAAGGAAAGTTACCCTACATACCTTGTCAAAGTAGCTAGTTACGTTCTGCTGAGCCTCACACGTGTTATGGACTATTATCTACTTTAAATGAGGGATTTGTATCAATATCAATATTAAATCTTATAATACATTTCATTTAGAAAATTCATCGAACAACGTATGTGCGTGAAGTTCTAGAGTCATTCTAGTATGGATTATTTACTCAAATCAACACCACCATCTTCCATAACTCCATCCCTTAAATTTACAACTTCACCAATATACTTTAACACTTATATTTGCTCACAATCTCAATTAACAACCCAAACAACAAGTTAACATAACTTCTTACCATAAGAGATGCTCTTCATAATCATACCTACTATTGTTAAATAATTCATAAGTTATCTCCACCAACCAATCAATATAAGTTAGGAGAAGTTAAATGGAACTTAAAAGTGATAAGCCAAGAGGTCTCCCACAACAACCTTCAACTAAAACTCAAAGGAGCTCACAAGCTTGCCAAGTTAACTAGAATGGTTATCAAGGTGCTCATGATCCTTGGAGGAGGAGATATCCTTAGATACATGTAGGAGGGTTATTCAATGGTGGAGAGGGTCATGGAGAGTGTTTGGGAGTGCTTTGGAGCTCAAGGGGTCGGGGAGTGATATTAAAATGAAACTTGTTGACCTTGGGACTTAAATGGCCAACCAAACTGCCTCACATATGCAGCCCCATATGCAGTTCATATGCCCATATTCCATCACATATGGTGGTAGTAAGATGGTAGAAAAATGGCCCCGATCCTCGGCCACATTCGAGAGATGGAATGGCATCCACGACGTAAAACACTTAGCGTATCACTGAAACTTTATCAATCTTCATCGAGTTGTACTTACTTTGGTCCTATTGACTTCCAACCTTCTGAAACCATTCCTTAACATCTATATATGTCATACGAACCCTTGGAAATGATTTCAAGTTCTTTCTAATCAAGTTGAATGTCTATACTCTCATTCGGGTGTGAAACTACGGGGCATAACATCCTTCTCCCCTTAAGAACATTCATCCTTGAATGTTGAAAATTGCTAAAATACTTTGTATTTTAGAAAATTTCGGCAGAGTTTCCCCTATAAACAGGGCTATCCAAAACCTGCCAACCATCCCAAACAGATAACCAATTCCATACATGCTATAGAATATCATAACAACATCCAATTGGCCTCACACGACCAGCTATATATGCAAGAATCAAACAGTGTTAGCCATAACTCACCTTAACTATCATTCATTGTATTCTAAGATGCGCCTGCCATATCTACCACGACATTAGCACCTAAACAATGTATATGAATTAAGATCAATGGGTAGAATAGAAACAAGAGAATCATATCTCACAAATATCGATATAAACCTGAAATCTGGAACAAATAAGGATATTGAGACTTCATATCTTCTTCGGCCTCCTAAGCCATTTTCTCTATGTTCTTATTTCTCCAAAGTACTTTAATCGAAGAAACTTCTCTAGGGTGTCACTTACGGACTTGACAATCTAGGATAGAAATGGGAACTTTTTCACATGATAAGTCTTCCATGACTTGGACATCCTCAATAGGGGTAATGTGGGAGGGATCGCCCAAACATTAATGAAACATGAATACATGAAACACAGGGTGAACAACTTCTAATTTGAGGGCAACTCAAGCTTATAGGCCACTTGGATGATTCTCTGAATAATCTGATACTATCTGACATACCCGGGGCTAAGCTTGCCTTTTTTGCCAAACCTCATCACGCCTTCATAGGCGACACCTTTAAGAACACCCAGTCTCCCATAGAAAACTCTAAATCTCGATGACAATTATTTAAATAGGACTTTTGTAGACTTTGAGCTGTCAACAATCATTCTTAAAACATTTTCACTTTCTCCAAGGATTGTTGCACCAATTTTGGTCCTAATAACTTTGTCTCGCCAACATTAAACAAACCAATGGGGGACCTATATTTCTGTTACACCTTGTAGTTCTGCATTCCATTACGTCGTCGATTGATACCTATGCCTCGGTAAGAGGTATGATCTCACAAAAGGATAATGATGTTTTATGACTCATTTATGGAAGTTCCAAAGCATATGAAAGCTAAAAGAATTAAAGGAAATACGTTTAGACAAAATCAGAAACTGGACATGTTTGACAACAAGGTTGACAGACCGTCAAAGTGATTGATGGACTGTCAAAATGTTGTGGTAAACCATCAAAGTGCCAGAGATTTTCTGATCTCAGGAGGCAGACTAATAGTCCATATTGACAGACCATCGAATATTTGATGGACCGTTAAACCCACCGTCAAGTTGTGGTGGTGGAAAATCTGATGGGTTTAAATTAGGTAGAATGAATTGGGATTCATTTTTCTCCCAAAATCATAGCTTAGACACTCCCTAAACTCTCTCTAAAATATTACATCATGCCAAGATCAATCCCAAAGCAAATTATGTAATATTAATGCTATTAATCCCATGGTAATCATAGAAACTACGTTCTCCGTATTGAATTGGGTTTGGAGACCCTTGAATTTGGGGAAAGTGGTTGTTTTAAGAGGGATTTGATGCATCGAGGTAAGATTCACCCTCATCTATCTATGTTTGTGATTAATTTATGGTTTAGAGTAAGTTGTAAAATGATTTTCGTAGTTGAAACACGTAAACTTATTAAACCATTATAGATTGACTTGTGGGCTATTTTTCTTGAATTATGAGATGATATTGATTGGTGAAATTATTGTTGGTATTGTAAAATTAAGGAAGTATGTTCTAGAGAATTGTGGGATTGAATTACGTAAGCACCCTTTGTTTACAAACCAAAAAATCCTTTGTGTTTAAGGTTATCGATAAGATGCCTAACTAACGTTTCTCTATTGAATATGGATTCGATTAAAATAATGACCCCTTGTTGTTGTAGAAAATAATCTGTAGGGAATACGAGGGCTTATAAATTGACTCATAACTTCGTGGATAAGGTATTTAAGGCTACCCCTTTCTTTCAAAAGCATGAAATCCTATGAGTTATCATTTTCAAAAAGAAACGTTGAAGGTAGTTATCGTGCATATTGCATTGTGTATCCATACATACACCTAAGAGTAATGGCATGTTATATACCTCACGTTATAAGATGAGGGTAGTTTATATAGTAAAGGCCTATCCAGATAGATCATAGTTGAGTTTCAAAGTTTTGTTATTCGCCTCATATTGCATCTAGGTTGCTTATGCTTTCTTTTACAATTTATCTCCTCATATTGTTATTAGGATTTCTGTAGAGCTTATAGTTTTATACTACTATTCATGTTTTACATACTCGGTATATTATTACATCTTGATGCCTATTTTTCTTACGGTGTTGTGTGTTCATGCCGCATGTTCTGATAGGAACTCAGCTAGACCACCACTGTAGGAGCTGTCAAGTTCAGTCGTCAGTAAGTAAGCTTCATCTATCCGGGGGCTTCCTTGTCAGCTAGTGAGTATGTTTTGTAGCGTAATGTACAATATGGGTAGGTCAGGGCCTTCTCCCAGCCATATGTCAATTTAGCTACTCGTAGAGGCTTATAGACTTGTTTTGGCATGTATGGTGTTGATGTGTAGCCTTTCCAGCTAAGTTATATTTTGATAAACTATGTTGTGATCTTTTTAGTCCTGTTGTGTATATATGTCGGGTAAATCCCTCTTATCCAGTATTATTGTTGTGATATATTCTAGTATGGTGTGGGATCTCACTTGGTATGTTGTTATATATTCTAGTACGGCCTTATCGATCGGATGTTCTACTTATACAAAAGACTAGTCATCAAAGTGGTATGCTCGAGATAACATAGCACCGAGTGCAGACCATACACACCCAGTTTGGGGTGTGACAAACTTGGTATCAGAGTAGGTCAGTCCTAGAGAGTTTTGAGACGTATCTAGTAGAGTCTTGTTTATGGGTGTGTTTTGCACCATACTTATAAATAGGAGGCTGCCATGCGTTTAGACATAGTCATTGTTATTTCACTTCCTAAATCGTGCTATAGAGCTGAGTTACATGGTTTGACTCTAATTCGTGCTATAATATTTTTTCAGTAATCATGCCAGTTACTACAAGAGCTACTGCTAGTAATCGAGCCGGTGATGATAGGAGTGAAGGTACCAGTAATGCCCCGCTCGGCAAAGTTTATAGCATGGAAGCTCGGGGAGAATAACAATCTCGTGTATCACCAGTTCCACCCCCTCATGAGGAGATTAGAGGAGGTGTAGTACCTCTAGCTCCTCAGGACACATTTCCTCCAGTTTCACAAAATTCGGTCCCTTAAGTCCCTCAACTCGAGTCTTTTGAAAAAGGAGTGACACATGTCATATAGCTATTAGCACATATAGTAGCCGTCCAGAAGCATTAGATAAGGGCTTCTACAGGCACTAGGTCTTTTGATGGTATTGGGAGTTCTAGGACTCGGGAATTTCTCAGATTGAATCCGCCAGTATTCATGGAGAGTAATCCAAATGTGGACTCCCAAGACATTATTGATCAAATGTTACGGATATTGCGAGTGATGCGTGCTTCGGAGATAGAGGCGGTAGAGTTGGACTCCTTCAGGTTATGAGATGTGGTTATTTTATGGTATGAGGCCTGGAGCAGTCGCGAGGACCAGATGCACCTCCAACAATATGGGAGGAGTTTTTAGATGCTTTTTCGAACCACTGCTTTCCATTAGAGGTACGAGAGGCTAAAGTGGAGCAATTTTTAAACCTTAAAGAGAAGGGAAAATATGTAAGGGAACACAGTCTGCAGTTCGATTCTCTGTCTAGGTATGCTCCAAATATTATGGACACAATTAGGGCTTGAATTTATCAGTTTGTAGCAGGTTTGGATCCACATGTAATTGAGGAGTGTACGACAGCCTCCCTGAATAGAGATATGGATATTGCAAGAATCTAGGCATATTCTCAAGGTGTTGAAGACCTCAAGCGTCAACTCCCAGAGGATAGGAGTGTAGAGAGAGTTGACCAAGAGGTATAGGTCAGTTGGGTCATTCGGATAAGTATCGGGTAACTCCAAGCAACAATTTCCCAGACATCTACCTCAATTTGCTAATAGTGCTCCATCTTAGTTTCAAGGGCCAAGATATGACAAGTGTACTCTGTTTGGGACAAGGCAGAGTTCGAGAGCTTCAGGTTTTTAAAAGCAAAGGAGTTTGGGACAGATAAAACCACCATTGCCGTTTTATGGCTAGTGTGGTAGGAGATATCCAAGATAGTATTGTCAGGGTGTTGATGTGTGTTATACGTATGGTGAACTTGGTCATTATATATGCCAATGTCCAAATATAGATAGAGATAATGCAAATCAGCAAATGAGATTGACAGTAAGATCCTCATCAAGTGTACGTCTGCAAAGTGGTGGGCCCCAAACCTCAGCAGGTAGATGCAAAAGTTAAGGAGGAGACTCTAATTTAGGCGAATATCAAAATTACATCTATGTTTTACTTGGTCGCCAGGATTTGGAGTCATCTCCAGATGTTGTCACATGTATACTATTTATCTTCACCAATGATGTTTATGCATTGTTAGATCCGGGCTCCAATTTGTCTTATGTTACGCCCTTTGTCACGAGAAAATTTGGGTTTCAACCAAAGATGTTGATTAATCCATAAAAAGTGGATACATCAGTTGGTGAGACGATTATAGCAAGACGAATTTACAGGAATTGTACTATAATGGTTTATAATCACCCTACTTTGGCTGATTTAGCCGAGTTACCAATGATTGAGTTTGATGTTATTATGGCCATGGATAGGTTGGCTTCTTGCTATGCAAATGTAGATTGTTGGACAAAGATTGTCAAGTTCAGTTTTCCAGGCAGCCGACTCTTAAATGGAAAGGCAATGCAGCTACGCCAAAAAGAATGTTTATTTCCTACCTAAAGGCAAGGAAGATGATTTCCATAGGTTATTTATATCATCTGGTTCAGGACATGGATGCAGATATAGAACTCCCAACCCTTCAGTCTGTCCCATTAGTCAATGAATTTCCTGATGTACTTCCGGATGAGCTTCCGGGAATTCCTCCAGAGCGGGATATTGAGTTCACTATTAACGTACTTCCAGATACGCAACTGATATCTATCCCTCCTTATCGAATATCTCCAGCCGAGCTAAGGGGATTGAAGGAGCTGTTGAGGGATTTATTGGAAAAAAGATTTCATCAGGCCTAGCACTTTGCCATGGGGAGCGCCAGTATTATTTGTTCGTAAGAAGGATGGTTCCTAAAGGATGTGCATCGACTATAGGCAATTGAACACTATCAAGAATAAGTATCCACTTCCGAGGATCGATGATTTATTTGATAAATTACAGGGCGCTAGTATTTCTTAAAGATTCACTTAATGTCGGGATACCACCAGTTAAGGGTAAAGGAGAAAGATATTCCGAAGACAGCCTTTCAGACCATGTATGGGCATTTTCAGTTGCAGGTAATGTCTTTTGGACTCACTAATGCACCAACAACCTTCATGGATGTAACACCTCATAACTTTAGGCTATGGTTTGAACCGTACGATAGGAAAATGATGGATCCAAGATGAGGTGTGTAGAAAGTGTTTTGAAAATTAATGAAGGAATAAGAAGAGTCTTAGGAAAAATTAGAGTCAGAAGCTACTGTACGGAGTATGTTTTAAATTGAGTTTGCAGTAGGCCGCACTTAAACTGAGTTTATGGATAAATCTATAAGAGAATTTGGGAACACATCCTTCATGCAAATTGTATTCCTTTGAAATACATTTAAATCTATATAAGGGCCAAATCAAACGGAGTTCTTTACGAAAAGTTATGGTTGATTTACTGAGGACGTATAAAATGGAAATCCCGATTCTTGTAGGAATAGGTTTTAAAGCCCAAGCCTTTTTATGATAACCTATAAATACAACCCTAAAACGTTTTATGTTAGGATTTTCGACAAGAGATGCTATCAAACACCTAAGGTGAGTTCTTATTCAAATCCTTATGTAAATTACATTAATTTAACACTAGATTAACACCGAATCATTATTTGGAATTGCTAGATTTTGGAAAATTCATTCAAGATCGAATTTGGAATAAAGCTTTGGGATTTCTTCAAAAAGGTAAGCCCATCAATTAATGGATTATATGGAGTTATTATTATGTTTTAGACATTTAATGGTTGGTATAATCATGAAATATGATTGATTTAGATGAACTCCATCAAATGCAAAACCCTAGTAATTTTATTGTAGATTTTCCCTCCTACTAGCTAGCTTCCTTTGGCGTTCTCTGATAAATTAATTGTTGGATCGAGCTCAAATTTTAATAGAGTGGTCACAACATATAGGTATTAAATGTGAACGGTGAAGATTGGATTTGGAGGTCCAGAGAAGTTTGGTCTGAGCTATGAATAGTAGCTACGAAAATTGGTGAAAACTCTTCTTAAGGTTTCAAGTTCAAAGCTTTGGGTTTCTTCTTCAAAATATCAGCCCTTTTCTTCAAGTTTTAGAGCGACTAAGGTATGTAGAGCTTCTATGCACGTGGTGACATCATTATTCTTCCTCACGCCATATGTAATCCATGAAAGAAGAATTCATCAAACCTAGGGGTTTTGCTCAAGTTCATAATAACCTTATACTCGTGTTCAATTATATACATATCATGTTATCATTTATTATATTCATGATATGTCATTTCGATTGTCATGAACCCGTTTGTAATCCATGAAGGCATGCTTTGATTTCCATGAGTTCTTAAATACAAGTTATGATCATTATCACTCAATTTCATGAAGTCATATATGTTTCTCATGATTTATACAAGTTATATTATGTATTTCTTCGCATGCTAAATTATGAATTTACAAGTTATGTTTACAAGCTATTTCATGAAATTCATGGGATTTCAAGACAACTATTTTCAATTACATGTTTTGGGAGTTGCACAAATTACCGAGAAGGCTCAGATAGCCTGAAACTAGGTATGCCAATGTAGGATAAGGGTCGCTCCGCTAGAGGACGATACCTTCTTATTACCCTTTGTGGAATTATTGGATCCATCATGTTCATGTCCATGTCTCGTACTCCGGCAAGGTACGAGATGGCTTAGTTGATCGGACAGAGATCAGAATCCACATTCATGTGTGGTGGTTCATGTCAGTTTTACTAATGCTTTCCCCATAGATATACAAATATATAGTTTTTTAGATTTTATACATATTTTTACATTCATGCCAAATCATGTTCATGTTCATGTTCATTATTCAGTTTCATGTCCTCATTATTTCATGTGCCTACTTATTCCTTCAGTTACTTTACATACAATACAATTCAAATGTACTAACGTCCCTTTGCTCGGGGCCTGCACTTCATAGTGCATGTACTGAGTTTCAGGACGACGGATCTACTTATTAGGATTTGCCTCAATATCAGCTATTGGTGAGCCACATTTCCTTTGGGGTGTCAGTTAGTTATTTTACATGTTATACTTTATAGTAAAGGTAGTCCAAGACCTTGTCCTGGTAAAACAGTTTTGCAGTCAGACTCGTGTCTCAGAGGTTTCATAAACTAGACTAGTTTAGTATGTCATGTCAGTATTGGTATTCAAACTAATTATGTTTTCAGATTATTTCGCAAATTATATTTCAGACTATAGTTTCAGTATCATGTTTTACATGTTTTAAATCATTACTATTGCATATTTTTTATGCCCATGTTGATTCAGAAAGCCATGTGGTTCACTCAGTTACATGAAGTCAAGCACCGAGTGTCATGTTTCACCCAGGCCATAGTTTGGGGCGTTACAATGGACCTAATGAATCGAGTCTTCAAGCCATTCATAGATATCTTTGTGATCATATTTATTGACGATATCTTGGTATACTCACAGACAGAGGCAGACCATGTAGATCATCTCTGAGCGGTGTTACAAACACTCCAAGTCCATAAGCTATATGCCAAATTTTCTAAATGCGAGTTTTGGTTAAACTAAGTTGCCTTTCTGGGCCATATTGTCTCCTCAAAAGGTATTAAGGTGGATACTCAGAATATTGAAGCCGTGAGGAATTTGTTGAGACCTATGACTCCTACCAAAGTACATAGCTTCTTGGGTTTAGCAGGATATTGTTGGAGATTCATGGAAGGTTTTCCTGCTATCTCCGTGCCTATGACCAAGCTCACTCACAAGGCAGCTAAGTTTCAATGGACAGATGCATGTGAGCGTAGCTTTCAAGAGTTGAAGAATAAGTTGACATCTATACGTGTGCTAGCCCTTTCCAAAGGTACCAATGGGTATGTGGTTTATTGTGACTCCTCCAAAGTTGGCTTAGGATATGCTTCGAGGCAGTTGATGAAGCACGAGATAAATTATTCGACTCATGATCTTGAGTTGGCAGCAGTAATCTTTTCCCTAAAAATGTGGTGTCACTATTTATATGAAGTCCACATTGACATATTCACGGACCATAAGAGTCTACAATATATATTTCATCATAAGGAACTAAATTTAAGGCAAAGAAGGTGGCTAGAGTTGTTAAAGGACTATGATATAGATATTTTATATCACCCTGATAAGAAGAATGTCGTAGCTAATGCCTTAAGTCGTAAGTCTATGGAAAGTTTTGATGACATTGAAGCTAATAAGCTGGAAATGACCAAAGAATTATGTCACTTAACCAGTTTAAACGTGCAACTCTTAGACACGAATGACAGAGGAGCGGTGGTATAGAATATTGTAGAATCATCCTTAATAGCTAAGGTACAAGCAAGAAAGTTTGAGGACCCCTAGTTGGTTCAAATGAAATAAGGGATTCCTCTACAAAAGAAGTTGATATTAGAGCTTACGGGAGACAGAGTTCTTGATATCAGGGTCGACTATATGTACCAAATATCAGAGGACTCCGAGAGCAAATTATGGCCAAAATCCACCAGTCTAGATATTCCATTCATCATGGATCGATAAAGATGTATCATGACATCGACAGGTTTATTGGTGGAATGACATAAAGAAAGATACTACAGCATTTGTAGCTCAATGTCGAATTGTAGCAAGTTAAGATCGAGCATCAGAAGCCTGGAGGTTTTTCTACAGCATATCAAAATCCCTACTTGGAAATGGAAAATGATTAATATAGATTTCATCACTGGTTTACCCCATTCTTATCGGAAGTTCGATTCCATTTGGGTTACCATTGACAGACTTACAAAGTCATCATATTTCCTACATGTTCGTACTACTTTCTCGGCAAAGGATTACGTAAAGTTGTATATTAAGGAAATAGTTTGATTGCATGGTGTTCCACTCTCCATCATATCTGATTGAGGCGCTTAGTTTATGGCTCACTTTTAGAAGTCATTTCAAAAAGGTCTAGGCACCCAAGTGAACCTTAGTACAGTTTTTCATCCATAGACTGATGGTCAAGCCGAACGCACAATCCAGACATGTTACATGCTTTGTGTATTGGATTTCAAAGGTAGTTGGGATGATCATTTACCCCTCATTGAGTTCTCTTACAATAACAGTTATCATTCCAGCATCAAGATGGCCCCATATGCGGCATTGTATCCCGTTGGCTAGTTTGAAGTGACCGAAGCCGAGTTACTAGGCGTTGATCTGGTCCAGCAGGCAGTAGAGAAGGTAAAGTTGATTCAGGTTTGGCAAGAAAGGAAAACTTATCCCCAGATACGTCTGACTATATAAGATCATCCGCAGGATAGGCCGAGTGGCTTATGAGCTTGAATTACCCTCATAGTTAGAAGAAGTTCACCTTGTATTCCATGTGTCGACATTGCGTAAATGCATAGGATATCCCTCCCGTATTACTCTCGTAAAGGATGTGCAGATCACCTAGAATTAAACCTATAAAGAGACTTCGGTGGCTATTCTATATCGCCAAGTTCGAAAGCTGAGAACAAAAGAAAATACCTCTGTTAAAGTGTTATGGAGAAATAACAATAAAGAAGAAATGACTTGGGAGGCTGAATAAGATATGAAATCCAAATACCCTTACTTATTTCGGTCTTCAGGTCTATACCATTATTCGTGTGATACAATTCTCTCATTTCTACTATATCTTACAATTCTAAATCCTATGTCTTGTTTAGGTATTAATGTGGAGGCAGATATGACATATACAGCTTAGAATATGGCAGAGGACAGTTAAGGTGAGTTATGCTAACCCTATTGATTCTGGCATACATAGATGGTCGTGTGAGGCCAAGTTGATCTTAGTTTATGATTATGTTGCCCTCTGTGGCATTGGATATATGTTTGGGCTGTTTAACAAGTTTTGGATAGTCCTGTTTACAAAGGAAACTCTATCAATTTTTTTACAACCCTCGAGACTTAAGAATATCTTCAACATTGGCGGACAAATATTCCTAAGGGGGAAAGGATGTTACACCTCATAGTTCTGTGTTCCATCACATCATTGATTGATACCTCTGTCGCGGGAAGAGGTACGACCTTACAAAAGGATAATGATGGTTTATGACTTATTTATGGAAGTTCCGGAGCATATGAAAGCTAAACGGATTGAAAGAAATACATTTCAATGAAATCAGAAACTGGGCATGTTTAACGGCAAGGTTGACGGACCGTCAAAATGCCATGGTGAACTATCAAAGTGACTGAGATTTTATGATCTCAGGAGGTAGCCTGACAGTCCGATTGATGGACCATCAAATATTTAACAGACTGTCAAACCCACCGTCAAGTTGCGGTGGTGGAAAAATCTAACGGGTATAAATTCAGGTATAACAAATTAGGATTCATTTTTCTCCTAAAATTAGAGTTTAGACACTCCCTAAACCCTCTCTAATATATTACATCATCCCAAGATCAATCCCAAAGAAAATTGTGTAAGATTAACGCTATTAATCCTGTGGTAATCATAGAAACTACCTTCTCTGTATTGAATTGGGATTGAAAACCCTAGAATTTGGAGCAAGTGGCTGTTTTGAGAGGGCTTTGATGCGTCAAGGTAAGATTCACCCTCCTCTATCTATGTTTGAGATTAATTGATGGTTTAGAGTAAGTTGTGAAAGGACTTTCATAGTCGAAACCCGTAAACCTATGAAACCATTTATAGATTGAGTTGTGGGATGTTTTGATTGAATTATGAGATGATTTTGATTGGTTAATTAATTGTTGGCATTGTAAACCTAAGGAAGTATATTCCGGATAATCGTGGGATCAAATTACATTACCTTTTGTTAACAAGCCTAAGAATCATTTGTGTTTAAGGTTATCGATAGGATGCCTAAATGAAGTTTCTCTATTGAATATGGATTCGATTATAATATTGACCCCTTGTTTGTTGTAGATAAGCATCCGTAAGGGATACAAGGGCTCATAAATCGACTCATAACTTTGTGTATAAGGTATGTAAGGCTACCCCTTTCTTTCAAAAGTATGAAATCCAAAGAGTTATCGTTTTCAAAAAGAAACGTTGAGAGCTTCACTCTATTGCCGATGACAGTTTCTTATGGAGAAATGTTCATTTTTTATTCATATTCTTATGACCTTTATTATTGGTTACTAATCTTATCATAATTCTTTGAAAAGAAATATTCTAAAGAGTCAATCATCGAGTCGACCAGGAGTCGTGTTAAGATGAAGCCAAAGAGTTTACGAGTGTCAAAAGAGTCCAAAGAGCCATGATTATCACAGTCGGTTGTCCACACCCCCGATTCCCATTAGTATTGAAATAGTTCTCATTGGTATTTGATATCATGCATACAACATATACATATATTGGATCAGGTTGCACGTTCCGCAACACATACATATATTGGATCGGGTTGCACATTCCACAACATATACATATATTTGATCGGGTTGCACGTTCTGAAACATATACATATATTAGATCGAGTTGCACGTTCTGTTATATATAGATATAATAGATCGGGTTGTATGTTTCGTAACACATGCATAAATCATTGTGCACATTGCATTGCATATCCATATATACACCTAAGCGTAATGGCGTGTTATATACCTCGCATTATAAGATGAGGGTAGCTTATACAGTAAAATCCTATCTAGACAGGTTGTACTTGTGTTTTAGAGTTTCGTTATTCACCTCTTATGGCACCCAGGTTGCTTATGCTTTCCATTACAGTTTATTTCCTCATATTGCTATTATTATTTCTTTGAATCTTACAGTTTTATACAACTATTCATGCTTTACATACTCGATACATTATTTTGTATTGATGTCCCTTTTTCTGGGGGCGCTATGTGTTCATGCCGCAGGTTTTGATAGGAACTCAGTTAGACCACCACTGTAGGAGCTACGAGATTAGCCATCAGTAAGTAAGCTTTATCTTTCTTGGAGCTTCCTGGTCAGCTAGTGAGTATGTTTTGTGGCATTATGTACAATATGGGTAGGTCGGGGCCCTATCCCAGCCATATGTCAGTTCAGCTACTCATAGAGGCTCATAGACTTGTTTTGGTATGTATAGTGTTAATGTGTAGCCTTGCTAGCTAAGTTATCTTTTGTTAAACCATGTTGTGACCTTATTGGTCCTATTGTGTATATATGTTGGGTAAATCCCTCTTATCCAATGTTGTTGTTGTAATTTATTCCAGTACGGCCTTGTCGGTCGAAAGTTCTACTTGTACAAAGACTGGTCATCAGAGTGATACGCTCAGGCCAGCAGGGTACCGGATGCTGGCCACACACACACACCCCTAGTTTGGGGTGTGACAATTTCCGTCCATATAGGGATTCATATGGCGCCATCTGAATACTAGAATGGTAGTTGTTATTATAAGTGAACTGAATAAGCGGTAGATGATCTTCCCAACTTCAATTGAAGTCCAACACACATGCTCGCAATATATCCTTGAGCATTTAAATAGTGCACTCAGCTTGCCCATTGGTCTATGGATGAAAGGATGTGCTAAGACTAATCTAAGTACCCAAACCTTTAGGAAAGGACCTCCAAAAGTTAGCTGTAAACTGAGCACCTCAGTCAGATATAATAGACACCAAAACTCTATAAAGGTAGACTATCTCTTTGATATACAATTGAGCATAATCTTCGGCTGAATAAGTAGTCCTGATGGGTAAAAAATGAGCTAACTTCGTAAGTCTATCTAAAATAACCCATATAGAATCGAACTTTCGATGAGAATTAGGTAGTCCCATAATGAAATACATGTTGATCGCTTCCCATTTCCATATCAGAATCTCTATATTCTGCAGCAATCCTCTAAGTTTCTGATGCTCAACCTTAACTTATTGACAACTCAGACACTGAGCAACAAATTCTGTGATATTTTTCTTTATATCGTTCCACCAGTATAGCTATCAAAGGTCATGGTACATCTTAGTGGAACCAGGATAAATGGAGTACCTGGACTGCTGAATTGTTGCCATAGTCTTCCCTGAAAGTCCCACAACATCGGGGACACACAATAGGCGCTTATACGTACGAAATACAACTTCTGATGGTTCGATCAACCGCTTCTTTTGAAAGGGGATTCCTTCTTTAATTATTACCATGGCTGGATCATCAAATTATCGTTCTTTCACTTCTTCCATTAAGGAGGATTCAGCGGCATTCTGAACTATGGAAAATCGCACACTCAGACTGGCCAACCGGTACAAATATTTTGCTATTTCCAACTTATCAACTCCCACATGCTTCAGGATAACCATAGACTTCTGACTTAACACATCAACTACAACATTTGCTTTGCCAAAATGGTACAAAATACCGACATCGTAGTCTTTCAATAACTCAAGCCATCTTTGCTACCTCAGATTCAACTCTTTTTGCCTGAATATGTACTGCAAGATCTTATGATCTATAAATATATCAACTTGAACCCCGTATAGATAATGAATCCATATCGTTAAAGCAGATATAACAGTCGCTAATTCAAGATCATGGGTCGAGTAATTTTGCTCCTGTTTCCTTAGTTGCCTTGAAGCATACGCAATAACCTTGCCATGTTGCATCAGAACACAACCCAGACCCACTCTGGAAGCATCACAGTACACAACATAACCCTCGGATCCCTCAGTAAGTGCTAGAATAGGTGCAGATGTTAACCTGCCCTTCAACTCCTGGAAACTCTTCTCACAAACATCTAACCACTAAAACTTAGTTGCCTTATGAGTCAACTTTGTCAGTGATGTGGCAATGGAAAAATAATTCGCTACCAATCTCCTATAGTAACCTACCAGGCCCAAGAAACTATGCACCTCCATAGGAGTTGTGGGACTCGGCCAATTCTTTACCGCCTCAATCTTCCGACTATCGACCATAATGCCTTCATCTAATATTATATGTCACAGAAAAGCCACTGTGTTCAGTCAGAACTCATATTTAGAGAACTTAGCATACAACTTACGATCCTAGAGCGTCTATAACACCACTCTTAAATGATATGTGTGCTCTGCTTATGAGCAAGAATATACCAAGATGTCATCAATAAATACTATCAAATAGATGTCAAAAAATGGCTTGAAAAAACGATTCATCAGATCCATAAAATTTGTTGGTGTGTTAGTCAGTTCGAAGGACATAACTAGAAATTCATAGTAACCATATCTGGTCCAGAAAGCTGTCTTCGAGTTATATTTCTCCTTAACCCGTAGCTGATGATATCCAAACCTGAGATCAATCTTTGAGAAGTATTTGCCACCTTGGAATTGGTCAAATAGATCATCAATCCTGGGAAGCAGGTATTTATTCTAAATAGTCACCTTGTGCAGTTGACGGTAATTGATACTCATTCTCAACAAACCATCCTTCTTACGAACGAACAACACTAGTGTGCCCCGTGGAGAAGTACTGGGCCTAATAACACCCTTTTCCAATAAGTCTTTCGTTGAGATTTCAATTCTTTTATCTCGGCGGGGAGCTATTCGATACGGAGGAATATATATAGGATAGGTATCTAGAAGCACGTCGATAGCAAAATCAATTTCCCTTTCAGGGGGAATACCAAGAAGTTCATCAAGGAATACCCCAAGAAATTCACTAATGACAGGAATTGATTGAAAGGTTGGAGCCTTTGCCTCTGCATCTAGTACTCGTACAAGGTGATAGATATACCTTTTTTAGATCATCTTCACAAACCCTCATGTAGGAAATAAACCACCCCTTAGATTCTGCAACATTTCCCTTCCATTCAATAGCGGGATCGCCTGGAAAATTAAAATGAATGACTTTCTTCTAACAATCCACATTAGCATAGCAAGAAGCCAGCCAATCCATGCCCATAATAACGTCAAATTCCACCATTTCTAGCTCATTCAAGTTGGCTACAGTATGTCGATCATAGATCTTTCCATCACAATTTCTATACATCCGCCTAACAACTATGGGCTCACCCACGGGCGTGACACTTCAAATGACTTAGGTAACAATTCAGGATCCTTTCCACACTTACCAGCAACAAAGAGTGTAATGACAAGGTGGAACCCAGATCTATCAAAGCATATACGTCAAGAGAAAAGACAGATAACATAGTTGTAACCATATCAGGAGATGACTGAAGGTCCTACCAGCCTGACAAAGCATAAATGTGGGTCTGAGGACCGCTCGAATAAGATGTTGCTCCTTTTCCCCTGCCTTTACCAGCCGATGTTTGTGTACCTTGCCTAGAAGGACGTACTGATGAATAAAAAACTACTACAGACCCTGTCGGCTATGTCATACCACCCCCGCCTCTCATCAGATAAAACTACATGATACGACTAGGATGCCCATATGAATAACACACATCTGAACTCTGGCGGCATTGCTCGAAATGATCCCTACCACATCAACCACAATACAGCATTGGTGGTCTCGCCTGACTGGACTCTCCTCTATACTAGGAGCATGATACCCTTAAACTCTGACCCTGACCAAAATAAGTGGTCGGATCATGACGTTGCCTTGAAGCTGAGGGTGGTGCACTAGTTATCGGATAAGATGGGCACCTAAGAAACCGAGGCCTAAATCCAACTCAAAATTATCCCATATCACTTGTGGATTGAGCCCTCTTATGCTGGCCCCTATCATGCTCTCGATAGGCTTGCTACTATCTATTACGATCCTCTACATTTTGTGCATAGGCCTTAATACAGGAGATATCCATATTCAGGTTCAGAATAGCAGAAGTGCACTCATTCACCAAGTGCGGCCCCAAACTATTAACAAACTGATGTACCCAATCACTCATATCAACAACAATCATAAGAGCGTACCTAGCCAAAGAGTTGAACTGCAATCTATACTCTCGGATGCTCATATTAATCTACTCCAAGTGTAAGAACTTGTCTCTCCTAGATCGTCAAAGCTCGACCAGCAAATACTACTATAAAAATACCTCAAAGAGCTCCTTTCATCTCGCTGGTGGTGAATTGGGTCCCCAAGTCTGCTTCTAAGTCTCATACCAGGTCACGGAAACATCACCCAATCTATAGGAAGCCAACTCTACCAACTTAGCATCTGTATCGTGCATAACTCGTAAGGCATGTTGCATCTGATCTAGAAAATTCTATGGGTCTACATTAGGATTTGTCCCTGTAAATACTGGAGGGTCCAAGTTAACAAAGTCCCAAACTCTCGCACTCACAACCCTATCATCAATACCAGGAGTCTGTAGTTAGGCGTGAGAGGACACAAGTTAAGTCAATAATTGCACTATGCTTCATATATCTAGATCCTAATCAGGGGAAATCGGAGGAGGAACTAGAGGTACATCTTCCCCCCTTGTCTTTTAATCTAAGATTGAAATTATTCCATATTTTATTGCTAAAATATTGTTCCGGTCCAAAATATGGAAGATTCCTTTATGGTGGTGGTGGTGTTGCCCTATAAGACTGAGAATCAGCCTGATTATGAAGCTCGTATTGTTCTATAATGGCGGGTTGCACATGACTAGTACCCTCTCCTGCCTCCTCCCCAAATCTCTGAGAAGCCTCCTAGCGTCTAACAGTAGTAGACATCGCTGAGAATACAAAAAAGATGAAGGTTATAAATGAATACTTATGACTCAACTCTATTGCATGATCTAGATCAGAAAGAAATGTAACCATCATAAATATCATGTAGCCTCATATTTATAAGTGTGGTGTACAACACACACATAAAAGACTCTACTAGATACGGCTTGCAGAGAGTCTTCCGTTGGGCCTGAGAGGCCACAAGTCAAAAATTGGACCCACTCTACATATCTAGATCCTGATCAGGGGAAACTGGAGGAGGAACTTGAGGTACATTATCTCCCCTCTACCCTTCTGGAGGTGGTGGTACTTCCCTAGAAGCCTGAGAATCAGTCGCGTTATGAGGCTCGTGCTGCTCTATATTGGCAGGTCGCACCTGACTGGTGCCCTCCCCCGCCTCCTCTTTTAATATCTGAGCAGCTGCCTGGAATCTAGTAGTAGTAGGCTTCACTGAGAATACAAACAATATGAAGGTTATGGATGAATACTTACAACTCATTTATATTGCACGATCTAGATCATAAAGAAATGTAAGCATCTTAAATATCATGTAGCCTCATGTTTATAAGTGTGGTGCACAACACACCCATAAAAAGACTCTACTAGATATGGCTTACAGACTCCTTAGGACAGACCTACTATGATACCACATTTGACACTTCCCAACCTTGGGGGGTGGGTAGCATCCAGCTCCCGAAGGCCTAAGCGAACCAACTATAGTATTCGGGACCTGTAACACAAAACCTGGGCCTACAAGGCGTCCATATAACCATAATAAGAGAAGAATAGATGACAACATGCACGCAGAAGAGTTCCAATAGAATATATGCATATAACCAAGTCCGACAAGGCCACAAGAAGAGTATATCACTAACAAAGGGGGTTAACAGGGCCACGACATACATACACCTGATGTACACTAGTTTTCAAGCCACTAAAAGTTCTATAATACATCAACTAGTTAGGAAAGGGCCCTGTTATACCAAAAATACTAGGAATATATACAACAGTACCTAGACACTCATGTGCAATAACTCCGAGAGAGGGGAGTACAACAATCACATTTGAAACAGGCAACTTACTGAAGATGAGCACTGCCCTGTCTATCTGTACCTGCGGGCATGAACACATTGCTCTAAAAATGGGCATCAGTTAGAAAGATGTACTAAATATGTAAGGTAGATAACATATGTAAATAGAAATTATAACATAACATAAATGGGTACAAAAGTCAACCTGAAACTCATAAGAAGCCTCTGAGGTTATACCCTCTCACAACTATGGATATATATTAATGTCTGTCAAATCAATACACTCAATGGGGATATATAATATGGTATCAAGCCGCTCTATGGGGAAATCATATCATAGTATATCGTACCCAGCCTCGAAGATGACTCGGTCGTACCCAGCCTTGATAGGACTAGGTAATGTCAAAACCAACTACAGTGGTGTGCACACATAAGTGTTGTACCTGGATGACTACAGAGCAGCTCGGTAATAAAATAGATACATATATATAAGTGAAATGCAAGACAGACTACAAAGGACATTACAAGCAAAGCCGGAGTGACCTATCGTCGTTATCCTCCGATTATTGTTATTGGTGCTACGTTAAGGAACATTGATACAACCATTTTGAAACATATATAAATTCAAAAAATTCTATGGTTAGGAAATACCCAAGATTTACGATCACTGACAAGAAAGACATATTGTTACTTGATTTCACAAGGTGAGATTGTAGTCAAAGAAGTGTTTGTGTCAAGTCATGCCAAGAAGGAAAGTTGCCCTACATACCTTGTCAATGAAGCTAGTTACGTTCCTCAGAGCCTCGCACATGTTATGGATGATTATCTACATTAAATGAGGAATTTGTTTCAATAGCAAGCTCAAATCTTATAAGAGATTTCATTTAGAAAATTCGTTGAACAACTTATGTGCGTGAAGTTCTAGAATCATTCTAGTATGGATTCTTACTCAAATAAATACCACCATATTTCATAACTCCATCCCTTAACTTTACAACTTCACCAATATGCTTCAACACTTATATTTTCTCTCAATCTCAATTAACAACCCAAACAACAAGTTAACATAACTTCATCCCATAAGAGATGTTCTTCAAGATCATACCTACTATACTTCCATAATTCATAAGTTATCTCAACCAACCAATCAAGCTAAGTTAGGAGAATTTAACGGGAACTTAAAAGCGATAAAGCTTTACCTTAATCACCCAAGAGGTCTCCCACAACAACCTTCAACTCAAACTTAAAGGAGCTCACAAGCTTGCAAAGCTCACTAGAGAGGTTATGAAGGTGTTCTTGATCCTTGGAGGAGGAAATAACCTTAGATAGTTGTAGGAGGGTTCTTAAATGGTGGAGATGGTCTTGGAGTGTGTTTGGGAGTGTTTTGGAGCTTAATGGGTCGGGGAGTGAGATTAAAATGAAATTGACTGACCTTGGGACATAAATAGCCAACCAAACTGCCTCGTATATGCGGTGCATATGCCCATATATGGCCGAATATACCACCACATATGGTGGAAGTGAGGAGGTAGAAAAATGGCCCTGATCTGCGGCCATATCCGCGAGGCATAATGGCATCCGCGACGCAAAATACTTAGTGTATCGCAACAACTTCATCAATATTTGTTGAGTTGTACTTCTTTTGGTCCTATTGACTTCCAACCTTCCGAAATAAATCCTTAACATCCTTATTCATCATACGAACCCTTGGAAACAATTTCAACTTCTCGTGACTCAAGTCAAAATGACTATACTCTCATTCAAGTGCAAAACTACGGGGCGTAACAAAAGCATAGGCTAACAAGGCCATATAAAACATCTATACACAAGACATGTGTCTACAAGTCTCTGAGAGTTCCATAAACTTCATAATGTTGGAACAGGGCCCTGCCATACCCATAAATTATATATAAAATCATACCAACTCAAAATGGTAACCCCGGAATAATGGAGTGCACAAACACCACCGTTGAGAAGAGTAACCTACTAAAGAGGGTCGTCAATCTGTATACCTGAACTTGCAAACATGAAACGCAGTTCCCCTAAAAAAATGGACATCAGTACGAATAATGTACTGAGTATGTAAAGCAGATAAAACATAAATAGAGACATGAATGTAAGTAAGAGACAACAAGAGTCTACCTCAAATTCTGAATTGCCAATGTGGGCGTGTGAAATGCATGTTTTACATATATAAATATTTATATATATATATATATATATATATATCATGCCGTTCTGTGGGGTCATATTATATCGTATCAAGCTACTATGTGGGGCTAAACATCATCATCATAACCAATTGATCAGTGGTGCTATACATACATACATACATATATATATATATGTGTGTGTGTGTGTGTGTGTGTGTGTCTACACATGTATGAGGATCTTATAGTTCATTCGGAACTCATCGGAGTGACGTAAGATCGCTATACCTTCGACTATCGTTACGTAGCTACCAGGACATCATACGTTTTATTAACACAAAGAAGAATACAATATAGAGAAGTGTATCTCGTATAACAGGAAAGTAAATCCCAACAAGGGACAAACAAGATTTCAGAACATTTCCATGAATAAAAAACAAGAATATTTCTAACGTTTAAGAGTAGAGTCATTTTGGCGGGACGTTCATTTATGTTTTGTTTACGTTGGATTCATGCCAAAATAAGAGAAGGGATATCCTTAACATACCTTATATTGAACCACAATGCATCAATCCATAATCAGCCTCCTTAACACCTAGCGAAGTCTACAATCAACAATAAGGGTACTAACATTAATTACGAGTGTCTAGCTCATTCTATATAAAATAGGACAGCATCTCCACTCGTTTTCCTTACTTTACTAAGTCCATAATAAAAACAACAACGCATACAACCTTCAACTATATACTTCTAGCACCACCACACACCCAAACAGCCAACAATACAACACAACAATACTCAATATCGAGTTTACAACTTCTAGTCGACATTTGCATGTTTTCAACAATCCAGCTATCCAGAACCTAAACTAACTCTTATACATGAAGAAGAACAATATTCTTACCTAAATGTCTAATACCAGCCGAAAATTAACTTAGAACAACTTCAAAAAAGTCCAACAACTCACAACTACACCATATACGATTTCCATCCTTTATTTCATAAGTTCTCAACCAAACAATCTAGATACAACTTGTATTAACTCAAATACATATGGGAGAAGTATAATATACCTTAAATCAGAAAGAATAAGCCTTTTATTATTCTGCCTCAACTTGCAAGAACAACCAGCATAAGCACAATGCAATAGAACTACGTTTTACTAGCACCACGGGACTCACGACACTTGATTTATGTTGTTTACCTTTGGTATTTCCCTTGAATCATGTAGGAACCATTTAGAGATAATTATGTGGTGTTTAGGATCTGTTGGTGTCGAAAATTAAATGAGATAAGGAAGCCACCGATTTATACATCAAAAGAAGTTTCCCACCGCCTATGTGGGTCCCAAAAAGGGTTGCTTGCGCAGTCTCGCAAAAATGCAACTATATCTCTACCCCGATGTTGTATAGATGACCGTTGTAATGCATTGGAAACTAAACTCGTAGGCCTTCAATTTAGTTGGTGGATCACCCCATAACTTCTAGTAGATTGAGAGAAAATCTCAGTGACATCTGACCCAAACTTTAGCGAATTTATGAACGTAACTTGCGATGACTTTTGCCAACTTTGGTTTTACAACTTTCTTTAATTCAAACTTAACATATGAATATTTTATTATCCAAATAACTCATAAAAGGACCTTCTTATCATATTATTCACTCCTAGTCTTACCCCAAAAATACTGGCTATTACAATCCACTTTCCTTCGGTGAACTTCGTCGAAAAATGTTCTTTGATTCGTTTAGCCTTAACCTCCCACGACACTTACATAATACTTGTTTAATAAATTTTCTATCTGTGTAAGGGACCTTAACCTCTCTAGGTTCTCATTACTTTACTTGCAACACACACTAGCATGAAAATATGGGGTGTAACAGGTGGTCCTTTCCGGCAAAAAGTGTGTTGACTTAGTAAGTTTGTCCTTGAATCGTGTTTCTGAATTGAATGAGGTAAACCTATTATAAAATATATACTAATCATCTCTGATTTTCATACGGGAAATCAATATTTTCACCCAAACCATCGAGCCTCTAGCGCTCGGCTTCCACTTGTTGATAGTTTAGACACCTAGCCACATAATCTGCTACGTTCATTTTTATGTCATTTCGCCAATAAATCTCCTTGAGATCATGATACATATTCATAAAACCTGGGTGAATAGAATACCTTGAGTTGTGTGCTTATGTCATGATTCTTTGTTAAGTCCATCCACATTGGGAACACATAATATGTCATGGTACCATAGAGTATCATCATCTCCTCCTTTTTCAAAGTCACTGTCTTATGCTTGTGAATCCCTTCATTTAGCTGCAATATATAGGGATCATTAAACTATTTTTCTTTCACTTTGATTACTATAGAGGATTTAATTCTGTTCTGAAAGACAACACTACCATCTTCAAAATCCAAAATTTAAACTCCTAGATTTACTAAGAAGTGAACTTCCCTCACCACTATTATCTTGTCCGTCTCAATCGAGCCAAAATTCCCATGAAATGCAACCGAGAGCATCAGTGCAACATTTGCTTTCCCGGATGATAAAGGGTATCCACATCATAGTCCTTGAGTAGTTCGAGCCAGCTTCTCTTTTTAAGATTCAACTCTATTTTTGAAAATGTATTGAAGGCTCTTATGATCTGTGAAAATATCAATATGAACTCCATACAAATAGTGGTGCCATGTGTTTAACGCGAACACCACTGTTACCAACTCAAAGTCGTGAGTCATATAATTCTTTTCATGAGCCTTAAGTTGCCTAGATACATAAGCTACTACCTTGCCATGCTGCATTATGACACATCCAAGACCAAATCCTGAAGTATCACACCCTTCAGTTCCCTCTGGTAGCGTCAAAACTGGAGCAGAAGTCAACTTCGTTTTCAACTCTTTGAAACTTCACTCACATGCATTTGACTATTGAAACTTGAGAATCTTCTAAGTCAACTTAGTCAATGGAGCAGAGATAGAGGAAAACACCTCTACGAAATCTATAATACCCTGCAAAACCCAAGAAACTTCTTATCTATGTTGTGGAAATAGATCTGGACCAATTCTTCATGCCGTCTATTTCTGAAAATCCAATTTCATGCCTTCTTCCGCAATTACATATCCTTGAAATGCTACTGATTTCAGCCAAAATTCACACTTGGAATAATTCACATAAAGCTTGTGATCATGAAGCATCTGTAACACTATCCTGAGATGTTCTGAATGGTCAGTCTCACTAGGAGAGTAAACTAAGATATCATCAATAAAGACAATGATGAATAAATCGAGATAAGGCTTGAAAACCTTATTCATTAGGTCCATAAAAGTTGTTATGTTCGTCAAAAGAAATAACATGACAAGGAATTCAAAAATACTATAACAGGTCCTAAAAGCGGTCTTTAGAATGTCTACTTTCTTAACCTTTTGCTTATAGTAACTTGACCTAAGGTCAATTTAGGAATAACATTGGGCACCCTGAAGTTGGTCGAACAAATTCATAGAAGTGGGTACTTGTTTTTAATGGTGACCTTGTTCAACTGAATATACTCAATGCACATACGCTAATATTCATCTTGCTTTTGGACAAACAAGACTGGTGCGCCCCAAGGTGAGACAACTGGCCTTATAAATCCCTTATCGAGAAGGTCCTTCATTTGAGCTTTCAACTCTTTCAATTATGTTGGAGTCATTTTGTACATTGGAATATATATCGGCTTCGAGCCTAAAAGTAGATCAATTACAATGTCAATCTCCCTATCGAAAGGAACACCGGGAGGATCTTCTAGGAAAACTTCCAAAAATTCGTTAACATCTGGTACGGACTGAAGAGTTGGTGCCTTAGCATCGGCATCATTGACTCAAACTAAGTGGTAAATGCAACCCTTGGTAATCATTTTTTTAAATTTAAGACAGGAAATAAATGTACCTATAGGTACTACTGTATCACTTTTCCACTCTAAAACTGGCTCGTTAGGGAACTGGAAACTTACTATCTTCGTTCAACAACCCACAGTGGCATAACATGATGTCAACCAGTCCATGCCCATGATTACATCAAAATATATCATTTCCAACTCAACTAATTCAGTTATTGTACTGCGGTTATAGAATTTTACTGGACAACCCCTATACACACGTCTAGCTCTAACCAACTCTCTAACTGAAGTGGATATATAAAAGGGTTCACATAACTTTTTAGGTTCTACTTCGAATTTCTTATCAAGAAATAGGGTTACATATGATAGGGTAGACCCTGGATCCATAAGGACATAAACGTCAAAGGGTAAAATTGTTAATACACCTGTAACGACATTTGGAAATACATTTGTATCCTAATAACCTGCTAATGCATACAAGTGGTTCTGACCTCTGCCTGCATTACCTAACTTAGTTGCACCATGCCCTGATTAGGTTTGAGAATTTCTAGGAGCTACTGAATTTTTGGAGTGAGCCACATTACCACTGGTACCCTACCTTATTGATGGACAGTCTCTCATAAAGTGACCTTACTGGCCACATCCAAAACATTTTTCCATGCCCTGACGACACTCCTCTGGGTGCCTCCTACCTATCTGTTACAAACTGGATTATCATAGACCTTTTAGCCTACAATATCCTATGACTGAGAGGCTGCTGCCTTGAATCTCTCTCTTCTAATCATACTTGGACATCGGGATTGGTGCACTAGCTACAGATGGAGCGGGTCTTGATGACCTCTTACTTAAAAACTATCTGCCTCAACCTCCCTAAGAACCCCCATTATCTTGTGACAAAATCAACCATCTTAGTAATAGTCATGTCATTATTTTGAGCAGCGATATCAATATCACCAAACATATAAGGTGCAAGACCCAACACAAAATGCCTATTTTTGGCCCTCATACCGGAAACCATTTCTATAGCATACTTAGCTAGTGATACAAATTTGAGGTAGTACTCATGCACGTTCATGTTGTTCTATTAGAGTCTCTCAAACTCTAGGGCCTTTGCCTCCATGATCTCTATCGATAGGAAGTGCTTAATGAATGCAGCTATTAATTCATCACAAGTTGCAGGAAATGCATCTTCTCCTCGAGACTTTTCTTGTGACTCATACCAAATGTTATCAACATCTTTGAGCTGATAAGCTGCAAACTCTGTTGCTTCTAGCATGGTAGCATGCATAACACAAAGGATTTTCTAAACTTCATCAATAAAGTTTTGAGAGTCCTCAGTCTTACAGGACCCTGTGATTACTAGAGGATTCATAAGTATGAATTCCCTAATCCTGAAACTAGATGATCTCTCACTAGAAACATTACTCAAAGCCATCCCTTGACATTGAGCTTGTAAAGCAACAATCTAAGTGAAAAACTATGTAGCTCTCCTGACATCCACATCAGTAGCACTAGGCGGCGGAGTGATTGTAATACAGATATCCACAGGAATTTCTGTAGCAGATGGGGGTGATGTCGGGTGTACTGAGCCCTCTAAGCCCGAGAGTCCACCTCTTGGGCAGCAGTAGATTCTTCTTGCAGCAGACTTTCTCTTTGCAGGCATTTGCTGAAAGAAACGTAATACGCATGAGTAAGAAGAGTTCCTGAAGGTATAGATCTAATTGCACGATCTAGGGTATAAAAGAAATGAGACAATCCTGAATATCTCAATAGTTACCCATTTATATATATGGCAAGCACACACATATAAAGGTAACTCCATCGGACATGATTTCATAGACTCTTTAAGACACTTGAACCTAAGGCTTTGATACCAAGCTTTGCCATACCCCGAACCTGGGCCTGAACGTAACACGACACTCAGTCTCTTGATGCATGTGACCGAGCAAACCACATGGCTTGTTGAATCAACATGGGACATGTACTAATGCGGAACATAAGTTAAAACATAAAGAGTCCAAATAAAACATATAAATCAATAGTAATACTGAAAGTACTATTTTAAAACATAAGTGCGAAAATAGTTTGAAAACATGATAGTGTAGTCCACAAGGCAGAAGATAACTGAATACCCAACATGACATAACTGACTAGTCTATGAAACCTCTGACATGAGTCTGTAACACTAAATTATTGCTGGGAAAAGTCCCCCAGCATACCTGACTGTCTAACATGACATGACTACTAAAAATAAAGATAATGCTTTGAAGGAAGTGGGGCTCACCAAATAGTTGATATGATGAATTCCTAACGAACAGATTTGTCATCTTATAAATTGGTACTTGCATGGTAAAATGCATGCCTCAGTCAATAGGGACATAAGTGCATTGGAATTGTACTTGTATGAAAGCAACTAAAATGAAAAAATAGTAAGTGGGGCGCTCAGTGAATGGGCAACCCAAATAAATAACATGACTATAAGAAGTAATATGAAACTGAACTGAAATATTAAGCTATAATTGAAACCTGGACATGATCATGATCGGGCATGATAATGTTGTAACATGAATAAATTATTTTAAGTGGGAGAGCCATAGTATAACCGATAATATGAAATCACCACATGAGCACGTGGAGTCTGGTCTTTGGCCTAACTAGCAAAGTAATCTCATACCTCACCAGGGTATGAGACATGAACATAACATAAATGGATTCAATCAATAAACATTAAGGAATCATCCTAACTGGGTAGAGCGATCCTGTCACACCCCAACCTTTGAGAGGTAGCCGGCACCCAGCACCCGAATGCCTAAGCGAACCAACTATAGTATCTGGATTTGATCCCAAGTTAGCCCTTGAGAGGAGTTGACTAGGTTTGCTCTTTGATTTGATCCCAAGTTAGCCCTTGAGAGGAGTTTGGGAATTATTTAGGGTTTGTAGGAAGGGAAAATAAAGACCCAAGGTCGAGGGTTTCATATATATACTAAAAAAATCTACATTGTCCATTTGATGGTCCAAATATACTTGTTCATACATTTTTGTACGGTCCGTATAGTTGGACCATAAAAGTCAGATCTGAAACTTAAACTTTTGTAGAAAAAACTGATGGTCCAAATTTCCAAATTATACGGTCCGTACATTTTGGCCGTCAAATTTGGAATTTTTTTCAATTTCATCAAAATGTAATTTCTTCAATCCGTTTAACTTTTATACACTCAGGTGCTTCTATAAACAAGCTATAAACCTTCACTAATCCTTCATAAGTTCATACATCTTCCTGGGATATCACAATCAATCGACAAAACGTAAAACTATGAGGCATAACAGGTCCTTATCCTATGTAGGCATACATAGTTTCAAGTGTTTAAATCTTCTCTGTAAATCTATGCTACTACCAAAATTGTTAACATGAACATGGTTGGCTGAAATCCCATGATTTGTATAACATGATTCTATATATAGTTCAACATGTACATATATAATATAACTTGTATGAGACATTGACACATGCAAAATCCATAGAATGAAATAATATTGGTTCATGACTTGTATTTGGCAACTCATGGAAATAAAGACATGAGTATACATGGATTACAGATAGATTCATGACAATAGTAATAACATTCATGAATACAAATAGCTTAAATTGGATCGGATTTTACTATTTTTTTCTGCCGTACCTCGACATGACATGAGTGTGAAAAGGGTTCAAGAATCAGTTTTCTTTTTATAAGGGCTAAAATCACTTATTTTGGCTTTTTACCCCCATATTGTAGGGTGGATCTCAAAATATATGAAAGATCTCCCTCCAAGTAGTACATACGACTTTCATATAATACGGCTTTCTACAGAATTCTATATATATCTATGAGATCTAGTACAGAATTATGTTTACTCACTTTTAAATTTAGTATCTATTTCCCTCCCATTCCTTCTAGGATTAGAAATCTTGTATTTTACATATCCATACGATTGAGTCCTTGGGTTTCCAAAATAGTGTAAAACAAATGCTTAGAATCATTTCTATTTGACTCATAACTGTTCTAAAGAAGTCGATATATATATATATATATATATATATATATATATATATGTTGACGTGTATCTAGCATTTATCATGAGATGAGACATAATTCTATAACTCTGAGGAGAAATCATATTTTTATGAATCACGCATGGCATGGGGATGAACAATGATGTTTCCACACATGGATAGAATATGTCACACCCCGGCCTGAGCGTACTGATCCTGATAACTATAATATATTCCAACCAAACATGGCCCGACAAGCCCTCTGACGGAAATTACCTGAACAAGACACGATTACCTGCATGTAGAAAAGGCAAAACATATAACAGGACCGACAAGGCCTCACAAGATCATTGTACACAAAATGATTATCTACAAACCTTTAGAGAGTATATTAATCACATTAGGTCAGGATAGGATCCCACCATACCGAACTATATATATATATATATATGTGTGTGTGTGTGTGTGTGTGTGTGCAATCATCATACCTATCAGCTCACTAGATAGCTCCGGAAGAAAAGAGCATGACAATCCTCAATTGAGTCGAGTCACCTACTGTAACGTATTATCTGAATCTCTATATGTACCTGCGGCCATAAAATGCAGTGCCCAAGAAAGGGACATCAGTAAAAACATGTACATAATATGTAAGGTTGAAACTATAAATAAGTACAACATTGTAAATGAAGCATAAGCTGAAACTGTAACTGAAATGCATAACTGTAAGATAGGGGAATGGAAAGACAACATGTACTCTGAGTGCATCTGTGGGCTAGAATATGCATAAATGAAATATAATCGTGTATATAATGTCGTAGGCCTCTATGGGCTATATCATCAGTCTCATATCTATATAAACTACATATATAACGCCATAGGCCATTGTAGGCAATATCATCAATATCATATCTGTATTTCTGCGTATATAACGCGATTGGCCTCTGAGGGAAATATAGATATATATTACATGCATATGATGACCTCTTATGGAATATGGAATACTCTTTTGAATCCAATGGACTGACGTAAGGTACACCTCTAACTCCTTTATGAGGGTTACATAGTACCCTTTTTTTTCTTATGAATCAAATAGAACAATGTGATGTACATTTGACTCAACTTTCAAGAATATCAACATGAAGCTTCGTTATATCAAGTTAAGTACGACTCGATAGGATACGGATAGTAGACTCAATCAAGAGTAGCTAAGAACCATAACCAAGAGGTGGAATAAGTGATAAGTACATTCTTGGCAATTAGGAATGGAGCAGATATATTGGATAGCAACTCGTAATTGTCGTTTTTATGTCGATCATGCCAAAAGATAGAAAGGTAAGCCTTACATCTTTGTTAGAAGGGAAACACTACTCCTATAATGTCTCGCTTATCGTATAAGTGTCAACCTAGACGATTAAGATATTCCATGTTAATATCCAACCAACAGTTTCATGATTTTGTCATTGTGATATTTCATCGAACACTTAGTGTGCATACTTTATTCCATCTTGTTTTCATGGTACTTGAGGTATTATTACCTCTTCTATAACAACATAATATTATCAATACTACAACAATTATACTCCATGACATCTAGACAAAGTTAGTCCAAGAATCGCATTAAAACCATCCAACAATTTACACAACAACCACGCCACGATCAACAATAGAGTTTGTCCTAATTTCTCCATGGATTTATTTACCAAAAGATCATTCTAAGCTAGGATAACATAAGAATGCTAGGGAAAACAAGAATCATACCTTAAACTTCCAATATATCCTCCACACAAAAGCTAATTCTGATTCTTCAAAACTTCCGAGTTGATTCTGATAATCCAAGAGAGATTTCAAGGTGATCCAAGCTTCTTGAGGGAGAATTCACATATTAATCTTGTGGAATATCTCTTCAATGATGTATATACCATGGGATATTGTTTGAGAGCATCTAGGTTCAATTGGGGCGAAATGGAAATGTTTTGGGTGAAGGGTCGACAATGGCATATTTAAAGGTTGCCCACCGCCTCACATATGCGGCTACATATGCGGCGCATATTCCCATATGCAGCTGCATATTCCACCGCATATGGTGGCAGCGAGGTGTTGAAATATTGGTAGTGAGGTGTTGAAATGGTGGCAGTGAGGTGTTGAAATGGTGGTCTTGATTCGTGGTGGCATCCGCGAGGCAGAAGGGGTTTCGTGGGCGAAACGTTTAGCGTATCGTCCTATCTTTGTCAAACTTTATCAAGATGTCATTTCTTTAATCTCAATGACTTATAACCATCCCTATTCCATTTTAACATCCATTTATGTCATACATGAACCTCGTAACGGAGCCCAAGTCATCGAAACTTAAGTCGGTTAATCGGGTTCTCAAACGTGCGTGAAATGATGAGTATAACTCAGAATATTTTGGATATGCTTCCAACTTGTGACCAAAGCCTTCCTTGTCCTTTTTATGAACATTATAATTTTCTCATATTGCATCGCCTTAACACGACAAACTCAACATAAGGATTACAAGCACGGAGGGCGTAACAGCTCTTTAAACTCTTACGATTCCTTCGATTTCAACTCGACCATTCCTTATTCTTCCCAATAGAACCTTCTTCCTTATCGTTATTCTTAACTTAAGGTATATTCGATATGCAAATTTATAGGGTGTAACATCCTTCCCCCTTTAAGAACATTCGTCCTTGAATGTTTGGGGCATCATCACTCAGTATAGCGATTCTTATATTCTTCGACACCTCTGGCAGAGTTCTTTTGTAGATAGAATTATCTCAACCTGTTGTGAAATCTAATACCATAGCTATCGCCTCATATGGTTACACAAACATGACATTATCGGTGCATCATTGACCCCACACGGTCGTACATCTCCCTTACAACATCACTTAGTAACTGCCATTTACATGAATCATTGAATCCTAACATTGGAAGTATATCTTTCATTCACTTGATACAATTTTCATCGCACTATAGTATTTGTGATAAAAGTTCATAGTTATGTAGCGTAAGTAAGTTTACAAGGAGGAGACGTTGCACGATGGTGTAACATCCCAGAATTTTGGACAATGATTTGGGCACCTAAGCGTAATAAGGCCTCGGGGATTTTATGTGATATCACGTATGCTAATAAAGAGACTAGAATATAAAAGAATTAGACCCCGAAATAATTTTGGATGCAACAAGTGTGACGACGGGGAGCGGAAATAAATTTGGTATGTGCATAAAGAAATTATGGACTAGTGTCATATTATAAATTATGACATTGTGTATACGAAGGTCTTATGTGTTTTTAGGATTTAAATGAAGTGGGATCTAGAATTAATTGTGTGTATAATTAATTAATTGTGGGATCAATTAATAAATTGAGGGGACAAAGCTAGTGGGGAATCTCCACGTGTGAATCCCTAAGTAAGCTACCTAAATCACTAGCCTAAATAATCTATAGGTGGCAACTTTACTATTAGGAATTAAGTTAGGGGTGGGGGACATATCATTAAAGTGGCTATCATTCATTTTTATATAGCACTTCCATTAGTTAACTAGGCTTCCTCCCATTCATTTTCATTTCTAAATGTTAAAGTCTTTTCCCCTGTGAAAACGTAATTCTCAACACATTCAGCAAATGTTTCTCTTTGTTTCACGAAATTTAAGAGTCAAGTTGGAACAACTTTCTCCTTAAATTTCATGTGTAGCACAGGGTATACATGCAGTAATGGGGTTATTTTAATTTTAAGCTTGGATTCGAGGTTAAGATTTAAAGGGAGATTAACCCATCATAGTTATTTCCAAGATCTTGAGTCGAGGTATGTTAAGGCAAATTATTTTGTTCTTTTGGCATGTTCCATATAACAAAATATAATCGTGTTATTGCCCCATAATTTATTCTACTCCTGGTAGTTAAGAATATTCATGTTATTGATTCCTATGCTAAAAGCATGTCTAAATATATTCCTAAGTCCTTATTAAGGCATACGGAAAAGATGTTGATGTTCCCAATTTTAACCAAAGGTGTAAAGGATATTATGTCACTCCGGATGTTTTTTATTATTCATGCATTTCATTGGCATTGCATTCATATATTACCCTGGACCACTTGTGTTGTGCACACTACTATATGGTAAATATTATATATATATATATATATATATATGTACGGGAAATGGGAAAAGGAAAGGTGTTATATACGCACACCACCGGCAGCTGGTACAGACTATCACGAAAGAGCCCGAAGAGGCCAATATGATGTGATGATGTGATGCCCTTGTGTGGTGTTATAACCTGATGCCCACAGAGGCGGTTATGGGAGGATTCCTGTGTGGACATTAGTATACCGCATTTGCATTATGCATACATTCATTAATCATTACATGGTATGGTGCCCACAGAGGCCGACATGAAATGATGCCCACAGAGGTTGTTATGGTAAGGAAGATGCCCGAAAGGGGCTAATGTAAATGTATATTGCATTGTGCATAACATTTAGGAATATGTATTAGGGCCCTCAGAGGCATTTACTGTTGGTCAGTTGTTTCAGTTTCAGTTGTTGGTATATCCCTGTTATACTATTGTTCATTCCTGACATACTCAGTACATCAATCGTACTAACGTCCCTTTTGTCGGGGGACGTTGCGTTTCATGCCCACAGGTTCGGTTAAAGAAGGTGACGGTACACGCTAGTTGGTTGCTGGTTCAGTTGATATTGGAGCACTCTATTTGTTTTAGAGTTGCAGTTGGTCGTGGTACAGTAATTTTGCATCCGCATATGTGTATAGTGGGGTCCTATCCCATCCTTATGATGTCATGTATTCTTTAGAGGCTTGTAGACAGGTGTCCTGTGGTTAGTTGTCATGTATGGCCTTGTCGACCTTGGTATGGGTATGTATATATGAAAATTGGATTTCTGATTAAGATTTTCTATAATATTTTTCGGCTTAGTTCGTATTTAATTATGAGTAGGTGTTTGATAGTGTGATTAGTGGTACCCGGCGGGTGGGGTCCGGGTGCCCTTCGCGGCCCTCCGATTTGGGTCATGACATATGGTCGTCATAGGTTAGGAGTTTTGTCACAATATGATTATCTGCGTTCGTTTCCTCTTTCATTCTTTTGTTCCATCTCTATTACACACTCTTGTACATCCCTTTCTCATTTTCACACTTATAGATATAATCGTTTTCATTCAATAATTTCTACTCTACCTTCACGTTTCTATCATAGATATTTTGAAAGGGATACCCAACAAATGATCTCAGTATCTAATGTAAGAACTAGATAGGTGTGTCAGTCTATCATTATATTCCTTGGTCAAATTCGGGTACCACAATCATTAATGTCTCAAATTACGTCATTCCTTATTTTTAAATTTTTATTCGTCTCCTATCGTCAAGTTTTCTAAAATATCCTTCTATTAACTCGGGCACTTTCCTATATCTTAATGTATCTCATTTACTAATGTTACCATGAATCGGTTCCTTCTTCATTATTCAATAGGAGTCTTGTCCATCTTTGCGACACAAAGCCTTATGTGTCGACATGCCAGTACCTCGTATAACGGTTATTGTCTTTCCAAGTTCAGTACATCTACGTATAACATAATTCTAGCAATTTGAATCTTACTTTTGGATGGCCTATTAGAATAAAGGAGTGGCAAAATTTAAGCATCCATAGTCCTCTTCGACTCGGCTTCTTACAGGTTGTTTGCCAAAGAGAGAGAGTGTTTGTGCAATGGTTCAAGATATCTTCCAGAAAATAGATATTCTTCTCAATATGAATTATTAGCCAATCCTCAACCTTATATACTGTCCTAATTTCCACAATGCGAACTGTCGAGCCATTTATATATCAGTTTTCTAGATCAAAATGAATTACGATAGTAATGGAATAAACTTTAAAAACTCACATGCTACCCAATAATCCTTGATTAACTTTTCCCGTTTCAAGTGTGCATCCTCTTATGTGTCAACCATCAATCTCTGATTTTCAATATGGTTTTCTGTTACTACCTTTCCTAGACGTCAGACTATATCTTCATACGTTCTAGATGAGTGGATTGCTATAATAGCATTCATCTCGACGTTCCCTTAACTCTAAATATAAGATAAGTTCCTTCCGCATTTTTGCTTCAAGGATTTATCATCACTTGGCTTCTATTTCTGCTAACTACTTACTACCTTACACTTTCCTTTAATCTTCATTTTCCTCATCTTACTGGCGGTGCTCGACCATATTGTCAACTACATCCTTGTATGTTATGTCAAAATCTCTTACTTCTCATAACGTCTCCAATTCGGATATTCTATAAATGACTAGTCCAATATATGTCCATCTTCCCTTAGTCGTATCCCATTTTTACTCAAGTATCCTTCTAAAATTCGATTCATCTTACTTTCCCTTTTTCTTACGTACTGGAGATGGGACACCTCTTCTCTTTGATGTATTTTTCCCCTTACGTACCGGAGACTGGACTCTGGTAACTTCAAGATTCACTACTCACCACATTCGACTATTCTTTTGCCGAGTATGTCATATGTATCGTATCTGGAGGAAAACCTTTGACACTATCGTACTGTTCTTCAGTATTGTTAATTCTAAGGGTCATCTTACCCTTTTCTTATTAAAGGATTCATCTTTACTAGGTGTCAATCTGTCTTAAATTATCTCTTGTCTTTACTTGGCAATTCAGGCTTCCTTCACATCCGACATCCTTAGATTTCATGATCATTATACTACCCGCTTAGTAGAGTTCCTATTTAATTTGACAACCCAGAGTTTACCATTATTCGCCTACTTATATCTTTGATTCATTATCCTTATTCGTTTACTAATGTTCCAAACGTCTACCCTGGACTTTTGAGACTGTTGGTTATTTTATCCTTTCGTCATGTACTTAGATCGGTCTCGTTCATCCTTACTTCTACTTGCATATCCTCAAGTGTCTGGCTTACCCTTGTAGCAGAGTTAGTGCTGGACATCTTTAATTTCAAATTATAGCCCGGTTTTTAATCTACTACCAACTCGGCTCCCCCCTTTATGATATTAGATTTCCTCTTAACCCGTCACTCGATCCTTTCACCCTTGCATTTCTGGCTTAAATTCCTTTAAGGATCTTTTTTCTTTATGTAATTCTTGTACCATCACTTCTGGACGTCGGGTGTTTTAGTCTTGGATAGGAAGGTTCAAGTATCATTCCCTTGCTACTATTGTTGTAGGTCCCACCATAGTTTTGTTATCGGTATCCTTGATAGTATAATCTTTCCGCCTGTCTATCTATTTCAGGAAAATCCTTCGGCCTTATTATTTTGTCATAATACTTTTATTTGAACTTCCCTTTACTACTTATAGTTGTTTTCTTGTCACATTGAAATATTTATCATGAATGGTCTTTAACAAGTTATTCTTGCCATGTCGGCTTATCAAATTACACCATAGAATGCGAAAAATTTATCACCCAATACTGAAAATTCGTTGTCTTACCGCCACCCACATACGTATTTGCTAATGGTATAGAAGGTATGCCTTTTGCCCTACACCGACGAAAATCATCTTGTCTCTCAGTCTTCATAAATGGTCCAGATCTTCTGGAGGAGTTGGGGTTACTAATTTGGGCATGACATTTTGCGTCCCTTTTCTTTAACTGCTTCCTGAAACGAAGCTTCAAGTAACCTAACTCCAGAAATCCATTTTCCTTGTCAATATTTTGGGTTTCCCTTAATTACTTGGACTCTAGAGTATTCTTTTAAATCGTGTATTCCTAGCATATTCTCAAATTCAAAGGACATAAGTCACTAAGAAACGAAACAAAACATTCTCACGACAATCCAAACTTCCCAACAGCCATTTTTTCCTTACATTTCCTTTTGTTCTTATTTCGATTTGTCATTCCTCACCCAGAGCCTGGGATTTTCATACAATCATCAAATGATATGTTAACACAAATTAGGAGTTTATCTAGTATATTTGCTTGAAAATATGTCACACTTCAGCACTATGTCAAGTTGGGGCTCCATATCCGTTCTATTTACAATACGCATACATAACTTTAACTATGCATTTGACTAAAAGTTGTCTTCTTCAGTTGGTATCTATACATCCGCATTCTTTCTTACCAAACTATCTTATTCCACGGGGAATTCAAGAGATCGATTCCTAAAATGGTGTCACTCTTCTAGAGTATAAAATAAGTTTGTGTTGCACATGTAGAAGGTAACTAGATGAATAAGTAAATTAGTATCATACTTGCTCTTATCCGTTCTCTTCGTGTAGCATCAAAATTCGAGGCTACGTCCTCGCTCTTCTCTTTTCTCCTATAGGCTAGTCTGGGACACTCTCGTATCTTGTGTCCTCGATTACCACACCAATAGCAACCTCATTTCTCCTTGCTATAGGTCCTAGCATGCATCCATCCACATGTCCTACAACATGTCCTAGATGGCCCCACTACGTTAGAACCTCTCCTATTTTGATCCTGAGATATTGAGGGTTGTGACCTCTGTCTCAGCCTTACCAAAAAACTCTGTTCGTACCTGATATGTCGCAAACAACTGTCATATTGATCATGAATTCCTTCCTCATTCTGCCATTCCCAATAACCACCAACCAGTTTAACTCTCTTAGTCCTTTCTCTTGCTCCCACTGAGTCAGCCCTACCGATCATTAGTTATCCCTGACCAATAAATTCCCTGGCCTAAGAACTCCCTGACCTTTCTAGCGGTCTATCTCTGTCAATCATATCGGGATGTTATCGTGCATGAGAGGCCACAAACTGGGTCAATACCTGAACTGCCCTCCTAACATCTTCGTCAGACGGTGTTAGGGTATATCTGACGGTACGGAGGTCTGTCTCGGTTCCCCTGATTGTATCTAGGTCAAAGGCTGATGGAGAGGTAATCCACTCATGTCCTCAAATGGGTCGATCTCGATAGAAGGTGTATCTCTTGAAGAAGACATCACTAAAATCATGTCTGAGACACTCTCGTATCCTGTGTCCTCGATTACCACACTAATAGCAACCTCATTTCTCCTTGCCATAGGGCCTAGTATGCATCCATCCACATATCCTACAACATGTCCTAGATGGACCCACTATATTAGAACCTCTCCTATTTTGATCTTGAGATATTGAGGGTTGTGACCTCTGTCTCAGCCTTACCAAAAAACTCTGATCATACCTGATCTGTCGCAAACAACTGTCATATTGATCATGAATTCCTTCCTCATTCTGTCATTCCCAATAACCACCAACCAGTTTAACTCTCTTAGTCCTTTCTCTTGCTCCCACTGAGTCAGCCCTACCGATCATTAGTTATCCCTGACCAATAAATTCCCTAGGCTGAGAACTCCCTGACCCTTCTAGCGGTCTATCTCTGTCAATCATATCAGGATGTTATCGTGCATAAGAGGCCACCAACTGGGTCAATACCTGAACTGCCCTCCTAACATCTTTGTCAGACGGTATTAGGGTATATCTGACGGTACGGAGGTCTGTCTTGGTTCCCCTGATTGTATCTAGGTCAAAGGCTGATGGAGAGGTAATCCACTTATGTCCTCGGATGGGTCGATCTCGATAGAAGGTGTATCTCTTGAAGAAGACATCGCTAAAATCGTAATACGGAAATATTAGGAAAGAGATACTTACAGCTCGGCTCTAGTGCACGATCTAGATCAAGAAAGAAGAAAACCCTCCTAAATACCCTGTAGCCTCTTGTTTATAAGTATGGCGTGCAACACACCCATAAGCAAGACTCTACTAAAAATAGCTTGTAGACATCCCTAGGACAGGCCTGCTCTGATACCAAGTTTGTCACACCCCAACCTTGGGGGTGTCGTCGTCTCCCGGCGCCTGAAGACCCGAGCCTACGATCCTGATACCTGTAACATATTCCAACTAAACATGGGCTGATAAGGCCTCTAACGGAAATTACATGAACAAGACATGATTACCTGCATGTAGAAAAAGCCATATATATATATATATATATATATAGACAACAGGGCCGACAAGGTCTCACAAGATCAATGTACACAAAACGATTGTCTACAAGCCTCTATAGAGTATATCAACATCTGGTCGGGATAGGGCACCGTTGTACCCATATATATATATATATATATATATATATGCAACCATCATACCTATTAGCTCACTAGACAGCTCTGGAAGAAAGAAGCGTGACGATTCTCTGCTGAGTCGAGTCACCTACTACAAGGTATTGTCTGAATCTTTATATATACCTATGGGCATGAGACGCAGTGCCCCATAAAGGGACATCAGTACGAAAGATGTACTGAATATGTAAGGTTGAAACTATAAACAAGTACAACATTGTAAATGAAGCATAAGCCTAAGCTATAACTGAAATGCATAACTATCAGATAGAGCAATGGAAAGACAACATGTACTCTGAGTGCATCTGTGGGCCAGAATATGTATAAACGAAAAATAATCGTGTATATAATGTTGTAGGCATCAGTGGGTTATATCATCAGTCCCATATCGGTATAAACTGCGTATATAATGTCATAGGCCACTGTGGGCAATATCATCAATATCATATATGTATTTCTGTGTATATAACGCCATAGACCTCTGAAGGAAATATAGATATATATTACATGCATATGATGACCTCTTATGGAACATGGAATACTCTTTTGAATCCGTTGGAGTGATATAAGGTGTTTACACCTCCGACTCCTTTATAAGGATTACATAGTACCTTCTCTTCTCATGTGAATCAATAAGAACAATGTGACGTACATTTGACTCAACTTTCAAGAATATCAACATGAAGCTTTTTTATATCAAGTTAACTATGACTCGATAGGATACGGATAGTAGACTCAATCAAGAGCAAACTAAAAAATATAACCAAGCGACGGAATAAGTCATAAGTACATTCTTAGCAATTAGGAATGGAGCAGATATATTGGATAGCAACTCGCAAGTGTCATTTTTATGTCGATCATGACAACAGAGAAAAAGATAAGCCTTACATACCTTGTTAGCAGGGAAACACTACTCCTATGGCATCTCGCTCATCGTATAAGTGTCAACCTAGACAATTAATATAATTCATATCAATATCCAACCAATAGTTTCATGATTTCGTCATTGCGACATTTTGTCTAACACTTAACGTGCATACTCTATTCCATCTTTTTTCATGGTACTTGAGCTATTATTACCTCTTCTATAACAACACAATATCACAATACTGCAACAATCATACTCCATGAAATCTAGCAAAAGTTACTCTAAGAATCCTATTAAAACCATCAACAATTTACACAACAACCACCATGATCAACTGTAGAGTTTGTCCCAATTTCTCCATGAATTTATTTGCAAAAAAGATTATTATAAGCTAGGAGAACATAACAATACTAGGAACAACAAGAATCATACCTTAAACTTCCAAGAGATCCTCCACACAAAAGCTACTTTCGATTCTTCAAAACTCCAGAGTTGTTTCTGATAATCCAAGAGACATTTCAAGGTGATCCAAGATTCTTAAGGGATAATTCATATATTAATCTTATGTAATAGCTCTTAAATAATGTATATGCCTCGGTAGAGGGTTTGAGAGAATCTAGGTTCAATTTGGGGCAAAATGGAAATATTTTGGGTGAAGGGCCGACTTTCGCCTATTTAAAGGATGCCCACCTCCTCACATATGTGGATGAATATGCATGCGGCCGCATATGCCACCACATATGGTGGTATTGAGGTGGTGAAATAGTGTCCTTGATCTGTTGTGTCATCTACGAGGCAAAACGGATTCCGTAGGGCAAAACGTTTAGTATATCATCCTATCTTCGTCAAACTTTATTTAGATGTGATTCATTTAATCTCAATGACTTATAACCATCCATATACCTTATTAACATTTATTTATGTCGTATATAACCCTAGGAATGGAGCCCGAGTCATCGGAACTTAAGTCAGTTAATTGGGTTCTCAAACATGTGCGAAATGACCAGTATAACTCAGAATCTGTTGGATATGCTTCCAACTTGTGCCCAAGGCCTTCCTTGTCCTTTTTATGAACATTATACTTTTCTCATCTTGTATCGGCTTAACACTATGCACTCAACATAAGTATTGTAAGCACGAAGGGCATTACGGCTCTTTAAACTCTTATGATTCCTTCGGTTTCAACTCGACCATTCCTTAATCTTCCCAATAGAACCTTCTTCCTTATCGTAGGATTCTTAACTTAAGGTATATTCGATATGCCAATTTTTGTAGTGTAACAAAATCCTAACATATATATGAATGCTCCAATTCAATGAACTAGAGCTTGTTTAGATGGCCTTATGCCTTTTGACTTATAAGCCAAAAGCTATAAGCTATGAATTCTACCTTATGACTTTTGACTTATTTTTGTTAAAAATAAGTGCTTAAAAGCACTTTTTTATTTTAGCTAAATACTGAAAAAGTGCTTAAAGGCTATTTTGGCTTAAAATCACCTAAAAGTCAATCCAAATAGGCTCCTAGTTTGCTTCTCTGACAAATTACATCAAAAACCCTATATTTGAATTGCTTGAGATGTATTTATCTTGGAAATCCTGTGTTTGTGTTTAAGAATCATGCATTTAGTACTAGTATTGATTAAGAATCATATGAATGATCTTACCTTGATGTGGGAGGTTGAGAGGAGAGCAAAGTCGTTCTAGGGTTGTGAGGAAGTGAAAATAACTTGAAAATTTCAGAGCTCGCACATTTAAAGAAAAAGGACACGCTCATTCTGTGGACTATTTAGCGGGCTGCACTTCCATTTTGTGGACCGCACTTCAGTCGTAGAATGTGAGAGTGACATACCATTTAAAGAAAAAGGACACGCTCGTTCTACGGACTATTTAGCGGGTTGCACTTCCATTTTGCAAATTGCACTTTGGTCGTAGAATGTGAGAGTGACTTACCGTTCTGAGGCCCATTATGTGGACGACCCTACGAACCACATAGCCATTCTGCGGGCCGCATAACCATTCGGTAGACCGCACTTTGGTCATATAATATAACAGTGTACCTGGGACGTCTGGTTGGTTTTAGACTTGATCTATATGGTGACCGCATTTCCATTCTACAGCTGCACATTTGTCCCTATCTCGGCTCTTTAGGCTTCAAAGATTTGGCAAAAAACATCTCCTCTCTTTACTCACCCATGCAAACCCTAACCCTAGTGTAGCCATTAATGGCTGCTCCGATCCCTGGTCAGCTGTCGACGGCGGTTGGCCAGCCTTTGGATCTCACCCTTCAAGATCATTTCCCACCATTACCTACCACAAAAACTCCTGTATCTTCTTCTTCTCTACCGTTTGGTCCCGTTAACCCTACCTCAAACTATGTGAAAACTATTTTAAACATGACAGAGTCGATTCCACGATTGCATGTGATCAAATCCCTATGAAGAATGTTACATACATTGAAGGTATTCCTTACGTGAAGTGGACGTCGACAGAAGTGTCAGGGATGGAGGTGATTGAAAACCTACAATACGCCATTATAGGTAAGTTTTCATATGGTTGGTCTAATCTTGAAGAACTGAGAACAATTATACCTCAACAATGTGGTACGAAGAGTAGATGTCAAGTAGGGTTTTTCAGAAACATACATGTATTAATTAAATGCACATTAATAGAGGATTTCATTAATTTATCTTCTAAAAGTACATTTTGGTTGAAGTCGGGGGATGGTTATTCTTATCAAATGAGGCCTCTTATTTATAATTCCAATTTTAAAATTTATGAAGAAACATTCATCGCAATGGCTTGGATATCCTTTCCAAACCTATTACCAACATTCTTTGTGAAGGAATCGTTATTTACTCTGGATTCTGCTATTGAAAAACCATTGCAACTTGATTTGGCTACTGTTAATAAGGTAAGGCCAAATTGTGCAAGGGTTAAAGTTCAAGTGGATTTATTATCAGATCTTCCAAAGTTTGTGATGATAGAGATAGAGGATGAAATAAAAATGAAAGTTAGAGTTATTAAAGTGAAGATTCAGTATGATTTCATACAAAAATATTGTACTGAATGTATGTTACAAGGGCATTCTAATGAGGAATATCGGGGGTTACACCCAGACTTGGATAAGGCTCCAATAATTACGGATCATGAAACTGAAGAACATAATAGTGGAGAGAAGAATGAGGAGAAACATCAAGAGAAAACTCATAAATATGTGCAAGAAAGGCAAAGGAGATATAAGGGTCGACAACCTACTGTACAGAAATATCTCCCTAAAGTGTTATCTAGTGGGAAGGTTGTGACTTACCATGTGACAATGGTAAATAAGGAGGTCAGGAATCATAATGAGAATAGAACAAAGGAAGATAAACTATCCAGTAACAACAAGTTTAATGTGTTTTCTAGCATCTATGAAGATGAGGGGACCTGCAATGTGAACAACAAGTTGGAAGATGAGATGACCAATAATGAAGAAAGCATTAAGGATTACTTAAGTGATCATCAGAGTGATTCTCAAACTTCAAGTGTAAGTATTCCAGTAGAAGTTGCTAATTCTGGTAATCATGACAAGGGAGGATGAGTTTTATTAACTAAGGATTGGGTGAATAAGACATTTGTGGCAGAAGAACATGTGAAGAATTTGGAAGGATCAATCTTATCTAACATGGATAAGGTTGATTCTCCAAATCATGGGAATGAGATGTTTCTGATGAGGTGACTAAACAGTTTGAATATGAAGTATCATTGACCAGTGTAGAAATGGATGGAACTTCAGCAATTCCAATTAATAAGATTGAGGGGTCAGTTGCTAGTATTTTAAAGAAAGGTGAAACTACTCTCTTATCAATCAGAATGAACAAAGATATGTTGAATCATTCATTATCAACTAAGGATCACAGAGTACTAGAAGAAGGCAAGGTGGATGTAGAGATTCCAGCTGGTGATATCATAGAAAATGCTTGTGAAGTGAGAGAGAAAATAGTTGCACCTATAGTTTCTTGTGCTACCAAGGAAATAAATTATAAGAATGTCATAACCAGCAAATGGATAAATGTAGAGAGGGATGAACTTGAACTCCCACCATGAGAAAGTGTAGAAATGAATCTTCAGTTAGTAGAGGAAAGCATTGAGATTGTCACTATTTATACACCTTCGAATGAGAATATTGAAGAAAGTTTTCATGCTATGTCTCCTAGTGAAGGGGTGTTAGCAGAGGAATTGAAAATTGATGCTATTTCTATCTCCCTCAATCCATAGTTACTCTCCAATGTAGAGGAGGAAGAGGCCAAAGGAGATGAAAGTGTTACCATGCCAGAGCATAATGTGGCAGATTATGAAGAGAATACACAATTGAAGGCTCCTGATATGGAGAATATCAATGGTCATACAGTTGAGTGCCTCAGAGATAAATATCTAGCAGTAGGGTCATATCCTCCATGCAAAGGAACTACTGTTGTATCTAGTATCGTAGAAGCATTAGAAGTTACTTTGATATTAATGAAGGAAAATGTGAATGTTGTAGCAGTGCAGAGAAAACCATCTCCTATTAAGGATCTTCATTCCTTGATCTCTCATGATCTAAACAGTATGGACAGCAACTCTGAATCTATACAAACAAAGGAAAACATTCAGGGTCCAGAACTGGACAAAGTGGAAAAGGAGGACATTATGCAGATATAGCAAGACAAGCAGATATTACTCCAAAAGGGAATGCTAAGAGTACTAAAAATGAGAAGAAAAACAACAAGAATGGGGGAGAAGTTCAACATACTAGAGCTATGTCTACGAAGCCAACATTATTGTGGAACATCAGATCAGTAAATACACATAAGACTTTTCATAGAGTGTAGATATTGAATAAACATCACAAGTTTGTTCTTATAGCTTTGATGGAGCCTTTTCAAAATTCAAGACATATACAAAGATATAGAAGGAGGTTGGGTATGAATATGGATAGTCACAAATGTAATAGTAAGATATGGTTTTTTGTTGCAGAGGGAGTAGAAGTGGAAGTTTTATCAGATACTGATCAACAAGTGACCATAAAACTACTGCTACAAGATTGTGGCAAATTTCTTGTCACAACACTTGTCTATGCCAAATGTGATGCTCAAGAAATATTGATGTTGTGGGACAGTATCTATTCTATAGCTATTGCTATGAATCTTTCATGGATGGTTGGGGTGACTTTAATGTCATCATGAATGAAGAAGAGAAGTTTGGAGGATTGCATGTTTATCTTACAGAATATGAATACTTAGCATTTCGTATGAACTCATGTAATCTAAATTAGGTAGAGTTTAGAGGAACTCATCAGGAATTAACCATCAGCGAGGATATTGTCAAGATTAAAGAGGAATTGTTTGAAGAACATCCATCTGAAGGATATAAAATGGTGCTTCAAAGGGCACAAGCTGAATTCAAAAAGAATCTTTATTTCGAAGAAGAATTTTGGAGACAAAAAACTAGAATTCAGTGGCATTCAGAAGCATATAGAAATACAATGTACTTCCACAGCCTTGTGAAAGGGAGAATGAAGAAACTTCAGTTGTCTAGAATTCAAAATACAAATGGAGATTGGTTAGACAATATTGATTAGACTGCCACAGAAGTTGTTACCTTCTATCAGAACTAGTTCACACGAGAATAAACTTCAACTGATTTTAGTCTTCTTGATCATATTCCAGAAAGGATAACACATGAGCACAATACAACATTATGTGTTATGCCAACTTTAGAGGAGGTAAAGATGCAGTTTTTGCATTATTAGGGGACAGTGCATGTGGTCCTGATGGATTTTCTGGTATTTTTTATCAGCAGTGTTGGAACATAGTAGGTGCAGATGTGTATAATGTGGTAAAGGCCTTCTATGATGGATAGACACTCCCAAAGTCTGTTGCTCACACTAATTTAGTGTTGTTACTAAAGAAGTCTAATCAACACCTTCTCATACTTGAGGCCAATCAGTCTCAGCAATTTCATCAATAACGTGATTTCTAGAATCTTGCATGATAAACTTGAAGTCATTCTTCCTTCCTTGATTTCTTCCAATCGATCTGGCTTTGTGAAAGGTAAAACCATTATTGAGAATGTCTTGCTTACTCAAGAATTGGTGACTGATATAAGAAAGAGGAGAAAATCTGCTAATGTTATTAGAAAACTTGATATGGAAAAAATATATGATAGAGTATCTTAGAGATATCTTGTACAAGTGTTGAGAAAAATGGGATTTGCGGAAGTGTATGTGGACAGGATTTGGAGGATAATAGCTAACAACTTGTATTAAATTATAATCAATGGGCAATCCTATGGATTTTTTCATTCTACAAGAGGGGTCAAGCAAGGTGATCCACTATCCCCAGCTCTATTCATTCTGGTTGCCGAGGTTTTGTGTACTGTCTTAAACTTATTATTTGATAATAGTATGTTTAGAGGTTATGAGATGCCAAAGTGGAGTTCAAATGTAAATCATCTAGCATATGTTGATGACACTATAATCTTTGTATCTGCTGAGAAAGAGTCTTTACAGATGATTATGAAAATGTTGCATGAATAAGAAAGTGTTTCTAGACAGAAGATCAATGCAGATAAAAGTTCATTTTACCGCATAAAAAGGTGACATCAGAGTTGGTCTTAGAGGTTCAACAATTCTTTTCTTATTATGGTTATATGGAGGCCTTGTCAGTCCAGGTTTCGTATTACAGGCCCCGAATACTATAGTTGGTTCACTCAGGACTACAGGTGTTGGGTGCCTACCACACCCCCCAATGTTGGGGTGTGACATCTTTTTTGTAAAGTCTTACATGGTGGTCTTGTTGGCCCTTACATACATATATATGCATGTCTCATTGCGATTGTCAGTTGTATATGGTCCCTTGATTTCATTCATATTATTTCATGTCGGCTTTGTCGTCCTAGACCTTCTGTATGTTCAGGTTATGGTTGTAGATTTGGTTCACTCGGGCTAGTAAGGCACGATGTGACAAACTTGGTATCAAAGCAGGTCTGTCCTAGGGAATTTACAAGCTATGTCTAGTAGAGTCTTGTTTATGGACGTGGCACCACATTTATAAAAATGAGGCTATAGGGCATTTAAGAGTTGGTTACTCTTCTTTCTTACTCTAGATCGTGAAATAGAGTTGAGTCACATGCATTCGATTTTAACTCGAGTTGTGATAAGTAAGTGTGCGACCCTATCATATTATGATGTACCAATTGCGCAAGTTGCATTAAGAGTATTAATGTGTGGATATCTATCTCACATACACAGGAAAAAGACTACGAGATTATCAGAAGGTAAAGTACGAGTTTCAGAAAGTAAAAGAGGTAAAGTATAGGAGGTGCGTGGTACATATGTTCTGAAACTTGTAAATAGTTGGAGCTTAGACAGAGGGACCCAAGTGTTACGATTTTTTTCGGCAGTGATAGAGGTATAGTAACAACATCACTTCTAGCTTATGACTTCTGGGCATCAACAAACATAGTTTTGGAAAGAAAAGAAATTCCAGAAGTCTAATAAGGGTCAGAGTAATCCTTGACAATGGCTAGATTGTTAGAACTCGATGACATTTTTGAATAACATTACAAATATGTTGATAATTCCTCTTTATGAGGCATATAACTGATGTACCCTTGAATTGTGTAATAAAATATGATTTTTTGAGGGTTTAGAAGATTTCGAGGTTAGGTATAAGAATCCTTGTATGCAAGGTAAGTATCCTCCTCAGTGTGGCCCTGTTCCAGGTAAAGAAGGAATATGAGCCGACCAAAAGAATGAGGCCAAATGAAGCAGAGGAAACTAGAAGCAAAAATAGCCCAGCATTCCAGAATCAGGTAAGATATGGTAATATTAGCAAGAGACTGGTAAAAGGCTAGGTTAAGCGATATGAGTACGTAGCAGGAGTCATTAGAGAACATAAGATAAAGTATGGTAGTATGACAAGGTTCATAGTCAAATAGAATAAAAGATGAGAGAAAGCAAATTTTGGAATTATAAAGAAGTGTAAGTCATAAGGTTATGCCTTTATTATGAGAAGTGAGCCAATGACCTTAAGGAGAATTATCGGTAGACTGATTTAGCTCTGGACTTGGAAATACCAACATTAAGAAGTAACCTAAGACAAATTGATCCAATTAGACTCTCGAAGCATCTCTACAGCAGTTAGCATCATGATATTAGCAAACATGAAATATTAAGTGATGAAAGGATGAACGACATAAGAACAACCTTTAAGGGTCAGTAAGAAGGAGATTTTCTTGAGACGAATGACGTGAGCAAAGTTAAGCTCATTAAGACCAAATACGCCAGTATGAATGGATAACACTCTATGTATATAATAATTCCATTTGCCCTGATAAGAGAAGATTATTCTAAGGAAAATGATAAGTCATTAGGGCTGCGAAAAATTACAAAGAGGTGAATAGGTAAGAGTTTGACTTCTACATGAGCGAAATCCTAAAGCATAAGATGTTAGTCATTCTCCTAAGAGGGGAAGATGGTATGGTGAAGTATCGAGGAAGAATGCGTTTCACATGATGATATAAAGGCAGAAGGATAGCGACTAAAGGTTAGAAGTAGATGAGACAAATATTTACTTAGACTCTACAGATGTGTAATGACTATAGAATAATGCGGAGGTAGAATGGTAGAGAAGAGATAATGAGGACTTCTTAGCTAGAGACGCCAATTGTTGGTAAACATTACCAGACATTCGATACTCAGGAAGCTAGTGTAAGAGGTATATCAAGGCAAAAGACATAGACCCAAGTTGCTCAGAATTGAGATATTAAGATAAATCGATTAAGCAATCAGTAATTAGATTATAAAGGGCAAAAAGTCATTTGATTATACAATTAAATATTGGATCTAAACTTGAAAAGTTTCAGTCCCGTAAGTGTATGGTCGCAACTCTCAAAAAGTATTTCAGACATAAGCAATGGTGGGTGAAGCTCAAGATACACATTTAAAAAGTCTCAAGATACACATTTAAAAAGTCGAAAGGAGACCATTGAGCCTAGGATACGAGGTGGACATTAAAGAGTTGCGTTCAGAAGTAATATTATTAGAACACATGCAAAGTGAAGGGCAAGTAAGGATGATGATAGACGATTCAAAATCATTGAAAGATCTACAGGGTATATCATGTAATGAGCTCACAATTTAATAAGAGCAAGGAATTCTTTTCCGAATGTAATTGATAGAAAATGTTAGCTAAGAGATAAGGAAAGAGGTTTTGGTCAAAGTACAGTGATCAGATTCAGATATTATAGAACATTTTCTTATGATGTCAAGTTCTTCAGAATCTTGCATATATCTAATAAGGAAATAAGTTAATGACTCATCAACTGTCATGTATATTGACATGGATAATCAAAATCAAGAGTAATGTTTGAGATTATGTATACTGGATGTTCCAAAATGTGTGGGAATTATGATAAATTAGTATATGCATAGCGCAAGTGTCAGAATGAGCAAGAAAAGGAAATTACTTACGATTAATGGCAGTGAGAGAGTACGAGAAGACTGTCTGACCTATGAATTTGAGTTAACCAAAGTAGTGCATGTGCTTCAGATGCGATGACTTTATCTATATGGTCTTTATGATGAGATTCTATAGACCATAAGAGTTTCTAACACGCCCTTAAGCTGAATAAGCTATGTGGGCAAAAAAGATGATGTCTTGAGTAATTTAAAGATTTCAAAGTAAACATCCTATACTATCTGGGTAAAGTTAATGTTGTAGCTGGTGCACTCAGGCGTAGAGCTGTGGGCAGCCTGACTGATTTGGGGGCAAGGGATAGGGAGTTGACTAATTTGGGGGTCCGTTTTGTGGGACTCAGATGACAGTAAGATTATTGTTTAGAACACAATAGAGTCATCCTTAGTAGCAGCAGTAAAAGAATGACAAGTTGAAGATCCTACTTTAGTACAATTTAAGCAAAAAGTTTAACAAAAGGGATTAATGACCTTTGAGGTATGTAAAAGTGGGAACTCGAGGTATCACAGACGATTGTGTATTCCGAATATTGCCGGACTTCATAATCAAATTATGATGGAGGCACATTATTCGTGCTATTTTATCCACCCAAGGTTGACTAAGAAATATCATGCCAGGGGAAAACTTATGGGTGGAATAATATGGAAAAGAGAATTGCCAAATTCATAACACAGTTTAACAGATAAAGACAGAGCATAAAAAATTCAATAGGTTAACTCAAATCCTTGAGATTCTGACGCAAGAATGAGAAGTGATTAATGAATTTCATTACAGTGTTGCCCCTTTCCTATTAGAAATTTAATTCTTACTGAGTGATCACTGACGGAATTATAGAATTATGTTTCTTGTCGGTTAATACCACTTATTCAGCAAAAGATCACGCGAAGCTGTACATTAAGGGATAAAGCGGTTCCATCACATTCTGTTATCTATTTATCAGACAGAGGAGTACATTATGTAATGAATTTCTAGGAAACCTTGTGATAGGGCTTGAGGGCATAAGTAAATATTGATATGACCTCTCATCCACAGACAGAAAGTCAAGCGGAGCAGATGATGATGCCACGACTGTGTGTGCTAGACTTTAAATATAACTCTTATACGGTTCTCTAATAAAGATAGTTACTATCCTAATATCAAGATGTCTCCTAACGAGGCCTTGTGTGGACGTAAGCATAAATCTCCTATTAGATGTTTCAAAGGAGGAGAGTCAGAGTTATTGCAGTCTAGAAGACCGTCGAAAAAGGCATTTGATAACGACCCAAAACACCAGAAATCATAAGCTACGGTGTAATGCCGAGATTTAGAAGCTCCATGTTCCTAATTTAGTTTTCCTGAAGATATCACCTATGAAAGACACAATGAGATTCAGTAAGAAGGGCAAGCCTAACCCATGGTACATTAGATCTTACAGAATTAATGACAACGAGCTTAGCCCTAAATACATTTGGCCTTACAAAATTATTCAGAAGATAGGTCAAGTGGCCTACAAGCTAAATTTGCATTCAGAGCATAAGTCCGTCCATCTAATATTTCGTGCACCTATGTCACCAAAATGTATCGGGGACCCTTCATGAGTTGTCCTAGTAAATGACATTCAAATTATGAAAGACTTGTCCTACAAGAAAGTTCCAGATACTATCTTAGATTGACAATTCCCTAAAGTTAAGAATTGAAGATATAGATACCGTAAAAGTATTCCAGAGGAGAAAGAACATCAAGGAAATGACATAGGGGTTAGGGAAAAGATGAATTCTAAATATCCTTCGCTGACTTTCGTCGAGTTAAATGCTTTTGGTCATGTTATAACATGTAATACTATCCCATGTTTTATAATTAGAAGATGTTCGAGTTGAGGAAGCTACATCATAAATAATAGATACAACTATATACATTAGGAATGATGTTCTTATTAACGTTGATGGCCATGTCGAGCAAAAAGTTGTTGATAATCATTTATGGCACTGTGTGGCATATATCTTATGTTTTCTGGCTGCATGACAAGTTGGATATAGTCCATCATACAGAGGAGACTCTGTTAAATTTTTTCGTAAAATCCATAAGAGTTAGTTTCTCCCCTGTACGCCCTTACATTAGAGGATGAATGTTCCTAAGGAGGGGAGGATGTTACACTTCATATTTTTGCACTAGTGTGACTCACAAGTAATGTAAGGAGAACCCTAGGAGGATAAGATCCCTTATAGGGATATTCAAAGTATTAAACAAGTGGTAAGAAAGTTTCATTGGAGGTTAAGGCTAAACGAATAAAAAAACACTTTTTGACGAAGTTCGCTGAAGGAAAGTAGATTGTAATTGCCCATATTTTTGGGGTAAGTCTAGTTGTTCATAAAATGATAAGAAGGTATTTTTATGAAGTATTTGGATCATATAATAGTCTCATGTTAAGCTTTTTAGTCAAGCAAGTTGTAAAACAAAAGTTGGCAAAATTCATCGCAAGTTACATTCATAAATTCGCTAAAATTTGTGTCGGATGTCTCTTTGGTTTTCTGTCATTTTACTGAAAGTTACTTTGTGATATACTAACCAAATTGAATTACTACAAGTCTAGTTTCCAACTCATAAAACCTCTCATCGATACAACATCAGAGTATAGAGATATTTGTATTTTTGCGCGATTGTGCAGGAAGCCCCTTTTGGGACCTACGTAGGTGGTGAGAAGCTTATTTTGATGTATAAGTCTGTGGCTTCCTTATATAATTTAATTTTCGACATAAAGAGACCCTAAACACCCCAAAATACTCTCTAAAGGATCCCTAGTGATCCAAGGGCAAAACTAAAGGTAAACAACAAAAATCAAGTGTCGTGTATCCCGTGGTGCTATTAGAATGTAGTTCTATCGCGTTGTGCTTGTGTTGGTTGTTCTTCCATGTTCAGGAAGCATATGAAAAGTCTTGTTATTGCTATATCAAGGTAAGTTTATACTTCTTCAACATGTATTTTAGTTCATACAAGTTGTAGCTAGATTGTTTGGTTGAGAACTTGTGAAATAAAAGTTGAAAATGTTATATGGTATAGTTGTGAGTTGCTGGATTATTTTCTAGTTGGTATAAATTAATTTGCGGCTAGTTTTCAAGATTTAAGGTAAGAATCTTGTTCATATTCATGTATAAGAGTTAGTTTAGGTTTTACATATGTTGGATGGTTGAAAACATGCAAGATGTCGACTAGAAGATGTAAACTAGATATTGAATATTGTTGTGTTGTGTTGTTGGGCTGTTTGGGTGTGTTGTGGTGCTGGAAATATATTGTTGAAGGTTGTATGTGTTCTTGTTGTTTTTTCAGACTTGGGAAAGTAAGGAAAAAGGGGGAGATGTTGTCCGATTTTATATAGAACGAGCTTGCCACTCGATAGGGGATTGTTGAACTACTCGTAATTAATGTTAGTACCATTATTGTTGGTTGTAGACTTATGCGTGAAGGAGGTTGTTTCCTGCTAAATACATCGTGATTCGATATAAGGTATGATAAGTGATCCCCCTTCTTTTGGCATGAATCCATCGAAAACAAAACATAAACGTACGTCCCACCAAAATGACTCAACTCTTGAATGTTAGAAATATTCTTGTTCTTTATTTCATGGAAATGTTCTAGAATCTTGTTTGTCCCTTGTTGGGAGTAATTTCACGTCATACGCGATACTCTTCTTTGTATTTTATTCTTCCTTGTGTTAATGAAATGTATGATGGCCTGGTAGCTACATAACGATAGTTCCAGGTGTAACGACCTTACGTCACTATGAGAAGCTCAGAATGTACTTTATGATCCTCATATATATATATAAATGTATATGATATAGGTGGGTACGACACCTACTGTGCGATATATATAGCACCATTGACCAGTTGGTTATAATGATGATGTTTAGCCTCACATAGTGGCTTGATACGATATGGTATGGCCTCACATAACGACTTTATATGATATGATATGCTCCCACAGATCATCTTGATATGTATATATACATATATTATATATAAGAATAAGCATGCATTACATACGCCTACAGTTGCAATTAAGAGTTTCATATTGACTCTTATTGTCTCTTACTTACGTTCATGTCTTTGTTTATTCTTTATCTACCTTACATACTTGGCACATTATTCGTACTGACGCCCCTTTTGCTGGGGTAGCTACGTTTCATGCACGTAGGTTTAGGTAGAAAGATTGACGACCCTCCTCAGTAGGCTACTCAACTTAGCAGTGGTATTTGTGCACTCCATTGTTACGGGGTTATCTTTTTATGTCGGTATGTTTTGTATATATAGTATGGGTATAGCGGGGCCCTGTCCCAACCCTATGACGTTTATGGTACTCTTAGAGACTTGTAGACACATGTCTTTTGTATAGATGTTTTGTATGACCTTTTTGGCCTATGTTTTACTATACAGTCTTTGGTGGAGGCCTTGTCAGCCCCTACATACATATATATGCATGTCTCGTTGGAATTGTCAGTTGTATATGGTCCTTTGATTTCATTCAAATTATTTCACAGCGGCCTTGTCAGCCTATACCTTCTATATATTTAGGTTATAGTTGTAAATGTGGTTTGCTCGAGCCAGTAAGGCACTATGTGCCGGCTATACCCCCAAGGTTTGGGTATGACACCATCGATTCAATAAAAGATTATGCTAAGTTGTACATTCAGGAAATTGTCAGATTGCACGGGACTCTAGTGTCCATCATTTCAGATTGTGTTGCTCAATTCACTGCGAACTTTTGGAATTCTTTTAAGAAAGGATTAGGTATAAGGGTGAACCTCTGTACAACTTTTCATCCTCAAATAGATTGATATTTTGCACATGTAGACTTTTATCCTATGTGGTACCTAATTATTGACTATAGGATGAAATATGTTACCTACCCGTTCTATGCATTGCAATTGCGGAATACAAAGAACAGTAAAGTAAAAGACATAATACTTTTACATGGAAACCACCCGGCTCACAAGGGCAGTAAAAAACAAGACATATACTTCGTAGGATTTATCTCCAACACCACTACAATGGTGAGCCTCTCGTAAATTCAAGTTATAAATCCCGTAACCTAGGAAGTATAAATTCTTATTCCTATCCTACTAATCAACCTCTGACTAGCAAGCAACATTTAAGTTAAACTCTAACTTGAAGTTAAATTTGACAATGTTTTATACCTATACAATTGCTTATAGAGCAGGTGATAAAGGTACAACTCGATAACCAATATAATACAAGATTCTAAACTTAAGATCTGGAAAACATTATTTAGTAGAACAACTCCTTCAATCTTCTTTGTTGTATAAATGTCGTAATTGTGGAATCAAAACTCTCAATGATAGCCTAGGAGACTAAGCATGAACTAAAAAAATGTGTCATACTTGAGATACATTTTCGATCAACCAGGTACCCTACATAATCAAGTTCTGCATATCCCACAAAGTCAAAATTACGTTTTCTTGGATACCATAGTCCTAGGTCACTTGTTCCTTTCAAGTATTGTAGGATCCTTTTCACAACCTTAAGATGAGATTCCTTTGGATTTGATTGAAACCTAGCATAAAGTCCCATACTGAACATTATGTCAGTTTTGCTGATAGTGAGATATAGTAATAACCCAATTATGCCTCTGTAGAGTTTCCTCTCCACAGGTGAACCAGGTTCATTAAGGTCCAGCTTTGTAGCAATGGCAATTGGTGTGTCCATGAAATTGGAATATTCCATCTTGAACCTCTTAAGAAGCTCATTGACGTACTTTTGTTGGTGAATCATAGTGTAGTTGATGTTTGCTTGATTTGTAGACCCAGGAAGAATTTGAGTTCTCTCATCATACTCATCTCAAATTCACTTCCCATCATATTAGCAAAATCTTTGGATAAAGATTCTATGGCTTTGAAGATAATGTCATCAACATAGACCTGCATTACTAGCAAGTTCGTCACTTTGACCTTTAGAAACAAAGTGTTATCAATGTTACCTCTGGTGTGGCCATGCCATAGAGGAACTTGTACATATTCTCATACCAAACTCTTGGTGCTTGCTTGAGACCATAAAGGGATTTATCCATCCTGGAGACATGATCAGGATATTTAGTTTCTTCAAACCTTGGAGGCTGCTTCACAAACACTTCTTCTTTTGAATGCCCATTTAAGAAGGCACTTTTCACATCCATTTGATGGATGATAAAATGTGAATTATATATGAGCAACAAAAGCTATAAGGAGCCTTATGGCCTATAATCATGCTACCGAGGCAAAGGTTTCATCAGAGTCTATTCCTTTTTCTTGATTGTATCATTGAACCACCAACCTTGCTTTGTTCCTTGTGACTGTTCCATGCTAATCAAGATTGACTCTGAACACCCACTTGGTTCCACATATCATTTTATTCTTTGGCCTTGGTTCGAGGTGCCATACCTTATTTATCTCAAAGTGATTGAGCTTTTCCTGCATAGCTATTATCCAATATGCATCTTGTAAGGCCTCAATAACATTTTTTGGATTAATAACACACAGAAAAATAGTAAAGGAACAAAGATTTTTCAATCTATATCTGGTTGTTACTCCAATACTTAGATATGTTAGAACATTTTCAATTAGCTGAGATCCCCGATATGTGCATTTTTTCAGAATTATTCCATTTAATTTTTTGCATTTCCATGTTCAACATCATTGGGTGAACAAGTTTCATCTTGTCCTTCAGTAGTAGTTCCCCCTATCAGTGTGGCATGTTCTCAGTTGCTGACTAAACCAGTTTCATCATAGGCGTAGTAGATCCCCCATGTTCAGCATCATTGGGTGAACAAGTTTCATCATGGTCATGACTTGTTTCATTTCTCACTTGCAAACTGAATATCCCTTTGAGTAGAATAACTGAAGGGTTTTTCATCATCATCATATGCTTGCTTGTCAGATACAACATTTGATTTATCAAACACAACATGTACGCTTTATTCAATTCTCATGGTCCTTTTGTTGAAGAGCCCGTATGCTTTACTACTTAGTGAGTAGCCTATAAAGAATCTCACATCACTCATTGAATAAAATATCTACATCTAAAAGCCCTAAGATGAGAGATGCTTGGCTTCCTTCCTTTGAGCAATTCATACAAAGTTTTATTCAACAATGATCTGGTCATACACCTGTTAAGAATGTAACATGCAGTATTTATGGCTTCAGCCTAGAAGTTCCTTGCAATGTCACTAGCCAGCATCATAGTTCTGGCCATTTCTTCAGGATTATGGTTCTTCCTTTCTACAACACTATTTTGTTGTGGTGTACTAGGTGCTGAGAAGGTGTGATCAATGACATTTACGAAGCCGAATTCTTTACATTTTGCATTCTTTAATCTATTCCATGATCAGATCTGATGGCACCTAATTTGTTTCCCAATTTCCATTCTGGTCTTCTTGCTAAGCTAATGAATTCATCACAAGCTTCTTCTTTAGTTGAAAGGAACAATTTCCAAGTGAATCTGGTGAAGTCGTCAATGATCACAAACATGAATCTCTTTCTTCTATGACTCAAAACCCTTATTGGTACGTATATATCAATATGGACCAGTTCCAAAGACTTGGTTGTGCTGATGACCTTCTTTGATTTGAAAGAAGATCTCACTTTTTTTCCTCTTGCACAAGCGCCACATACTTTGTCATCGTTGAACTTTATATTTGGTAGCCCAGTTACAAGGTTTTGAGACACTAGTGTGATCAATTGTCTTAAGCTAGCATGTCCCAACCTCTTATGCCATAACAAGGGATCACAAACCATCACACTCAAGCATGTGAGATCATTGCTTGGTATCTCCATTATATATGCATTGTACACATTCTTGTACCTCATGTATGTTCGAATAGTGTTACCCATTTTGAGATCAATAACATTATATCCAGCAGAGGTAAACACCACCATATTTCATTTGTCATATAACTGTGAGATGGTCAATAGATTATGTTGCAGACCATCTACATGGTATACGTTGTCTATTGAATATTCTTCAGATCTGCCAATTTTACCTATTCTTGTGACAATGCCTTTCATGCCTCATCCAAATACTACATTTCCACCTTCTATGGTTGAGAGTGAACAAAAATTTTCTTTTTCTCCTATCATGTGTCTGGAGCATGTACTATCTACGTACCAATTCAACTTGCTTCCTTTAATCCTCACCTTTGTGTCTTCCTCGATCTTTATTTTTGAGTCTCCAATGTCCATTAGGGCATGATGATTTTTTTCATCTTGTGAATCATCATTGGAGTCCCAAGTATCCTTCAGTGTCTTAAGAGATCCTTTATTTCTTCTACCATGAACCTGTTCTTTCAATTTGTTCTATTAAGTTTTTTTTTCTTCCATTCGATCTCTCAAAGGAGACAGTCTTTGATCAAGTGATCAATTTTTCACACTTTAAACTGATGGGAGAAAGGAGTTCAACTTTCTTTTTCAAAAAGAGCCGAGAAACGACTTGCTAGGGGTGCCCAAAATGTCCAACCATCCGACGGTCACATTCTTAACGTGGAACAGGATCGAGGACAAGATGTGAGGAATCAATAGAACAATAGTTTATTTTCGGCTTTCATGTGGTCTTGGCTTAGACCGTTGTTTTAGCATTTGATTATTCTAGCTTAACTTCTTAGAAAATATTTAATAAGTCATGTAATAGACAAGTTGGCATGGGCAAGAGGTGAGGTGGCCTATAATACACCATGACAAAGACAAGGGATGACATGGTTGCCAAAGTGGCAAGAACAAGAAGCTTCCGAGTAAGTCCATTCAAGAGCGAATTCGGGAAGGTCATGTTCATTCCCCATTCTACTCAGTTACCAAAATAGAAGTGTGAAGAATATTGACTTTACCCTTGTCTCCAGGAAAGGCCAAGCTCTTTCACACCATGCTCACAATGGACGAGGGATGACTTGGTTCCCAAGCCGACCCATCTCCTTCCTTTGTTCGCATTTCGGCCGATTGACCTTGTTTTTGTGTTCTTTTATTTTCCTTCTAGAATGGTCTCTATGATAGTATAAATAGAGCCTTAGGACATTGTAAATAATCAGTTTGATTTTAAGATTAAATCTAAAAGTGTGTTTTCAACTTGTGTGTTGAAGCATATCGATCCTGTGTGGGTCACCCCTCCCTTTAATGTAAGATGTGGTTAGGAATTTGTGACCAAATAAATTACCAAGCCCAAGGAACCCCCTAAGAGTTAAGCAAACGTTGAAACAGTGTGGACCAACCTAGTCTATGCTTTGGGTTACCAAAAGGGCTTCTGATCACCCTCACTTGGCTAGTTCACGGGCATTGCACTTAGGAAACCCCGATCCTGACCTTGTGGCATTGATCACATTATCTTTGGTGTCGGCTCGGGCAATAAAAATCGCATGTATCTATCCTTGGTCTTATTGACCGTTCCTCAATACAACCACAACCACCAAACACTTGAATCATATAAACCGAACCAACACTTAACCAACATCCACCACTTGAGTTTGTATCCGACAACTCGTGTTCAACCCTCACTCAACCTACTATATACCGACCACCCCTACCTCCCACTATACCTTATTAACATCCCCACTAAAGTTCAGCACCCGAAACGACCCGCAAACACCCGTCCAATACAAACACCTCCAAGTAGTCCACATAACACAACCTTCCGAGAACCATACTATCTAGGTTATTTTCCGTCAACCTGACACCTTCGAACCACCAAAACCCGACCATGAAACCCACCCTCAACATATCTACAACCACCCCCTAAAACGCCTTGACCCAATTCCCTTTACTCTCACCAGAAATAACCATCAAATACCCTACTGTCCCGCCAATCTGAGAACCCGAGAACCCCATTTTGACATTTATTTTTGGGTCAACCCGGATATCCTCCACACCCGACCCACTTATCCAATATCACCCCTCCTTACTTAAATGAGATTGGTATCAGAGCGAGACCATCCCATCCCACGCTTTGACGTTATCGCCCAAGTAAGTGATGAACTCAGGAAGTTCCTATCCGAAATTATCATGGAACAAGTACAAGCCTTGAAAATAGAGCTTGCGGGAAATACCGTGAAGTGTCAAACCAATTCCAAAGCTGAACCTACTTACCCAAGGCATGAAGGCTTGGTACTCCAATGTGAGTTGGAAATTCCACACAAAAACCCGAAGGAATCTCAAAGAGATCAACTTTTCTATACCCAGTGCAAAGTAAAAGACAAGGTATGTAAGTTGATTGTAGATGGAGGAAGTAGTTCCATCCTCGCCTCCATGGAAATGATCGACAAGTTAAAGTTGCCTACCTAAGATCACCCTCAACCGTATGACCTCCAGTGGGTAAATGAAGATGGAGAACTGAGAATCACAAGACAAGTGCTCATCAATTTTCGGATTGGCAACTATGAGGATGAAAATTGGTGTGATATCCTCCCCATGGATACGTGCCATATTTTAATAGGTCGACCTTGGCAGTATGATCGGAACGCACAACACTATAGGGAAAAGAATACTTATTCTCTTAAAAAAGATGGCAAGAAATTCCGATTGATCCGACTACCACCTAGTGACGTGAAGAAATGGAAAACTCAAGATGCCGAAACTCAGAAAGAATCCAAAACCATGCCTCTTGATGCCTGAAAGAACAAGGAGGAATTAAAGAAGGGGAGTCCCCTGAATGTCCTGAAATACAAAGTTAAGAAGAGTCTCTTAGGGGAATTAGTCGATGATGTTGATTTGAAAACTCTCATAAAGAAATATAAAGATGTGTTCCCGGCTGATCTTGATCCCGGACTACCACCAATTCGAGGTATTAAACATGCCATCGACTTCATCCCAGGGAGTTCATTGCCTAATCGATCGGCCTATGGGTTCAACCCGGAAGAGGCTAAGGAATTACAAAGGCAAGTAGAAGAATTATTGGACAAAGCTTTTATCCGCGAATGTCTCAGCCCATGTGAAATACCCACATTGTTGGTATCAAAGAAGGACAAACCTTGGAGTATGTGCATTCATAGTCGGGTGGTGAATAACATCACCATAAAATACCGATTTCCTATGCTGAGACTTGACGATCTCTTGGATGAATTAAATGGAGCCAAAATGTTCTCCAAAATTGACTTGAGAAACGACTACCACCAAATGATAATCCGGGAAGGGGACGAGTGGAAAACGGCCTTCAAAACAAAGTTTGGGTTGTATGAGTGGCTCGTGATGCCATTTGGCTTATTTAATGCACCAAGCTCCTTCATGAGACTAATGCACGAGGTGTTATGACAGTTCATGGGAAAGTTTGTCATGGTTTACTTGGACGACATCTTGATTTATAACCAAAACAAAGAGTCCCACTTGTCACATTTAGAGGCCGTGTTCAAAAAATTAAGAGAGGTGAAACTATATGGCAAATTGGAGAAGTGCTTTTTCATGATCACTAGTGTCCAATTTCTCAGATACATAATGTCATCCGAAGGCATCCACGTGGACCCTTGTAAGGTAGAATAAATCTATAGTTGGCCTGCACCTAATAATGCAAGTGAAGTGAGGAGTTTCCATGGGTTTGCATCTTTCTATCGTCGCTTTATTCGGGATTTTAGTACCATTGCAACCCCATCACGGAGCTTACAAATAAGGGAGAGTTTAGGTGGTCCCCTGGAGCGTAAAAGGCATTTGAAACCTTGAAGACAGTTGTGTGAAGCCCCGGTCCTAGCCATCCCAAACTCCGAGAAACTATTTGAAGTAGAATGCGATGCAAGTTGAGTTGGTGTAGGCGTCGTCTTGATCCAACATAGACGGCCTCTTGCTTTCTTTAGTGAAAAGTTAAGCGGTGTGAATCTCAATTACTCTATGTATGACAAGGAGTTATATGCCATAGTAAGGGCCTTAACTCAATGGGACCATTACTTGAGGCCAAAACATTTTGTTCTCTATTCGGACCACGAGTCATTGAAATACTTACACAGGTAGAGGAAGTTGAATCCAAGGAATGCCAAGTAGGTATCCTATTTGCAAACATTCACATTTTCTACATGGCACAAGCATGACAAGACTAATGTAGTGGCAGATGCCCTTTCCCGACGACATGTCATGTTAACCATTCTAGAGCAAAAACTTGTGGGATTTGAGGTGCTTAAGGAATTTTATGATCAAGATCCCGAGTTTAAGGATGTGATGGCCGAGTGAAATAATGGCACGCATGGATCATATTTCATAGAAGAAGGATTTCCTTTCAAGGGAAACAAGTTGTATGTCCCCAAATGTTCCATAAGGGAATTGCTCATACATGAAGTATATTCGGGAGGCCTCGCTGGACATTTTGGAGTTGCAAGGACCTTTGAGATCCTACAAGAACATTTTTATTAGCCCCGAATGGATAAGGATGTGCATGGAGTGGTAAGTATATGTTCTACTTTCCAAAAGGCGAAGAGTATCTTTCACAAAGATTTATATACTCTATTTCTGATTCTGGAACGGCAATGGGAAGGTGTATGCTTGGAATTTATTCTTGGCTTACCAAAGACATAATGAGGAAAGGACTCCATCATGGTGGTCGTGGATAGGTTCTCTAAGATGGCTTATTTTATTGCTTGTCACAAAACCGATGATGCAACTCACATTGCAGACTTATATTTGAAAGAAGTGGTAAGGTTACATGGTGTCCCTAAAACCATTGTGTCGGATAGGGACGTGACGTTCCTAAGCTATTTCTGGAAAACACTATGGAGGGTCCTCAACCAAGCTACTGTTTAGTACCTCCCATCATCCTCAAACGGACGGTCAGATGGAAGTGACCAATAGAACGCTTGGTACCTTGTTAAGAGGATTGGTAAGCAAAACAACCAAATATTGGGATCTAAAGTTGGCACACGTGGAATTTTCATATAACAGAAGTTGCTCCCTCACAACGGGAAAAAATCCCTTTGAGATTGTGTGTGGCACCGATCCGTTCCTCCCCATTGATCTAGTTCCAATTCTGAGGGGAGAAATTCTGAGTTTCACGGCTAGAGATCGAGTTGAAGCCTTTATGAAATTGCATGATCAAATCCAAGCCCGAATTCAAAAGGTCAATGACAAGTACAAAATGAAGGCCAAGAAGACAAGGACTCAACCCAACTTCCAACCAGGAGATTTGGCTTGGCTCTACTTAAGAAAGGAAAGGTTCCCTAACCTAAGGAAAAACAAACTAATGCCACAAGCGGATGGTCCATTCAAGTTCTTAGCAAAGTTCAGGGAAAGTGCCTACAAGATAGAGCTGACAGATGAGTATGGGGGAGTTAGCTCAACATTTAATGTGTGGGATTTGTCACCGTACATAGACGACGAGAATTTGGGGGAAAATTCTTCCAAAAAAGGGAGATTGATGGAAGAAAGAAGGTCAACTTGGTTTTTCAATAAGAGCCAAGAAGCGACTTGCTAGGGGTGCCTAAAATGGCCAACCATCCGATGGTCACATGCTTAACGTGGAAGGGATAGAGGACAAGAATTGAGGAATCAATAGAACAATAGTTTATTTTCGGCTTTCATGTGGTCTTGGTCGAGACCGTTGTTTTAGCATTTGGTTATTCTATCTTAACTTCTTAGGACATATTTAATAAGTAATGTAATAGAAAAGGTGGCACGGGCAAGAGGTGAAGTGGCTGAGAATACACCATGGAAAAGACAAAGGTTGACATGGCCGCCAAAGTGGCAAGAACATGAAGCTTCCGAGTAAGTCCATTCAAGAGCCAATTCGGGAAGATCATGTTCATTCCCCTTTCTACTCGGTTACCACAATAGAAGTGTGAAGAAGATTGAGTTTACCCTTGTCTCCAAGAAAGGCCAAGCTCTTTCACACCATGCTCACAATGGCCAAGGGATGAGTTGGTTCCTAAGCCGACCCATCCCCTTCCCTTGTTCGCATTTCGGCCGATTGGCCTTGTTTTTGTGTTCTTTTATTTTCCTTCTAGAATGGTCTCTATGATAGTATAAATAGAGCCTTAGGACATTGTAAATAATCAGTTTGATTTTAAGATTAAATCTAAAAGTGTGTTTTCAACTTGTGTGTTGAAGCATATCGATCCTGTGTGGGTCACCCCTCCCTTTAATGTAAGATGTGGTTAGGAATTTGTGACCAAATAAATTACCAAGCCCAAGGAACCCCCTAAGAGTTAAGCAAATGTTGAAATAGTGTGGACCAACCTAGTCTAAGCTTTGGGTTACCAAAAGGGCTTCTGATCACCCTCACTTGGCTAGTTCACGGGCATTGCACTTAGGAAACCCCGGTCCTGACCTTGTGGCATTGATCACATTATCTTTGGTGTCGGCTCGGGCAATAAAAATCACATGTATCTATCCTTGGGCTTATTGACCGTTCCTCATTACAACCACAACCACCAAACACTTGAATCATATAAACCGAACCAACACTTAACCAACATCCACCACTTGAGTTTGTATCCGACAACTCGTGTTCAACCCTCACTCAAGCTATTATATACCGACCACCTTTACTTCCCATAATACCTCATTAACATCCCCACTAAAGTTCAGCACCCGAAACGACCCGCAAACACCCGTCCAATACAAACACCTCCAAGTAGTCCACATAACACAACCTTCCGAGAACCATACTATCTAGGTTATTTTCCGTCAACCTGACACCTTCGAACCACCAAAACCCGACCATGAAATCCACCCTCATCGTGTCTACAACCACCCCCTAAAACACCTTGACCCAATTCCCTTTACACTCACCCGAAATAACCATCAAATACCTCACTATCCTGCCAATCCGAGAACCCGAGAACCCCATTTTGACATCCATTTTTGGGTCAACCCGAATATCCTCCACACCCGACCCACTTATCCAACATCACCCCTCTTTACTTTCATCAGAAACAACCGGATGTTTGAGGTTCATCACCTCTTTCCTTTCCATAGGCATTTTGTTGGCATTTTGTCTCTCCATCGTAAATAACTTCCTGAAGTTTTTTGTGATTAGCACCATTTCTTCCTTGTTAGTGTCAGGGTTGTCACTCTCAGTCGCCTTCAATACATTTTTCAACCTAGATTCAATACTCTAGGAGTTTTTCATGTCCATCTCATAGGTTTTCCAATATCCTTCTAACTCATCCAAGGACATACCTCCTATGTATTTGGCTTCTCGTATAGCGGTGACTTTCATTTGAAATGTCTTTGGAAGTGTTCTAAAAATCTTGTCAATTGAGTCTTCAGTATTAATGATTTTTCCAAGAGATGTCAGTTCGTTAACCAATGAAGTGTACCTGGTGAACATTTTAGAAACAGTTTCTCCTTGCTTCATTTTGAAATTTTCAAAATATGTGGCAAAAATGCCTTTTCTAAATTTCCTGATGGCGAGTCCTTTCATGTGTGTTCATTAATGCGTCCCAGATTTGTTTTGCAGTGGTATAACTAGTCCGGACCAAGTCCATATATTAAGACATTCTTTACCTTAACATTTTTCTGGAGGATTTTTTAGTCGTCTTCCTCGTATTCACTCTTCTCCTTTGCAACAGGTTTTCAATCTTTACCTTCCTTGATGGGATATTTCGGACCATTAGTAACTCTCTCCCATAATTTATAATATTCATCTTGCAAATATACCCCCATATGAGATTTCTACCATGCATAATATTTTTCATTGAACAGTCATGGTCGATGAGTGGATTGACCTTTATTGTGTCTGATGGGTGGAGCAGCATTTGTGATAGTTTTTTCCTAAGGTGTTCACATTGTTGAAGAGAACCTATTCTGATACCAATTGATATTTTGCACACGTAGACTTCTATCCTATGTCGTACCTAATATTTTCCTATAGGATGATACACGTTACCCTACGTATTCTATGCATTGCAATTGAGTAATAGTAAGAACAGTAAAGCAAAAGACAAATTACTTTTAAGTGGAAACCACCCGGTTCACAAAGAAAGTAAAAACCATGACCTACACCTCTATAGGATTTATCCCCAACTCCACTACAATGGCGAGCCTCTGCAAATTCAAGTCACAAACTCTGTAACCTAGAAACTATAAACTCTATTTCCTATCCTACTAATCAACATCTGACTAGCAAGCAACCTTAGAGTTAAACTCTAACTTGAAGTTAAATTTTACAATGTTTTATACCTATACAATAAATTCAAGAAAAACTGATAAATGTACAACTCGATAACCAACCTAATACAAGATTCTAGTATTAAGAACTGGAAAACAATATTCAATAGAACAACTCCTATATTTTCATTGTATCAGGGTCGCAACTCTGGAATCAAAACATTGAATGATATCACTTAACACTCACTATTTTGTATTCTCTCTACGTGAATGCCAAATGTTTTTCATTGTAAGACTTGGTATATTTAGCAAATTGTCTTTATCAATAACGACTGATCTAAACCCTGCTTGATATGGCATATTAAGGCAGAACATGGTTTGAAGTTGATTAGGATTCTTACACCTTCTCATTTAGGACTCTGAAATAACTTGATAAGTATGGTGCAAAATCCTGATAAGTATAACATCAGATCCTACCACATTGTGCACCAAGTATTTTCCATAAAGAGCATAAATCTTAGTCGATACAGGACTTTTTTGGAACATGTTGTTGGATCTAGTTCAACCACTTGATACTCCAACCTTTGAATATTTTGACTGTTCTGAGATGGAACATATTCTCCGACCTGGTTTATTCAACTTTTACCTTGATCTTGACTTATTCAGCTCTGTACATATATGCTATCTAATAGACCAAATGCGCGGACCTGGTTCATTCACATCATGCATTCTCTTTGTCAATCATTAATACTATCACTTGTAATTATTGCTAATGCCAACATAGATAGTTAGGTAGAGCACATGATTCCAACAAATGAGGATATGTTGAGGGTATGTGTCATAGATTTCAAAGGTAATTGGGATGATCAGTTCCCTCTCATTGAGTTTGCCTATAATAATAGTTATCACGCAAGTATTAAGATGTCACTGTTTGAAGCTTTGTATGGGCGAAGGTGTAGGTCGCCTGGAGAAGAAGAGTTGTTAGGACCAGAATTGGTTCACCAAGCTATGGAAAATGTCAAGTTGATCTAAGAGCATTTGAAGACAACTCAGAGTCGCTAAAAGTTTTATTCAGACATGCCACATAGAGACTTAAAGTTTCAAATCGATGATTGGGTGTTCCTAAAAGTTTCACCGATGAAAGGTGTTATGAGGTTTGGAAAAAAAGGAAAACTCAGTGCCAAATATACCGGGCCATACAAAATCCTGTGAAGTATTGGCCAGATGATTCTTGTGAAATAGTAGCCTTACTTCGTATTTTATACACCTTATTCAGGAAATCAATTGGATTAAAGGAAGTACATTTCGGCAAAGTCCTTCACTTTCCTCACCCAACTTCCCCAATATGCGTTGGGTTCTGGGCCAACACAATTGGTTCTGCGAGGCAGAACCAGCCGCACATCAGAGGTGGTAGATGACTCTATAAATAGCCTTGGACGGTGGTTACCTTATTTCATCTCCAATTTGACCCAAACTTTTCCCAAAAAATCTCAAAGACCTCTTTAGGGTTCTTAGGTCTTCAATGAGACATCCCACATCAATTCAAAGGCAAATCATCCATAGATCATCACTACAAAGCTTGGAAATATTCATAGGAGTAAGAAGGAGTAAATGATCCTCTTGGTGCTTGAAAAGAAGCTTATGGTGCAAGCTCTCTTTGCTGATTTAAAGTAAGATATTGGTGCTATTGGTAGTCTTAATATTCTCATATCCTTGTTGAGAATTATGGATAAAATAAAGTTGTGATAATTAAGCTAGAACTCTAGGAAAGAGTTTCTATGAATCTTGGATAGTTCTTGAGTAACTTTGATATGATTATGATTTGTAATTGAAAGACATGGTGCTAGAAATCATGGATTATATCTTGTTGTTGTTGTTTTGGTTGTGATTATGGTTGTTGTTATTGTTGAGGATATGTGCACTAGAAGTTAAGGATTATTTATGATGATTTTGTGGTTGTTGTGTTATTGTTGTTGTTATGGTTATTGGTGTGGTGGTTGTGGTTGGTGTTATTGGCCTGGTGTTGAAGGAGAATATATGGCATGTATGGTAGCCATGAATATGATATCTAGAGGAATATGCACTCTAGGTGCTTGTTGAATTGTTCTAGCAAATCGATTCTTAGTTATCAATCATATCTTAATCCAAAACCTCTATATTGTGTAGATAAAAGCTCGTAAATCATCTGGGGGATCATGAGACCTTGTTAACTAAGAGATGAAGGTATTTAATGCTATCCCTTATTTAATAGCATTAAATCCAAAGTATTTATCGTTTTCAAAAAAGAAACGTCCACAGACCTATTCTATTCGTATATCATTATCCTCGTCGGGAGTTGTTCCTTGTTATTATTTTATTCATAGTCATCATTGATTGGTTGATTGTCCACAATATCTTAATCCTCCGAAAATGAGTATTCTAAAGAGTTAATCATTGAGTCGACCAAGAGTTGTTCCAAAGTAAAGTCAACGGGTTCTGAGTTCCAAAGAGGCCACAAGTGCCATTTTTATCACAGTACAATATCCATACCACCAAACCTATGCTAGTGGGTATTTATATACGTATATATATGCAGTATTCACACAAGCATTAAAATCAGCTAGTGGGAAGTTGTACATGTACATTATACATACTGGGCCGCATTATAGTCTGCCGAAAAGCCATTTATATGTGCATCCATACATACACCTCAGTGTATAAACTGAGAGAAGTGATATATTACACCTTGGGATATAAGATGAGGGTAGTTTATACAACAAAACTGCTATACCAAGAGTTCAGTACAATTACAGGGCATGCAGGGTATTAGAGTATCATATTGCTTTTATGCCTTTCTTTATAGCTTACATTTTTCATATTGCAATTCATGCTTTATATCGGTACATTTCTTTAGTACTTATGTTCTTTTTGCCGAGGGCACTGTGTGTTCATGCTGCAGGTTCTGATAGGGGCCCTAATAGACCACCTCAGTAGGAACTGTCAAGTTTAGCCATTAGTGAGTAAGCTTCGTCTTTTCCCAGAGCTTCTTGGTCATGTGTTGAGTATGTTTTGTATATATAGGTACATAGTGGCCCCGACCATATGACAATATAGGTATTCGTAGAGGCTCATAGACTTGTCTAATCTGTACAGTGGTGATATATAGCCTTGTCAGCTAGGTTGTCTTTTTTTGAATCGTGTTGCGACCTTTTCAGTCCTATTTATGTACATATGTTGGGTTGATCCCTCTTTGTTCACCCTTAAAGGTTGTATTATAGTTTGTCTTACAGATTATGGCCTTGTCGACCCTATAATAGTTTTGTTGTTTGTGTTATGTCCTAGTACGACCTTGTCAGGCAGAAGTTCTACTTGTATAGAAGCCTGGTTATTAGAGTGTTATGCTTGTGCCAGCATGGAACTGGGTGCCGTCCACACCCCCTAGGTTGGGGTGTGATAAGAAGGATAGTCCCATTATTTTGTGCATATTCAAGCATTTTATTAATCGAATCGAGCTTCGATCACCCAATCCCCATTCCGAGCATCATTTATGACATGAATGGATGCTTAGAAGGTTTAGGGACGGTTATATACCATTGGAATCAAGGGAATCACATTTCAACAATGTTTGGCAAAGATTGGGTGCTACAATAAGTGTTTCGTGTCACATATCCATTCTGTCTCACAGAACTTGGCCGCATTTTGTCCTGACCATTTTTGGAATTTCTTCCACCATATGCGGTGGCATATGCTGCCGCATATGGTGGTTTGTATCTCAAAACCGACCACATATCATAGGTGGTGCCTAACTTCTATAAATAGCATTGAGCGGTGGCTTCATTTGTTATTTCATTTCTTACTAAATCAGACCCTACACAAGTCCTAAAGCTCTCTTAGTTTTATCTCAAGGTTATCATAGGGTTCTAGAGTGAAATTCAAGGCTTAACAAGTGATTAAAGTGTCGGAGAAGTTGTAAAGCTCGGTAGATTGTGTTTTTCTATTTTGTGCTCGAATTGGAGGATCATTGTGAGGAAGTAAGACCGGCTTAAAAGCTTTTCTTGAGATTGAAGGTAAGGAATCTCATCTTCTTTATGTTCTTGAGCTTTTGAGAGTTATAATTAGTTGTAAAGGGTGGAAGTTCTTGAGTATTGATAAATCACTCATGTTGAAAGCCATAGAAGGGTGTTATGGCAAATTAAAGGAGTTGTTGTTGCCCTTGTGGCTAGAGATTGTTAGAAATAACTTGAGTATGATATGGATATGGTGGTTATCATGATTTCCCATGTATTGGGTTGTTGATGGAGGTGAGAGTAAATGAAAGGAGGAAAAAAGATAAGTTTAATTATGAATCAAATTGTCAATGATTATAGTTGTCGCTAGCTATGATAGTGATGTTGTATACTTGTTTTGGTATAGATTGAGGTGCGTTGGGGGATGGTTTCATTGCTTTGATCGGTACAAATACACCAAGGTATGTGAAGGCTATCCCTCATATTTGTTTTTGGCATGATTTCTTAAACGAGCTAGTTTCAACTCTATCTCACCAAGGTATGCTAGTTACAAAAGTCGTAATTTGGTTACCATGACTCTATCCTAATAGTCCTTTCTTACTGAGAAGGAGTTATAGTTAGCCATGTGTAGCCAAGTACTTAAAACAATAGAAAGCATGACCATAGACTAGAAAGAAGTAGAGTTGCCTTAGGGGCTATGATGTTTGCCTTCGGGGCTATGATGTTTTCCTTCGGGAGATAGATTGACTCCGGGGCTATTGGCCATATAAATTGCCTATGTGGCTACACAAATACATGTTGCTTTCGGCGCTAGCACTTGCCTTCGGGGATGTACATACACAGTTTGCCTTTACTGCTATTTATTTATATCTAGATGCCTTATAGGAGGCTAAGTAATGAATCTAGGTTGTGTAGTTAATAATCTACGAATACAAGTAAGCCTAGCTAGTTTTTCTTTAACGGTTCTGCAGTTTATATATTTTGATTGATTTACCTTTCAGTACAGTTTAGTTTTAGTCGACTTACATACTCGGTACGTTATCTCATATTGCTGTCCCTTTGCCAGGGTACACTGTGTTCATGCCCGCAGGTTCAGAAAGGTTGCAGGAAGGATCGCACCAGTCGGACCCACACAATATCATCTTTTGTGGTAAGCTCCAGATCATTCGGAGTTGCCAGGTCTAGGTTTTGGTATATTTATTGATCAGGGGTAGGATGGGACCCTATCCCGATCATGATATAGTATGACTCGTTAGAGGTTTGTAGACTTATTTGTACATAGTAGTGTCACTATGGTGGCCTAGTCGGCCCTTGTATATAGTCAATTCTGGATTTTGCTGCTTGCAGGGACAAGGGTAGGCCTTTCCGTCACACAGTCATATATATATATATAGTTGTGGGGACAATACCATTTTAGTTGAGTTGATTTCTATTCACAGATATTTCAGTATATGGCCTTGACGGCCTAAGTCGAGACTGCTTTTATAGTTTGGCCTCAATGGCCTAGTCTGCTTTTAAGGATTTGATTGTGAGTTTAGTTTTGTACGCTCGGACCTAGCAAGGTATCGAGTACCAGCAACGCTTCACTTAGGTTTGGGTGTGACACCTTATCACACTTCAATTCCACTTACAAGGTCTTCAATACATCACAAATAGGAAGAAGAAGTAGTAGACTATCGATACATTGATTCTAGCGTTGAATTCACAGTATACTGTTTGATTTTTGGTCTAAGATCATAGGAGAACCTTAGGAGCTGATTGTGTTGCTTAGGATGAAAAATGAGGGTGTAGTCGTGCATATTGAATTATATAAGAACTTAAGGTACGGTCCGTATAAAGGGAGGTAGGGTCCGTACCTCCATCATACTTCACAAATAGAAAATCGCCAAATTCCGTAAACTTGATACGACCATCCAACCTTATTTATATGGTCTGTACATCAAAAGTACGGTCCGTACATCAAAAGTACGGTCCATACATCAAAAGTACGGTCTGTACATTGCATGAAACAGGTGGAACTCTGTCAAACTTTGACGAAAAATATTCTCTTAGGTCCGTTTAACTCTCATACTTCCAACACCTCTATAAACATGTTTAAAACCATCATTACCCTTTCGTAAGGCCTCATACCTTCTCGAGATGCATATGTTAATCGATGACATGATTTGATGTAAAACTACAAGGTGTAAAATCCTTCCCCCCTTAGGATCATTCATCGTCGAATGTAGGGGTAACATATCTTTAAGATTCTAACTCTCAAGGATTCTCTAAAAAATTTGGCAGAATTTCCTCTGTAAACAAGATTATCCAAAACCTATCAAGCATCCAAAAAACATATCCACTGCCACACAGGACTATACCATAGCATAGTATAACAATATTTGCCCTACACGACCGTCTATCTATCTATAAATCAAAAAGATTAGCCATAACTCACCTCAATTGTAAAATGTCAAAGTATGGGCTACATCTATCACATCTGTATTAACAACATTTCCTTTACAAGGCACACATGATAAGCTTGATATATACAAGAGAGGAATAAGGAAATCATATTGCACAAGTGTCGATATAAACCCGTCGTATGAAACAAGTGATGATATCTATACTTCATGCCCTCCTCAGCCTCCCACATCATTTTTATTTACATTATTGTTTCTCCATAACACATTAATATAATCTACTTCTTTGGTCCGTAGTTTTCAGATCTACCGATCTATGATAGCAAATGGAATTCCCTCACATAATAAGTCCTCTGCAATCTGGACATTCTCTATAGGGGTAACACGGGAAAGATATCCTACACATTTCCGAAGCATTGATACGTGGAACACTGGATGGACTGGTTTCGTCTCTGGGGCTAGCTCAAGCTTATAAGCCACCTGGCTGATTCTCTGAACAATATTGTACGATCCGATGTACCTGGGGCTAAGCTTGCCTTTCTTGCCAAATCTAATCATACCATTCATAGGCGATACTTTCATGAATGTCCAATCGCCAACAACAAACTGTAGGTGTCGGCATCGATTATCTGAATAGGACATCTACCAACTTTGGGTAGTCAACAATAGTTCCTGGACTAACCTTACCTTTTCTACAGCTTGTTGTACCAAGTTAGGTCCCAATAACTTTGCCTAACCCACTTCCAACCAGCCGATCGGAGACCTATATTTTTGCCCATACAATGCTTCATATGGAGTCACATTAATGCTAGAATGATAACTATTATTGTAAGAAAATGCAATAAGAAAAAAATGATCTTCCCAACATCCCTTGAAGTACAAAACATAAGCTCATAGCATATACTCGAGCGTCTGAATAGTGCGCTTGTCCTGTCCATCTGTCTACGGATGTTAAGCTATACTGAGGTTAACCTGAGTACCCAAACCTTTCTGGAAAGATCTCCAGAAGTTGGTTGTAAATTGGGCATCTATGTCAGATATAATGGAAACTAGAACCACATGAATCCGAACAATCTCCTTGACGTACAACTTGGAATCATCTACAACCGAATAAGTAGTTCTTACTGGTAGAAAATGGGCTGACTTTGTGAGCATGTCAATAATAACCAAAACAGAGTCAAACTTGCGATAGGAACGAGGAAAACCTGTACTGAAATCTATATTGATTATCGCCCATTTCCACGTCAGAATTTCTATATTCTGAAGCAAACCTCTAGCTTCTTGAAGCTCAATCTTAACCTGCTGGAAATTTGGACATTGGGCCACGAATTCTGCAATATCCCTCTTCATATCGTTCCACCTGTAAATCTTTTGAAGATCATGGTACATCTTAGTAGAACCAAGATGAACAGAGTGCTTGGACTGGTGAATCTCTGCTATAATCCGCCCTCGGAGCCCTCCAACATGAGGCACACTTAAACGACCTCTATATCTAAGAATTCCATTATCTAACAACTCAAACATTGGCTTCTTCTGAAAGGGAATCCATTATCTCATTCTGATTAATTCTGGTTCATCAAACTGTCATGCTATCACTTATGCTACTAAAGATGATTTTGCTGCATTCCATACTAAAACACCTCCATCATCTGTGTCAAGCAGTCACACACTCAAGCTGGCTAACAACATAAATCTTTGGTCATCTCTAATTTATCAGCCTCCACATGACTAGAGCTACCCATAGACTTATGACGTAAGGCATCGATAACAATATTAGCTTTGCCGGGATGGTACATGATATCAATATCATAGTCCTTCAACAACTCAATCCATCTTCTCTGCCTCAGGTTCAATTCTTTATCTTGAATATATATTGTAAGCTCTTATCATTTGTGAACAAGTCAACATAAACCCTATATAGATAATGAATCCATGTCTTCAAGGAAAATATATCAGCTGCCAACTCAAGATCATGAGCCGGGTAATTCTACTCATGCTTTCACAACTGTATCGAAGCATATGAAATAACCTTGTTATGTTGCATCAATACATAACCCATGATGACTATGGAAGCATCACAATAAAAAATATTGTCACATCCCAACTCTTGGGGGTGTGGCCGGCACCCGATGCCCGATCATACTAATCCTGATATATGTGACATACTCAATAACCCATACGCCGACACAACCTCTGATAAAGGATTATCTGAACAGATACACAATCACTTTCACGCAAGAAAGACACAACCTAGTTATATATATATATATATATATATATATATATATATATATAACTACAACAAGGCTGACATAAACATAACAAGTCTACTGAAGGGGCTTACAAGGCCACACACATGACCATCATACACAACACGGTTGTCTAGAAGCCCCTAAATAGTGCAATGACCACATTTAGTTAGGACAGGGCTATGCCGTACCAAACTATATACATATACACAACTACCATACCTATCAGCTCACTAAACAACTCTAGAAGAAAGGAGCATGACAACATTCGGTTGAGTCGAGTCACCTACTGTGGAGAATCATCTGCATCTCTATCTGTACATCCGGGTACGAAACATAGTGTCCCTAGAAAGGGACATCAGTATGAAAAATGTACTGTATATGTAAGGCTAAAATTATAAATAAGTACAACACTATAGATAAAGAATAAGTGAAACTGTAACTGAATACATAACTGTAAGATAGAGTAATGGAATGATAACATGTATACTTTGTACCTCAAAAATTTAGAATATGAAAATTTTAATATAACCGCATACATAACGCCATAGGCCTCTGTGGGCAGTACTATTAATATCATGTCTGTATAAATTGCGCGAGTAGCACCATAGGCCTCTGGAACAATATCATTAATCTCATATCTGTATAATCGCGTATATAACGCCATAGGCCTCTAAGGGCAATATAAGTATATAATGTATGCATATGATGAGCTCTTTAAGGATTACCAAATTCTCTTTGAACTCATTGAAGTGAAGTAAGGTCATTACATTTCCACTCCCTTTTGAGAGTTAACACATCATCTAATGCTCTTTCAAACGATGCCATAAGAACCATGCATTACATTAGTAGCTTGGCTTTCAGGAAACAATAAGGAGCCAAATTGTATTGATACCGAAAGGGTGCCTTGGAATAAGGATGTAATCTCGACGATGGATGATAGTACACAATGACACATTTATGGAAGAATCACAAGTACTTCCTTAAGGACTTAAGAATATATATCTTATCGGATTTCATTTTGTAATAATCATTTCAATATGATCATGCCAAAAAGAAGGAAGTGAGCCTTACATACCTTTGTTGCTCGAACAATGCTAGCTTGCAATTCTCCGGCCATCCATCGAACGATATCTTACGTATTAGAGATATTTCAGATCAGTCATGGTTCAAATTCCTTATATTTTATCATAACAACTTCCATTGTCACTCATACTTATCACCACCATGCTATCCATGTATTTACGATTCCATTTAATATCTTTAATCTTATAAAATCTGCCCAACATAAGTTAACATCAACAAGAACGACCTTTACGTGATTTCTAACCATTCCTTTTTCTAGCTTATAGTTCCATTATCGAAACCAAAACTTTAGATGACCTTAACAACAACATAATCAAGTTACACCCCATTAATTTCGATCATAACCAATCATATATACAACCTCCAAATAGCCCAACAACAAACCCTAGCATCCTTTTTGTCAATTAAGGTGCTAACTCATAGATTATTCACCAAAACACTTATTTAACACATGAATAAACATAAGCATAATAAATAGAGTGTAAATATTACCTTGCACATAAAATATAACCTTGAATCCAATCTCCTAATACAACCAAGATTAGAACTCTGACAATCAAGATCAAAACTCCCACAGTGATAGTGAGATTGCGTCTGATAATTAGGCCAATCCTACAGTGAGGAGGAAATTAAATTTTGACAAAGTGAAAAGCAATATCATTGAGATAACTAGCTCAAAAAACTTGTCACCAACGGGTACTAGAGTACTCCAAAGTGATTACCATGGTCCTTAAGGAAGGACCAGAACCACCCCCAACTTTAATTAATGTTTAAACTAATATCTTGGAATGCTAGGAGCATAAAAACAAAGGGAGCTTGGGAGAGGCTGAAAAGCCTCAGAATTCAATACCAACTCCCTTTTATATTCATCTAGGAACCTAAGAGAAATGCCAAACACATTACCAAATACATGGTGATATTGGATTTTCACCATTCCCATAACAACCTTAACAACAAAATATGGCTTTTTTGGGATTGATCCATAACTATTCATATCATTGATAACCAATCCCAGCATATAACTTGTCATATTACTTGTCCTAATATTAGTACTTGCTTCTATATTACTAGTGTGTATGCTGAATGCATGATCCCTTTAAGGAAAACTCTATGGGAGGAACTTCAGTGGCCTTGATGACAAACTAAAGGAACCATGGGGGGTCATAGGTGACTTCAATGTAATCACCTATCCGGTAAGAGAAGCGGGGTGGTGCACCATACAACATGCAGAAAAGCTTAGACTTCCTAGAATGCCTAATGATTGTGGCTTAATTGATCAATACACCTGGTGTAACAACTGGGGACATCCCAAAACAATGTGGAAAAGATGGACAAATTTCCCATCAATGAACAATGGATGGACAAGAACAACAACTCCAAACTAACCCACATTTCAAGGACAGAGTCATGCCCCAATCCTGGTCAATATTGAAAAAGAGACAATAACCCAATAAAGTACTTTAAATTTTTTATTAGATGGTGTTGGGACAAGAATTTCATCACTATAGTGAAGGATACATGGCAAACACCTACACAAGGTATAACAATGTGGCAGCTGCACAACAAGATCAATGCAAAGGCATCAAAACTCAAGAAATGGTCCAAAGTGACATATGGGGATATGTACAGAGATACAAAAAAGATGGAAAAATTAATACTATGGAAAAGAAGTTGATATATGATAACAATGAAGACAATAGAGCAGCCTTACACAAAATCAAAGAAGATTACATAATGCTTCTAAAACATGAAGAAGAAATCCATAGACGAAAAGCAAAGGCAAAATGGCTGAAGGATGGGAATAAAAAAAACTCATACTTCCATAAAGTAATCAAGGATAGAAGGAGAGGATTAAACCTGCACAACATCCAAGACAATGAAGGACATAACATTTTGGTTCAACAAAACAGTAATAGGGCAACAATCAAGAATTTTGAAGACTTGTTTAACTACCAAAATATAAAAGGCAACTTCAGAGCCTTGGATCAATTACCACAACTGGTAACAACAGACATGAACAACATGTTAGCTGCCAAACCATCAAGCCATGAGGTGAGGGATGCAATTAAGAGCATAGATCCTAATAGTGCCCCAGGACCAGATGGTTTTGGAGCCAAATTCTATCGTGTATGCATAGATATAATTGTAGATGATTTTTACAAAGCATTCAATGAATTTTTTGAAGGTGCACCTATCCCAAGGTATGTATCTCACACTTGTCTAGTTATGAACTCAAAATGTCCCCAACCTCAATCTTTTCCAGATATATGATCCATAAGTCATTGTAACAATTTCAACAAAATTATTGCTAAGATATTTGCTAATAGAATGAGCATAATCCTCCCTGATTTAATCCCTCCTAACCAGAGTGGGTTCATTCAAGGGAGATCAATAACTGATAATATCTTCCTTGCCTAGGAATTAGTCCAAGATATTTCCAAGCCCAATGATCATGATAATATTGTCCTCAAACTAGACATGGAAAAATCATATGATAGGGTCTCTTGGCCATATCTATGTAGAACCATGAGAAAAATGGGCTTTAATGAAAATTGCATTGACATCATTTATAGACATATCTCCAATAATTGGTATTCTATAGTGCTCAATGGATCAAAGAATGGCTTCTGTAGATCCAATAGAGGCTTAAGGCAAGGAGACCCATTGTTTGTAGCCTTATTTGTTATATATGTATAATTACTATCTAGACTTCTTAACAATCTTATGTTGGATGAGAATTATACATGATACCACAGTCCCAAGAAAGGTCCAAACATCACCCATCTAGCCTTTACAAATGATGTGATCATTTTCACCTCAGGCAAACCAGTAGATTTGAGAAAAGTTATGAGGAAACTAACTATATATGAAAATGTCTCAGGTCAATTGATCAACAAGAAAAGAATCTGCTCTGGCATTTGCACTAAAGGCAAACATTGCGCTTATCCACGTAGCGTTGTACATCACAAAGATGAACATAAAAGATTGGCCAATAAAATACCTGGGATGTCCACTTTTGTGGGAAGAATGAGGATAATATACTTTCAGAGATGGTTCACTTAATTACTAAAAGAATTCATAGCTGGCATGCCAAGTTCCTCTCCATGGGAGGAAGGATAGTCCTAATAAAACATGTACTATTAGAAATGCCAGTACACCTCTTTACAGTAATGAAACCACCTAAAGGAACATTTGAACAAATTGAAAGGGTCATAGCCAGGTTCGTATGTAGTGGAAGTGAATCCAACAAGAAATATCATTGGTGCAAATGGATAAAAATTGGCTTAGTAATGGAAGAAGGTGGGGTAGGCTTGGGATGCAAGAAAACATTCATATCCATAAAATAGAGGAACCTAAGGACCAACGGATCATTATGGAAAGATTACACATTGGCTAAGTACTACTCAAGATAGAACCATATTATAAGAAAGGCTATAGAAGTGCAATCTAAGACTTGGGGAGCAATATGTAAAATCAAATACAAAATGGAAGATAACATCACATGGAACATAGGTCAAGGACAAGTGTCATTCTGGTATGACAATTGGTCCAATGAAGAGGCCATGTACAGACTTCTCCCAGAAGATGTCATACCTAGCAGGATCATGCTCAATAAAGTCCATGAAAATGGAGAGTGACACTGGAATATGGATGGGTATAGAGTACCTTGGAATGTTAGAAATATTTTGCAACACAACACAATAAACTTGACTAAAGGAAAGAGTGACAAAGTTATTTGGACACCTAGTACTGATGGAAACTTTACTATAACTTTTTCATGGAATATCTTCAGAAAAAGAACAGTAGTAGATTGGGATGACAATAAGACATGGAACAAAAGATGGTCACTTAACGTCAACTTTCACTTTTGGAGAATGTTGAAAAATAGACTATCAACAGACAATATTATTGGAAGATTCAAAGTTCATGGGCCTTCAATATGTTATTGCTGTAATTAAACAAACAATATAGAGACTTGTGGAACATTTATTTTGGTGAAAGTGAATCGGCACAAGAAATTTGGACTAGGGTGTGTCATCCACGAGAATTAAAGTTCAAAACACACCTCCCAAACATATCATTGTCAACTCGCCGGAATTGGCAAGTAAAGAACCCCGTGGCATAAATGGTTAATGGGATCCTACCTTATATAGTCCGTTGGGAAATCTAGAAATCCGGATGCAACATTTGATTCAATCTCATTAATTTCAATATTTCTTATTATATGTAGAATGTACTAATAAATATTTTGTAGATAATAATGTCCAATTTCCACTCACCAAAATAGAAGCATGTCGGGCAAAGTAAATACAACTAACTAAAAATGCTTCATTCAATAAGTGAGCTTCAAATGTGTGAAATGGAAAACACCTCCCCCAACATATGTAAAGATCAATAGTGATGAAAGCTGCAAAAGTGAATATTGTGGTGGGGGTGGAGTAATTAGAACCGACAAAGGCAAACTCATAATCGCTTACAACATAAACATGGGAATTTGTACTAGCAACTCTACCGAGACAAGAGCCCTAGAACATGGACTTGAATGGTGACTACAAAATGATTGGTACAACATCATAATAGAAGTTTGATTCTTTACTTCTAGTCTAAGCTATACACAGAAAAATCAAGAGCCCATGGAACATAGCCCAAATTGTCACTTGGATACAACCGAACACCCCGCTATACCGATCTAAGTAACACACCGCCTTAGAGAGGCAAACCATGTAGCAGAAAATCTTTCACAAATCAGCCATTAACACAATGATGCAAAGACAATATGATGGATTCCAAGATCTACCACAACCGTGAGAGGAATCCTCAACACAGCCAGATGGGGTACACCAAAAATCAAATCAAGAGTACTGGAAAATAACAAGTTTTAATTTTACTCTCCTTGAATACATAGGCTGATTAGCAGTAATTGCTTTAGACACTTTGTTAACAGATAACCAGTTAGCACTAATTAAAAATAGTGCTAGTTGGTTATCTTCTGTAGGAAGCATGCATCGTATAGTACTTTCCTAAATTATTAAGACCTAACCCCATAGGACATACATCATATAGGCATTCTAGGACTTTGTACATAGCCTCTGGCAACACAACATAAAACTAGGCCTCTCTAGTTTTTCATACTGCATAGAGGTAAGGTTTAAGCCCCCCACTCTCTACATTATTTTCAGCAATGAATAAAATACCATCCAAGCTTTGATTTGGAGCTACATGGTTCCCCGCCCCCCCAAAAGAAAGAATCCATTGGGAGAGTGTTTTCTTACTAGCCTTTCTCTTGTCTTGTTGTTGTCGATCTTGACTTTATGTCAAAAAAGGCATTAGCAAGGTCTTTCCACATGGACCCTGCTGAACTAGATTCCCTGCTAGCGAGAGCAACTTAGAAAGATAAAGCAGTGCAAATAGGGGTTGTTTGAAAATGAACAGATAAGCTAAGACACTACTTATTTTTCCTCTCTTTCTAGTCTGAATGAACTTCCCAACAAAATATATGAATAAGGGATTCAAATATATAGACAAGTAAAAGAGAGCTCGAGGTGCTGACCCACAGCGAGGCAAGCTCGTCTATCCCGATCGGGATGATAAGGACTTGTCCTTATGCATGCGATCTTAAACTCGTGGATCTTTTGATGGCAACACCATGGAAACTTCACTCGACTTTATCATCAACCTTGATTTTTCTACGCTCAATAAGAACCAGAAAATCGAACCTATAGGTCCTTAGTAGGCGTTGACAAAGAAGAACATCCGGTTAAAAGATCGAGAGACAAGAAAACATCTTTGATTACTATTAAAAGGAACAATCTCAAATTGACCAAGATCCAATTTCAGGTCATTTATACCGATTCAGTCCTACTGGAATCTTTTGGTCTTGATTTGCATCTTCGGCTCAAAGGCCACTTTTCTCGGGCTTCAATGAATCCCTCGTGTATTAGAATAAATAGAAGGCTAATTGATGTAATCTCCTTAGGTCCAAGAACAACTCTCAAGTGCATAACAACTTGATAGAAGTATTTTTCTTTACTTACCTAGCTTTTGGATGTAGAATTATGGTGTAATACCCTTAAAATCACTTTGAAACCATGTAAATATATTGACAAGGTTGGGGAGAAAGTTTGGAGAGTGTTTGGTCGAGAATTGATCAAAATGGCCTAAAAATTCATTTAACCTGAAGCTATGTCGGCCATCGACCAATTTGATGGTCCATACAATTTTTTACGGTCTATCATTTTGGACCGTACAATATGCCTCCAAAAATATGGTGGGAGCCCATTTTGATGGTCCATCAAATTTGTACGGTCCATCATTTTGGGCCATCAAAATGAGATTTCATAGATTTTTGTCGAAATGTATTTTCTTCAATCCATTTAACTTCTATACACTCAAATACTTCAGTAGACCACTTATAAACTCTCATTATCCTTCCGTAAGGTCACCTATCTTCCGTAATGACATTAATAATCAACAACACGATGAAACATAAAATTACAAGATGTAACATCCTTCCCTCCTTAGAAACATTCGTCCGCGAATGTTGAAGATATTCTAACTCTCATGTTTTTCAGAAATTTTGGCAGAGGTTTCCTTGTAAACAAGACTATCCAAAATCTGTCAAGCAGCCGAAGTACACATACAATACCACCTGGGTAATATAATAACAAGACAATATCAAATCGGCCTCACACGACCGCTTTATACTTACAATAACTAGAGAAAAGTTAGCTAAAACTCACCCTAATATTCTCCTGATATCATCTGACTTGCACATGTTACACTTTTTCAGCAACACTTACTAAATAAGGTACATGGTTCAACTTTGGTAAATAGAATAGGAATAGAAGGATCATGTCGCACGAATATTAACATGAAGATGAAGTTTGAAACATTCGAGTATGGAAATTCTTATGTTCTTCGAGAACTCTGGCAGAGTTCATTCATACTTTGAACTATCTCAACCTGTCATCCAATCAAATACCATAACTATCTCTTCATAAAGTATAAATAAAGTTTACGTGCTAGAGCTCACAAACACAAAGTATAGATAAGATTATTATGAGAAGCTTTGGCATGAATATCGTCAAAGTTAAGGATTTGAAAATAATAGGGTTATCTGAATCCATTTCTTCTTTTTCATTCCTCTATAATATCCTTATGTAGTCCTTCCTAAAGATATAATTTACTGTTCTCAAAGTTTCTCTCTTCAATAAATCCTTTTTCATCTTTACACCTTCATTTTGATAATACTTGAAGTGAACATCCGATAAATATCTACGGCTGGGATTATACTCTACTTGTCGGTTACTGCATTCCTCAACCAAGTCCGGTATTATGATCGCGAACATTCCAGATGAAATATTCTTTCTTTATCAAGTTGTATCTTGTTATTGATACAAGATATCTTAAAATGTCTCCTTTTTAATCCAAGTATTTTCTTATAACTTACTACATCAAATCCGATATTGCTATTTCAGTCTTTTCTCTTTCCGTAATTCGATAAGAGTCCTACTCCTTTATCATGACACGTTTATC